>OY728128.1:651176971-652426971 GCA_963277665.1 Viscum album | reverse complement strand
TGATAAAGTCATCCTAGCAGTGTATCGTTTGGAAGGAGATGCGGATCAATGGTGGAATCTTGTTAAGAATACGAGGCAAAGGGATGAAATTGAGTCTATGGAATGGGACGAGTTCAAGAACTTATTTTTCAATAAGTACTTCCCTCGTATTCTCCGAACAAAGATGGAGAAAGAGTTCCTTGAACTGAAGCAAAGGGATGATGAATCTGTTAGTACCTATGAAGCAAATTTTACAAGACTTGCAAGGTACGCTTCTGGTATTATTATCCAACCTGAGAGTAAGATCGATCGATTCTTTAGTGGCTTAAAACCAAGTCTTCGAAGGGCGTTAGCCATAAGGGACTTCAATAGCTACGAGGAAATCGTTCGATGTGCTCTCAAAGTCGAGATGGAGATTGGAGTAACCCATCAGTCACATGGGTTTGATAAGAAGAGGAAGATGGAATTCAAAGAAAAATCTAAAGAGCACACGGAAAAGAAGATGAACTTTCCCTTATGCTCAAAGTGTGGAAAGAAACATGGAGGGAGTTGTCTTAAAGGGACAAGTAAATGTTTTAAATGTGGAAAGGAAGGTCATCGGGCATTTGAATGCCGTGATAATGGGAAGAAGATGTCTAATGATGCAAACAAAGGAAGGGATACACAGAATGAACCTGCTACACTTCAATGTTTCAAGTGCAAGGAGATGGGGCATTATGCCAATAAATGCCCAAATCCAAGGGTTGATGATGATGGTCGACGTCAACAAACTCTTAAGGCTAAAGAAAAAGGAAAGTCACATGCAATTTCTATCAGCGATGTGGAGTACGATAACGATGTGGTGAAAGGTACACTTACCATCCACTCTAAAGTAGCAAATGTTTTATTTGATTCTGGATCCACCCACTCTTTTATTTCTGAAAAATTTTCTAAGGGTATCACCGTATTACCTCAACAATTAGATGTTGAGTTAGCTGTGACAACACCTAATGGCACATCAATCGCATCAGAAGTTTATAATTCTTCTCCGATCGAAGTTTGTGGGAAAGTGCTTCCTGCAAATCTTGTGATCCTTCCTTTAGTGGAATTTGATGTGATTCTTGGCATGGATTGGCTTTCTCTACATGGAGCTCATATCAATTGCCAAAGAAGGGAAGTCACATTTCATATTCCAGATCAACCTACGATCGTCTATCAATGCAAGGATGAACATAACCTTCCAGTGGAAATTTCTTCCATCTTATGGGTATTGATTCCACTAAATGAAGGTTATTTATCTCAAATAGTTGGTGACAAACTCACGATTAAGAATATGCCCATTGTACGGGAGTTTGATGATGTCTTTCCGGAGGAATTGCCGGGTCTTCCACCAAATCGTGAAGTTGAGATTTCAATAGAACTCGTACCGGGTGCTTTGCCTATTTCAAAGACACCTTATAGAATGGCCCCAATTGAGTTGCAGGAATTGAAGAAGCAACTCCAAGAGAATCTTGATAAGGGATTCATACGCCCTAGTGCGTCACCTTGGGGAGCACCTGTTCTATTTGTTAAGAAGAAAGATGGATCAATGAGACTCTGCATTGATTATCGAGAACTTAACAAGATCACTATCAAGAACAAATATCCTCTCCCACGCATTGATGACTTATTTGACCAACTACGCGGAGCTCAATACTTTTCCAAGATTGATCTTCGTTCAGGGTATCATCAATTAAGGGTCAAAAGGGAGGATATACCAAAGACGGCTTTCCGTACAAGGTATGGACACTATGAATTTATAGTGATGCCATTTGGTCTTACTAATGCCCCTGCTATCTTCATGGATCTAATGAATAGAGTCTTTAGAGACTATCTTGATCAATTTGTGGTAGTCTTTATAGACGATATTCTTGTCTATTCAAAGAGCAAGGAAGAGCATGAAGATCACTTGAGAATTATATTAAAGACCCTGAGAAAGGAGAAGCTTTATGCCAAATTTACCAAGTGTGAATTTTGGCTTCAAAAAGTTGCATTTTTGGGTCATATAATCTCAAAAGAGGGGATATCTGTGGATCCAGCAAAAACAGAGGTTATCGAAAGATGGCCAAGACCAACAACAGTAACTAAGATCCGAAGTTTTCTTGGTTTGGCTGGATATTATCGACGTTTTGTAAAAGATTTTTCACGGTTATCTAATCCAATCACCAAGTTGACTCGGAAAGGAGTTAAGTTTGTCTGGACAGAGGAATGTGAAGAGAATTTCAAGGAGTTGAAAAGAAGGTTATCCAGTGCACCTGGGCTCACACTGCCTTGTAGTGGAGAAAGGTTTGTGATCTACAGTGATGCATCCAAGAAGGGATTGGGGTGTGTTCTTATGCAAAATGATATGGTGATAGCTTATGCCTCACGACAGTTGAAAATCCATGAGCAAAATTACCCAACACATGATTTGGAGTTGGCTGCGGTAATCTTTGCATTAAAGATTTGGAGGCATTACCTTTATGGTGAAAGGTGTGATATTTATACTGATCATAAAAGTTTAAAGTATATTTTCACACAAAAGGAGCTAAATATGCGCCAAAGAAGATGGTTGGAGCTGATTAAGGATTATGACTGCTCAATCCATTACCACCCTGGGAAAGCAAACAAGGTGGCAGATGCATTAAGTCGACAAGACCATGCTAGTTTATCCATGATGAGGATCACAAAAGATCCAATATTTATGGATTTACCAAGGATGGATCTTAGAATTATAATGGAAGGGGAAAAATCTTATCTTTCTCAAATGAATGTTCAACCATCTATACATGTGAAGATTAAAGAGGCACAGAAAGAAGATGTCGAGTTACAAAAGAAGGTGAGAAATGTTCCTGAATTCAACCTTGATTGTGATGGGATAATAAAGTTCAGGAATCGGGTTTGTGTTCCTCCCATCCCCGAATTAAAGAAAGAGCTGCTGGATGAGACTCATAGTTCTTCATTCTCTATTCATCCTGGAAGCACGAAGATGTATAGGGACCTGAAAGAGTACTTCTGGTGGGATGGCATGAAAAGAGATGTTGCTGAATATGTCTCTCGATGCTTGGTTTGTCAACAAGTTAAAGCTGAGAGACAGAAGTCTAAGGGGATGTTACAACCATTACCCATACCCGAATGGAAATGGGAAAACATCACTATGGACTTTGTCACAGGACTTCCTAAAACATCCAAAGGCAATAATGCTATCTGGGTCATAGTTGATCGTCTTACAAAGTCTGCACACTTCATTGCTATTAGAGAGGATTTCTCTCTAGATCAGCTTGCCAGGATATATGTAAAGGAAGTGGTAAGATTGCATGGAGTACCACTTTCTATTATATCTGATCGAGATCCGAGATTTACCTCGAAGTTCTGGCGAAGTCTTCAGCATACTCTGGATACAGAGTTGAGTTTCAGCACTGCTTATCATCCCCAGACAGACGGTCAGTCTGAGAGAACAATTCAAACCCTAGAAGATATGTTGAGAGCTTGCTCTATGGATTTCAAAGGAGGTTGGGATCAACACCTACCTTTGGTGGAATTTTCTTATAATAATAGCTTTCACTCCAGTATTCAGATGGCTCCTTATGAAGCTCTCTATGGAAAGAAATGCAGGACTCCAACTTGCTGGGATGAAGTTGGGGAAAGAAAGCTATTAGGACCTGATCTCGTTGATGAAATGGCAGAAAAGGTCAGATCTATTCAACAACACATAAGAGCAGCTCAGAGTCGACAGAAAAGTTATTCCGACAACCGAAGAAAAGACCTAGAGTTTGAAGTGGGCGATAAAGTGTTCTTACGAATATCTCCCTGGAAGAGGGTTATGAGATTTGGAAAGAAGGGGAAGTTGAGCCCTAGATATATCGGTCCTTTTGAAATACTGGATCGTGTTGGGAAGGTAGCTTACCGATTGGCGCTTCCACCGAATCTCTCTCAAGTTCACGATGTGTTCCACGTATCTCTCCTGAGAAAGTACATACCAGATCCTTCACATGTACTCAGCTCAGAAGTTGTACCGCTGGAGCAAGATCTTTCTTATGAAGAACAGCCGATAGAGATTCTGGATCGTAGCGAAAAAGTCCTACGAAACAAGACCACTCGCTTGGTGAATGTTTTATGGAGGAACCACCAACTTGAAGAAGCTACATGGGAGCTTGAGGATATGATGAGGGAGAAGTATCCTCATTTGTTTGTTACAAAGTGACGAATTTCGAGGGCGAAATTCTTTTTAAGGGGGGTAGAATGTAACACCCGAGACTTTTATGTTATATAAATCATCAAAGGAATCTTTTTCTACACAACACTTGCTTGGCTTGCTTTGCACGCAATCGCGACCTTCCTCGATAGCTTGCAATACCGAGTTTCACTAAACAACAATATGCTATTAAAACTAGCCGTTATGAATAGTAATAACCACTTTTTAAAATTTTATAAATTTTATTTTTCAAAATGGACTTCATTTTTGGACTCAGAATATCGAAATTAGCCTAGGGTGAAATTTTGGTATTTTTCTGAAAACTTTCAATTTTTGATGAATAGTGAAACCACTAAGTGGTAGGTTAAAAAAACTGAATTTTGCATAAAACTTAATTTTACCGCTTCTGTGAATGGAATTTCGAAAATCCGAGAGACACGGTTAATATCAAGGACTAAAATGTGGTTCAATGAGATGAAAATAATTTTTTGGTGAATAGTAACTTTTTACTTTTTTTACCGCGGTTAATAGTAAATAGGGTAACTAAGGGTAAATATGATATTAATATTACCCTAACACATGTCCTAATTCTATTGGACAAGTTTATCTCGACCAAAAACAAACTTAGGAATAAAATATGACCATTTAGGCCCACTTGGATTAGATTAGGACATTTATTATTAATTTATTTAAAGAAGGGTTAAAATAGTTAAAATCAAAGTTTAATAAGTAAATCATTTTTAATATGGGGTTATACATAAGATAAATTCAACTATAAATATTCATTAAAAAGCTAAAATGATTTCCTACATAAGGGTATTTTATTTGTAATTTTTAGACATTAAATAATTTAATTTAGTTATGACACAATGATGATGCAGTAATTATCTTATTAATGAAATATTGACATAATTGATGTTATAAACACCAAAATAAATGTAATTTGAGACTTTTTATGAATTCCACTAATTTTCTAGGTTGCTATGATATATTAGTGTTGATTTAATCAACTTGGATCGAACATATAATTCTGTTATGACTTTCACAAAAATCATATATCAAATAGTGTCAAAATTGACACAAAATAGTTTTTAAATCAAATATTATATTATTAATTGTTATTTTATTCCTAAAAATCTAAGGTTCGGACAAATGACTTAGATAAGGATATATATATTAATAATAAACAATTTGGGGTTCGTTTGGCATGTTATAGTAAGTGTATTAACCATATAGTGAAAGAAAACAAAAAGACACGGTAAAAGTTAAATTAATTAACTTAGAGTTAAATCTAATTGATAAGGTTAAAATAATACCCTAAACTTGTCTAAATCCCATTGGTTGATAGGATTTCGACCCCTCCCCACCTTATCTTCGAAATAAGACCCTTTGGAACCATTATAAACCGATTTTGACTTTAATATAAAATAATATTTTGAGATATTCCTAAGGTGCCCCTCTCCTCCCTTATAAAAGGGCACCTCATCCCCCTCCTCCTCACACCAAATTGAGCACTCAAGCTCGGACAACCCCTGCCATTTTCCCCTCTCCACTTCCCTAGAATAGTCCTAGAGGTCCTGGTCTTCTCCAAAGACCACTCTTAGTTCCCTAAGTGGAGGATTCAAAGAGGCGTTCCAAAGAAGAGGTAATATCCATTACCGATCTTTTCAATTTCTTTCGTCTTCAACTTCTTCTTATTTAGTTGTTTCATGATAAAGTAATAACATCAGTATTACTTACATACTGATATGTTATTATAAATATGAAACATCCCTAATTCACCTTCTATCCATCCTACGGAAAAATGAAATCACCGCGCGTGCGTACGTACGGAATACCGTCTCCACGCCGTGGTGTAATCTATTTTCCACCATCACCTTACAAGGATGGGTATAATGGTGTAATGAGTAACTATATATGATTATTATTAAGTAATATTGATACTGAAATAATATATATATATACTCCAATACAATTCCACGATCATAGGAACGATATCATCACTCGTGCGTACGTACGGAATACCGTCTCCACGATGTGATGCGACTCGTTCTACATGATCTTCATTTCATAATGATTATATAAATAAATTGAATGAATGAATATGGTATATACTACACTAATACCATTCTGGAAATGAATTATCTATAACCTAAAGATAAGAATAAGAATTTTTTCGACAAAACACGCATAAGAACAAAAAGTTATAAAGACCCGAGTAACAAGTAACAATGAAATATTACTAACAAGAAGCTAATAATATGACCATATATGATCTCATATCAATATGTATGATTCTGGAATAAGTCAATAACATTATTTAAACCATTATACAGGAGCTTCGGACACGAACAAAGCAAATCGGACCTAAGGTAAGGGAAATATCACAATCTCATTTTTATCCGAGATTGTTTATTCGTAAGTATTTACTGGGGTGTATTTTATCATCCACATCCATGTTCCCTCAATATGTAATATTGTTTCCATCCACTTGAAATAGTTTAAATCCAATTTTACCCTTAGGTGAGTTTTTAGTAAAGAATAAGAAAGGAATCTTTTGTCGTTTTTCCGTACGAGGTACTTTTTGACTTTTCCGACAAAAGTACGAAGAATGTTTTTTTTAACTTATACGGCATGAATGGATTTTTAAAACATTACTTAAAAGAAGCTTCCTTTACAAGTTTTCAAGTTTATTTTTAATCAACTTCTTTTATTTCAAAGTTGTATGACATGTTATGAAAGGAAAAATGTTTTTGAAGAAGAAAGGATATTTTCCTCAAGAATTCAATTCAAGTGTTTTATCAAAATTATTTTCCATCTAAGATAATAAAGGGTTCTGTTTCTATCCATATTTTTACATTGGTTTGACTATGTTGTGATGGAATTATGTTTATGAATTCCTTTATCATATATGAATTGATTTTTGATGTCATGATGTTTCAAGAATCCCATTTTTGTTATATGTGTTATGCGATGATGTATGTTTTATGATTATGTGGCACACATAACAAAGGATTCATTATAAGATGGGTGGGACCTATATCTCCCTCCAATGCATTGGGTAAAGATTTTATATCTCATGAGATAGACATGGCTGGAACGGAAGGTTATTTCGGTTCAGTGATACAGGACTGAAACGAGGAGTGAACTCGGTTCAGAAAGGGACTTTGTCCACTAAGATAGTCTTGGCAATGAGTCATGACTAACAAGAAATGATTTTCCATGATTATGTGTGCATGCCACAAAGATTCAAGTTTTATGTTATGATTATGGGGATCTCATTCTCACTTCTATGATTTATTCCATGTTAAGATATTATGATCTCTTTTGCAGGTTTTGATTTTCATAAAGATATGATATGATTTTTTTATTTCTTTTATTTGCCCTTGCTGAGCATTTGAGCTCACCCTTTTATGTTTTCTTTTCCCCAGGTCAGGAAGATGGATATTAAGTAGAATATGCTAAAAGGGACCCTAGATATGATGAAATAAATGGGAGACACTGTAGAAGATTTATGAACCAGTTGTTTATGTTTCCCCAGTTTCTAAAGACACTATACCTATACGGTCCTTTGTGGTTTTGTCACATGTTGTAATAAGTGTGCTTCAATTTTGAAGTATTAACAATGTATGTAAAGTGTGGGTCGTTATACGTAGGACCCGCTCCTATCGATCCTCGATCTCCACTGGGACCTCTGCAAAAGTCGCCCCATCATCAATGTCGATCTCCCCATGGTCAATGATGTGCGTCGGGTCGTGCACGTATATCCTCAGTTGAGATACGTGGAAGACGTCGTGCACCCGGTGCAACTGAGGTGGTAGAGCTAGATGATAAGCCACCTTGCCAATCCTTCTGAGGACCTGGAATGGTCTGATGAAGCGTGGAGACAACTTGCTGCCTCGGCCAAATCTCTGTAATCCACGTCGAGGTGAGACATGCAAGAAGACATGGTCGCCATCCTCGGAATCTAGTGGCCTCCGCCTCCTGTCAGCATATGACTTCTGCCGGCTCTGAGCTGTCCTCATCTGCTCCTGGATGACCTAGAACTTCTCTATCGTGGTCTGGACCATCTTCGGTCCCACAAGTGCGGACTCCCCAGGGTCTGTCTAGCACAAAGGATATCTACAAGGTCGGCTCTACAACGCCTCGTATGGTGCCATCCCGATGGAGGAGTGGTAGTTGTTGTTGTACACGAACTCCACCAAGGTTAGGTGGTCCTCCTAGCTGCGACCAAAGTCGAGGACGCATGCGCGGACCATGTCCTCAAGAATCTGAATGGTCCTCTCTGTCTGACCATCCGTCTGAGGGTGAAAGGCTGTGCTCAAACGTAGCTGCGTCCCGAACGCCTCCTAAAACCCCTTCCAAAGCCGGGAATTAAAGCGAGCATCTCGATCGGAGACGATAGATGATGGAACACCATGAATCTGCATAATCTCTTGAACATAAAGTCGTCCCAAGATCTCCACTGAGCCCTGCTCTCTAATGGGTAGATAGTGCGCCGACTTGGTGAGTCGGTCGACAATCACCCAGATGGAGTCGTGACCTCTGGAAGTGCGTGGAAGTCCAGTAAGGAAGTCCATAGATATCCCGTCCCACTCCCACTCCGGGACCTCTAAGGGTTGTACCAAGCCTACTGGTACCTCGTGTTCAGCCTTCACCTGCTAGCAGGTGAGGCATCGAGAAACAAACTATGCCACAACCTTCTTCATGCCCGGCCACCAGTGTTGTTTTCTGAGGTCCTGGTACATCTTCGCCACTCCAGGATGTACCGCCAAAGGAGAAGTGTGAAACTCTCTCAGCACTTACTCTCGTAAAGAAACTTGTATTAAGGTACGTCCTCTGAAAAGGATGTTGTGATCTTCTCCAAAGGAGAAACCATCAGGTGTCTGTCCTGAGGATATCTGTGCACGCCGCGTCTCACAGTCACCATCCCCACGTTGTGCCTCTCTGACCCGCTATAGTAGTGGAGGAGTGACTGTGAGAGACTAAAGAAAGGTTGCTCTATCTCTATCCACGAAGGATATCTGCAAAGAGGCTAGCTGCTTTGTCGCCTCTCAAGTAGCTGAATTCACGTCCTCCTGCTGAGGGAATCAGCTACTATGTTTCCCTTCCCAATAGAACAGACTATCCCAAAGTCATAGTCCTGGAGGAACTCGAGCCATCGCCACTGTCTCAGGTTCAGGTCCTTCTGAGAAAAGATGTACCTGAGACTCTGATGGTCAGAAAAGACTATAAAGCGCTCTCCCATCAGATAGTGTCGCCATGTCTTCAGAGCGAAGACCACTGCTGCAAAGATTTCTCCTTTTCCGAAAACGAAAATCCGGTCTCATCCCCTGGATGAACCATGTTCCTTTCCTAATACAGTCAATTCCATCATGATTAGTTAATTCATGGCATGGATGTCGTCGTAAGGCCTCGATGCTGCTACCAAGAGATCCAACTGTTACTCTCGCCTCCAAGGGCTGAGTCACACTGTCGGTATCAGTGTGTGGTCACTGGGTCTCCTCCAGTAAGAATCTCGCAAGTGATGGTCAAGTCAACAGTTTTTAACCGGCACCTCTTAGTAATAACAAACAAAAGACAAGAAATCAAACGTCAACATTGCAAGTGTCTTTTACTACTTCAACACAAAGTAAAAGGACATAAGGCAACAAAAACTACGAAGCTATAGGCATTATGGGAAAAGGCCTCTATGCCTGGAGCTAGTCCCGCACTAGTCCACCCGCTTCCGGAGCTCCATGATCGTAAGCTTCAGCTTCCTGAAGTTGTGCTCTCCCCTGAGGTCAGGGTGGACCTCCTGGTGGTGGTGGTGGTAGAGCCTCAAAGCGTCGCCCACCACCTGTGGCTCGGCCTGCTCCTTTGCCTCGTCCGCCTGCTCCCTGCGGACCGCCACGGTCGAACCTCTGCCTCTGCCTAGGTGGTTCCTCAACCGTCTGCTGCTCCTCGGCATGGCAGGTCGGGCAGTCATGAGCCATGTGGCCCTGCCCGCCGTATGAGTAGCACTGCCTGCCTTTCAAAAGACTTGCTCCATGCTATATTCCCCGCACAGCTGAGCCAGTGTCCTTAGGTCGTCTGCCTGAGGGTCTAGTCTTCTTGGACCCAAGAGTCATCCGCCGACTACCTACTACAGAAGACTCTGCTACGTGCCGCCCTACGGTGGGTCTCGGTGCTGGTGTAGACTCATCAAGAAAGATCTCGATCAAAAGGGCTCGCTCCAGTACTCCTAACTGGGTCGGAATGCTGAGGGAGATCAGTGATGCCCTGATCTCATGCCTTAATCCCTGCTCAATGGTCTGGACCCGGAAGAATGGGTCTTGTACCATGTCTGTAGTGTAGCGCGAGAGATCGGTAAATCTCGCTGAGTACTGGGCGACCGTCATGCTGCCATGTCGCTGCTGAAGAAGCTCCTGGATGCGCACCGCACGGAAGGTGACTGGGACGAACTATGAGAGGAAGAGGCTCTCAATTTCTGTCTAGAGAAGTGATGCATCATCGTGCACCTGGAGCATCAAGCTCCACCATCTGCCTACTGCTGCGTGCAGTAGGCTCACTGCGAGGATCACCATGAGGTCTGCTGGTGTCCTCACTAACCTAAAAACTCTCACCACTGCCTCCAGCTAGTCCTCGGCTGCCTGGGGGTCCATCTCCCTATGGAACCTGGGTGGTCACTGGTGCTAGAACTCATGCAGTGCACTGAGGCGACGTGCATCATTAGCGGCTGGTGCTGGAAGCATTGGTGGCTCAGCGGTTAGAGCTACCTCTGGTGCCACTGCTGACAAAGGGATCTGCACCGAGGCCTCGTCGCTCGGCGGGCTGTCGTCACGCTCGACTCTCGGAACCCAAGCTGGCTGCCATCGTGGGGCCATCCTAAAAAGAAACAGGTGTTCCACGATAAAACAGTATACCTGGTGAGCTGACACAAGTAATCACATAGAAAACTTGAAACACACATGCAATCAATGTTTTCGTGCATTAGGTCAGAAATCAGAAGTCAGGGTCCTGGTGTACGGATACGTCGGCCGCCGCACCAACACTGGACTCCCTGGACTGATAACCACACCCAATACGCTAAACACTATTGCTTCACATAGAAAAAGATTAGAGTCTGCGGTAGAACCGAACTCCTCTGATACCAATTTGTCACGACTCGTCCTTGGGGCTCGTGCCGTGACTACCCCATGCCCGCCTTCCATAGGCCAGGAGCTGGCGACTAGCACCAAGGTGTAAATCCCAGTAAAAAAGGTAAGGCATTGCCATTGTAAAGTAAACTAACACCACAGAGTAAACAAGCAGTAGAAGTAAACACTAAGTAAAAGGTGGTACAAGAGTAAGTGCGGAAAAGTAAGTGGGCCAGTATACAAACCCAAACTGAAAGTAAAGTACAACTCGAAAGGGAAAACAAAAACTAAAAGGTAAAGACGCAACGACGAGCTGTCCACTAGGAATCCCAACTGAAGGGTGGGTACAGAAAGCCTCCACTACTCCTCGGGTCCAGCCTACACTCTCCGAGTACGTCCCAGCCAGTGGTCCACCTCCAGATACTGCCCTACTCCGCAAGCCTCCACCACGATCAGTGATGTCCGTCGCCTGCAACCAACACAACGTAGTGCGGTCATAGCCCGTGCAGGGGTGAGTATAAGCTACTCAGTAGGGACCCCGAGACCCCCGAATGTCTACCAAAATCCACAAAGAATAAACCACAAAGGAAAGATACAATCATGAAGAAACAACCGACATTGCTTAGGTATATGCCCATACATATACCTAAGTCATCAATTCCAAGACGCTCAACCTCCGAGCCCATGTACAACCCAGTCCACACATGAAAGAATACGTATTCCACACAGGAAAGCAAACATAATCCACACAGGATAGCTCAAAAAAAATTTACATAGGAAAGAAAACAGGATTCATCTCACACAGGTATACTTCTTTGTAATATGATAGAGATGATCACTGATCCATCTAAGTCGTCAGACCCACACAGGATCGATAGGTACTAACCCCCGCAATGACCCACACAAGATCGGACCCACACAGGATCTGTAGGCGCTGGCTCACACAGAACCGCTGAGCGCTGACCCACACAGGATCGGACCCACACAGCATCTATAGCACTGATCCACACAGGACCACTGAGTGCTGTAGTCGTCGTCGTCGAATCCATTGAGGATCTATGCACAGTCGTCGTCGCAGTCATAGTAGTAGTCGCAGCCAGCTCTAGGGTTCCCGCACATAGCAAGCTCGTTCGGGAGGGTCCGCTCCACGAGCCGAGATGCTGATACATCACCTGACACATAGACCAGAGTTGATATATCCAAAAGTTCCGTATCGTCAATAGGAACTCAACGTCGCAGACGGCGTGTCAATCGGATGCCCGGTCTGAGAGTTATTGGTTTTTTCGTCCCAGGGGCCTGGTTGGTTTCTAAGGCAAAACCAACCCGACCGTACCCCACCTGCATCCAAACCTCGGGCGGAGTAAGCCAAAAGATCCTTCTCACTAAGAGGAATCCAACAAAGCCTACGGCACGTCAATCGGACATTCGAAGCTCAAGATATGAGCATTTACACTCCGAGGGCCCGGTTGGTTTCGTGTACAAACCAACCCGGCCGAACTCAAAGTAATCTGAAATCTTGAGTGAGATATACGGAAATGACCTTCTCGATTCAAGGATCGCATCGCAACTTACAGTGCGTCGATCGGAGGTCCGTAGCCCAAGATATGGGCAAAACACCGAAGATGGTCCAAAAACGGGGGTTTCGGGCCCAGACCGACCTGGCCCGAGACCCCCCGGTCGGCCCGAACTGGGTCGACCCGCCCTGGGTCCGTGTCAGCCCGACCCGGCTTGGGCACAGCGCGCCCAGCGCACTGGCCAGCTCGGCCAACGGCCGAGCCGTTGGCAAGGGGGGGGGGGGCGCCTGCCCCCCTAGTGTAACCCCCCCCCCCCCATTTATGGGGGCCGTTTTGTAGACCGGCCGGGGGAATTATTTCCCCCGGTTTCTCTTTGTCTGGCCGGCCCGCACCGGTCGGCCGGTTTTGCCGACAAGGACCGGCGGCGGCCGGTCCTTTCTCCTTCGCCGACACCGGAGGCCCGGAACCGGTCGCCGGTCACCCTGCTCCGCCGCGGCCCGGAACCGGTCGCGACATAGTTCGTCCGGCGTGGTGCGACGGCACCGCGCCCTTCCGCCGCGTCCCCGCTCCGGCCACAGTGTCTTCAGTTTCCTTCGACGCGGCGCGACGGCATCATGTCCTTGTTCAAATTCATGGTGCGGCGCGACGGCGCCGCACATTACTTGTCGTGCGATTCCCGCGTGGTGCGACGACACCACACCATTTTTCCAAAACAAAGTATCAAACAAGGATAAAGGAGGAGGGTCGGCCGTGTTTGTGCGGTCCGGACCCCTCTTGTTAATCGGTATCATTTGGTCATATTTTCTCGAAGAAGGACAAGGTGGTAAACACAAACAAATAAAATAAACAACCCCTACCTTGATAAAAGAGATGACGAACGTCGGCGTCGCGAAGCGAGGATTCGAAGACGTTGACGGAGATTTAATCGCGGAAAACCGTCACGGAAGAGACGTCGTGGAAGAAGAACGTCGTGGAAGAAGACGTCGTGTCGCAGGTCAGTGTCGCAGAAGACGGTCTCCGAGGGCTCAGCGCTCCACGTCGGAGATCGTTCGTTCTTCGCGTTCTTCATCAAAGGTAATGAAGAACTCAAGACTTCCTTAGCTTTTTTTCCAAAAGCTCTCAAACAACTAAACACCAACCCAAATAAAATAAGTTCTCAACTTATTTTATTAACACAACTATGCTTTTGAAATTCAAGTGTTTGAATTCCATATCAACTCACCTCATTAACTCCATAAGTTATTAAACTTAAGTTAACAAAATTAATGGTGAGTTGAGGGGGTTAGAGGATATGAAGGGGTGGGGTTCGTGTGGGCGCCACCACCCTCATAACCTCCCAAGGGAGGTTGGGTAGTTACCCAACTTCCATTCTAAGTATTATACACTTAGAGTAAAAAATAAAAATTGTTGTTAAATTTTTATTTTTAACTTCCACAATTTTTATTAACTTCTCTCGTGTAAACACAACTCCGGATTAAGCGTTCCTAAGCAATAACCGGCGCTACAGTTCCATCGGTGCCCTCGGAATTCGATTCCGAGCAACGGTTCAAAAGATAGGAATTCCCTCTCGTTCGTTCACTAAACGTACCCAAGCTAATCTTCGGATAGAAAATCTGGGCACACCGGGCCTCAGAATCAAGTGCCGTCTGAAACTGCGTTCTTGTAAAATCCCAAAGAAAATTAAGAAAAAAATTTCCTTGAATTTTACGGGTTTTTACACAAAGGAAGAAGAAATCGATATGGGTTTTGATCGACAGACTGACCAAGTCGACTCACATTATACCTATTCAAGATACAACCAATGTTGAGGAGTTGGGAAATATCTATGTGAAAGGAATTGTTCATTTGCACGGATTTCCATCTGTAATAGTCTCTGATAGGGATCCTCGGTTTACTTCTCACTTTTGGAGAGGCCTTCAGAAGGCACTGGGATCTTAGGTCCGTTTGAGCATGGCCTACAATCCACAGTCAGATGGTCAGACAGAGAGAGCTATTCAAATCCTTGAGGATATGCTCCGCTCATGTGTTCTCGACTTTGGTAGGTCTTGGGATGTTCATCTGGGGATAGTTGAGTTTTCTTATAACAACAGTTATCAATATGCGATCAAAATGGCTTCTTTTCAGGCTTTGTATGGTCATCCTTGTAAATCTCCTTTATATTGGTCGAAGATTGGTGAAAGCTCTTTGGTAGGACCGAGTTTGGTCCAAGAGACGACAGATAAGATCTAGTTTATTTGTCAGAGAATATTGACAGCATAGAGTAGGTACAAGTCTTATGTTTATCATCGATATAAACCTTTAGAATTCTCAGTTGGTGACCTGGTGTTCTTGAATATTTCACCCAGGTTAGGTTATCGACAGATTGGGAGGCAAGGGAAGCTTGCTCCTCGTTTTGTGGGACATTTTGAGGTTGTTGGTCTTATGGGGAAAGTTTCTTACCGTTTAGCTCTACCACCACAACTGAAGTCAATACATAATGTGTTCCATGTATTGCAGCTGCGAATGTAAATCTCTGATCCATCCCATGTTGTGAGGTGGAGTGATCTTGAGATTGAACCAGATTTATCTGTTACTAAGCGACCAGTTCGGCTTGTTGATTCTAAGAGCGAGGTACTTCATGGTAGAATGATACCTATGGTCCATGTACTATGGCAGCATGGTTCTTATTCTCATGAGACGTGGGAAAGGGAGGCGCTGATGAGGGAGCATTGGCCTCATCTTTTTGACGTGGAGGTTTCTTCATAGGCTTTCGGGGGATAGAAAGGTCTTATGGTGGGGAGGTTTTAACATCCCAATGCGTTTTAAGGTACTTTTTGATGTTTTTAAGTACCTATGTTTTGGAGTAAATATATGGGTTGAATTTGGGTGAAATGTTAAAGGAAAACTAGAGGATAGTGTGTTGTGCACGGTTTGCGCAGGGTTTGACAAACCGTGCGACCAATCCGTTCCAGCCTCGAAACATGGGCAGAAGCTTCCGCATGGGCGGCACACAGTTTGTCTAATCGTGCGGCCAACCCATGCGAGAAGGGTGGCCAAGGTAGTATCTCACACACGGTTAGTGAATGGTTTGGAAAACTGTGCAGGCAAACAGTGCGACCACTTAAAGTTAGATCCTTAAATTGTATATCTCGGCTGTTTTGCCTCTAAGTGCTTCGTTTTTCCTACTATGCGGCCCTAACTCGGGATTTGACTTCTCCCAAGGTCAGAGAAGGTTCTCCCATCAATCTGAAGGAGAACTGAAGGTTCCTCTTGGTGAATCGAAGTGGTATTCTCATGGTATGTGATCGTTTTTTGTCGTTCTTGATTGGTTTCTCATATCTACTTAGATCTACTTCTCCTCTTCTCTCAATTTCTTTGATCTATGACCGTTATGGGTAGATCTAAGTTTATGGTACCAAGTTTGATGAGGTTTGGACTTAATATTTCTAGGATAAGATATCTAAGGCAGGTTCTTGAAGAAAATACCCGGTTTTCTTGAGCATTCTCGACCTTTGTGGTTTTGGACCAAACCCTTGAGGTAGGTGGTTCCATCCCGACTTTCCAAGTTGATTATCTTTGTATTTGCTTGATTTTTTTCAATCATTGATTAAAATTAAATTTCTTTAGTTACATTCAATTAAATTGATAAAAACTCAATTCCATTGAATTGAGATATTTGACTTGGTTTTGGCATGATAATTTGGAAAACCCCAATTCCATTGAATTGGGTGTGGTTATGGAAAATTGGTCGATTTAAATTGTTGGATTTAAATTTTGGATTTGATGGAAATGTTTTCAATTAAATTGTTGAATTTAATTGTGTAAATTAATTTTGGAAATGATGGAATTGGTTTTGAATGGATTTCAAACTGATGAAAATGTCATAGAATGTTTTGATAAAAGCCCATTGGTTTTATCTTGTGAATGAGGCATGTTTTGAATAAAAAAAATTTGGTTTTAAATGGAATGATATTGGAACTTTTGAAATGGATGAATGGGAATGATCGTATTTTAATATTTCATAAAATTCTCTTCCCATCATGTAAGAGTGCATGCAAGCCTTAGATAGTTAGTGAGTTATTTGGATACACTCTACGTTATGACAACGTTCTAAAACATACATGTGGCGGGTCACATCCTCGAAGGGTTGGTGACGAGTCTCCTTTGGCCAGTGTCATATGGACATGTGTATACACATCCTTCTGAGTTCACATAGAGAGTGAGAAATCCTATAACTGATTAATACTATCCTATCTTTTGGCAGATGACCATGTTGCTTGCCTGAATATTTATATTTGTAATATAAATGTATGCCAATGATTTTGAACTTTTTTACATGCCTTCTGAATTTATTTAAACTGTTTTATATAAATTTTTTACTTAAGCCATTTTTTTAGAAATATTCCATCATTGTAAAGCCGTGCTTGATTAATTTTCCATCACTTGAAAATGTATTTCATGATTTGTTAAAAATATGCTTTTGAATTGGAAAAACAGTTTATTTAAAAATTGAAATATTTTTTTTGGATAATCTATATTTGGAATATATTATGGAATCTTTGGTGATATCCTATCGGGCTTAGGCTCACACCCTACTTTTTCCTTCAGGTGTTTTTAGACTTTCTTCTTCTAGAATCGTGCAAAGGGAAGGGACCTCTTAGAGGTGGTTCTAGCTGCTGATCTTTGGACTTGGTGAGTTGTGTCCTTAGGGACCTTGGGATTGTTTTCCCTCTATGGTACTTAGGTTTTTGTATTTTCTCCTTTTCTGCCTCTTCGTTTTCTGGTACCATACTTCCAGTGGAGTTTCTTTTGTTATGCATATTGTTTTGTTTCACTCTTGTTTCCACATTCTTGTGGAAAATTCGTTCCCACTTGTATGTTGTACGATGATAGGTGCTAGTCGCCGACCTGTGGGGATCGGGAACTCCCTTTGGGCTATGTCAGGGCCGGCTTGGTTATCGGGTTACCAGGGTACTTGGGCTGGTCTGTGACAGGCAATCTGAATCTTTTTGTGATTGGATGTCCCAGAGGAGAAAGGTAGTATCCACTCTCAAAACGGTTTTGTGGGTTCTTAAAAATGTATTAAAGGGTTTTCTACCAAATACTCAGGAAAATGGGGGTGTTCATATGGATAATATATGGTGTATTTATGATAATTATTATGTGCATGTGGAATAATAAGAAGGTCCTGATACTGCTAGAGGTACGATGTATATTTCATCTTCAATGGTTCTATCTTTTTTTAATGGAGGTGATACTCATTATTTTTTATCATCAGAGATAAATTCCCTTTTAGGATTTCATGTGGAAATTATATCATACTTTTCAGATCATCCAATTCCTTTAGGAAGGAGGTATAAGCATTTTTCATGTTTACCACATGTCTAGTGGTGATATTAATCTTTGAGTTATAATGGGACATCTTGGTGCATGCTCATTACATTTTTTAAATGATTATCTGTATAAATTGGAATATCAACATCAATTCCCTGATATACTATTATTTCTTTTTGTTATAGTACATATCTCATGATGGTGTCACTGATGTTTTTTTGGGTGAGTGGAATTCCATATCACAAATGGAAGAGACTGTTGTTCTTTATGCTAGGGTAATTACATGCTTGTTGAAAATAATGATACTTGATTAAGATGATCCTTTTTGGGTATGATACATCTAATATTAGTGAGTGTGTACCCTGAGATCATTTCAAATGATTTTTCTACACCACCACCATAGATAGAGGCTGACTTTTTTGTTGACCTTCTCCCTAGTAGGATTCAAATTATTATTCCATCTTATCTAATGAAACATCATGAGTTGGATAAACTTATTTTCAATGCTGAGGAGCTAAACACAAAATTATTTATTCTTCCTATAATTTCAATGTGGGATTACACAATTTTTATTGCTAAGAAGGAATAAAGGAGTCTTATAAATGTTTTTAACTATAAGAATTTAAATTAGGAGAAAATTAAAAAAAATCTACTAGAATTGAGGATATTTTTTACCAATTTATTGGGAAATTTTGGTGTTAAAATATTTAATTGTATTCAGGGTACCACTAGGCAAGGTTCTAAGAAAATGATATTCCTAAGACCTTATTTTGGATCCAATATGGGAATTTTTTGTTTTTTCTTTTGTCATTAAGTACACATAACAATCATATGGGTTTTGTGGATTCGATGAACTAAATTTTTCACTTGTTTCTCAACTCTAATGTTTTTTTGGTTTTTTAATGATTTATTGGTTTACACAATGTTAGAGGAGGAGTGTATGGCCCATTTGGATGTTATTCATCCATCATTGGAGTAAAATAATATATATAGTGTGATATGAAAATGTGAATTTTGTATTTAGGAAGGGATATTTCTCGGGAATGTGATATAAAAGAGGGGTGTCTTAGTTGATCCCAAAAACATACAAGTATATATTTCCTGGGTGAATCTGATAATTTTGTTTGAGATCTAAAGCATCATGGGTTTGGGTTTTTACTACAATTATTTTGTTCTGTATTTCTCCATGATCGCATCATCAATGACTAAATTAACCCGTATTTGTGTAAATTTTGAATGGAATTAGAATTGTCTGAGATATATTGAGGTGATCAAAGTGAAATTTAATTTATCACTAGTTTTGATTCATTTTGAACTAGATTTGAGTTATGATATTTTATGTGATGCTTCTAGTGTGGGATCTGATTATGTCTTGATGTAGTGGAAATATATAGTGTATTGTGGATCATGCAAGTTATTACCTCCTAAGAAGAACTACCATACCCATATTCTTCAGTTGAAAATGGTTATACATATAATAAAAATGTGGCATCACTATCTATTAGGGCAGAAGGGTAAAATTTATTTAGATAATAAGAGCATGAGATATATTTTTACATTGTAGGAGCTCATCATTATATAGATACTTAAGATAAAGTATTTTTTGACTTTTGATTTTGATATTGAACACACCCCGATGAAGGGAAATGTGGTTGTAGATGTATTGAACAAAAAATTAACATTGTAAGACATAAATGAATCAGTTGAGTTGTGACCTATGTTGAGATTTATTACTAAGATGATTTGGGGAGAAGAAGAGGTTGTTGGATATGTCATAATATATTTTATGAAATATGACTCTTATTTTTATGAGTGAGTTAATATTGAGTAGGTGGAATACACTAAGTTTTAATTATTAAGTGAAATAATTGTTTGGTGGGTAGACAATAGGTGAGTGGTATTGGTATCCTAGTGGAGATTTTTTTCTGCAATAGGTTGGTTGTTCATTTTTCCTAGAGGATGTAATAGTCACTCCATATAGATTGATATTTCATATCAGTGCACCCATTGGCTACCAAGATGTAGCATGTCTTGAGATATCAGTATTGGTGACAGTTGATGAGTTGGTCAGTTTCTAATTTTTATCAGGGTGTCTTACATGTCATAGAGTTAGGAAGAATACACAAGAACTAGGGGTTTTATTCAAAAAATAATTGTTTTAATATTGAATTGTGATAATATTTATAGGTATTTCATTATTTGTTTTCAACTTAATCCTTGTTGGAAGGGTTCAGTTGGTTTGACATTGATCGAATAATGAAATCAACATGTTTCATTCATAATAAGGAGATTAGAAATGTGAAAAAACATGGGGACTTGTACATGCATATGATAATGAGAATTCATGGGATTCCTTTTATAATTGTTTCTGATATGTACATGAGGATCATATAATGGTTCTAGAAAGGTTTACTGAATGACATGGGTTCCCAGCATAGGTAGATAATAGATTATCATACACATATAGATATATATAGATAGAGGACAATATATGTTACTAAGGATATGTTATGGGCTTGGACGATTTATATTTTATGATATTGGAAAAATCATCTACCTGTGGAATTGTTTTATAATAATAATAATAGTTATCAATACAGAAATTAGGATTGTTCCATTTGAGTATTTTTATGGGTGTCTATTTATATCAACATTTTGTATGAGAGAGTTGGGAGAGTGGTATAGGGCTATCTAGAGTCTCATTGAATAGAAACCAATGATTTCATTGATGACCATGAGGATATTTATTATGGCATGGAGTCATCAAAAATAATACGTTGAAAATTGTCCCCAACCTCTCAAGATTTAGGTTTGGGGATCAAGTCCTTCATAAGTTTCACCTCGCATGGTCCATTGTTAGTTGGTAACATAGGTATTATGTCACCAAGGATTGTGGTCCCCTTTGAGTTCATTGGACGATAGGTAATGTGTCATATTGATTGGACATATCCAATTGTTATACATTTGTCCTTGATGTCTTTATTGTTTCCAAGATACAAAGTTATATACCAGATCTATCCCCTGTGATTTTATGGGAGGATGTTGATCATGCTATGAAAAATACTTTGGATGAGAATCTAGTTCAGATTATAGATCACTGAGAGAAGGTACTGCGTATTAAAGTGATTCCTTTCATTCGGGTACTGTTTCATGGTATATAGGATAACCATGGTATGTGGAGGGAATATTGTTTTTGAGGCAGTAGTGTCATTATATTATTTTTTCATGTCATGAATATTAAGTAATTATTGGAGTATAGATCATTTATTATGGGAGGTTGTGACACCGTAATATGATATTTAGGTACTCTATTTTTTTTGTTTTGATTATCATACATATTTGGATGTGTTTGGGGGCTTTTCATGGATGAAGAACGTTTTTTGGGGAAAATATCCAATATTTTAGGTATGTATGTTTTTTGAATAAATGTATTACAAGTATAAAAATGGTAAAGATATATCAAGGTTCTTCAAAAGAATAGAGACTTCTAAAAGTGGTGTTTTTGTTCTTTCTACACGAACATACTATTTTTATACTTTGCTGGGGAATTACATCCCATGTAAGTGGTTTATAAGATCTGTAATCATATCCCAAGATATAATATTAATTTATTACATGGTGTGAAATATTTACCCACCATGTAATATGTTTATATCATTTAATGATAGAAAGATTGTTTTTTATGAAAATGAGATGGGATATTCATAGAATATTTTTAATTAATAAATACACTACATGAAAAATTTATCCACCATATACTTTTCTAGATCAGTTCCTTTCTTCTGATCTGTATTGGGGATTGAGGATTAATTCCCTATTTAAACACCCTTCTGGGATCATGGAGAGATGCCTTGACATTTTGAGGGAATTACTATCCCGCAATATCATTCAACAAGTTTTTTTTCTTCATGTTTCTTGTGGTGAATCTCTATTGGTATTTAATTTATTTGGTTATTCCTTCCTTTGTTCATATTTTGTTCTGTTTCATTATTAATTGTAATTATATTGTTTTTATATAGATCTCTTTTAGTTTCATTATGTTCTTTTCCATTTGAAGGATGTTATCTTGGTTTCCAATCACCACTATCAAAGGGAGTCTGGTTTTACATGTTTAACGATTATGTCTCTATGTAATGATTTATTTAAATGAATTGGTTATTTTTATTTTTAAATTATATTGTGTTGTTCATATAATTTTGTAGATATATTTATGAAAAAAATTAATTGAAATGAACTTTTTTTGAAAAAGTTTTTTTCTTTGAAAAGATATTTTCTTGTGTTTGAAATAGATTTCCAAATACTGAAGAAGTTTTGCATGGAATTGAAAAAAAAATTATATTTTGAGCGTGGGTTTGAAAAATTATTATGGTAATTAGACATTTGGAACCCTGGGTTAATCAGGAAAGAGAAACATATAGACTTATTTGGTTTGTATGTACTTTAAGGTTACCCTTTCCATATCAATGGACTATAATAGGACTCGATATTGGTTAGATCCAATGTAATTAATTTTGGGTTCATTAGTATCTAGTAAATTTTGTCCCATAGTTTAGTCACATTACTAGGCCTTTTTTTGTTATGATAATTTATAGAATTCATAATTTTTTAGCATGGATGGTAGCTCATATATTTTTATATGAGAATGTATCACACAACATCGCATGATTTTTTATTTCAAAAATATGTGTTTTATTGTTATCTCTTGATGCAATGATATTTTTCTTATTTTATTAAAGATTCTTATCACATTTATGGTTTGAGAATATTATTTCCTTTTATAATAACCGAAGGTAAAATGGTTTACAAATTAATTTGATTTATGAAAATTCATTATAAATCTATTTTTTGAAATCTATAACAATTGCATTATTGTAATTAGATGTTGAAAAGACACTATGGTGGAATCCTACTGGCTTTTTTATCAAACCCTAAATTTTACATTAGAAATTATTTGATGTTGTATTATAGGATACAGGTAATGAAAAGGGTATATTATTTCTTGTTGACTTCTCCTTCGACCTTTTCCGTTACAGTGAGGTGATTTTAAGGTGACTATTGGTCACATGAAATATTTCTAGTGTTAATTGTTTCAAACATCAGGTTAATATATTTTGTATCGAATTGTATACATATGGTTGTATAATTTTCATCTACATATAACTCCGTATTAATTTATTTTAATTATATACACAGCCTTGTTGTTATATCTTTCTTCACCTCACTTTGTGATGGTCTACTCAGGTGAATGGATTTGTTGACAGAGGATGGTATGTTACAATTAAATACTTCACATTTTAATATATACAATTAACTTTAATCAATTAACTCTTGTGTATGTATCAAAATAAATATGGATACAGAAATCCATAATAATGTGTTTGAACTATACCAATAATATTGTCGATCCACTACAAACAATTATATGTTCACTATGCCTCATTTCATTATATCACATACATGAACATTGATAAGTGGAATCCATTGTAGCATATATTAATATTATCACCGAATCACATGAAATGAGAAAAATAGAAAATAATTAGAAATTAAAAAATTGAAATAAATCAGAACAACTATTAATAATTATCAATAGAGAATATCATGTTACTAATATGTGAAAAGGTTTATAATAGATAATAAACTAACTATCATAATTTATGAAACAAATATAACATATTAATCAAGATGATACATCATTATTTAATATAAATTCCATTAAAAATTACTTATGTACCCACTAGTTACTAATTCAATTATTTTTTATAATTATAATAAAAAATTAAAAAAACTACAAAATTACAATATGACCATGTCCGAGCCATAAAACCTTGTAAAACCTTCCTAAGAGCATGATAACTAAACCAAAAAAACTAAACGATATATTATATCCAACACTAGAAAAATAACATTGTTTTAAAAAATCCATTTATTTTAAATTATCACAATCAATCCCCAAATCCAAGGAAAGTTTTCTATAAAATTGAAATACTAACAAAATATTATATGCAACCTAAATATTTTATCCAATTCTTATACCATCCTATGATGTAAACCCTCGATAGTGATTTAAATCCAAATTATAGTACATTAATCATTCCAATATAATTATATATTTTTAATTGATACCATTTTAGATTAATATTTAAATCAAATTCAATCAATTGAATTTAATAGCATAATACATAATCAATAAAAGATTGAATAATGAATAATATTGATTAAAAAGATCATCATCCCATTTACATGTATCAATTAACATGGCATTATCAAAAAAATTATAAAATATATTTAATACATAATTAATGATTGGGATAAAAACATCCAAGTTAATAATATTTCAACATTAAAAATCCTTCATTATCATTCCATATTTCCCAATGAAAATCAATTTCTATCCTGTTACACATGGGATAAACATAGCACTAATAGGTAATATATAATGACATAATAATAATATAAAAAATTTAGAATTTGATATTAGTGACAAAAAAAATTAACCAAGACAAAAAATTATAGTTAAAATTAAAAATGTTGATATTAATTGAAATATGGAACATAAAATCACCCATTCGTATTGAATAGAACTTCAATACCATCTCAAGAGAATATCATGATTATTTCAATTCATGAAATAAATATTAACCTCTACCATAGACCTATCATCCCCACCTAGCCCAAGGAAAGAGTAAGAACATTGCATTTTGAATTCAAGAATTGTGGTATATTTTCAAAATTTGTTATGATACAGAGATTCATAACATGATAGGTTTAATGTTAAATGTTCATTCAAGGAAATTTATATTAATTCCAATAGTCATTTATGAATGTCCTAATAATTAATTATGGATTACGTAAATTCCATTCATCCATTTTGAATTTATAATGATTAAAAAAACTTTTAATAATGAAATATTAAATTGACATATGAAATTATTAATTACATATATTCAATATGAATGATGACAATAAAATATATCCATGACCTCATAATGATATGTTGAAATCCATGATGATAAAACTAATACCGAGCAGTACTGAATATACAAAAAGCTCCAACAAAGCTTTATTTAAACAGAATTTAACCATAAGAACATGTAGTATATGTTTCTTCCCTGGACACAAAAGGAACTTAAAAAATTGAATCCAATAACAGAATGGTATTGGACAGAATAAATATTGAAACAACAGAGAATAAACTATGATTTTTTTTATAAATTTGAATTCCATAATTCACACATTGATAAGGATTATGAAGAGCATGTTAACTAGATTTGAAACATGATCTCCCCAACGTACCCCTTTTAACCTCACAATCATCACAAATAAAAAGAATTATAAATATATTAATTATTTGATAAAAAATGGATGAAATGTCAAATTAATATTTATTACTTCATGGTAGATAATGAATATTTTATGAAAATTTTATTCTATAAAAACCTTTTATTTGGATATATATGATTTATAATTATATTATAAATTCTAAAATATGGTCCCCAGAAGATTGAAACATAAGCTTGATAATTTCCCTACATCAATTATAAAATATGACTCAAACAAGACAGGAGGTTACCTTCTTTTGAAAAGTAAATAAATTATATATGTTTTCATCAGAATCAATGAATCAAAAATGTAATAGTTCTCCTGATGATTAATAATATATATCTATATATATATTTGTTAGAGAATTTTAAAATTATAAATAAATGTGAAAAAATAATTGTAAAAATAATAATACATAATATATATTCTTACTTAAGAAATTTCTAAGAATAAATAGTATATTTTTATGATGTGTAATTAATTTGACATGCATAAAAATTAATGTGTAACATATTTATATTATTATTAATATATATTACTTTTAAAAAATACAAATATATAAAAGATTTTTAATGACAAAGGTTAACTGATTTAACGAATATAAATAAGTATGATATTTACAATGTAAAATAAATTTTCACCATGCACACTATATTGTGAAAATGTGTAATATACTTCCTTTAACTAAATAAAATACATATGGTTTTGTAATATAATAAAAAATTAATGCATATGGTTTTTATCCTTGGAATTAGATCTTATACTTTTCCAAAATACCCTCAAAATATATATTTGAAATATGTAAGATTTTTCACAATAAATTAATTCTACATAACAGAAATTCCCTAATAGAAAAATAATAATAATTCAACCCTTAGCCCATACATAGAAAAAAAACATCCATAGACCACTCAGAACTCTCAAAATTTATAAAATGGAATGGTTTGAGAAAATCTAGGCCCCTATATCATTTATTATATTTTTATGTCTCCATACATGATATATTACTATTCATTCTATATATTATCCATTTTATATTTTCATGTTATTTTGTATAATTTTTTCAATGGTTTTATAATGTGACTAGATAATTATCCACCATTATAATAGCACCCTTAATTGTATAATTTCTAAATTTCAATGTCTGTGATGTATTTTTTGAGTTTTTGGTATTAAAATTCTATGAGGGGGGATAAATTCTCAGGTTTCAATGACATATATAGTTTTTAAATTATAATGATCGTAATGGGAATACTTTTTATAATATCATTAGTGATCATTCAGTCTCTTTCCAATAGACCTAGGATTCCATTTTTTATAGACTATTTCTCTATAATTGAAAGTAAATATGGTGACGTAAAAATACTTTTAGAGGGTATTTGTCAATAATTTCCCAAAAAATTAATAATTCTATTCCATAATAAAATATCTTCAATTCATATATTTATATTTTATAAAATACCATTTTAAATATTTAATAATTTAAGACCTATTTGAAAATTCTTTCATATGAATCCTATAAATTATTACAATAATAGTCTCATTATATTTCATTGTTTGAATACTTGTTTATTAATGTGTATAGTTTGGTACAAGATATAGTCCATTATTTTGATTTTAATAAACCATTCACCAACATTACATGTTTATTTTTTATCTTTATTATTATTACCATTTGATATATGTCAAATTATATATGATCTTTTATGTAATTACACTTCATGTTTTTTATATTATCTATACATTTTATCCTAGGAGGTCCTTGAATTATATGTCTAACTTTTTATTGTTAATTATTTTATATTCTGAGATAAAATGTATTGGGAGTAATTAAAATACTAGGAAATTAGTGAGTATAAATATCATCACATCACTTTATGATATTGTTATATTAGAGGATAGTCCTATCAAATTTGGTCCCTTGGCCCGATAACTATGCTATCATTACATTTTTAGATATTTTAATCATTATATGTATTATGATCATATGTTTCATTACCTAGTTTTAATTATGAAATTATATTCAGTTTATATATATGTTCAATGATGATTTTTATATTCCATGATGATTATTGTATTCAATAATGATTGATCATGGGTCATTTATTTCCATATATTCCATGATGATAACTTCAATTCTAAAATGAAACAACATTTTCAATTATTTTGAATTATTTTCTATTATTATTACTTATATAACTTAATAATTTTCTAATAATTTATTTATAACTATCATTTATGATCTTAAACATGCTTATATTTATACCATTCCACAACCATGATTTATATATGTTTCCTTGAAATCATTATATCATTTTGAGATGAAATAAATTTTTAAATTTTTAATTTACCTGTTTATTTCCATGTATGATCCATAGTAATAATTGAATAATATATAATTCTTGAGACTTATGGATGATGAATATATTTTTAAAAGATATTAATAAAAAAATTTGCTATATTTTCTTATTTGTTATCTTTTATATCCCTGAACACACAAAATTTTGAGTTAGTATATTGGAATAAATATTAAATATAAATTTTATATACAGGGTGATTTAATATTATGGGTGTAGAACTAGTTATCATTATTTATAGAAGTTAAATTTTTCATTTTTTGTAACATTCATTTCCAATTTTCTTGAATAGTTCATTCTGAAATGAGTTGGTACATATTATAGAATTATTTTAATCCAAAATTGCTACATGATATATTTTATAATGATGTTTTATGATTTTATAAATATGTATTTGTAAAATTAAATATCACTATAAGGTTATTATTTACTTAAAATTTCATTTCCCTTAATAATACAATCTTGAGACCCATTTAGATGTTTTCTACAATTTTCCTTTATTTAAATTGATTATTTTAAAATTTACTAATTTTTTATTATTTCACTATCTAATAAAATAACATATATTAAATTTTTATTTATTTTTCAATGTGTTTCAATATTTTGGATGAAAATGGATTTTTTTCTCAAAATTTTTGGTAACATTTATGGTTTTCAAAAATAACAATGAATGAAATCGTTATCAAAAATTTTTTCATAAAAAGTTTTTGTTATTGAAATATTTTAAAATGTTATGCTTAGTACCTTATATAAAAAATTGGATTTTATAATAATATATTTGATTTAAAGTTGAATTATTAAGGGACTTTTTGTACTATGTTTCTTTCATGGTTATGTTTAGTGTATATAAATTTTAGGATATCTGTTTAGTATGTAGTTTGAAGTAGAGATATTCTATGTGTATAATATTATATTATTATGGTTATAGTTTTCATACATTTCTTCATTTTTTATTGGAATTTTTATATACATCTTTTTCTGTGGAATATTGTATTTTATGTAACTATTTTGATTTTGGTTCATTGATTTTACAAGAAATTAGAGAAGGGTCAGAAGATTATTTGGGGACTTGAGATGTTAATGGTACATGTTCATAGATTAAAGATTTGTTTCTTATTTTTTGGAAGACAGTCCATTCATTCCTATTGTTCAATATTGTCATTGATTTCAATTTTAGATTCTTTTGAAAAATTATTTCTTACGTGTAAGGTAATGATTTTGATATTTTTTTTATGGGTAGGATTGTATTTAATATTGAATTCTGGAAATAAGCTGGTTTATGAAGGATCATCAGGTTGCATTATAATATTACATGCTTGTTGTTGTAACCTATTATTTTGTGTAGGATTATAATTTTTAATAATATCTGATTTCATATGATTTCATATATACTATTTGTTAAGGTTGAATTAATTTTTTGTAATTTTGTGACTAATTAAATTATAGAATCTTTTCTGTTGGTGTATCATCCAATTATATGGAGGGATATTAGACTAAAATTAATGATAACATGGGCAAATAGAATAGATACAATATCGTTAGACATGTAAATCTTATAATAATTATCATAATTGTAATAATGTATCATTATTTTTAGGTATTCTTAAACCCTCATTTTAATTGATCTATTGTTAGGTTTCGTTTGGGGTTTCATTAGGTAAAAATTTAATATTTTGGATGTTTTTGGGATGTTTCACGGTCGTTACAGAATGAGAGCATGGTTTTTCCAAAAAATGCACCCTATCATGAAAATTTTACAATTTGAGGTTTTAGAAATTCAAACTATTGGGGAACGATTAGTCAACCAATGCGCCCACTTATTAGAAATCGTGAAATACATTTATATATAGTACAGGGCTTGGACACATTTTTTCTATACCATCCTCATATGCACATGAAACATTGTGTACTGGATTTTAAGGGATCCAATATATTAGAAAATTATTCCATAACCCCAGTTATAGGTCACTGATGGACCTCATTCATCCGAAATCATTTTCTCTCAACCATTGTTCGTCTATGGAAGATTCTTATCCCCCCATACCCCTCCCTGATGTGATCCAAAACTAAGAGAACATTATTCGGTCATCTTCTATTTAGTTTCCTTCTCCTGTTATTGATCTCCCTTGAGTACATTCTTTATACATAGTTTTATATGGATACAATTGTAGAATTATGGATCTCATACACTATTTTTTCGCATCAATAAATATTGGTTTTTTCTTTGTTTGATGGATTTCTTCACCATCATTATTCATTAATGTATCATAGCTAGGGTTTGGTGATTCAAGATCTGTTGATCCTGATATAGGTGGTTCTGTTATGATGCCCAATGTATATTAACACTAATTGCTTTATTTAATTTCAACAGTAGTAAATTAAATGTAATTAATTAGTTTTTTTCAAATGGATCCTAGTTATTTTCTTGGATAAGGCATAAATTCCAATGAATTTGCAGATTTTGAAAAATATATATTTTTGGCATGAAATTGTAAAACCCCCAATTCCATTAAATTTGGGCATGTTTATGGAAATTTTTTAAATTTATATCATTAAAAAAAATTTCTGGTTTTGATGAAAATTTATATAAATAAGTTTTTGAAATTAATTTTAGAATTGTTATTGATGGAAAATTGTGAAACCCCCAATTATAGTTAATTGGGGGTTTGTGATGAAATTGAAAGAATTATATGAATGTTAGTTTGTTGGATTCAATTGTGAGGAGGATTGTAAAAAGAAATGAATCAGTTTAATGTCATTTTTTGGGAAATAATGTTGTAATAATGTTTTAATGGGGGAATTTGGGTTTCATCCGGGTAAAATGGAATGTTTTTTTATTAAAAACATGTTATGGTTTTTAAAGATAAAATTTGAAAATTTAAAATAGAGAATGGTATTAAATGGTATTTTGGGTAGTCTTGAATTAAATTTCCCATATTTTATTTTTACATGAGTACATGATAGCCTTAGGTAATCAGTGAGTTTTTTTAGTGGCACATTGTGTCATAAAAAATCAAAAAATCTCATATCATAAAATTTTCATTCCTTAAGAGAAGGTGATGAGTCCTATTTTCCTTAGGACAAATAGAGAGTTTGTTTATAATTGTAGTTTAATAGTTTTAAAACTCTATATCCTGAAAAATCACACCAATTAGGTATATGACCAAATTTCCTATTTTTTATTATAATATTGATATTTTGTAACTATTTAATGTTTTTACATACCTTGTGAATTTTTATAAACTAATTTATCTAATTGTTTTATTTGATGAACTTATTTAATACTGACATTTCTATAAAGAACCCGTTGAATAATGGTAAATTCCTTCAGTTGATAAGTATTTAATCATTAAAAATGTGATGCATGAATTTCTAATATATGTCCATCTATTGAACTGTAATGAATGATTTGATTCAATATGCTTGTGGAATTTCTAACATAATTATAATTGAAAATTGAATGCACATTCATGGTTAATTTAACATTGGAATTTTGTTATGTAATATTTGATGAAATTCTACTGGGATTTGTATCACACTCTACTTATGTTGTTGGGTTTTGGAATATTATCTCGTTCCTGGTTCGTGCAATGGAAAGGAATCACTTGGAGGCAGATCCAGCAGTTTAACTATAGACATGGTGAGTTTCATACTTTTGTACTTTGGTTGTTTTATTTGTTTCTATAATTTGGTTGTAGTAATTTATTCTGTATTTCATGTTTGAGTTCTGGTACATTATTCCTAGTGGAGTTTCTTTTGAGATGCACACTATCTTGTCACTTTTAGATCTGAAATGATTGAGGAAAAATCATTCCCACAATCAATTTGTATGATTCCAGGTGCTAGTCAATGACTCATGGAGATTGGGAACACCCTTCATGCTATTTCAGTACTGGCTCAGTTATCAGGTTACCTAGGTGCCAAGGTTGGTTTGTGATGTATTTATGTCTATATAAATTTGTAAAACCTATTCAGTTCATAGGAGGTAGTTTTGATTGAGTGCATGTCCAGATCTGGCCACAATGAACCTAATCTCTTTAGGTGTGTTAGTCTTGTGGATTAGTTCTAGAATTTTCACAATTTTGATTTGGATACATTGAATTCTAAATCCTGGTTATCTTATTTTTTGGGATTAATTTTTCATGTTTCTCTATTTGAGTGTTAATATAATATATTCCATGTTGTCTAATGATGTTTTGTTGCATCATCCCTCCATGATCACTCGTGAATCTATTCTAGGGGGATGAAAATTCTGAACCTTAGTGAGAAAATACTCTTTTGGACACAACCCTAGTTGAGGTGATTGTTTGCATTTTCCATGATCTTGGATATAAACCACGTCTAGTCCATGTTTAGGGTCCAGCTATGTATCCTCATAGGGATGTTCAGAAGATGTGTTCTCAAAAGTACCTTTTCCATAAACTAGAGGAATTCAACACCACAAATTAACCACAAGGGGCTGAATAATGTTTGAGCAGAATAGATATTTGTTCGGGTTTTAGGTAAAACAACAGGAAATAAAAGTGAGGTGTTCCACTATAATGATGGAAGGTCTGACCAAGAGATGGTGGGACATTATGTTTGCTATAAAGAAGCATGAGGTAATATAGTTGAATGAATTCAAGGTTTTTTAATGACCAGTTATATCCCAAGTCAGTATTATTATCGAAGTTCATTGAGTTCCTAAAACTCGAGCAGAATGATAGGACTGCGAAGGAGTATACAAACTATTTTACTGAGCTTGTGAATTTCACACCATAGACCATATCTAATGAGAGGATGAAGACTTATGGTTTGAGTTGGTAATTAGAATATATATTCACTATTAGGTTTTATTCCTAGATCATCCTTATAATGATGAACTAGATAATGCGATAATGGTTGATATGGACCTATATGAAACTATTGGATTTTCATGTGCTTACTTTTCACCCAATAGTAGCATGAGTTAGTTTAAGGTAAATTAAAATAAATATGGTTTTCATAGTCGTTATCGAAATAAGGGTCATCATAGACCTCTTGTAGTTCTTGTAAGAGGTACTTTAGTATTCTGTTAGGGAGGAATTCTTCGACATTTGATGATTGTTTTCACTAAGGCACCCAAGAAATATGGCTCTTGAAGATGTTAAGGGTAGTGAAAGATATTCTTCTATATCTATTCTACTTTGCATAGTGGAACATGATCATCAGTTGTTCCAAGGATTGTGAGGAAATCAAATGATTCACATCTAATATTATTTCATCCACTATCATATGGAATTTTTCTTCTTCACATAGTAGATATGTCTAATAGGAATTTAATATAGGTCAAATGACTGTGAGAGGTACCATTACTATATATTCATCATTAGAGACTACTCTATTTGATATTGGTGCATCTCATTTGTATATTTCAATCTATTTTATAAATATAATAAAACATCATAAGGATATTTTATCTTATAAAATGAATATTACTAAAACCCTTGGTGTAAAGAGATAATGAGGTCTCTCAATACATGAATCTACTTTCTATCTTCTAGACGTTGGTCTTGCATGAAATTTTATAATCATCGACATGAAACATCATGATATATTATTTAGGATGGATTGGATCATTTCCAATAAATCCAATATTGATTTTGATCCTTAACAAGGTCTCATTCACTATACCTAGTGGTGTGTGATGTTTCTTCCAAGAAGAATTAGACCCAAGGTTGAGCAGATCTGGACCTTTATATCGAGGGTTGGGGAAATAGATATATGTGTTTTCCTTTGATATGGAGTGGGAATCTTTGAAAAGTGATCTTCCACAAATTGTTGTCGATTTTCCTGATGTGTTTCCTTCTTATTTCTATTACATGCCACTACTATGACAGTTTAAGTTTTCTATTGTCTTGATACATAGTACTCAAACATTTTCTATTCCTTCTTATTTCATAGAACCATCTAAATTAATAGAGATAATGTAACAATTGGATGATTTTATGGAAAAGGTCTTTATACACCCAATCATGTAACAATGTGTGGTACTAGTTCTCTTTGCTATGAAATGTGAAGGTTCACATCACCTATGTTGATAAAATATTGATAAATAGAGTGAATAAAAACAAAATTAGTCTTTTTACACTGAAGAATGATTTATTTATTCATATAGAATGTGAAAAGTGATACTCAAATATTTATCTTCACTATGGTTACCACAATTTTTGAGTAAAAGAACATAAAATTCTAAAAACATCCATTCACTGTAGGTATGGTCACTATGAGTACCTTATTGTTCCGATTGGGCTACCAAATTCTCCTACCACCTTTATATAATTGATAAATATTATTTTCCATGATTATCTTCATATCTTCATGGTAATATCTATGGATAACATCTTTATTTACTCTATGTCTGAGGAGGATCATGTGCATCATCTGGGAAAGTATCAGAGTATGTTGATAAATCACTGAATTTATGAAAATCTTTAGAAACATGATTTATGGATATGAGAAGTGAAATTATTGAGACATGAGCTATTGGAACATGATATTTCTATTATTTCTAAAAAGGTGAAAGATATCATGATATGGGAGCAACCACATAATGTTTTTTAGATTCGGAGCATCATGGGTGTAGCTAGGTTTTATAATCAATTAATTAAGGAAATATCCAATTTAGAATCATTGATGAATTTAATAACATATAAGGGAATTTTTCTCTTACAATAACTGATTTTAGAGTTCTTTTGATGAAATTAAATGACTTTTTAAGGCTTCTCCAGTGTTGAATCTTCTAGAGGCTGGGAAGGTTTATGTGTATTCTATAATGGTTCGGGTAATGGATTGGGTTATGTTCATATGTAGGGTATACATGTCATTGATTACTGATCTAGTTATCGTAGGCCACACCAAATGAATTATTAGACCCATGACCTTGAACTAGTACATGTGATTCACACTCAAAAGACTTAACAACATTTTATTTATAGAGAAATGGTTACCATGTCTTCTGACAACAAGAGATTCAGTTATATCTCCATTAACAAACATTTGAATCTCTACCATATACATTGGGTAGAATGCCTACAATATTTTTCCATTTACATTTCATATACCAAGGGGAAAGGTAATGACATTTTAGATGATTTGGGCATCAATATTCTGACCCAGATAGTGAAGGATTCTTCAAGATTGAAACTTCATTTTTTTATTTTCATAGTCGCATGTTGTAGTTATGGTAAAAGGGGAGGATGTTTCCTTGACCAGTATTATGTTGAAATATTATCTTCATGATTTTATTATTCTAGATAAACAACATGATGAGGAGTTCTGTAGAATTAGAGACTCTCTTAAAGGTGGAGAGACCATTCTTGATTGGCCTTTCTCCAAAGAGGGTATTATTTGATTTCAGAACTTTTTGGTGGTACCGTCTTCAGTGATGGATGTTGTTATGAAGAATTATTATTATTACCAATTGGAATTTTACCCATGAACCACAAGTCTCTTCAATTATATATGGTGTATGTTTTGTTGGCCAAATATGAGACAAGGAATTAATGAGTTTGAATATTGTTTCTATACATGCAAGAAGGTGACGGCCAAGAACCATGATCCTTAGACTTTTTGGAAGAAAAATCTAGTCCCTATAATGATGAAATATGAGATATGTAGGTAAATTGTTGTTGGGGAACCTCATACCAAGAGAAATAATAATGTGATATGGGTTATGATCGACAGATTGGCCATGTCTGCTCACATTATAACCATTCATGATATAACTAATATTGAGGGGATGGGAAATCACTATGTGAAAGATGTCATATGTTTTCATGGAGTACCTTATAATATATTCTCTGATAGGGATCCTCATTTCATTTATTTCTTTTGAATATGTCTTCTAGAGGCACTGGGATCTCACATCAATTTGAGTACTACATATCATAAGTAGTCGGATGTCCCAATAGAATGATCTTTATAGATTCTTGAGGATATTATTTTTTTGTGTTATGAACATCAGTGGGGATGGGATTTTCATTTAGGTCTGGTTGACTTTATTATAACACTTGTTACCAGTCCTCGATCAGGATGGACCCTTTTGAGGCATTTTGTGGAAGGTCTTGTAAATATTCGTTGTGTTGGTCGGAGATTGGTGATTGTTATTTGGTTGCACGATGATTGGTGAAAGAGTTGATAGAAAGTATTAAGTTAAAATTTTAGAGGATTTTGATGCCCTTGATATGTTATTAATATTATTTTTATTATCATCATAGGTTATTGGAGTTATCATTTGGATACCATGTTTTCGTGAAAGTTTCAACCAGGTTGGGTTGTTGAAAACTAAAGAGCCAAGGGAAGATCGATCCTAAGATTGTGGGGCCTCTCAAGATCCTTGAGAAGTTGGGAAATGTTACTTATTATCTAGAACTACCACTTTTGTTGATGATGATACATAACTTGTTCCATGAATCTCAACTTTGAATGTCTCATTCTGATCCATCTCATGATTCATGATGGAGTTATCTTGAAGATGAAATTAATTTACATGTGATTGACCAACATGAAAAGATTTTTGATTATGTAACCAAGATTATGTATGGTAATATGATACCTTTGGATTGAGTGCTATAGAACAAGGATCATAAATTCATGAGATTTGGGAGAGAGAGTCACTGATGAGAGAGTATGGGCCTCATCTTTTTGGAATGGAAGTTTCTTCATGGTTTTTAATGGGACAAAATGTTTCGGTAGTGGGGACGTTGTAAAATCATATTAGTATTTTTAGGTATTCTTAGAACCTCCTTTTTATTATGATTTGATTGGGTATCATTTCGGGTTTCTTCTGGTAAAATTAATAGGTCTGTTGATGTTTCTAGGATGTTACACAATTTTGATACTGTTGGAACATGGTTTTCCCAAAATTTGTGCCTTCTCAAGAAAACTGCGTAACTTGATGTATTGTTATTTCACATGGTTTTCAAATGATAAGTCACGTCATGTTCCCTCATAGTAGAAACCATGTGACAGATTTATATCTAGTGCATGTATTGCACATGGTTTGCCTAAAGTGTCCCCTATTTCCTAGGAAACCATCTGTATGTGATTTTAAATGATCCAAAATTATATAAAAAATTCCCAATCCCAAAATATATGTCCGTGGTAGACCTCTTCAACTCAAATCATATTCTCTCTAACTTATATCTCTCTAGGAAGATTATTTTCCCTTTAGACCCCTCTTAAAAGTGATCCAAAACTAGGTGAATGTTGTTAAATCTATATCTGGTTAGTTTCTTTTTCACTTTCCTAATCTGTCACGACCCGCCCTCGGGGTCCGTGCCATGACTACCCCAAGCCCGCCTTCCATAGGCCAGGGGCTGGCGACTAGCACCAAGGCGTAAATCCCGGTAAAAAGGGAAGGCATTGCCTTTGTAAACTAAACAAACACCACAGAGTAAGCAAGCGGAAAGTAACCACTAAGTAAAAGCAGAGTACAACTAAAAGTGCGGAAAAGTAAAAGGGCCAGTATACAAACCCAAACTGAAAGTAAAGTACAACACGAAAGGGAAAACAGCAACTGTAAAGTAAATGCTGCAACACCGAGCTGTCCACTGGAAATCCCACTTGAAGGGTGGGTACAGATAGCTCCACTGCTCCTCGGGTCCCGCCGTCCGCTCCGAGCACGTCCCGCCCAGTGGTCCACCTCCAGGTACCGTCCTGCTCTGCAAGCCTCAGCTAAGATCAACGATGTCCGTCGTCTGCAACCAACACAACGTAGTGCGGGCAAAACCCGTGCAGGGGTGAGTATAAGCTACTCAGTAGGGACCCCGAGACCCCTGAAGGTCTCTCAAAATCCACAAAGGATAAACCACAAAGTAAGGTACAATCACGAAGTAACAACCGACACTGCTTAGGTATATGCCCACACATATACCTAAGTCATCAATTTCAAATACGCTCCAACCTCCGAGCCCAAGTACAACTCAGTCCACACAAGAAAGTAAACGTATTCCACACAGGAAAGCAAAACGAAATCCACACAGGAAAGTAAACGTATTCCACACAGGAAAGTAAACGTAATCCACACAGGATAGCACAACACAATCCACACAGGAAAGCAATAGGATTCATCTCACACAGGTATACTTCATCAAAGGACGATAAAGATGATCTCTGATCCATCTAAGTCGTCAGACCCACGAAGGATCATTAGGTAACTAACCCCCGCAAAAGACCCACACAGGATCGGGGCCACACAGGACCTGTAGGCGCTGGTTCACACAGGACCGCTGAGCACAAGGACCCACACAGGATCAGACCCACACAGGATCGGGCCCACACAGGACCTGTAGCACTGATCCAGGTAGGATTGCTGAGTGTTGTAGTCGTCGTCGTCGAATCCACACATGATCTCTGTATTGTCGTCGTCGCAGTCACAGTAGCAGTAGTAGCAGTAGCAGTAGCAGTAGCAGTAGTCACAGTCACAGTCGCAGCCAGCACTAGGGTTCCCGCACACAGCAAGCTCGTACAGGAGGGTCCGCTCCATGAGCCGAGAGGCTGATACATCAACTGTCACAAAGTCCAGAGTTGATGTATCCAAAAGTTCCGTATCGTCAACAGGAACTCAACGCAACAGACGGCGCGTCGATCGGACGCCCGGTCTGAGAGTTATTGACATTTTCGTCCTCGGGGCCCGGTTGGTTTTTAAGGAAAAACCAACCTGACCGTACTCCACCTATGTCCAAACCTCGGGCGGAGTATTCCAAAAGATCCGTCTCACTAAGAGGAACACAACAAAGCTGACGACACGTTAATCTGACGCCCGTAGCTCAAGATATGAGTGTTTCCACTCCGAAGGCCCAGTTGGTTTCGTGTACGAACCAACCCGGCCGAACTCAAAGTATTCTGAAACATTGAGTGCGATATACCAAAACGACCGTCTCGATCCAAGGATCACGTTTCCGCAGACGGTTCGTCATTCGGAGGTCCGTGGCTCAAGTTATGGCCAAAAGAACGAATTTGTCTCGAAAACGGGAGGTCCGGGTCCGGGCCGACCCGGCCCGACCCCCCCAGGGTCGGCCCGAACCGGGTCACCCGAACCGGGTCGACCCGACCCGGCCCGGCCGGCGGCGGTCCGGCGCGGCGGTGCGGACCGGCGCGGCGGCGCGGTCCGGCGCGGCCCGGCCGGCGGCGGCGCGGCCTGGCGCCGCTGATGTCACGCGCGGGGGGGCTAAGCCCCCGCTTCCACCTGGCGGCGCGGCTTAAGAGCCGCGCCCTTTTGAGATCCGGCCCCCCTCGTGGGGGGCTGCTTGAAGAAACCGGGGGGCCGCCTGCCCCCCCTCAAAGAAACCCCCCCCCCCCTCATAAATGGGGGGGGGGTTTAGAGAGTTGACCGGGGGAATTTATTCCCCCTGTCTTTGACCTTCCGGCCGGCCACCTGGCCGGCCGGTTTTTCTCCAACGGGACCGGCAAGCCGGTCCCCTTCCGGTTTCCGACGCCGGTGGCCCGGCGTGCCGCCGGTCTTCCCGTCTCACCGCGGCCCGGAACCGGCCGCGGTGTTCGTCGTCCGGCGCGGTGCGACGGCACCGCGCCCCTCCGCCGCGCCTTTGATTCCCTTCGACGCGGCGCGACGGCGTCGCGTTCTTGATGATCCTTCCACGGCGCGGCGCGACAGCGCCGCGCAATATAAACGTGTGATTATCCGCGTGGTGCGACGGCACCACGCCATCTTGTTTCAACCGCAAGATAAATCATCAAGAACAAAGGAGGGGGTTCGGCCGTGTTAATGCGGTCCGACCCCCTCACTTTAAACAATAATACATATTTAAAATCCTCACGTTAGTCATGCTAGAACCACGAACAAGGATAAATAAATAAACAATTAACAACAACCCCTACCTTGAAAATTGACGTCGCACGTCGGTTATCGCGGAGAAAGGCGTCGCGGCGTCGGACGTAGATTCCGTGGACGTCGGGGTGCGTCCGAGGAGGAAACGACGTCTCTTCACTTGTCGCTATGACGAAGAAGGGAGGTACATTGTCGTTGGCGATGATCACCACGGTCGGCGACTTCTCCTTTGTCGAGGAGGAAGATGAAGACGTAAGAATCCGGGACGCCGAATCTTGAAGGTCGTGGGATCGATGTTCTTTGTCGGAGAAGAACCGTTCTTCACGTTCTTCGTCGAAGATGAAGAAGATCTTCAAGTCTCGCAACTATTCTCCCAAACCTCTCAAGTATCAAAGAAACTAACCAAAAATAAATTAAGCTCACACTTAATTTATTAACACAACCCAACCTTTGAAATTCAAGAGTTTGAATTTCAAAACTCAAATTAAACTCACTTATTAATTATACATGAGTTGTATAATTAATTAAGTGTTAAGTTGTCAAGCTTTTAAGAGGGAGAGAGGGGAGTTAGGGAATTTGAAAAGGTGGGGCTCTGGTGGGCCCCTCCTCACCTTAATCCTCTCTTAGGTGGTTAAACCACCCAACTTCCCACAAAAGATTATAACCACTTTAAAGATATAAAATAAATATTGTATCACAAATTTATTTTACTCTTCATTTCATCCATAAAAAATTAAACATCTCCTCCTAGGAAAACGCAACTTCGGAAAAGGTCTTCTTAAGCGAATATCGGCGCTGCGAGTTCATCGGTGTCCTCGGATTTCAATTCCGAGCACCGGATCAAATGTTAGAAATTCCTGCTTGTTCGTTCACTAAACGTACCCGAGCCAAACTTCGGAAATTGATTTCGGGCACACCGGGCCTCGGAATCAGGTGCCGTCAGAAACCGCGCTCTTGTAAAATTCTAAAGAAAATTAAGAAAAAATTTCCCTTGAATTTTACGGGTCTTTACATTACTCCCACCTCAGGGCTTTACGTTCCCGTAAAGATACATCAAAAACTAGGGAAACAAATGAGGGTACTGAGCACGCATCTGAGCCTCCCGCTCCCATGTGCTCTCCTGGAGGTTCCCGTGCTGCCATATGACGCGCACAAGAGGAATCGATCGCCCACGCAGGACCCACTCCTGTCGATCCTCTATCTCCACCGGGACCTCTGTAAAAGTCGCCCCATCGTCAACTTCAAGCTCCCCATGGTCAATGATGTGCGTCGGGTCATGCACGTATCTCCTCAGCTGAGACACGTGGAAGACGTCGTGCACCCGGTGCAACTGAGGTGGTAGAGCCAGGCGATAAGCCACCTCACCAATCCTGCTGAGGACCTGGAAGGGTCCGATGAAGCGCGGAGATAACTTTCCGCCTCGACCAAATCTCCGAATACCACGTCGAGATGAGACCCGCAAGAAGACGTGGTCGCCATCCTCGAACTCCAGTGGCCTCCACCTCCTGTCAGCGTATGACTTCTGCCGGCTCTGAGTTGTCCTCATCTGCTCCTGGATGACCTAGACTTTCTCTGTCGTGGCCTGGACCATCTCCGGTCCCATCAGTGCTGACTCCCCAGGGTCTGTCCAGCACAAAGGAGATCTACAAGGTCGGCCGTACAACGCCTCATACGGTGCCATCCCGATGGTGGAGTGGTAGCTATTGTTGTACTCAAACTCCACCAACGGGAGATGGTCCTCCCAGCTGCGACCAAAGTCGAGGACACATGCACGAAGCATGTCCTCGAGAGTCTGAATGGTCCTCTCCGTCTGACCATCCGTCTGAGGGTGAAAGGCTGTGTTCAGACGTAGCTGCGTCCCGAACGCCTCCTCTAACCCCTTCCAAAGCCGGGAAGTAAAGCGAGCATCTCGATCGGAGACGATAGATGATGGCACGCCGTGGAGCCGCATAATCACCTGAACGTAGAGACGTCCCAAGCTCTCCACTGAGCCCTACTCTCTAATGGGTAAGAAGTGTGCCGACTTGGTGAGTCGGTCAACAATCACCCATATGGAGTCGTGACCTCTGGAAGTGCGTGGAAGTCCAGTCACGAAGTCCATAGATATTCCGTCCCACTTCCACTCCGGAACCTCCAAGGGCTGTACCAAGCCCGCTGGTACCTGATGCTCTGCCTTCACCTGTTGGCAGGTGAGGCATCGAGAAACGAACTCTGCTACTGCCTTCTTCATTCCCGGCCACCAGTGCTGTCATCTGAGGTCCTGGTACATCTTTTCCACTCCAGGATGTACCGCCAAAGGAGAAGTGTGAAACTCTCTTAGCACTTCCTCTCGTAAAGCGACTGGTACCATGGTACGTCCTCTGAAAAGGATGTCGTGCTCTGCTCCAAGGGAGAAACCATCAGGTGCCTGTCCCGAGGATATCTGTGCACGCCGTGTCTCACTGTCAGCGTCCTCACGCTGTGCCTCTCTGGCCTGTTGTAGTAGAGGAGGGGTGACTGTGAGACACTGGAGGAAGGCTGCTCCATCACTATCCACGAAGGATATCTGCAAAGAGGCCAGCTGCAAAGATTTCTCCTTTTCCGAAAAGTGAAATCCGGTCTCATCCCCTGCATGAACCACGTTCCTTGCCTAATACAGTCAATCCCGTCATGATTAGTTAATTCATGGCATGGATGACGTCGTAAGGCCTCGACGCTGCTACCAAGAGATCCGACTGTTACTCTCGCCTCCAAGGGTTGAGTCACACTGTCGGTATCAGTGTGTGGTCACGGGTTTCCTCCAGTACGAATCTCGCAAGTGAGGTTCAAGTCAACAATTTTTAACCGGCACCTCTTAGTAAAAACAAACAAAAGACAAGAAAACAAAAGTCACCAAAGAAAGTGTCTTTTATTACTTCAACTTAAAGAACAAGGTCACAAGGCAACACAAACTACGAATCTAGAGGCATTATGGGCCAAGACCTCTATGCCTGGAGCTAGTCCCGCACTAGTCCACCCGCTTTCGGAGCTCTATGATCGTAAGCTTCAGCTGCCTGAAACTGTGCTCTCCCCTGAGGTCGAGGTGGACCTCCTGGTGGTGGTGGTGGTAGTGCCTCAAAACGTCGCCCACCACCTGCTGCTCGGCCAGCTCCTCTACCTCGTCCGCCTCCTCCCTACGGACCGCCACAGTCGAACCTCTGCCTCTGCCTAGGTGGTTCCTCAACCGTCTGCTGCTCCTCTGCATGGCGGGTTGGGAAGTCACGAGCCATGTGACCTTGCCCGCCGCATGCATAGCACTGTCTTCCACTTGAAAGACTGGCTCCGCGCTGTGTGCCCCGCACTGCTGAGCCAGTGTCCTGAGGTCGTCTGCCCGAAGGTCTGGTCTGTCTGGACCCCTGAGTCATCCGTCGACTGCCTTCCGCGGAAGACTCCGCCACGTGCCGCCCTGCGGTGGGTCTCGGTGATGGTGCAGACTCAGCAAGGAAGCTCTCGATCAAAAGGGCCCGCTCCAGTACTACTGTCTGAGTCGGTATGCTGAGGGAGATCAGCGATGCCCTGATCACATGTCTCAAACCCTGCTCGAAGGTCCGGGCCTGGAAGAATGGGTCTCGTACCATGTCGGTCGAGTAGCGCGAGAGATCAGTAAATCTCGCTGAGTACTGAGCGACCGTCATGATGCCCTGCCGCAGTTGTAGAAGCTCCTGGATACGCACCGCACGAAGGGTGGCTGGGACGAACTCCGAGAGGAAAAGGCTCTCAAAGTCCGTCCAAAGAAAAGATGTCTCATCGTGCACCTGGAGCATCAAGCTCCACCATCGTCCTGCTGCTGCGTGTAGTAGGCTCACAGCGAGGATCACCATGAGGTCTGCTGGTGTCCTCACTAGCCTAAACACACGTACCACGGCCTCCAGCCAGTCCTCTACTGACTGGGGATCCGTCTCCCCACGAAACCTGGGTGGTCGCTGGCGCTGAAACTCATGCAGTGCGCTGAGGCGACGTGCATCGTCAGCGGCTGGTGCTGGAAGCATCGGGGGCTCGGCGGGTAGAACTACCGCCGGTGCCACTGCTGACAAAGGGCCCTGCACCAAAGCCTCATCGCTCGGTGGGTTGTCGTCACAATCGACTCTCGGAACCCTAGCTGGCTACCGTCGTGGGGCCATCCTGAATAGGAAACAGGTGCGCCACGGTCAAACAGTATACCTGGTGAGCTGACACAAGGAAATCACAAAGAAAACTTTGAAACATACACGCAATCAATGTTTTCATGCATTAAGTCGGAAATCAGAAGTCATGGTCCTGGTGTACGGATACGTCGGTCACCGCACCAACACTGGACTCCCTGGACTGATAACCACACTCAATACGCTAAACGTTATTGCTTCACATAGAAAATATCAGAGTTCACGGTAGAACCGAACTCCTCTGATACCAATTTGTCATGACCCGCCCTCGGGGTCCGTGCCGTGACTACCCCAAGCCCGCCTTCCATAGGCCAGGGGCTGGCGACTAGCACCAAGGCGTAATCCCGGTAAAAAGGGAATGCATTGCCTTTGTAAAGTAAACAAACACCACAGAGTAAGAAAGCGGAAAGTAACCACTAAGTAAAAGCAGAGTACAACTGAAAGTGCGGAAAAGTAAAAGGGCCAGTATACAAACCCAAACTGAAAGTAAAGTACTACTCGAAAGGGAAAACATCAACTGTAAAGTAAAAGCTGCAACACCGAGCTGTCCACTGGAAATCCCACCTGAAGGGTGGGTACAGATAGCTCCACTGCTCCTCGAGTCCTGCCGTCCGCTCCGAGCACGTCCCGCCCTGTGGTCCACCTCCAGGTACCGTCCTGCTCTGCAAGCCTCAGCTAAGATCAACGCTGTCTGTCGTCTGCAACCAACACAACGTAGTGCGGGCAAAGCCCGTGCAGGGGTGAGTATAAGCTACTCAGTAGGGACCCCGAGACCCCTGAAGGTCTCTCAAAATCCACAAAGGATAAACCACAAAGAAAGGTACAATCATGAAGTAACAACCGACACTGCTTAGGTATATGCCCATACATATACCTAAGTCATCAATTTCAAATACGCTCCAACCTCCGAGCCCAAGTACAACTCAGTCCACACAGGAAAGTAAACGTATTCCACACAGGAAAGCAAAACGAAATCAACACAGGAAAGTAAACGTATTCCACACAGGAATGCAAAACGAAATCCACACAGGAAAGTAAACGTATTCCACACAGGAAAGTAAATGTAATCCACACAGGATAGCAGAACACAATCCACACAGGAAAGCAATAGGATTCAGCTCACACAGGTATACTTCTTCAAAGGACGATAAAGATGATCTCTGATCCATCTAAGTCGTCAGACCCACGAAGGATCATTAGGTAACTAACCCCCGCAAAAGACCCACACAGGATCGGGCCCACACAGGACCTGTAGGCGCTGGTTCACACAGGACCGCTGAGCACAAGGACCCACACAGGATCGGACCCACACAGGATCGGGCCCACACAGGACCTGTAGCACTGATCCACATAGGATCGCTGAGTGCTGTAGTCGTCGTCGTCGAATCCACACATGATCTATGTACTGTCGTCGTCGCAGTCACATTAGCAGTAGTAGCAGTAGCAGTAGCAGTAGCAGTAGTCACAGTCACAGTCGCAGCCAGCACTAGGGTTCCCGTACACAACAAGCTCGTACAGGAGGGTCCGCTCCACGAGCCGAGAGGCTGATACATCAACTCTCACAAAGTCCAGAGTTGATGTATCCAAAAGTTCCGTATCGTCAACAGGAACTCAACGCAACAGACGGCGCGTCGATCGGACGCCCGGTCTGAGAGTTATTGACATTTTCGTCCCCGGGGCCCGGTTGGTTTTTAAGGAAAAACCAACCCGACCGTACTCCACCTACATTCAAACCTCGGGCGGAGTATGCCAAATGATCCGTCTCACTAAGAGGAACACAACAAAGCTGACGGCACGTCAATCGGACGCCCGTAGCTCAAGATATGAGCGTTTCCGCTCCGAAGGCCCGATTGGTTTCGTGTACGAACCAACCCGGCCGAACTCAAAGTATTCCGAAACTTTGAGTGAAATATACCAAAACGACCGTCTCGATCCAAGGATCGCGTTTCCATAGACGGTTCGTCATTCGGAGGTCCGTGGCTCAAGTTATGGCCAAAAGACCGAATTTGTCTCGAAAACGGGGGGTCCGGGTCCGGGCCGACCCCCCTGGGTCGGCCCGAACCGGGTCGCCCGAACCGGGTCCGACCCGGCCCGGCCGGCGGCGGTCCGGCACGGCGGCGCGGACCGGCGCGGCGGCGCGGTCCGGCGGGTCGGCGCGGCCTGGCGCCGCTGATGTCACGCGCGGGGGGGCTAAGCCCCCGCTTCCACCTGGCGGCGCGGCTTAAGAGCCGCGCCCTTTTGAGATCCGGCCCCCCTCGTGGGGGGCTGCTTGATGAAACCGAGGGGCCGCCTGCCCCCCCCCCCCCCCTCAAAGGAACCCCCCCCCCCTCATAAATGGGGGGGGGGGGTTTAGAGAGTTGACCGGGGGAATTTATTCCCCCGGTCTTTGACCATCCGGCCGGCCACCTGGCCGGCCGGTTTTTCTCCAACGGGACCGGCAAGCCGGTCCCCTTCCGGTTTCCGACGCCGGTGGCGCGGCGTGCCTCCGGTCTTCCCGTCTCACCGCGGCCCGGAACCGGCCGCGGTGTTCGTCGTCCGGCGCGGTGCGACGGCACCGCGCCCCTCCGCCGTGCCTTTGATTCCCTTCGACGCGGTGCGACGGCGTCGCGTTCTTTATGATCCTTCAACGGCGCGGCGCGACGGCGCCGCGCAATATAAACGTCTGATTATCCGCGTGGTGCGACGGCACCATGCCATCTTGTTTCAACCGCAAGATAAATCATCAAGAACAAAGGAGGGGGTTCAGCCGTGTTCATGCGGTCCGGACCCCTCACGTTAAACAATAACACATATTTAAAATCCTCACGTTAGTCATGCTAGAACCACGAACAAGGATAAATAAATAAACAATTAACAACAACCCCTACCTTGAAAATTGACGTCGCACGTCGGTTATCGCGGAGAAAGGCGTCGCGGCGTCGGACGTAGATTCCGTGGACGTCGGGGTGCGTCCGAGGAGGAAACGACGTCTCTTCACTTGTCGCTATGACGAAGAAGGGAGGTACGTTGTCGTTGGCGATGATCACCATGGTCGGCGACTTCTCCCTTGTCGAGGAGGAAGATGAAGACGTAAGAATCTGGGACGCCGAATCTTGAAGGTCGTGGGATCGATGTTCTTTGTCGGAGAAGAACCGTTCTTCACGTTCTTCGTCGAAGACGAAGAAGATCTTCAAGTCTCTCAACTATTCTCCCAAACCTCTCAAGTAACAAAGAAACTAACAAAAAATAAATTAAGCTCACACTTAATTTATTAACACAACCCAACCTTTGAAATTCAAGAGTTTGAATTTCAAAACTCAAATTAAACTCACTTATTAATTATACATGAGTTGTATAATTAATTAAGTGTTAAGTTGTCAAGCTTTTAAGAGGGAGAGAGGGGAGTTAGGGAATTTGAAAAGGTGGGGCTCTGGTGGGCCCCTCCTCACCTTAATCCTCTCTTAGGTGGTTAAACCACCCAACTTCCAACAAAATATTATAACCACTTTAAAGATATAAAATAAATATTGTATCACAAATTTATTTAACTCTTTATTTCATCCATAAAAAATTAAACATCTCCTCCTAGGAAAACGCAACTTCGGAAAAGGTCTTCCTAAGCGAATATCGGCGCTGCGAGTTCATCGGTGTCCTCGGATTTCAATTCCGAGCACCGGATCAAAAGTTAGAAATTCCTGCTCGTTCGTTCACTGAACGTACCCGAGCCAATCTTCGGAAATTGATTCCGGGCACACCGGGCCTCGGAATCAGTTGCCGTCAGAAACTGCGCTCTTGTAAAATTCTAAAGAAAATTAAGAAAAAATTTCCCTTGAATTTTACGGGTCTTTACATAATCTCCTGCGACCATGATATTTCTATTATGAGTTTCATGGATCGTTGTGTTGATTTATGAATCTAATACATTTTTTTGGATTAATAAAATGTGTTTTGATAATTCTTTCCTGGAATTGTGGATCATCATTCTCCGTTCATTAATCCTGGTAGGTGTTGGGTGATTCAATACATGATGATCCCAATGTTGGTGGTTCCCTTACGATGCCCAATTTATATTTACCCAAATTGCATTATTTAATTTCAACTATTTTGGATTAAATGAAATTATTTAATTTTGATAAAAATTATTTCGATTATTTTATTGGATAAAAATACATTTTCATTCAATTGGTTTTTTTTTGTAAAATAGGCTTTGGGCATGAAATCGGAAGACCCCCAATTCCATTTACTTGGATGTGTGTCTATATAAATTATGGTAATTGAAATTACTAAATTGATATTCTGTTTTCTAATTGAAATTTATTTAATTTTATTATTTAATTTAATTATGGAATTTGTTTTTATAGAAAATTATGAAAAAACCAAATTCCAGTAAGGTGGGGGTTTGTGATTAAACAGATGGAAATGTATGAAAATTAAATTGTAGTAATAAATTATGAAATGGATTTGGAAATTTCATGAATGGTTTCAAATCATTTTTTAAATAATATTTTAAACAAGTTTTAATGGAAGCCCTAGGGTTTCATCTTAGTGAAAAGGTGTGTCTTGGAATAAAAATTTGTTATAGTATTTAAAGAGAAAATAAACAAATTTGAAATGGGGTATTGGATTTAATTTCATTTTAACCAGTCATGAAATAAATTTCCCATAATTTTTTTTGACACGAGAACATGAATTCTGAAGGTAGTTAGTGAGTTATTTAGGTGTATATTTTTGACATACAATGATCTATTTCATTTTTTCATCACTTGACCATTCCTTATGTTATAGTAATGAGTCCCCCTTTCAATTAGCCCAAATGGATGTATTACATTCTTTCTATTTTATTGTTTTGGATCCCTATATCATGGAACTATATTGCCTATCTAGAATATGACCATATTCCTCACTTGAATGTCTTTAAAATGGATATGTTTTTTTATAATCTTGTTATACATGCCATGATAATTTAAAAAAATTGTCTTATATAAATGTGTATATTTAATACATATTGTGAAAAGATCCATTTTTTGTAAATCACCCATTTATTAAAGTTAAATACCATCATTTGAAAATCATTTCCATCATTTCAAACACAATGAATGAAATTCTATGTAAATCCATTTTTTGTAAACTAAATCATGATATTTTGAAATATGCATTTCGAATTCCAAGCCTATTTCTTTTTAAATTCCATGGAAAATATGGGATAATTTTATAGTGGAATCATATTAGGGAATCTTTGGTTAAATACAAATGTGATTTGGCTCACACTATACATGTTCCATAAAGTGATTATAGAATATCTCCATCCAGGTATGAGAAAGGGAAATGGATCCCTTAAAGGAAGATCCAGTTGTTAAACCATGGACTTTGGGAGTTACCTCCTTTAGGATCTGGGCTATTTTATCTATTTTGATACTTTGATTTTAGTTCTTTGGGAATTAATTCTTCTTTGACTTTAGGTACATTAATCCCAGTGGATTTTCTTTTTATATGAATACTATATTCTCTTTTTTTGTTTTGTCGTGTTTGTGGAAAAACCGTACCCACATTTAGTTTTTATGGTGCCATGTGCTAGTCACCGACCCATGGGGATTGGGAATAGCCTTTGGGATAATTATGGTCCATCTTGGTAATCAGGTTACCCGGGTAACTAGGATGGTTTGTGAAATGCATACTTGTTCTCCCCTATGTATTCAATAATGAATTCACATCTACATGAAAATAGTTAAATCATTTTGGTGGATTATGATATCTAGTTATCATTTAGTGGGATATATTCCACCATGTAGATTTTTATTATATATGATAAAGATAAAAAATAATTAGTTTTGGGATTCCATTAGTTCTTTATTAGTTATTGTGAGATAATTTGAGGGGATATTATGAGAGTTTTCTTAGACTTTATGAGGATTCAATATGATGGTTTGTTTATCTTTAACCATATACAATTATTGTTTTTATATAATATTGGGTTTTCTAATTATTTTATGTTTAGTACATGTTTGATTTATATATTTTTCATCCTTTAATTAATTGAATAATTCATTGAGATAGTCAAGACCAAAAAATTTCCCATTGTTAGATCTCTTGTTATTTTTTTATTTACTTTTCAATTAAGAGTATGTGTATCAATATCTAGTGAGATAAAATATTTGTTTATTATTAATATAATTACTTATTTTAATATATGAGATATAGAAATTGATATCCATTGGTTGGTAATTGTAATTCCCCTAGCATAATATCTACCAAAAATCCAATAATGTGGGGTTTCATGAGAAATTATGTGTGAGCATAGATCACAAATGGTTAGAAACTCATTATAAGGGATATTATATAATAATTTTAAATTAATTTACATCTATGAAACAATTTTAAAAATTAAAGAGAAATATAATTTCCTTAAAATGAAATTAAAAATAATATTAAAAAATATTTAATGTAAATAGAGTAACTTGGGAGAAATTGAAATAAAAAAATCCTAGTCAAGAAATCAAAACTCAATACCCAATTACTAAAAAAATTCTATCTTAGAAAAAAATTATATTTCAATAGTACATTATTTAATAATAAACCTTCTCTATAACAATGAAACTCTTATGATAACCCATAAATTAACATTTTTTAAATTTGATTTAATGTATTTATGAAAAATTACATCTACACAATCATTGGGATATGCTAGGTGGTGTGTGTAACAAAATACTATGTATGATTACCCTAAGTTACTAGCATGAATTACTGTGAATGATTTATCCTAAAAAATATACCAAATTAAAATTTATAAAATATTAAAAATACATTATAATATGTAACTCAGATTAGAAAATCATTGTACTAAAAAATTCACAAAATGTTTTTCCACAATATAGATGTGATCCTACTCGAGTCTCAGAACAAACAAATTAATTCTGTATCCCTATAAATTTATTAAAATACACAAAAATTTTAATCAAAAAAATATTTAAAAAAAATAAATATGATTACATAATTAAAAATCATATATTTGTATCCATATTGAAATTTCCCATTATGACCCTTACCCATCTTTGTTTCTCAATATGAAACATCATATCTTTGTAAATTTATCTATTCTATAGGTCGTTTCCAAGACCTTCCATAAATGTTTCTACAATTACCACAAACATTTCATATCCAAGGTTCTACTTTTTATAAAAGAATATTTTTGTCTCGAAATAGTTTTCATAATAGAAAAATAATTTAAGTTTCATTCATTTCATCAAAATTTAAAATAAATTAATATTTTTAAATACACTATGTTTGGAAAAATCAGAATTTTTCCAAACATATAAAAGATTCAAATATAATATATTTATTTACAAATTAAAAAATAATGTATTCCCTTGAAAGTATATAATAAATATGATATATTAAAATCTATATATATTTTATCAAAATGAAAATATTTTCTTTAAAATTAATGATAACACATTTTTTTATTAAATTCACATAGAAACTAATAACTAATAAAAAATAAAAAAACATTATTATAATATATTTTGGAATAAATATGATACCCTGTCCTAAGATAAAATTGTGAAATTCTCAAGATATAGATCTGACTAGAACCCTCATGATTTGATCTATTGAAATCCAACAGTAATAAAACAAGATTATGATTCTACTTTTTGCGACATAATCTATCTCAATATCATTTAACTATATAAATCAACCTAGAAAATTATCCTTGAAAAGGATATAGAAAAATGTGTACAAAATAGCTTAAATTTGACATTTATTTGACAATTATTTGATTCATAGTAATAATAAAAATAATCAATCAATAATTTTTTGTGAGAAAATAAACATTATATATGTCATATTAAGGTATTGATTCATATTTATTAAGGTTTTTATGATGGATAAATTGTAACAAACTAACTTTTTAAAAAATTATTGAATTTATAGTTTTCTTTTTTTTTGGTGAATGATTTTTAAAATCATGTGTTTTAACATAAACATCTCATATCCCCATATTTTCCAACATGAATGGTTAGAATGAATTTTTTGGAAAACTATTCACTTAAACTTGTGTTACCACTGCAACTAAAACCTCTCTTAAGAGTTAACATTCATGTATTTTCACATCATGAACCAAACAATGAATTAATTATAAAATCTAAAATATTCATTGATGATTGGTTTAAATATCCATCAAAATAGGATGAAAAACTTATATACCAGTCACATAGTACAGAACTTGTCCTCAATATTAGATTATTTTACCCCAATATGTATCTATGATTCGTATTTTGGGAATAATAAAATCCATTAATTATATTTTTGGTTTGATACCTCCAAAATTAATAGTTTAATAATTTATAGTTGTTTTATAAATTAGTCAATCAGGACATCATATCCCCTTAGGATATTATCCAATCTATCAACAATTAACCCAATCCATTTAAAATATATTCATCCAACTCCAAATAAACCATATTATAAAAAATTAATAATAATATTTCTATACTTTTTAATTTCTAATAATATGGAACACATAATTCACCCCAACATAATTATTGGTCAATGATTAATATTATTACATATCTCAAATCTATTCTGAAATAGAAATGAAACCCACATATTAAGGTTTGAGATTCACTTATTTCCTAAGATAACTTTTTAAAATTTATGATGAAACTCCCAAAAATAAAATATCACATGATATTAACTAAAAGTGTTATCTTTTCCATTTATCATAATACTTTAATCAATTTTCATAGGATGTCATTACATTCAACATAAATTAAACATGATAAATTACATATTTTACCATGTAATTTAATAAGAGATATATCTATCAAATTTCAAACAAACACAATGATGATCAATATGGTATCCCATAATGAGACATAAATGGTTAGAGCTATATTTATTTCTAAAACATTCTCTATATTATAATTATCTTAAGATGATATTATTATCCATGATATCCCAATTTCAATAACAAGATATTCAGTCATTCCCCCCTATGTATTGTGGGTTAATTAAAAATTTAATTCTATTTGATAATGATAATACCTAAAAAAATAATTTAAAATGAATGATTTTCTAATGATATGTATTTATTCACAATAATCACTATGAATATTTTTTTAACATTATAGTCAATATTAATTGATATATATTTTTCACTTACTATATATAAATCATACTCACTAAATCAACTAAAATTATATCTCAAAAGGATTAATTTGATTCAAAATTCTAAATGTTATCCATAATAATATAAATAAATTCATATATAATTACTGATATTTATTAACCATATTATAACTATAAAATCAAACATGACATATATATGGAACATGGGGGTAGTGAAATGTAAATCATAAAATAATAATAGTAATTATAAAATAATTATTGAAAAAGGGTGAATAAATGATGGAAAATTATACCATAAATAGAGAGTGTAGTTAATTTTTGAAGAATGTATTCCATAAATAATTAACATGAAAAAACGAGGAACATATTTACCTTGATCAAAATGATATTGTATCCACATTCCACACTCTTAACACATGATAATATATATCTATTATTATATATAATTTTATATGGGTTCATAACAAAACTAATATTTTACATATGATTTTACCAAACCCAATCATATAGAAACATTTGACTTCATGTAATCCTTTTATAAGGTTAATGAATATCCTTTATGTTGAATTTGCATATGATGAGCATGGGTAAAATATTAGTTATAATATAACTATCTGTGAAGAAGATTATAGTGAAACAATATAGAATAATGAACAAAAATAAAATAATAAAACTATTGAATGATGTAGTGGAGGAGTTGTTATAGAAAATATAATTATCATACATTTAGAAAATATATCGTAGATGTATCATTTGGTGATCAATCAATGTATAATTGGATCTGAATACTAGTGTATAAAAAAATTTCTATTTTCAATATTACATGACATCAGTAATGTATAACGGAATCACATCATTCATTATTTTTGGTATGATTCATTTATAGGATAAAATTTTGAAAAATTCTTTATTCTAATTTCCATAATCATTTGAGATGAATTGATACTAAAATTACATCACATTATTATTTCCGACATTTTTAGTGACCAATAAATCATAATAGTTAGATAATAAAAAATAAAATATTCATATAACCTCAACATAAAATTTATTCTTTGGATATAAAATGGAAACCTGATGATTCCCCCTAACATTTCAAACCCTAGTAACCAATTCGTTGTAATGAATCCATATGTGAAAATGAAAATATATTTATATCTTGATGATAATGTTCATTGCATCTAGTCTAATTATGTAGCTCTATTTGCTACCTGTTATTCATATATATCTATTAGTTAAGAAATATCTTAATGAGGTGATGTACTCATTCATAAATTTCATATATTACTACATAAGGAATAATTTATCAAAAAATAAGGTTATAATTACTATGATACAACATTAGACTTGTGATCTTCTACTTATTTGACACTAAGATTCACATTATTTATATGGTGTGAATGAACATTGTAGGATCTAAATGATGATGTAGATGATCAATATACAAGAGGGGGGGTGAATTGTATACTTTAGAAATTTCCTTAAACATGGAAGAATCTAAGTTTAACAAAGTTAAACTAAGAAAATTCACAACACCTCTAACACCAATTGGAAATTGGAACAAGGTATGAAGTTACAAACGTCTAATTCTACACACTTTCTTGAGTAAGGAAAGTGATTCTGAAAAACAGGTTCCGGAAATATGAATCCGGAAATTTAAACTTAACTATAGTTTACAATATGAGATTCTAACTTAAGTGTATAGAATCAGAGTACAAGTGTAAGGACATACAAGAATGTTATACTTTCCTTACAATACAATATGCAGAGGAAAAACAAGTAGTAAAGCTACAAGTAACAAGATATAAGTCTGTTAACCCAAAGAGAAGGGTATCCAACAACCTTGGATAAAGGTCCCTTGATTTATACTTTCAAGAAAGTCTGTCTTACCCACACCAAGGTAAGCCCTTGGTACAAATATTGGAGTCTCTATCTTGATATCCCCGCAATCCATCAACTTCAAGGTAGTTGGAACCTCTGTCTTCCTCAGCAAGGAAGCCCTTGAACTTCAAGGTAGTCGGCACCTCTGTCTTCTTATCCCCATAAGTCCTCGAATGTAATCACCAACATTCGGAGTCACACGAAGCAATCTGAACGAGCGGTAAAGTATGCACAAAGCATGAAAATCTTATCTCTCTAGAAAACACATTAACAGCATGTGGTCTCTAGATTTATCAACTTCTTTTTAAGCTCTTTCAAACGAGCTCCTATTTATAGGATCGGTCAGCTCCCTCTCCAACAGTCATATTTTCTTTAAAATTCAGAGGGACCTGTATACGTGTAACTCAACCAAAGGTTAGTTTGAAACAGAATGGACAACATTGTTTAATAACAAACCATGTATAAATGAATGCACGATATCGTTTTGTAATGGATCATATGTAGGAAAAACCCATACTAGAATTTGAAGTGTAAGCAAAATAAAAGTTCGGAGTCTAACTAAAATGAAATTCAGAATCTATAATAAAATGATGTTCGGATTCTATTTTATAGGAATTCGGAACCTAATGTCTGTAGAAGTCCGGGGCCTGAATTTCTAAAGAAAATTCGGAGTCTGATTTCACCAGAGTTCGGAATCTGAACTTGCAGAGTTCGAAGTCGAACTAGTAAATGTACTAAGTCAAGCTTTATAAGAGTTTGGAGTCGAACTCATGAAAGTTCGGAGTCGAACTTCATAAGAGTTCGGAGTCGAACTCATGAAATTTTGGAGTCAAACTTCATAAGAGTTCGGAGTTGAACTCATGAATGTTCGGAGTCAAACTTCATAAGAGTTCGGAGTCGAACTCATGAATGTTCGGAGTCGAACTTCATAAGACTTCGGAGTCGAACTTCATAAGAGTTCGGAGTCGAACTCATGAAAGGTCGGAGTCGAACTCATGAAAGTTCGGAGTCAAACTTCATTAGAGTTCGGAGTCGAACTCATGAAAGTTCGTATCCAGAATTCGGAGTAGAACTTCATTACAGTTCACATCCATAATTCGGATCCTAAAAACAGAATACTCCAAATCTTGTTATTATATGATTTTGGGGTTTTGGGTATGAATCTGGTTTTTATACTTATGAAAAATATTTATATGTATAAGAAAATATAGGTTAGGGTAAATTTCCTTAAAGGATAAAATTTTCCTTAAGGAAGTCAAATATTTATTTGTCTAATTATAAGGTGTTTGTGATTTTTCAAAACAAAAAAAGAAATGGAAAAAGTCATAAGGAAAACCTTATTGACTCAACAAACATGAGGATGATATTATCCTCATATGACCCTTAAAAAATAATTCTACTTGAGATAAACCATTACCCAATATAGTTATTATATATAATAATTAAATCATACATGACACAATATTTTTGATATTATTCTTTTTAAATAAAAATTATTTGAACATGATTTTCATGTACATAATATAAAAAAATTCCATAACAATTTTAATTAAAAACATTACATATCACCAAACAAACAAAGAAAAATATATAAAAATATATTAATAAATGAATTAATTAATCATATAATGAGAGGGAACATGTAATTATATATACACATAAAAAATTACAAATATACTAAGGATACACTGAAAATTCAACCAATTAAGATAATAAAAAAATATGAACAAATTTCACCCTTTATTTAAGATGGAAATGTAAGAAAATATTGAATTAATTTATTAAAAACTAAAAAAAATAGTCAATAAAATTTATAAAACATCCAGTGCATGAAATATTATAATTAAGAATCTACTCATTTTGATAAATAATAATATTATATAAAACATTAATAAAAATTGTAGTGTATTATGAATAAATTGTAAAAAACCTAATATTAAAGAGTAACCATTAAGAAATATTTTTAAAAAAATCAAAACACCACCCCCTAAAGTCATCCCTAATTAAAACAGATACAAAATATATAAAAATAAGTAAACAATAAAATAGTATAAGCTCCCCCGTAATAATGTAATTGTTTTACAAGAATGTACTCAAAAATGAGAATTTTGGAATCCGAAAATAAATTATCAAAAAAATTATCATAAAGAAGACATGGAAATAGTTTTTTAAAATAAAATAATTATAAATAATATTAAAAATACTTAAAAATTAATCTATAGTATATGAACATGTATCATATGAAACAAAAATATTTTAAATATTTTCTCATTAGAGAAAATAAATATAAAAGATATAATTTTTTTCTAGTTGGTAGAAATATATAAAGTATGAATCCAATCAATACAAAAATATATTAAATGGTCATGTATAACTACTATAGTAATATCAGATATTAGTAAGTGTTAGGTTATAATAATAAAAATATACCCAATAGGGGGATGAATTGTGTCTTTTCAGTAATCTTTTTGATTTTATATTTTTCTATCCCTTTACATTTGATGCAGATATGCAATGTTTTATTCTATTTATAAAACAAGAAGTGGATTAACAGAATTAATTAAAAAAATATTTTTATATTTCTTAAGGGAACAAAGATCCCCTAATCCACTCTAACAACGGTCTCTTTTTTATCATGTTTATTTTCACTGGAAAGTTCCTCTTATCACAATACCTTCAAATCCACTTCTATGTGAATGTAGTAGAAACCATTAAAATAAGGCTAAAACATAGCATTCTGGTTCTTTTATAGGGAACTGGTTATCCAGATATTAGTAAAAGAAGATAACACTTCACCCCTACCAAGTAAAATTTGTTGCATCTCTAATAAATCAATGGAATTTTATTTTTTGATGGATCAGGTGGATGTTCATAATTACAATAACATCATCTAATAGTATATGGATATTCATTAATGATAATGATCTCAATATATTAATAAATTAGAATAAGTCCTTATTTTGAATAATATTTAAGAATTAATATCAATAAACAAGCAGCATTTCATAGTAGATCGACTTAGAAAATTTATATCCCCAATGTGTATCCTCTTTTAGAAAATAATATAGTCGATCATTTTTTGTAGTAGATTTTTATTCAAAATATATTCATCGGTATAGAGAATTATATTTTATAATGAAATTATTATAGAATATATGGAGAACATTTATATTTCATCAATATTGTAGATCCAAAAAATCTTATTAGATAATTTATATTCAAATACAAGTAGATCATGAAATTGATAAAATCCCTTACAAATATGAGTGCTTTTATCTTATGAAAACAAGTATTGGAATAAATAAAAAATAATTTTTGAATATATCTTTATTTCTATCAAGATTTTTGTAGAAATATCTGATAAAATCATGAATTTAAATCTCCGTTGTCTGAAAATACAAACATATTATTCCTTAAGAAAATGAAAAAAATACCAAATGTAGGGTTGAAAACATAGGGTTGAAAACATAGCAATTAAAATATACGGTCGAACATAAAATCATGGTTGATGTGCCATACATTTGTTTCCTCAAACATAGGGTTCTATAATAAAATAAAGTTCTTGAAAATACTTTTTCTTCATTTAAAAAATGTTCCTTACCTATATAGGATTCCTTAACAATACTTTTCTGATAATGTAGGGTGGATGATCCATATGTGTTCATCTGAAAATTAGGGTTTATTCATTATGAAATTATTATCAATATCTAGTTCATTCCATACTTTTTTTTGGAATACAGGGTATGACTTGTGTTTCCAAAAAACATAAAAACACATTCCAAAAATTTTGATGAATATTTCTTATAGTTTTATAACATGAAAATAATTATATAATAAATATTACAAAGAATATTAATTTCATAAAATTCAATTAATGTAATATCATTAGTAAAACAAACCCATGTATTTTTTATCATCACAATCAATATGATTTATAGAGTATTGTTAAGTCAATACATGCCCAAAAATATTCGCACTTTTAAAATAATAAAACCCATAAAATTATATATAGGGAATATATAATGTTTTAAAATCTAAAGAAATAATATTTAAAGAAAAAAGGTAATGTTTTAAAAATTAATTATTTTGATTAATTATTCTTATGTCATGGTACTATTTATATTTAAAAAATTATCAATTTCAGAATGTTTTGGTTACCCAATTTTATCCCCTTTAAGGTATTTCATAATGAAACTATATGGATATTTATTTTAAAATTTTCAATTTTTTATAGAATAATAAATGAATGTTATAGTCTACTAGTTAGAAAAAACGAGACATGGGTACATGTTGTTCAGATAAAAATATAATAAAATATAGAAATGAAGCACATAATATCACAAACATTATTAGTTTTATTATCGAAGATATATAAATAAATTAGTGATTATTTCATATGATGACTGTTAAATAATAGGTGTGTTAGATAGTGAAATTTTTGGGTTAGGAGTGGTTTTGTGTACTGTTATAGCATAAACATCATGAAAACTTTCATTAAATTCTACCAACTGACCCTGTAACCATTCTAAAATATTGGTTTCCAGTTTCCTTATCAAAATATGTGAATATTGACATACATTTAAATTTTCAAGGAGATCGACATTGAGATTGTAATGTAGGTTTTAATCTATTTTAAAAAACTAAGAAATAATATCACTGAATTGATTAAGTAGCACCCTAATGCTGGGTTCACATGAAGGGAGTTTCTCAAAATAATCATTCATATTTCCCATAGAACTAACAAAATGGAACTATTACAAAGATGATATTTATGACTCTCATTAATATCATCCATTACATGTGTGATTTCTTGAAATATTATGATCAGATCTAGTGATTTTTGAATGTATATAGGTGGAATCTCTAGACTAATTTATACTCCCCTTTATTAATAAAAATTAACATCCAAAATACAATTTCAAATCTAAAAAATCTATTTTTGGAAACAGATTATGATTTCATTTTCGAAAATGGTCTAAAAAATATCTTTTGAATGCACCAAATTCACTTTTTGACATAAAAGTTTATCTGAAATCAAGATGTTGAGACTGAATAGACTCTAATTCCATCCCTGGAAAAGATGAGTTTCTTAAATCATTAGTATATTTTATTGAATATTCTAGTTCTAGGGCAATATTGGAGTTCTCCTTAGATACAATTTTAATTTTATTATGATGTATTTTATTTGATTATTAGAGAATCAAATATTCTAGCAACAACATTTTTTGAATGTTGTGAAGTTTCCAAAACATCTAATGATTTATTTGAAATATCATTAATTGAAAAATTAATTTCATCATGGGCCTCTTTCCTTTCTCTAGACACAAATGTTGTTATTTCCATGGATTGACCTTTCGAAGATACAACCTGAAGCTGAAAAATTTTAGTAGTTTCAGTTAATAAATTACGATATGTCCCTTCTTCAATCATGGATTCATTCTAATGATGTATTTAATTTACAACTTGAAGTTCATGAGTTTAAATTTTTTCATATTGATCAGTACCATGATCTAATTCTTCCAAATGCATAGAATGAGTAACATCTTCAGATCCTTGCACTGTATCCTCGTGTAGGGGTTCTTCTCTAGTCCTTGGTCATAATATTAGATCCTCTTAGTTTTATTCTAATAAAACTTCTTCTGGAATATGTGTAGAGTGATACCAAAGCATTTTTTTATGAGGAACTCCTTCAATACTGGATTTTCCAACTTATTCATTTCGCAAATTAATTAAAACTACATACTTGAGAATTATGTTATCTCCCAATGGAAGAGGTCTAATTTTTTTTGGTTATCCGCCCCAAATGTAATCATATTACTATTAACTATATTCCATAAGAAACTATATTTTCTTAGAGTACCAGCATGAATTTTTTTTGGTTGTATCCCCTTGCTCAATAATTGATTTGATGAATATTATTCATTCTAAACAGAAGATAATAAATGATACAGACATAGGGATTAAATAACATCTGTTCCACTGAATGAAAATAGTGACTCAGATATCATTGTATATATATTAAAAGGCTCAACAGGAAATCACTATTAAAAAAACTAAATATAAATTTCTAGGTAGAAAATCTATTCCATCTCTACATATTTTTTAATTATAGGAGTTTGAATAAACATTAACAACAAATAATTTAGTCAACCTTGTGGTCCTTTACAAACATTTTCCATATATTTTTTGATCCAAAACGAAATGACAAAATGTATTTTAATTTTTTGTATTAATATTAAATTAATCAATGATCAAAATGAAATTATCATTCCTTAGGGAATTCTAAAATATGATAAATTTAATTTAATGCGATCAAAAAACCCTTTATCTTCTATTTGATAAGTTGTAATATCCTATGTTTCCCCAGATCTAAAATCATAATTCAGGTTAAACTACTTCAGTTACAAATCAATAACATATTCTGAATTTAAGTCATCAAAAAGGAATTACAATCTATGAAATTCATATGTTTTCCTGAACAGATGATTTGTCTGATACTACCATTGAAAATCTGTGGCTTTTCCTTGAATAATATTTCGAAAAGGTAAACCCTAATTATTTTGATCTCTTGGTTTTCCTTCATCTATTCTATTTTACTTCTTCGTTGTTATGAATCTAATGGTTGAACATATTTACATTCTAGGGTTTGGAAGAATGATGAGGGACTTGGTAGAAGAAACAGATTGAACACAAAGGGTGAGGAATGTTAAAGTCGTTTCTAAGAGACTATTGTGTGGTCTGATTTCTCATGCCTATTACATGGGTAATCATTATGTTTTTAATATTTGAAAACACACAATTAAAAATAATAAAATTATTAAAACAAATAAATAAAAAACTATTAATTAACATAATTTTCAATGAATTTTACAACATAAATTAAAATAAATTAACAAATATTGATTTAAAATTAAATATTCTTATCCCCCATTAAGAAAATAAAAACTACCAATTGGAAGTCATTTAATAAAAATATCAGCTAATTGATATTCTGTATTTTTAATATTCTAATGATATATCCAATTAAATAACATGATCCCTAAGAATTTTTTTCAATTTTCCAATATTCTTAGTCTAAGAATGACTTATTGGATTTTTGAAAATATTGATAGCATGAGTACTATCAAATAAAATAGGTTCATTATGTAAATTGTTTAAAAAATCTAGTAGAATGTGTTTCATCCACTGTACTTGCACACGAAAATTTGCAGCAAAAATATATTCTACCATGGTTATTGTTTTGGTTACAGTGTGTTGTTTCTTACTCAACCATGATAATAAAGATTTTCATAAAAAGTGACAGTGCAACACCCTATATTTTCGATGCAATAAATAAATGAATTATAAATAAAATAAATAAATTTATGAAATATCATTTATAAAACTATGAGATTTCATCTACTCAAAATGATATTTTATTACTTTTATTTCTATTATTTTTCAAAAATATTACATTTTTTATACATAATGAAAACTTATATTAATTTTGACTAATTATGATATATAATAAATATAGTATTAAAATATTATTATATAAATAATTTATTAAAAAAATGGATTTTATTTTAATATTTATAAGTAGAAATGAAATAAACTTTAAATTGTCAATTATGTTAAATATTAACAATTATATTATATAGCATTAAATTCTCTCATACTTTTCTGGAATTTATTTTTTATAAAATTAATTCTTTAAATTACAAATACATCATTTTTGAATGTTGTTTTTTTTTGTTTTATTGAAAAAATATTAAAATATTTTTTAATATAATAATTTGAGTTTCCTTAATTATTAAACAATTGACCTAAAGATAATATTATAATTATAATTTCACATTTAAAATAAAATGATAAATACTAAAGTATATTTTTGATTTTATACTTATAAATATATTATATTTTAAATAATTTGTAGTGTAATAAAAAAAATATATAAATATATATATGATAGTATGCTAATTAGATATATATAAATATAAGAGTAACATTTTTAATTATAAAAATATGTAACAAATCAATTATAATAATCCTATTATTATTATTATAAACTATATTATCATAAATGTTTTAGGAAAAATATAATATGTTTTTAAAATGTAATATTGATATTATATATATAAGAAGAAGATATTATTAAATAAATTATATTAATAAGTATGAAATGAAAAAATGAGAGAAATCAGTTTAAGGGTTTTAAGAGACTTGTATGTGGAAGAGGAGAGGCATGTCCATGTGGTCGAAGTTAGTGAGTTGTGTGGGGTGCCAGGAAAAATTTGATGAGGTCAAGGTCGATGGAGATCATTAGTAAAGGGATCTTGAGGATAAGTGTTGAGTTTGTATCTAGATCTGAGTTTTTGGTGAGGTTTGACTGCCAAATCGAGGAGATCTGAGCATCATCTAGGGTCCAGTCGTGGAAACGGGGTTCAAGCTATGACAAATGAGGAAAAATTTCAAATCGAGCACCATATGAGAATAATAATGTTTTGTTACATGGAAAACTAATATATGTTTAAAATTAATGCTATGAAATAAAATAATAATGCTTTGTTATAATTATTTTTATTTACTAACATGATTTCATTTTATCAAAATCATTATGTTAATATTTTAAATACATTAATCCATGTGCATTTTTTAAAAGTGTTGTATGTTTTGAAAACAAATAACTATTATTTTATGTGTACATGAAAATCATTTATGCATTCATGAATTTCTTAATATGTATAAGATATATCGAAACTCTATAATACATGACATATCTTGCATGTATTTTTATATTGAATAAATCATATTTAGGTAAGAAAATAGTTTTTAAATAATTCTATAATATTAATGAATGAAATATTATTTCATGTATATTAATTATTATTTTATTAACATTCCATTTATTTATGTAATTCTTGAATGATGTAAGATTCAACTGTTCAGAATCTACAAAACGATCTTCAATGATTTATATATATATATATATAATATCTGTGTGTATTAATATGATGGAAAAAAATTTAAAAAAGAAAACCCATTGAAAATGTATATAACAGTAATGCAAGCTTAAATTTTTTTTCAGAAAATCCAACAATTGATATTTGTAAATATGGAAGGGAATTGGGGGTGAAGTTATCCATCATCAAGTGGGTAGGCCCAGGAAATCCTTTATTGTTTCAAATGGCCTTAGAGGTTTGTTTTTTAAGGATTTCATGCTATTTTCAAAAATATCACCTAACTGTTATTAAGAAAATTTTTACCAGAATAATTTTTCAAAGTGAGATAGTATTTTTAGTGCATAATTAATTTCAATTATATTTTCAAATAGAATTTATAAATGTATACTCAAAAGACTCATCTAAAGAATGTTTAAAATTATTTATAATTTTTATTTTCACAATAATATTTCTTAAACGGTATTTCAATTATTTAAAACATCATACATGGAAATTCAATGCTCATACCAAGTCAAAAATGATTTTGATATGTATCATAGAAGTTCTAATTCTGAATTATTTTATTTTGGAGTTCGAGTGTCCATAAGTGAAGTAGGCATATTGGATTATTTTATAATTAACTTTGATAAATGGTAATATATTATCTAATTCTCTAGAACCTAGACCAAAAAAGGTCCAATATTTCATAAATTGTTTTGTATTATTTTATTTTCATTAAATAAAAAATACACATTCTTTGACGCTCTAAATCCAGAAGCATGGGTTTGGGGTGTTATAATTGGTATCAGAGGAAAGGTCAATATAACTTTAGACATAAGAATATTTCATTTGGGGAAAAATATTTAAATGATCTAATTTTATTTTCAAAATTAATTCCCCTTTGATGTTAATTTGTTCTAATTCTTATGATTGAAATTCTGAACATTCACAAGTTTGAAGAAAAAAATGTGAAGGTGTAAATCATAAGGAGTGGTTAAGGGAATATCCAAAATTTTTCTATTTTATTAATAAATGAATCATAATTCAAATACATAAATTTATGAAATATCTTTTATAAAACATTGTCACATCATCTAATGAAAATAAAATTTGTTTACTTTGATTTGTATTATTTTTAAAAAATATCATTTTTTAATAAACGATGACAATTTAAATTAATATTAATTAATTATGCTATTTGAAAAATATTGTTTTCAAATATTATTAAATAAATTAATAATTATAAAATATACAATTATAATTTAATATTCAAATTTATAAACAAACAATTCTTTAATTGAGAAATTATATTAAATATTTAAAATTATATAATATAAATTTAAATTCCATCATACATTTATGGAATATATATTTTGTTAAATTAATGTTTTAAATTAAAAATACCCTATTTTAAAATGTGGTTTCAATTAGTGTTATATTAAAAAATAGTTAAAATATGTTTAAATAAAATAACATAGATTTCATTAATTATTAAACTATTAACCTGAAAATAATATTTTCATCATAATTTCACATTTCAAATGAAATGATAAATACTTAAGTAAAAGTGTAATTTTAAACTTATTTATATAAGATTTTGAAAAATTAGGAAAGTTATAATATATATATATATGATATTATACTAATTTATATATATATATACACATATGAGTTATATTTTAAATTATAAAAATATGTAGTAGATCTATTATAGTAATCCAGTTATTATTATATATATATATATTATTATAAATGTTTTTAAAAAATAGAGTAATTTTATATATTAAACTATTGATACTGTATAAATATATATATATATATATAATATTTTATTAAATATACAAGATTAATTAAAAAATAAAAAAACAAATTGGATTAAGAATTTTGTTGTTCCCTATAAAGAAGTGGAGCAGCGAGTCCCTGTGGTCGAAGCTGAAGATTTGAGCTGGTTCCCAAGACTGATTAAATGAGGCTGATGTCAAGGGTGAGCTTGAATAATGGGTTGTTGTGGCCGAATATGGAGTCCAGATCAAGATATGAGTTCAAGGAGAGGTTTGACTTCCGAACCGAGGAGATCTGAGTGGCCTCTTGGGTCCATTCATAGAAACGAGGTTCTTGCTAAGCCAAATTAGGATCATTGAGGAATCGAACACCAGATCAATTGTGTGAGTGTTTTTCTTCATCATTGTCAGCATCTAGATCAAATTATGGTTATGATCATTTTATTTTTGTCTCCAAATTCATTTAAAAGTATATTTTTTTGTCATTTTTTTAAATTTTATTCTTGAAATTGATGTTTAATATCCCCTTTATTTTGAGTTCTTTCATCTTTGTTGATTATTAAAATTAAATTCATGTATTGATTTTTTATCAATTTCAATAACTATGGATGAATATAAATATATTTTGTGTGTGGTTAGATCTAGTTTATTTGTTGTTATATATTTATATTACCAGATATGATCTATCAATTATGTTTGACATTGTTTTTCCATGAATTGATCCTTCACAGTGAAGGATGCTTTTAATATATATATATTTCATATGAGAATTCATAGTATGTTAATCCAATCAGTATAGTCTCCGCAGAAGTTGAAATAAAATAATACAATTTTATGTCATGCTCTGTGTATATAAGAGTATAAGGGTGTAGTATGGGACATAAAGCATAGTTCTATATGATTTTATCTATGAGAATAAGAGGGAGTGAGTGTTATAAGTAGTGATTTAGTGTTCTATCAAGAACCTCTACACTCTATTCTTAGGGCCTTGGAAAAAGGCATTTTTTATACTATGTTAATGGAATTTAATTAAATTTTACATATTTTACATTGAAAATTACAAATCATTTAGAATTTTAATTATTATTTTAGATTTATTATTTAGTCCAGAAATGTTTTAGAAAATTAATATTTTTTCCCTTTTCCAAGATTCTTATTTTTATATTTCTAGTATTTTATTCATTAAAATATATTAAAATATTATTATCCAATTATTACAAATTATTTTTTTTGGGAATAGATTATATATTTTAATAATAGATTCTATGAAATAATGTAATGACGTTTTCTATCATTATTTTTATTAAAAAATTCGATTTTATTTTATCAAAATCCATATGCTTATATTTCAAATATATTAATAAATGTGTATTTTCAAAAATTATAGTCAGATTCGATAACTAAAGACTACAATTATATGTCTGAAAATTATTTACACATTCATGACTATCTTAATTTGTATAAGATATAGCCACAATCTAAAATACATGGAATATTATGCATGAATATTTGTATTGAATAAATCATATTAAATTAGGAAACTTCTCTTTAAATGGTTTTATGAGTTTAATGAATGAAATATTATTTCCTGAAAGTTAATTATTATTTTATTAAAATTCCATGTATTTATTAAATTCATTAATATTTAATGATTTAGCTATTCTAAATTAGGAAAACTATATCTTATGAAATATAATATATATATATATGTGTGTGTGTGTGTGTGTGTGTGTGAAAATATGAGGCAATGAATATTAAAATAGATAACCCAGTGAATCACATATATAAATATGAAGAATGCATAATATGTTTTTTTATAAAATTTGAAAAATGATCTTTGTAAATATTTTAGGGAATTCAGGATTGAACCCATCCCATAGCATGTTGGTAGGCCCATGAGATCCTATAAGGTTTCATGAGGCCTTTTTGTTTTATTTTAAATGGATTTAATATTGTTTTCAAAAATATCACTAGACTATTTTTAAATTATTTTTGAATGTAAGTATTTTTCAATGTGTTATAGTATTTTCAATGTGTAATTAATTTCCATGATTTTTTGGAATTGTATTTCTAAATGTATTTTCAATAGAATTAGATGAATATGGCTTATTTTTTTTATTAAAAAAATTCCAAAGAATACAACTTAAAGTGCATTTCAACAATTTTAAAACCACTTTCTATGAAAATAAATTCTTATACCATTTTTGAAAAAGACTTACTATTATCTTATAGGATAAATTTCAGAAATGATCACATTTGACGGTAGCACATGTGGAAGAAAAGAATGAATATTGTATTATTTTATCTTAAACTTTGATAAAATTTTAGAAGTTCTCTACTTCTCTATTACATAGACCCAAAATGTTCCTCTATTGTATAAGGTGTTGTGTATTGTTTTTGTTTCTTTAAATAAAAAAATAAACATCATTTTAAGCACTTAATTCAAAAGTGTGGGTTCATGGTGTTATAGATAGGTTTTTGAGAAGATTTTTTAATGTAATATAAATCCTCCAAAATAAAAAAATGAGTATCAAATTAAATTAAAATAAGATGTATTTTGCTAATTATGAGATTAGAGAACATTTACATTTAAAAACATAAAATTATTTTAATAATAGTAAAATGGGATTCTTTTGTATTTCATTGAAAATTTGTAAATAAATAAACAAAAATCATGATGCCTAGTTTACTAACAGTACGATATAATTAGCTTCCAATTATACCTCTTTGTAACTTGTTATCAACTGTTTTTCTAGCTTCTTCCAAATCATGTTATATATTGGCACACATGGTAGTTGTATAATTCTTACATTTTTCTAGTTTGAAATTAATTAATAAATCTATAATATATTTTCTTTGATTTAAAACACTTCAATAAATGTTTTGAAAAATATGATGTCCTAAAAATAAATTAATTCCTCCCACCAAACTCATTTCAGTTTTTTTTTAATTTTATATGAAAAATAATTATAATGGTTTTTGTTTATTAAGCTCAAAATAACATGATCAACTTAAATTTTCAATAATAATATAGTAGAGAAAAATAGTTTTAACAAATATCATAGGATATTTGAGTCACTTATAAAATCAATTATCCAATTAAAAAGTTCATAATATTTTATACCAAGAAATAGGTTCTTTTTTAAATGCATAGAGAGCATTACTATGTTTAAAAAAAATTTATTTTTCTGTATTTTCAAAACCCGGGGGTTTCTCAACACAAACATACTCTATTAAAAATTCATTAAAAATTGTGGATTTAACATCCATTTGATATAATTTAAATTTCTTATGTGATGAATAATGAAAAAGTAATACTTGTTACATGAACAACAAATTCATTATAATATATCCCTTATTCCTCATTATATCATTTAGCTACTAATCTATCTTTATTTCTAGTCACGATCCCTGGATTATACAGTTTATTTCTAAAGATCCATATTTTTCCTATTACTAGATATTGAAATGTCTATTCCATTAACTCCACAAACACAAATTCATATAAATTCGTTTAGTTTTTATCTCATTTATAACATCAAACTCTAATATTATAAAGCTTCTTCAATTGAATTAGGATCTATTTGAGATAGAAAATAATAGAATTGAACTAGTTTTATTACATTGATCTTGTTATGATTCTTATTTTTAGGTATTCTATAAAAGTTTCTAATCAATGGTTCTATAAGATCCTATAAAATCTAGGTAATACACTTTCAGGTTCTTCTGTTTCATATTCTTTTGAACTAGAAAAAATTTATTTTTCTTTTTCTAAAAAATATTTTCATGTAAATCTTGTATCATGTTTTCTAGAGAGTTAGTAATCTCATCTCTTTGATATTCCATTTTATTAAAAGTTTTAGTTTCATAAAAATTTACATGAACATATTCTTAATCCGTCATTAACATTTTATTAAACAATCTATAGGCTATAAAAGAAGCACGATATTGTAAACAGATTCCTTCATCAGTTTTTGGATTGAATTTACCAAGTTTCTCCTTAGTATTTAAGATATATACCATGCATCCATTAAAATAAAATATTTTACTTTAGAGATTCTGTTATTATTGATTTTATAGGGAGTGTTTTAAATAATTTGTCTTATTAAAACTATAATCATGATATAATAGGCCATGATTACAACTTCATCCAAGAAATTTGTAGTACGATTGTATTCAATTAGCATAATCCTTTTCATTTATTCAATAGTTCATTTTCTTATTTCAAAAATTCATTCATGTTGAGGTGTTTTTAGTATAAAAAGGGTGTGTTTAATATCTATATTTGGGAAAAAATAAATTATTCCCTCAATAATTCTCCACGATGATTAGTTATCAATAAAATTATTTTAAAATTATCCTCATATTAAACATATTTTAAAAAACATTCAAAAATAGTAAATACCTCACTTTTATTTTTTAGTAATATTATCCATATAAATCGATAAAAATAATCAACTAAACCAAAATCATGAAATTTTCTAGGAAATCATGATACATTTGATGGTCCAAAAATTAATTTGAATAAGTTATATAGGTATAAATGTATAATTTTTTTAATTGACTTGAAATAAGACTTTTTTTGTTTTCTGAATTTATATAAATCTTAGAATCTATCATTATTAAACATATAAAAGGTTAATCAGAAACTAAATATTTCATTAATAATTTATATATATCAAATGTATTGATATTTTCATGTCACATATGTGAGATCAATGACTCATTTTTCATAGTAGAAAAATAGTTCATTTTTTGTTTACACGTGGAGTTACGATCCAACGTATAAACATTATATTTTATGGTTCTCTAAATTTTAGATATTAAACATTGAAAAATAAATAGGAATTTTTATAAAAATCAACAAAAAATCTATTATCACAAAGTTGAGAAATACTTACCAGGTTATTCTTTGGCCGTTGTATATACATTAATTTATTGAATGAAATCATCTTTAGATATCTAATAGTTCCAACTGCAGCAATATTTCTTTTATCATTATCATGAAAAGTGACTAGACCTCCATCCATTTGTGTCAATGTTTTAAAAAAATTTGATTGTCCAGTCATGTGTCTATAACATACATTGCCCATATACCATATAAATTTTTCTATTCCAATAGTTTTTTTCTATAAATGAACTGAAACATTTTTTTGCTTTGGTACCCAAATTTTTTCGGGTCCAGGTGTGTCAACAATCCCAGATCGTGGAATATATATCTACCTTATTTTCCTATAGTTTATATCACATTATTCTGAAATCCTTTTATAAACAAAATACTTTTTAATACAACTAATATGAGTATTTATCAAGTAATAGTTGTTACTATAATATCCTTTTATTCTGAAATAGAAATAGGTCAAATTCTTTGAATTTGGTAGAAAATATTCTTTTTTATAGTTTTTATTTTACACCATTTATTCTTACTGCAAAAATTTCCCCTTTATTGTTATTCTACCCCAGAATCTACTTTAGAGTGTTTCCCCTTTTGTTAAAAATACCAGCAGCACTTTAATATGATTTTACTTCATCATGTAATTATTTAATCCTTTTTTCATGATCAATGTAGTTTTTTTGTATATGAATTGAATTTATCACATTTTTTATGAGTTTTCTTTATCATTGTGACTCTTTTAGTTAAAATAAAATTATGTAAGTTTTTTAATGATTTATGTTTTTGTTAAGAATCATGTTTTTCTTTTAGCTAAGAACATGAAAAATATAATATATCATTTTCACAGCTATCAGAAGAAGATGTAGAATAATTATAATTTCTAACATCTTTTCATTCAATATTGATAAAGCACATATTGGATTGGATATTTTTTGTATGTTTTTTTGGATTATATTTTTTTTAATTTAAGTCATGCTTTGTAGATGTTACATTAAGGGTAGTGTAATCCCTTTTTTAAAAATCTCTTGTGATCTTCATCTTAATCTTTTATTTCTTCTCTGATCATCATCAATGTTCAAAAAAGTTCCATTAGTCAAATTTATTATAGGGGATTACTTATGAATAGCTGCAGATATGCCATTCAAATTATATTGAATTACTCTAAGAACATTAAGTGCATGATCTGATTGACCGATGAGATCTACCAAAGTAGTAATATTGTTGACAGCCTCTATTAATCACCATTTCATTTTAGTGATAATTTCACCATTGAACATTCTAAATGCGTAAAAAATTATATTTATAGTAGCATACATCATCTCTATGATGCTATATTTCCTAAGTATGAGATACGTGTTGTCTGCCACATTTCATAGGATGTAGGGAATTACGATACATGATTAACTTCATTTGGACCAAGTCCACGTAATATAGAATTCATTTCATTTTTGTTGATATCATATTCATCTTTTGACGTTGCATCCCATGTCTCTTGTTTATTTGGAATCACATAAATATTGATGATCTCTGAATAAAATTTGAATCTAATACCCTTCATATATATTATCATTCATGAGTTCCAACATCAATATTTTTCACTATTTAAAAATGGAGATCAAATAATAGTCATACCTTTTTATGGAATAGTAATTCCCATCTTCTTTTTATAGACCATATTAACTTAAGTGGCTATAACAATAAAAAAAAATTCACCTTGGATACCTATTTTTAGTTTTGAATAAAACAAATATAGACAATAGGGGGTAAATTGTATATTTTCAGAAATCTTTATAGATTCTAACATTTTTAATTTATTTAGAGATTGATGAAGATATACAACATTTTATTATATTTGTAAAATTAGAAGTGGATAAATAGAAAGAATGAAAAAAACAATTTTATAGTTTTTTAGGGTACAATGATCCCCAAGTCCACTCTATCCACTATGTATCTCTCTCTAGGAACTTAGTAAAATTATCTAGAAAGATCATTTTATCTTAAGAATGTCAAATACACAATTGATTGTAGGTAGTTGACAACTTTTTATAATTTATAAAAAAGTCCCTTCTAGTTCTTTTATTGGGAACCAGTTATCCCCAAATTATAAGAAGAAGATGACTGTTAACCAAAACTACATATGATCGGATGAAACTAAAATAAATCCAATGAGTCTAATTTCATGATGGTTCGGATTGAACATCGCAATTTCAGCAAAAAAAAAACTTACAAATAATGGAACCTCTCCAATGATAAGTATCATTATATAGAAATAGCTTTGAATAAGTCCTTATATTAAATTATCTTCTGTATAAAATAGCAATAAACTAGAAGTGTTTCTTAGTAGTTCGAGGGTTAAAATGTATAACTCCAAAGACTTGCTTCTTTTAGAAAATAATAGAGTCGATCATTCTTTATTGTAGATCTATATTCCAATGTTTTTCATAGGTATAGATTAATATAATTTTTCAAATAAATTGAGATAGAATTTATATATAATAGATATATGCATTCATTATTCTTTTTCTATGAAAATCACCTGATAGATTACAGATATTTCGATACAAAATGATCATGGAAGTCATAACTTTTCTGAAGAATAATAGTGATTTTATATGATGCAAAACTTTATTTGAATCAATAGTAAATGATATATGAATAAATCTATATTATTTTCAATAATTTTGTATTAATCCTTAATAAAATTTTGTATTTAATATCCATTGATTGAAAATTTAAACATTGTCTTCCATCATAAAACAAAAAAATACCAAACATTGGGTTGAACACATTAGGTTGAACAAAAAATATGGGTTCATGTATCGTATGTATGTATCATAAAACATAGTTTTCAATACGAAAATAGGGTTAATGAACAATAGTTTTATTTATTACTAATGTAAGGTTCTTTAATAGTCATGTACCGGCCCGGGTAGACCCCAAACCGGTGACCAAGGCCACTCGACAACTTGTCCGAAGATGTGTTCTCGATCCTCCTGGGATTGCGACAAGCACAAATGGAATCACTAGAGTGATAGGAGAACAATTTCTCCAAAATATAAACAGTTATAAAAAGAGAGGAAAGAAGTATACATTCTAATAAACATTTATATTAAAGTGGAATTGAACTTTAATTGTTCATGAAACTAAATATACAACTGAGATAAACTCAACCAACCAATCCATACAACCGACCAACTCCATGTAAACCCACTCGACACTATCTAATACCACGATCACACATTATCCAAGGTAATCAAACACAATTTGGAACCTTCACAAGGGATAAAAATAGATGAATTCTATAGGCGTGTTTATTAAAACTCAGTAGGTTTGCATGATATTCAATTCATAATGCATTACCTTTTAAATAAAATAAGCCGCCATTTAGATTTTTGAATTAAAATATATAAAATTATTTTTTCCCAACATGATTACATGTTAAAAAGTTATCTGACAAATGATTTCATGTTTTATAAACAAGAATGATAGTAAAAAAAATTGAATATAAGAAACATCAAAATGAATACGGGTTTCGATAGGGTTAATTTAAAGAATTTATATATTTAATTAAAAGACACATGCTAATAAACGTTTCAATGAATAAAACCATATGCTAATAGTGAATACAATATATCTAATTATCTCTAGTCACTATAACACCCCTAGGCACTAGATCTTTTTGGGTCCCAGGTACCTCAAATCTCTATATAAATGTAACACGAAAAATATTAGTTCTCATTAACGAGCCACTAGTAGGGAACAATACCCAAAACCTTGTGGTGTCCAACCACATCATAATATTTTATTTACTATTTTCATCATCAAACATGCTACGTGAAATAGGGACAAATCCCCTACAGATCACTAGCATCATAATAATCATCTGCCCACCTAAATACTCTGCATTCCCTCTTTGTTCTCAATAAAGCTAAACATATTATCAAATACAGTTTTAAAATTAAACTAACCTTTTCCAAATCATACACACACCATACAACACATAAACATGTTTAACATTTCCTCCATAGATCAATAAGCCAAATAAAATTTTTATAATACAAATTCAATAAGTATAATGAGTATTTTTCACATTAAATCCATTTAAAAATTATTGTTTAAGGCCAACGCGCACTAGTACCATATCAAATGAGATTCTTCATCCCCAAAAAAAATTTAATAAATCAATTTCTTTAATCATAAGATGCACCGAAATGATTCAACATGGAAAATACATGAAAACAATTTTAACAAGAAAAATGTCAAACATGACATTAAGAATTATTCAGAAAAACAACATTTATCTGAAGAACCAATTCCACAATTAAAAAATAGGTGTTAAACACAATTTAAGAAACAATATATTTATGTAAACCACTTGAAAAATTATCTTATACATTCAAAACCCAACCATTTCAATTAAAATTCCAAACATACCATGTATCGAGAACCCATTCCAAAACACCATAAAACCCATACTCATTTCATTATAAAATAAAAACACAAATTGAATACAACATAAAGAACCTAGAAATATTTATTCACAGGATTCTAGTATTTTTCAGAAGACAATCCAAACATTTTATATCACCTTGAGCACAAAAATTCCAACCGGGTACTTTCCTGAAAATGAGGCATGAAACATTTAATAAAACTAATTCTATTTAACAATAAAAGGTTTTAAAACAAAATTTTCATGAAAAAAATTATTTTAATTTCTAGAAAATGTTCTAAAAACCAAAAACCATATGGGAGAGATAACATATCATTTAAAAAACCCCATGGTGTGCACTGTTATTACAAAACAACACTACTTTTCATAAATCATGGCCTAAACACCAATTTACACACCAAATAAAGTTATTGAAGGCTTATTAAAAAATACTCAGAATTTTTATAGGGTGAAAATACCATGAAAAATATGAATCTGAAATGAAAAGTACATCTGAAATGGGAACCCTACCTCAATACCATGGCCGAATGGAAACACACACCCGAAAAAACCTCCCGCAGGTTATAAAACTCTTGATCTATGAAAATAAACCCTAAATGAAAAAACCTCATAAATACATGGGAAACAATAACCATAGGTCTTTCATGACTAGCGAAGATGATAAAACTAAGAAAAATTTGAAGGAAAATGAAGAGGGAGAAGATAAGAAAAACTCTCACATTTTAAACTATTCAACTCCTCATCTTTCCTAATATCTACACCCTTAGATGAGGGGGAATGGACTGGGAAGTCATAGAGCATCTCTATAGGTCACGATGAACTAGGGGATGGTGTTTGGTTTCATTTGGGTCTATGAAACACATGTCTCAAACTTTCAAAATTATTTTTTTTCATTCTGGGCCGGTCGCACGGTTAGGCTGCACGGTTTAGATAATTGTACTCCCAAACAATGCACATCACCATTTCTTGACAAACACCATCATATTCTCCAGAATTTCACAAATGAGTTAGGGTGAAACCATGGTAGGATGATTATTCATTGATTGAAAATCAAAACTCAACACCCATAACACTCGAAACCCGAGAAAATGATTAGGATTCCCAATGAACTTGATCACAACAAGGTCATGAAAAACCGGGTGTGATAATTCTCCCTCAATTAATTCTTCCTGCCTCGGGAAATCCATAACACATTCCAACTAAAAGATAAACATTTATGGATTCCTTATCTTCATGGTCCATTTTCATAAGTGTGGGACATCTCATCCACTATTAAATAAACTTAATCCTCTTTCCTAAACAAAACACCAACTCAAAACCACTTCCTTAGAATCAATGGAAGGATCAATTCACTACCTCCACAACCAAGAAAAGAAACAAATTTTTGGCCCTTCTCTTGATGAACCAAATTATCACCCAACCCAAAGAGAACTCACAACAACCAATGATTTAAGGGCAATCTATAATAGACTCCCCACCTATATAAAAGACCTAGAATCTGACCAAACCTTAAAAGAAATATCTATGATACCTATGTTAGGTCTCCCCACCATTTAGAAACAATGATCAATGACAAAAAAAAATCAACATGAACTAGGAATGGGCCCCTTCCATGAAGGCCCAATAGAAAATATCCCAAAAAAACCTACCAACCGATGATAAGAGGAAGAAAACATGAACATTTAGCCCCCCAACTCTTGAATGGAGGGGACAGGAACTGAGCCAACACATTCTGCATGGATAAAAAACCCCACCACTCAAGGAGGGGGGATGGGGGCACAATCTCTAGAGAAATGTAACCACAACTAATATTAACCCAACACACTCCTTCTATGATCAATTAATACCAATACCATACCTAATGCACATAGGAATTCTAGATAAGGACATTGATCGGAAACCCACATCCAATGTAGAATAACCACAGACACCACGTGATGGGTAAGTGCACAATGATATTTGTGAAAAATGTAAAATCACAGTGATGAGAAACCAAAATAAAAACATAGAAAATGACTTACAACAATATTGAAGGTGGGAGTTTTGTCCAGCTCCCCACACCTATGGCAGTTTTCTAACTACGTGAAAAGATTCAGTTCGAGTCATGTGGTTATAGCCCTGATGTTTGAAACATATTTTTAGTTGAAACCAGAAGATAAGGATCACATAACCCCATGAAACTCACATTCTCAATAACATACAATCATCTAAATATGAACTCATAGATACCTACAAAAATTCTCTCTCACTCTAAACATGGAAGGGAATTGACAAGGAATACCAAAAAAACATACATATCACTGAATACAACAGCAATATCCAAAATAATTATCACAATAGGGAAACACATTAAATAAATACCAAATAGCTCAATATTACATTAAATTAGTAAATGAATCACTAAAAGAGGTGGATTTAATGTTTGAAACAAATCCATCGGCTAATCAAATAGATGTCTTTCCAATTGAGAATAATTTATGGCCACATCAGAACATCCAACACATCATTGGAATCTCACAAAAAATTTCTCAAAAAACATGCCACCAACAAGATCCCATCTCAAGACACAATAACTATATGACATCCATATCACAAGGAAGTTTAACGAAAAAACAAAACTTCTAATATATAAGGAAAACCATCCATATAACCATGAGTTTATAAACAAATTCCATATTTTTTCATCTCAAAACACTTTTTAAATATAACGTAACTTGGTGGATTTTCACATTCATCAATTGTGTTTAATAAAATATCAATCACATATACATTTCCATGCCACCCCGGTCACCCAACCACTAGGAAATACCTTTCATCCATCAAAAAATCTATGCCAAACCATGCATGTGAACACCAATGAAAACAAAAAAGGCTAAAAAACATCATTCAACAATTCATATACCTTTCAAAATCAAACTAACCACCAAGTCAAAAACCCTTTTCATATTTATCAAAACATTTCCCATAATTTCAAATAAAAAATATTCATCGAAGACAATTTTATTCAAAACACATTCCATTTCATTTAATAAAACTTTCAAACATACATGTTATTCCAAACAGCTCTTCACGATTTAAAAAATTCAGGAAAGTCCCTTTTCTTAATCTGATAACCACAATGGCCAAAAATATTTTTTCATAAAAACACCAACCTCTCAAAGAAAATTATCCAAACAAATTCATTAGATTCAAAAAAAAATTCAATAGACCCAAAAAATCCAATTTAAAAATATGATTCATAACCACTTTTAAGATAACCTTGCTTTCCAAAAAATATAATTTCAACAAAACATATGATTAGAATATAAAAATTTAATTATTTTAAATTATGTCCACATAATAAAAAAATTTATTCACAAAATCATATTGTTCCAAAATCATTTCTTATATTTATCAATGAAAACCCACTTCATAAATTCTCAAACAAGGATTTTCAATACCAAATTCTGAATTCAAGAGTGGTCAAAGAGACCCAAAAAAAAGAATTCGTGTCGGTAGGTGAATTTACCATAGGGTTGGAGGACATATTTCAAACATAACACCAACATTGAGAGTTTTATTATGAACATGACCTATCTCAACATGGAATTATAGGCCCTACGAGGTAACCGAGGACATTTTTCTAACTCCCCTTTGCTTATCCTGATCACCAAACAATCACTAAGAACCAAAGAAACTAATAATACCGAACAAACTAGGGACGAGCAATGATTGGAACAAGCAAGGGTTCGCAACACTATTCTGGTACATACTCCTATTGTCCCAAAATAATTCAAAATATTCTTTGACATCCCCCAAATAACAGGGGTTCTCTAAAAAGCATGGTCAACTAAGATCAGAGCTCCTTTGAAACCATTTTGTAATGTACCATCCCAGGTCAAACTTAAACTAGTCACCGAGGACGCACCAAGACTAGTCCCAAGAGGCATTCTTCTTCCTCTAGGGATGGTTCCAAGCATCTTGGAATCAGTAAGGTAACAAGGGAATGATTTCTCCCAAATACATGCAATTAAACAAACAATGTAAAGTTGAGGAAATCCAAATACTAATTTATAAAAAATTCGAACAGAACATTAGTTATAAATGAAACTAAAAGTACAACTAAACCATAAAACTCAATCAACCAAACCTAATAACCAAATAACTCATTCAAAACCTTCTTGTCACTCTCCAATAGAACAATCATACATCACACAAGGCGATAGAATTCATGATGAATAATGCACAAGGGATGAAAATAGAAGAAGAATATAGGCATGAGAATTAAATTTCAGTAGGTTAACCATATATTCTACTCCCAATGAAATACCTTTTAGATAAATAAAAAATCCAGTTACATTTTTGAACTACAATATATAAAATTATTTTTTCCCAATAATATTCCATGTCATAAAATTTATTAGATAAAATAATTCATATTTTATAAACATGAATGGTAGTAAAATTTTTCAACGAGATGAAACTTCAAAATGAATATGTTTTTTCAAGAGGACTTTTTTAAAGAATGTACACTTTTACATAAAACACACATGCTAATTGATTTTTCATCTAGACACATTGTATGCTGAAAATGAATACAATATATCCAATGACCACTAGTCACAGCAACACCCCAAGGCACTAGCTCGTTGTGGGCCCTAGGAACCACGTATCTCGGTGTAAAAGTGACAATAATACATATTTGTTCTCATAAATAGGCCATTAGTAGGTAAAAATATGCATAACCTAGTGGTACACATCATCATCATCATAATTCATTTAGTATTTTCATCACCACACATTCTATGTGAAATAGGGACGAAACCACTCTGGATCACTACCATACTTGTACACGTCCGCCCACCTAGATACCCGAGTTTATCCCTTTATGATAAATCTAAATCCACATATTATAAAATACACTATGAACATGAAAATTACGTTTTTAAAATTATACACACCCTAGAACTTCCAAAACATGGTTCAAATTTCATTATAGATCTATTAACAACTTAAAATTTTCATAATATAATATGAAAAAGTATAACGATGCATAACAAAAAAAATACATTTAAAATTATCCATTACATATAAACTCCCACAAATAACATATCAAAAATTATTTTTAATCCCCAAATACATGTAATAAAACAATTTTTTGATTCATAAAATGACCCCAAATGATGGAACATGAAATACACATGAAAATAATTTTTACAAGAAAAATAGAAAATGAGCCTTTATAAATTCTTCAGAAAAACAATATTTATCCTCAGAAAAAATTACACTATTTATAAATAAGATTAAACATACATTTGTAATCAAGAAATAATTTATATAAACAAATTAAAAATTTAGGTTACATATTCAAAACCCTTCAATTTCTATAAAAAATCCAAATATGTCATTTATCGGGAATCCATGCCAAACACTATAAAACTCATACTCATATCACTATAAAACCCAAAACAAGATTGGAACCCACATACGGAACCCAAGATATTTATTCACATTCTTCCAATATTCTTTATAATCGATACACGTCATTTTATATCACCCTAGGCACACAAAATCTAACTGGGAACTTTCCCTAAATTGAGGCATGCAACATTTTATAAAAAATCTATTTTACACTAAAAAGGTTATAAAACCTAACTTTCCTGAAAAAAATTTATTTAAATTTACAAAAACAATTTTAACAAATATAATCAGATGTTAATGATAATAAGAGATTTAAATAATCAAATTTTTCAATCTTTTATAACAAAACAACACTACTTTTCCAAAAACAAGGCATAAACACAACATTGAAAACCAAATAAAGTTATTAATGTATTATAAAACAATATTCAGAATTTTTAGAGTGGTAAAATACAATTAAAATGATGAATCTTAATTAAAAATGACATGTCCAATGGGAAGCCTTCCTCAAAACTATGGAGGAATGGAAAATCACACCTAAAAAGACCTACCGCATGTTCTGAAACCCTTGAACTATAAAGGACATCCCTAAAAGTAAAAAAAACCCAATAAAATATCATGTGAAAATATAACACATGACCATTATTTATCATTGAATAAAATAAACCAAAGATAAATTAGAAAGAGAAGGAAGTGGGAGATGAAATGAGAAGGAAGCTCTCATTGAAAACTATTTAATTCCTCATCTTCCCTTAGATCTACACCCTTAAAGGAGGGGGATATATTTTTAACCATGGAGAGAATCCAAAGGTTAGGAAGAACTATGGGAATGAGTTTTGGAAAATTATGTTCCACGAAACATGAGGGGGAAAACATGGAAATTCTTGTTTTTTCATTCTGGACATGCTACAGGGTTAACTAAACCATGCCCAACCCAATTTCTTTCCAAAATCCTCATTTTCTCAAAAAAATGTCAAAAAATCTACAGTTAAACCATTTTTTAATGATTATACATATATTTAACTTCAAAACTCAATAATCATCACACCTGAAACATGAGAAAATGATCATGATTTCCAACAAACTTGATCAAAACCATGACATGGAAATTAGGTGTGACATTAATTAGGAAGGGATACATAACCATAATATTCTAATAAGATATTGTTAAAGATCCATAAGTGTGGTTCAGAAATATAGGGTCCATTTTTTACACTACACTTTCCAATATATGGTTTATTATGTACATTTAATTCTAAATGTAGGGTTGGAACAATGATTCAAGAAAACATAAAAACATTTTCCAAACATTTTCCAAAATATTTATTATAGATTAATAACATTAAATTAATTTCAAAATAAATTTTTAAAATAATGTTAATTCTCTAAAATTCACTTAATGAAATATCATCCTCAAAACAAACAAGGGTGTTCATGATCATTAAAATAAATAAGATATATAGAGAGTTGTTGAGAAAATACATGTCCAACAATAAGATCCATCAAGAACACATACTATGGAAGGAATAATCTATTTAACATTCAATGAAAATATAGATAGATATATTCTCATATTACAACGTTATTGAAGAAATTATGTTGAACAGTCACTAGAATAATGACCAAATGGTCCACACGTGAAAATGATAATAGTATAAATAATTGATTCCTTACCTATGTAAAAAAATAAACTTGTATAACATTGGATTTCCCCACAATATACTGTATAGATTATTCTCTTCCTCATTTTATTCTATATTTATACTCTTATTTATTCAGCCATTTTTTCTTTTCCACCCATCAACATAAATAATGCATGGTTTAAAAATTATACCGCAAACATCTGTTTCATTTTTTATTTTGTGTAATGTCAAGACCATCATACACTTTCACCTTAGTACATTAAGTTTGTTTTTTACACTTATCATACAAAATAATTAATATAGATATATCATCCATCACAAAATTTATGTTTCCAACCACATCGAAAACATTAATGTAAATTGTATCTTTTAATATTTCTTCTTCAATAACAGTATTCTTAGTTTCCTTACCATCCTACGTCCACTACATCCATGGTTTGTTAAATAAGATCATTATAATTTAAATTTCAGAATGATAATAATAAAAAATATCATTAACCTCCTCAATACTAGAAATATCGTATTAAGAATAAAAATTTGAATCATAATTAAAACTATTACAACAATCCTCACTCATATTATCCCTAAAATAAGTATTAAAAACTCTCGTCACCCATATAATTATTTATAGTGTAAAGAATCCATAATATTTCATAACTATAAAATCATGAACTTTTCCACCATTATCTTCTCCTTTATTCTGGTATTTCAATTTTTTCCTCAAACATTTTTATTTTTTCCACTATCATATTTTATTTAAAAAAACTGACATTAAAAGAGTATTATCAATCAAAAAAATATTTTTAAAAGAATATATTGACATTTTATTCAGTTCTTCATGACACCTTGTCATTTAATCATATTCCCTTGACATAATTTTTCAACATGACTTGTCTCATCGTCATTCTAACTATATTAACTATATGAAATATCAATAGAATTATGAAAATATACATCTTTAGTAGAATGAAATTAATCTTCATTTCCATTTTCATTAACTTCATTATAATTTTTCTTTAATCCAAGGTTATAATGTAGTAATGATTCAATAATATACTCCATAGTAAATATAGAAACTTTTTTTTTGTTATTCAATCCAACCCATTTTAGAATTCCATATTTCATGTATCTCATGAAGAATTTTCACAATATATACGCAATTCATCACTATATCTTCAACAGAATTCAAGTTGGGGAAAATATTAGTAAAAAAGTTTGATATCAAAATAATGCATTCATTCCAGATAATTAAAAAAAATTAATTAAATACACAAGTATTCAAATCATGGATAATCTTATTGTTTAATTCAATTGATGAGTTAATTTTAATACACACTAAATTTTAAATGATTATTTACATAATAAAATTTGATTACAAAATCTATCACAAATAGAATAATGAATATAATGTATAAAATTATAATTCAAGGCGTATTTTTTAGTAACCTTCTCGACCAATGTATCATGATCACATTCTTGAAATTTATTATCTAAATACATGATTGTAATGTAATAAATAATGATATTATTCTAAAAATACCTCTATAAAATCATTACAATAAAAGAAATAATTTGCCTTAAAATGTGATGACCTAAAATTTTATAATTTAAATTCCCATTTTCAATAAATAAATTCATTATTAAGTAATTTAGTTATGTAAAAAACATAAATTACATTGTTTCGTTTGGACCGATATATATTCTTTCATATTCAAAAAGAATTTTATAGATCATAACACCTGATAATATATATTTTTTGTTCAAATACCATCAAAATTATAATATTATGAAATATGATAGTGCTCCGTTAAAAAATAAGAAATAATTATTGGCCGCAACTACTATGACCATACCATATAATTCCCATTTATCAAAGATTCTAATGGGGATGACATCACTGGTCTTTTCCCATGACATATCCCATATTGAGTCCCAAAAAATAATGCATGAACGAAAGAGTTTATGGGAGAAGCTCAAGATCATCCAGAACCCATCTCCAACTATGTTCACCAAGACACTCCACGAAAATTTTATCATCACACACCATACCCTTATAGAATTCACCAGGATAATAAAAGGATATGAGTCCAGAACATAACAATACGAATTTTTATATTCAATAAAATAATGAATATATTTTTTCATTTATATTATTAATTTTCAAATTTTTAGATAATGAGTATGATGAAAATTATATTTTGAAAAGAAGAAATAATAATATTGTTGTTGGGATATATATAGTTTAATAAAGAAATTATTTTTCATCAATTAAATTTTTTCAAATTAAATTACTATTCATTATAATAATATTATTAAATATGATATGTTAAATATAAATGATTAAATAATTTGACAATGATTAATTTAATATTTATAAGTGAAAAAATAGTTATTATAAAAAAAGGATTTTTAAATAAAATTTTATTTCTTATTTAAAATTGTAAATTATCATATTTAGATATATTACTTGTAAAGATAAATATTATTTTTGAAATAATCATATTGAAATTATCCAATGGTGATTTTTTCTCAGTTTTCTTAGATAGTCAATTTTTTGTCTAATAATCAAATATAGTATAATTATATGGTATGCAATTAGACATAATAAAGGCCAAAAGAGATGTAATAAATACTTTAAATAGTTTCCATGAACAAACATATATTTCACCTTTAACAAAAAATTTCAATTTATTTTATTTATTTTTTTAATCGTTAATGAATCCTATAAATCGTATAATATATTTTATGGTTTAAAAAACATAATTCTAAACATGACTAACTTCTCAAATAAGGTGATTATTATTTTTTTAATTTTAGTTACCATCCTTATAAAATAATTAAATCCACTCTTATTTTGAATAATACCACTTAAACCGAATGAATTGTTCTCGGGATTTGATAAATTAATCATACATAGTAAAAAATCGATGTTTATTAATTGATAATGAATTCAATTAACATTAGCTATATGAACACCACCCAATCTCCCATTACTCTTCACCCTGAACTCTTGTATCATAATGTTACACTTACCATACCACATTCTATCCCTCCCTACGATCCTCTATATTTTTAATAATCATTCCCCATGATTTTAGATGTTTGGTCTAATGAAACGCTATTAACTCATCCCATTTATTCAAGACATATCATTATATTATGCCTTTTAATTTCCAATTGTTCTTATTGGGATACTTTTTCACACATATTTATTAAATTCCTTATTCCATCCATGGAATGAGGCACCCCTTTAACTCTAATTTAATCATTCCATGAATCTTCATGTGCCCCCTCTTTTTCTTTATAAATTAACCTTTTATTTTCCATGTTAAACATTTGTGTAGTGAATACTCATCAACATTTCCACTAAAATTTATACACTTATATATATAAAACACCATTTATTGGTAACTTCCATGTATATAAACCACACTCTTTAGTCATGGGATTTAAATTTATTAATTGAATCTTCATTTTGAATGAACTATGGAGAACACTTGTGCGTGTACATATTTCGAATGCTACCGATGGACATTAAATTATATATCCCTTCATTGCATTGTGTAATGTTATTATCTCATGATATTACATTTATGGGTCACATGATTTTATCATAGTAACACTATGTTATGATGTCTCTGTGGTTAGTCTTTACCTATGTTGTTTATTTCATGTTTCATGTTGATTCCAAATTCCTAAATTACCATCATGTTATCATCATATATCATAATTCAATGTTCATGTATCTTATTATCACAAATATTATGTTACCTTGATATTTCTATTGACTCTCGTTTAATATTTTACGAAATGATATGCTTTAACTATTCCTATACCATGATTTACAACTCTTCCATTTATTATAATCATGCCCAACTTATCCAATGCATTTTCTGATTATCCAATGAATATAATGGAACGTTTTAGATTATTGAAATTATGATTCTATACACATGTTTTTTGTTATCATTTCATGATTCTAATTTACTAATGAAACGAGGCCTCAAAAACTTATAGGTTTGTATTATGTGTACCAATATGTAATAATTCTTTAATTAATGTGTATTATTGATATGGGTTTTTAAAGGTGTTATAAGAGTAATGTATAGATATTTTTGGTATTAGGCATATAAACCTCTTTTAAAATCTATAGGGTTAATTCTAAACATAGGAACTCTTACATAAATTTTGCTAAAGTATATATTAATTGTTTTATAAGAAAATACATCCATGTTTTGATACGAGAAGTGGATGTGGATCTAGAATAGTTTTTTCTCAGGATAATAACCTTGAATAGAAAATGATGGGCAACAAATGATCCCCGCCTTATTCACAATGTTTTTCCTTGATCCACAACTTGTTTGGCCCTCCCATGGTATATGATATGGTAAATTCAGAAGCTCTACAAATACTATTATTAGTTGAGTAAAATACATTACTATTTTATTTTAGTAAATAGTTAATGGATAACCTATATTGAATTCTATAATTTCATAGGATAATTAATATATTTTATTTATGAGTTATCATGTTTATGTTTGTAGTATATATTTTATATATTTAATAGTTTAAAAAAAACACACCCCCTAAGTCTATTTTGGATGATGTAAATAATTATTACCATAATCAAGTAGTGAAAAAATAGAATATTTTAACTTAATGAAAATTAAATAATTTAGGTCACTGTTATTCAATATATTCATTCATATCATGAAATATTAGTATAATTATTCAGAGACCACCTAAATATGAATTTGAGTTATCAGTTAAAATGTAGAATATAAAAATTATTGAATCCAAATAATATAACTCATCATATGTAAAAATTTGTAGACTAGACATACAATTCAACCTTATGATAGTCACTTTTTTATAATTTTATTGAATTTTGTTTAATTATTTGATATTCTTATAAAAAGAGAACATAAGTTATTGAGGAAGGAAACCAACCTCTATATCACAAATTTTACTCTTGTTTCATGTATGTGCAAGGAGGAGATTGAATCTATTAGATAATTACAATGTTAAGAATGGTTTTTACGACCCTGTGATCTTGATTATCAATTGAAAAATGGTCGAGACTAAAAAAATCTACATTGTCGAAATTCACTTTGAAATTTAATTCCCTAATTTGTTTCCTAAAAAATTTTCTAGTATTCCTCCACGGAGAGAGGTATAGTTTGTAATGAAAATTAATGTTTGATATTTTCATATATCATCGAATCCAAATTTAATAGACTTTATATGACATTAAATTTTAAATAAAAAATTATAGGAGAATCGGGATAATTGTTTTTTATGAGCACGTACTTCACTATAGTGTGAATCAATCATCTTTCAAGAAGAAGGATGGATAAATTGGCATTTCCATTGAATAAATTGACATCAATAAAATCATTATAATGAAAATGTCACAACATCCATTGGTTAATTAATCTTTTTCTATTATTTATAGATCCTAGTAATTCTCTATGGTGGATCTCCAATCGGGGAATTTCCATGTAATAGTGAAGACTAAGGATACCCAAGAGTTCATTTCGTATAAGATACATGAAATTTGAGTTCATTTTGATTCCATTTTCTCTCACTAATTCTCTAAATATATTTATTTATTTGATTAATATTTTCTATATGGATTACATTAAAAATTCTGTGTAGTATTTATAGAAGTTTTTTTATTTAATCCACAATAAAGGATGAACATGTGGAGAATTTTTTTTGTACTGATGAATAAGAAAAATTAAAAATTATTTGAGATTAAATAAAAATATGAGTTTCTAATCAAGCATGTAACCATACAGGGGAATGTTATCACTGGAAAAGGGATATCAATGGATCCTTCCAAAATAGAGTAAATTAAATGATTTTCTATACCAATATCTAAAGTTGAAATACATAGTTTCTATGGATTGTATTTGTAATATCATTAATTTTTTTGTAAATTATGAAAATTTAAAATACCAATAACCATGATAACATGTAATGGAGTCAAATTTTTCTAGACTGATAAATGTGATGAAAGAATTTTAGGGACTAATAAGAGACTATTCACTCCCCATATGCTCATATTTTCCACTAGTGGGTGTCGAATTGTAATAAAAAATGATGCATACCAAAATTCATTGGGTAGTGTAATCAGGATATATGATAATTTTACATCCTATAACTCCCTCCAAAAAATTATCATGGATCAAAACAACCCACCAAATTATTTATAATTGGATTTCGTGAACTTTACAATGAGGATTTTGCAACATTATATATTTAGGAAGATGTATTATAAATAAATAGATCATAAATGGATCATGTAAATATTGAAACAAACAGTGTGCAATATGTTCCAAATAATGTTTCTAAACCTAATAAAATATTTCATTTTATCAAAACATTACTATCCCTGGACAGAAAATAACATGGCATATTCACTAAGAAAAATGGGTCCAACAACCCTATCCATGTTGTGAATTACTTGTATTTATATTTTCATGGACATAATGTGGAAGGAAGTGGGACTAAGAAACAGATCTTTATCGTAACTTTATCAAATTAACATTCACCCATATATTCTTGATAGGATCAAAGACTGCAAGAACAAGGATGAGGTGACACATTAATATATTATATGTATTCGAGACATCAACTTTAAAAAATACAGATTTATAAGGATTGGAACCTAAAATTGAGTCCCATTAAAACATGATCTTATGATGTAAACATTGGATGAAAACAATACAAATCAATATCAATTATTCTAGGATGAAATAAGATGTATAGAAATCTGAATAAAACATTTTCTAGGATAAAATTAACAGGTGGATGTTAAAAGTTTTTTATCTTGATGATTTGTACGCAAATATGTTATGGAGGAATGTTAGGGTTTAATGTTAGGATGTAGAAATATCCCACACTGGTGTATAAGTGGGAATAAATAACCATTTATATATTCATAATACTACCAAGATATCTAAAGACAATAAAACCACCTAGTGTATAGTATATTACATTATAAATTTAGTGACTTTCATCATAATCAAGGAATATTTCACTTATCACCAAATCATGAAGACATAAATAAGGAAAGAGAAAATACTATATGGATTTCCACTCTATTATTAATTTAATTGAGAAACATGGATTATTAATTACTTCTATAGAATCCATTAGAACTGTTGGATAAAAATATTAGTTTTAGTACTTCAAATTATCCTGAAACAGATGATTAGTCTAAGAGTACCATTCCATCTCTATATCATATATACAATTCATGTTCAATTTTTTTCCATGGATGTTAGGATCATAACCTATCCTATGTTGAGTTCTCATGTGACAATCGTCTCTTTTCTATAATTAAAATAGAATGATATGAGGATCTTTATTAGAGGATATGGTATACCCTGATATGTTGGGATAAAAATGGATAGTAGATTCTAATGGGGACTAATATTATTTAAGAGGAGACAAAGAAGGTTGATACCATTAATATCGTATAAAATCCATGATTTATTGAATTAAAAATATGGGAAGCCAATTATAGACATGATCTAGAGTTTGGGATCATAGATAATGTGATACTTCATATATTAACATGTACAAAATTCATGATTCTTGGGAAGAATAGAAGGTTTGGGCCAAGATACATCATCCTCATTGATATACATGATTTAATTAGAGAATTCCTTTATTAACTACCACTCCAAACTAACTTATCTTGTTTAAATGATGTGTTCCATGAATCCATATTATGGAATTATTTACCAAACCCCCAAATATATGAACCAAGATGTGGTACTGTTGGATAATGATCCATCATAAGAGAAGAATTCAGTAATGATATTATATCCTAGATACGAGGTTCTATAAAATAATACAGCTCATCTGTTTAATGTGTTGTGACAGAATGAAAAGTAAGATGAAGAAATGTAGGAACCATAAAAGGTGATAATTGAAGAGTACCATCGTATTTTTAGTGTATGAAATGAAACACTATTGGTTAAAAATTATAATGGTGTTATATTTTTAGGACCCTTAATTGTATAAACAGTAATCTTTTTTTGAATGAATAAATTAATAATTTTATAATGATTTTTTAGAGAACACAAGCACTGTATTCGTTATTTGGGACTAGAGTAATGTTTTCATATATTTAATATACTATTAATCATTATAACTAATAATAATATATCACTTTTATATGTAACATTATGATTCTAATATTAGTGGTTTTCATCAATTCTAATGTACATAGATGAAATAATTGATGGCCTCGACCTATAAGATTATAAGTTGTAAACCCAGTTTTTCCTTATTAGAAGGGTGATAACATCAGTTAGATTTTAATTTGACCAATTAAAATCCATTGTTCCTAAAAAGGATTGAGAATAACCATTTGCATGAGAAGATCAATATCATGATGATGATGGCCCTAACCACATTCATTGAACCACCCCAAAAAAATCTAACAATTGGATCACATACCATTGGGGAATTGACAGAGAAAATTATTGTGCATATTTTTAATCAAATAATGATAAAATTTGGATATTTTTCAATTATAAAACCAGTTTATTTAATGATTAATTAAAATAATGTGTATTTTGAATTATAGAATGAATATGGTCTAAATTACAAAAAGTTATAACTCTAGATTTTTATAGAATTTTTCATCAAGGGAAGTTTGGACATTTTTAAAAAAATGTAATTCCATGATGAGTGATTATTTTATTTAGAACCCTTATTTTATTTCCATAAATATTCTCTTCAGGATGAGGGTCTGATTTGAGCATCTAGAGGCCTTAAAAGGTCAATGAAGTTGAAGAATTTTCTAGGCAGAAATCATAGACACTACCCCCACAATAGAAGAATATTTAGGCTGACACACCTCCAATACAGGTGATTATACTTGAAATAGAACGAGGACGCATAGATGCATTTATAAAATTAATTTTAGGGTGTTTTCAATCCATTAAGGTTACCATTTAATGTTATATGTTTAAAGGAATATTTATGAAACCTTTATCCATAAAAAGTAAAAAATCAATCAAAAATTAATAGAACAAACATTTGGTGGCCTAATGAGCTATAATTTTTAGAGTAGATGTCCAAGACAATGGAAAAACATGATGTTGAGTCAAAAGTTTTCTTTTGACTTTTATGTCTGGTTTTGGAAATCAAAAATGTATTCATATATGATTATCATACTAACTATGTTTATCGTTCTGAAAATTTTTATCGTACTAACTATGTTTATCATACTGACTCTGTCATTCGTACTGACTCTGTCAATCGTACTGACTCTTTCAATCGTACTAACTAAATCATACAGACTCTGTCAATCATACTAACTTTTTTGCATCATACTCACATTGTATCATATCAATACATTACACTAATTAATTATTATGGTACTCATATTTTTATCACATGATTGTTTTTATCCTTTATCAACACATGTCAATCGTACTCATGTTTATCATCTTCATATATCTTCTGATTTAACCAAAACGATGTCATGGAGTTAGTTATATACTAATCAAAACCATGTTGTGTTTTCTGTTTCAATATGACCGTTATAATGCTAGGTGTCCAAGTCCCTCCGAGTTTTCTAGAGAAATATGACTGTTAGAGGAAACATGACCATTGGAACCTGAGGCCTATAAATAGGAGGTCATTTGATGCTGAGAAGGACAACTAAGAGACTTTTATCATTCTTTTGTACTATCATGTTCTAGAGAGAGACGCTTTTACTTCTCTCTTTCTTCGTGCGAAAGACTTGAAATTACAAAACGTGAACGACTCGTTCTTAGTTTTTGTTTTCAATAAGTGATTCTTTTTGATTTCTGCGACCGATCAGGTGATAATGATTGAGGGATGCTGAGGATAGGAAGACAGTGCTACCTATCTTCGTATCGAGTGCTTTCAAGCGTTTTAAAGAAAGAGGTGTCAATTACCTGTAAAATCGAGGGCTTACGGGGGTAGCAAGATAGACGTACTGATAATCCTATTGAGGGCTTGCGAGGATAGCAAGATAGACGAACCGATCATCGTATCTAGGGATTACCAAGGTGGTGGTAAGGCAAACCTCTTATCCTAGGTGAAAGGATACCGTTCTCTTTGGGATCAAAGAATTGTAAAACTTTTACTTTTCCTTTGCTGATTGTATTAGAAAGGGAATTGTTTTGTTTCCTTTATTCATTTCATATTCAATTGTAATTGTTTCAATTACAATCATACTGTTACATATTGTATCGATTGATTCTACACACTTTATGGTAGAATCCTTCACTATTGTGTTACTCTGATTATTGTATTCATTTTGAATACAATTTCTTTACACTTCTTATAGTATTACATTATATCATACCTTTATACTCAATACAATTTTGGTTAATTGTACTTATTGTGAAATGAATTTCTTCACTGTTTAAACACAAAGTTTTTAAACCTACAATTAACCCCCACCCCCTCTTGTATTGTTCCATCTAATATACATATACATATATATATTGATCAAACAATTTGTATCAGAGCAGGTTTCCACTGATTTGTATTACTATCCCTATTTCTTTCTATCAAATTTCTATTTCAACTACTTACTGCACTAACGTGTGGAGTGGAAAAGACTTTTTTTTATTAGATGGAAGGGATGAATATTGGATCAATTGACAATATAAATCCAACTAGACCACCTATCTTTTATGGGAATGATTATGAGTACTAGAGAGATTGAATGAATACATTTGTTATCAATACTGGTGTAGACAATTTTATTATACTTACTGGAGGTTAAAAAATTCTTGATGTAATGACCCAAATCCAGGGCCACTATACTGGTGCCCTATACCATGTTCGCCATATCACCTCCAGTGCGTTTCCCCAAATGCCAGAGGCTGCTGACTTGCATCGAGGGCCTGGGTGAGTCATTGGGGAAATTATGCCCTCATTTGGTAAGGTATACAAAGAAAAGGAAATAATAGTCAATAGAGGAAGCAGTAAACAACATACAACAATTGAAACTAAACAGCGGGAGCAATGTATCATATAATAATGATGAAAAATGATGCAGCAGGTACAAGTATCTAAGGAAATTAGAAAACACAACAACATGCTGAAATACAACTGAGAACAAAGTACTAAAAGTAAACAGAAACTCCAGCAGCATCGCAAGCCTAGGCTCGGTCCTATGCTCTCCAGCTCCAACCAGCAATCATGTACTTGAAGAAGAAGGGCCACAATACCTATCCACACTTGCAACCATATAACCAGTTTGGGCTGAAAAGCAGGACCTAAACAGGGTGTGAGACTAATCCCAGTAGCCAATCACCACAAGATCTGTGCCCTTCTGTCAGTGACAAATTTGGAAAAAGTAAATGGAATAAATGCATCAGAGAAATAGGAGTAAACTAAGTAAACAACCCTACAAATCTCTATTCACTTATATTTAGTAATTTTATTCAGTCATTTAATTATCACCCAAGGAATCTAGCAACAGCTCTATATTCCCAAAGCATAGAAAGTAACACAACAAGTATCTCAGCAGACTACCTAAACTACAAGCAGTACAAAACACAAGCTTGTTCTTTAGCTTGGTGGAATTGTCACAACCAACCAAACAATATTCACACTAACTCTCTGGGTGGATCATACTGGGATACCCCTATATTCAAGTAATCATACAAAGGGACAAACACTCTGGGAAGTACTCACCATCAATTGCCTTGTGGTCTTGCAACGATAGGTATAGAATCTCTGACGAAGCACTTAAGTCTAATTCCCCCTATAGTTTGATATGTAACTAAGGACACTCTGAGGTAGCACAAAGTAAAATTTAGATAGGTCCTGTGAATGATACTAATTTATAACAGACTCTATAGGGAATCCCTTAATCGTCAATTCCCTCTTTAGTCTACCGCACCAGGTTCACATAGCCCTGAGCAGTCTAGTCGTGCGTAATTGACTTTCAGAAGCCCTAAGTATGTTCAATAACAACTTTTCTAATAGCTACAATGCATTAAAATCATGTAAACAGTAGGAAATAAATGCAATCAATTAACTCAAGGTAGGAAATCAATGCAATAAGGTATGCCTCATAGGAAACCTAAGCCAAATGGCAGTATACAGCCAAAACAAGGGAACACCAATGGGGTGATCCTCAAACATGCTAACAAGAAAAAATTAATCATCTAATAACCACATGAATATAAGTAATCTATGTCAGACAATAATACAGGTACAAAACCCTAACCCGAGATACCCGATACATGGGAATCCGACACTTTTTGCACAAAAACTCAAAGACATTTAAAGTAGGGAAACAGAATACCTACCTCGATCCTAGGAGATCGATATACTTGAACCTAGACCTATGAATCAGCCTAGAATGGAGAAGATCTTCAAAAACTTCTAAAAAGTTCAACCTTAGATAACTCTCATAAGAGATAGAATTAGCAAACATGGCCAAGGAAGAACCAAGAACTCACCGCTGCGATTCTATTGAAACTGATGGCGTTCGATTCAGATAACTGGTGACGAATCAGCGGCTCGGAGAATATTCGTCCTCCTCAGATGCTCTGGACATAATTAGACAAAGATGAAGAAGGAAATAGGTATTATACATGACTCTAGTCCGTTTAATAAAATAAAAATAAAAGTACACTAAGTGTACTTCTTGAGTACACGGCGTGTACTTTCCCTTTCCGTACACCGCATTAAGCGGCCTCCACATCACCCCTACAAACCGTGTGTGTGGCCCGGACACGGCCAGCACACGGCCTCGTTCGGAATCAAAGTACATTGTGTGAACTTATAAAGAACAGTGGGTGCACTTAGAAAATTTTCAGATTTTCTTCTCTTCCTCAAAAAACGACCAAAAAAGGAAAAACATACCTCAAATGAAGATCTGGGTTCTTACAAACTTCTCCCCTTAAAGAAATTTGTCCCTGAATTTCCCTAACAAGGTGGAGAAGAATAAACCTCAAACAACTCTAGCCATTGTGATCGCATATCGGCCTCCCTCTCCCAAGTCTAGTCCTGCACACGGCCGTGCTTCCATATCACTCGTACCAGAGGACCAAATCGGCCATGGAGTACCTTTTCACTACGATCAACAATCCTGATAGGATGCTTCTCAAATGATGCATCCTGCTCCCGCTCAACCTCCTCGGGTTGAAATACATGAGACGGGTCTGAGAAATAACGTCGAAGCTGAGAAACATGGAAGACGTCGTGCATAGCCTGGTACCTTTGAGGTAACTGCAACCTATATGAAACCATCCTTACCCTCTATAGAATCTCAAACGGCCCGATGTATCTCGGTGAAAGCTTACCCTATCTCCAGATCCTCTTGTGTCTTAACCTTGGGGTAACACATAGGAAAACCAGATCTCCGACCATGAACTCCAAAGGCCGTCTCTACTGATCAGAATAAGATTTCTGCCGAGGATTTGGAGTAGCAATCCTTTTCTGAATCAAATCTACGTGTTCTATGGTCTCATGAACAAGACAAGGTCCCGGCATAGCTGCCTCTGCTGCCTCCATCCAACATAAGGGTGATCGGCATGGGCTACCATACAAAGCCTCATAAGGTCCATCTGAAAAGTTGCTTGAAAACTATTATTTTAGGAAAACTCCACTAGAGGTATATGTTTCTCCCAAGAACCTCAAAAATCAATGACACATGCTCATATCATGTCCTCTAGAACCTATATCGTGCACTCTGACTAGCCATCTATCTGAGGATGGTAAGCTGTACTCAGATGTACCAGTGTACCCAAATCCCTCTATATCACTTGCTAGAAATGTGATATAAAGAGGGCGTCCCTATCTAAAATGATAGAACTCGAAACCCCATGCAAGTGTACAATCTCACAGATGTACAACCGTCCAAGCTCATTGACAATGAAGGTCTCCTTAATCATCAAGAAGTGAGCAATCTTCATGAGACTGTCAATGAAAACCCATAACGCGTCATTCCCTTGAGGCGATCTCGGTAACCCTATCACGAAGTCCATCGTGACATCATTCCACTTCCACTCGGGAATGGGTAGCTACTACAAAATCCCTACTGGTTGCTGGTGCTCTTTCTTCACCTGCTGACAGGTGGAACATCTCATGACAAAACTAGAAACATCTCTATTCATACATGGACACCAATACTGGCGGTGCAGATCACGATACATCTTGGTGACGCAAGGATGAACTGCCCAAACTGAGGAATGGAAGTCTCGCATCATCTCCTCGTGTATATCTTCTTCCACCCATATGTGTCCTTGGAAAAACAAGATCTCATCCTCGCCTTCGGTCCATCTGGGAAGAGGGTCCCCTCATGACACACTTTCCCGTAGGACTAGGCCGTCGGAGTCTAATAGTTTCCTCATTCGAACTCGTTCAAGAAGGGTAGAGGTAACAGCTACAGAAAAAAAGAAAAGTCTGACCCTGTCTGTCCTGCACCTCCAAATGAATTTCAGAAAACAGAACCATAAGCTGCCACTCGCTGTAGGCCTCATGAACTGCATGTATCTGTGTCCTCATACTCTGTGTGTCTGGCACAATGTTTCCTTTCCCAGGCATATAAGCAAGCTCAAAATCGAAAGACTGTAGGTACTCAACCCACCTCCAATGTCTCAGATTCAGGTCATGCTGCATGAAGATATACTTGAGGCTCTTGTGGTAAGTATATACCAAAAAATGCTCTCCCAGAATATAATGTCTCCAACAACACAAAGCATGAACAACTACAGCCAACTCTAGTTCGTGCGTAGGATAGTTCCTCTCATGTGGCCTCAACTGCCGAGGTCCATATGCAAAAATACGATCCTCCTGCATAATCACTGCTCCAAGACCGATGCCAGATTCTTCACAGAAAACTGTATAACTCTTGCTTGGCTATGGAAAAACAAGAATCGGTGTGGAATTCAATCTCCCCTTCAGCTCTTGAAAGGCTGAATCGCAGGCTTCTGAAAAAACATACTTCACCCCCTTCATAATAAAGATCGTCTGTGGAACTGTTAATCCGGAGAAGTCCTGTATAAATTGCCTGTAGTAACCAGCCAACCCTAACAAACTTCGTACCTTTATATATTCTTCGGCTGCTCTCATGTAACTGCTGCTCTCACATTCTCTGGGTCTACTGATACTCCTGTCTCTAAGATGACTTACCCAGGATGTGCATCTCGTCTATCCAAAAGTGTCACATTGAGTTCTTAGCATATAACTGATTCTCCCTCATTGTACTCAAAACGATCTCAAGATGGGTAGCATGGTCGTGTCGAGTGTGATAGTACACAAAGATATCTCCCATGAAAACAACCATGAAAGAATCCATGTAAGGATGGAAAACTCTATTCATCAGCACCATGAAAACAGTTGGCACGTTTGTGAGACCGAACGACATAACCAAATACGCATACATACCATACCTTCTTTGGATGGCTGTAAGAGGTATATTAGATGGTCTGACACGCAACTGATGGTAGCCATATCTCAATTCTATCTTTGATCATACTCTAACTCCTCGAAGTTGATCAAAGAGAACATATGTCCATGGCAATGGATATTGGTTCTTAACTATCAACTATTTCAGCTTCCGATAATCCACACAAAACCAAAGGGTGTTGTCTTCCTTCTTTGCAAACTGGACAGGTGAACCCCAAGGAGAAGTAATGGGTTAGATGAAACCCCTTGCCTGCAAGTCCTCCAACTACTTCTTGAGCTCTACAAATCAGGTGTAGCCATCCTATAAGGAGGAATCGACACCAGTGGCGCTCCTGGAACAAGCTCGATAGAAAAGTATACTTCTCTCTCCGGAGGAAAACCTGAAAAGTCTTCTGGAAAGACATCTGGAAAGCAATTAACCACTAGAGGAAAATCTATCTGAGAATTCCCATGGTCATCCAGATATAAGTTAGAGATCTGGGTCGTAACACCACCCAACCCATGATGCTCTGGTCTATCTCTACTCGCCTGCACATCCCATTCATCCTTGTGAAGAAAATATCTGCCCTCCGGTGATGTAAAACTCACCCTACGATGATAGAAATCGACAAAGACCTAGAAGGGAACTAACCAGTCCATCCCAAGAATGACATCATATCCTGTAATTTCCAAAACATAGAGACTCCATGAGAAATGACACCCACCAACCTCAAGGGGGAAGTCTAAGCACTGATGCATGCTAGCAGTTCTAATTCCCAAGGGAGTGTCTAGCGTCATCATATGCATAGAGGTATAAACAGTAATTCTATGGCTTTCCATAGTATGCATAGAAATAAAGCTATGAGAAGCTCCGGTATCGAAATGTTCAGAGGATAAAACTGAGGCTACTAATATCATTCCTCGAACTGTGGATGTTCCAGGATCATGCTCCTGACAAATATGATCTACCGAAAAAGTATGGCCAACACCATGGCCCTATGTAGTAGCATGAGATCCATGAACTCACCCTACCTAAGCCTGAACACTGCGTCCATGGCCTCTACCCAGGCCTGAACGACCTGAAGAACTCTAGCCCTCAGTCTGCTGCGGAACTGGTAATCCTACTCCTGTACGCGGAGTTGAAACTGATCCTCCTTCACTAGCCGCTAGAAGAAGAACCTTGCAGAAATGCTGCAAATGACCTATATTGCCACATGATCGGCACTCCACTAGGTCTCTTGGTCACTGAGGCTTCTTATGCCCATTTTTCCCACACTGATATCACACCACTTGGTTTATAGAATGAATATCTCGTCTACCATAAGGAATTCCTCGCTTCCTCGAGTCACCTTGTGTAGACTCTCGGTGGCGCTTCTTGCCGTCTACCTGAAAATATTCATCCCTATAAGCTGAACCGCCCTAGTTCATAGCTCCAGTCTCCCTCAGGTTTCTCTCTGTGAAAAGAGCCCTGTTGACCATCAGATTAATAGAAGTCAACTGAAGACGTTCACCTGTGATCTGATGTCCGGTCTGAGGCCTTCCTCAAACTTCCTCGCTAAAAACAGCTCGTCACTCCCCAGAACGGGAGTGAAACTCCGAAACTCTGTGAAGCGAGAGTAATACTCCATAACTGTGAGAGTTTCTTAATGTAGGTTCATGAACTCTCTGAATCTGTCATCCCTCAGCGTCGCCGGGTAGAAGTAGTCGTAAAACGTACGCTAGAACTCGTCCCAGGCCATAGTCTGTTGGCGCCATTCCTGTGAAACCACATCCCACCATCTCTTAGCATACTCTCATAGCATATAAGTCGTGAGCTTCACTCTACTCTCCAAATGCATCTATAGGTGCTCGAAGATGTATATCATGGCTTCTATCCATGACCCCGCAGCCTGCGGTCCTCTCTCCCCTATGAACGTGGGAGGATGCTGCTATTGAAAAACCCGCATCAGCTCTTCCATTGACGGGGCAGGATGTTGAGCTCCCTGGAAGGTTTGGATGAGTCTCATGAAACCCTCTCTGAATTGAGCGTCAGCACCAGTTTTTAGAATCACTGCAGGTTCCATGCCCGGAATGATAGGTGGAACTACTGGTAGTCCCTGGTCTGCCGTATGAGGCGTGCTGTCACTGCCTAGTTCCTGACGTGCAACAAGAGAATGTCTTGGTGCCATAGCTTTGAAAAGTCAAAAGCACACCTTCTTCAATGAAGAACACATTTGAAACATATGAGATTAAAACTTAATAGGAGGGAAAAACTTTAATATTCTGGAAAAACATGACTACATGGCGTGTTAGTAACACGTCACGACGTGTTTTACGGAAATTTTACCCTAAGCATGTACCTTGGCCATACATGGCTGTGTAAACCACTGGGCTACACAGCGTGTTCTTGAACTACATGGTGGGTACTAAAACGTTTTCTCCCTACCCAATAACTTCAACACGGCTAGTAACACGGTCTATCCCATCAGGAAACTACACAGCGTGTTGTCCACTACACGGCGTCTCCTTAAGATTTTTCCCCTGTCTGTGTCATTAGTCACATATAAAGGTACATGGACCACCACTACATGGCGTGTTCAAAGGAGACACGGCATGTACTAGACATGACTTACCTGGCCTGTGTTGTTAGAGACACGGCCTGACACACGGCCGACCCTAAACGTCCTGTTCCAGACAGACACGGCGTGTACTTGAAGGAAACCCATGGCCCGTGTTTTTCGTGACACGGCCGGATACCCAAGTCATACTACACTGCGTGTTCACTACTACAAAATCATGCTATATCCATGGTTTTCAACTATGGCTATAGGCCCAAAAACCATGGCTATAGGTTATAGACACGGTTCCCACAGCCATGGATGGTATTGGCATGGCTATAGGGTAAAATCAATAGCCATAGTTTGAACCGTGGCTATAGATCTATATCCACGGTTCTAACCGTGGAAACAACCCTTAAGCCATAGTTTTCAACCCGTGGCATAGGCTGAAAATAATCATCTCCTTTATCCACGGTTTCAAATTGTTGCTATATGTCTAGATCCACGGTTAGGAACCTTGGTTGTAGACCTATAGCTATGGTTTAAAACTGTGGCTATAGGCCTACACATTCCGTAAAAAAACTAGCACCGTTCATCTGGTGTTGGCCCCTTGTATCCTCCCCACCACCCCCTGCAAATCCCCCCCACTCCCCCTTGCACCCCACATGCACCTTAAATCCCCCCCCATGCACCCCTCCCACTACAGCCCCCCTTCCCACCCTAGATAGACCCCACTCACCTCCCTGGACAGCCCCCCCCCAAGACAACCCCACCCGGACAGCAGCCCCCCCTACTGGACACCCCTTTCACCCCCCTGTTGGACACCCCCCATGAAAGACCCCCCCTGCAGACCCCTCCCTCCTGGACACTGGACACCACCACCCTACATAAACCCCCCTCCCCTGGACAGCCCCTTCCCCCCTGAGCTACCCCCCTCCTGGACAGACCCTGGACACCCCCCCCCCCCGGACAGACCCTGGACACCCCCCCCCGGACAGACCCTCGATACCACCCCCCCCCTCCCCCCACCCAGACCCTGGACACCCCCTAGACCCTAGACAGATCCCCCTGGACAGCCCAGACCTCCACTCCCCTAGACAGCCACCCCCACCCTCCTGGACAGACCCTAGAACCCCCCCCCCCCCAGAACCTGGACCCCCCCCCCCCCAATACTAGACCCCCTGGACAGCCCCCCTCCCTACTGGACCCCCTGGACAGCAGCCCCCCCCCCCAACAGAACCCCCCCCTGCTAGGCCCCCCTAAACAGTTTCACCCCCTGCTGGACCCCCCTGAATAGCTTCCCCCCTGCTAGACCCCCCTGGACAGCAGCTCCCCTACAATGGATGCTTCTTAAGGTTGAGGCTGGGAGATGCTGGGTTTATCCAATAGAAACTTACAGATATTCTCATAGTGGGGTTATTGGTTTTTTTTAGGATTTAGGAGGTGAGGTTGTGAGTTTCATGTTCGTGTTTGGAATTATAGGAACTTTGAAGATGGGTTTCAGTTGGGGTTGTTGCTGTTTGTATTTTTCTACATGGTGTAGTATAGGATACACTTACATGGTGCATGGTGCTAGTTGTTTTGTGCCTGAACATTTTGAAATTCTTGTCAATAGCAATAATGGATGTGGTGCAGGCACTGCCCATGTAGCTACATCTGACCCTGCTGGATTTTTTTTACAGGTTCTTCCTTCTAAATTGGCTAGGAAGAAAAAAAAGATTAACACTGACCCCTCCCATATGAAAGGCAAGAACATATTCACTCCCTTGAGTGGGAAGTTCTAGTCTGATGAAATGGAGGAGGCTGATGCTGAAAGTATGACTAGCCCTGAGGTTGGTTCTGGTGCAGATGATGTTGCCCCGAAAGGGAAGGCTGATGTGAGTGATGCTAGCGGATATAAAGAGAGGAGTGAGGCTGAAAAACCTTACAAAGACTCCAAATCTACCTCTAAAGGAGGGAATAAAGGTAAAGGTAAGAAATTTAAAGTTCAAATTTCTACTGAGAAAATAGAGGGCCCCCAGAAAAGGGCTAGGACCTAGCTTTAATGAGGATATTATATTGGAATTGTCTTGGGATAGGAAATCCCTAAATGGTCTAAGCCCTTCGACATTATATCATGACCTATAAACTGATGCTTGTTAGTATTGTAGGGCCAAAGCTTATATTTGACAACTAGAAAGGATTAAAATGGAGTTCTCTTGGATTTAATCTAATATCCAGCAATCAGAATAGCTCGATCTTGGATCACTTGTGGGTCCTGAGACATGATAGCATTCAAATTATCTCATTTGTTAGCGGACCCTAGAGTATTCTGATAAGTTGTAACAATGCTGGAAAGAATATCTCTGTCTCTTTTTTCTATGCCACCACTTCTTATTTGAGGAGGAGGGAGCTATGGGTGGATCTTAAAGATACGTCACTAAGTATGGATCAGAGTTGGATGCTTGTTGGTGACTTCAACACTGTCATGATGCCTGAGGAAAAAACTGGGACATATTTTAATGGGACATTAGCTTATGAATTCTCTAAGTGAACTGATTCTTATAATTTAATCCAGATCCCTCTTGCTGTTATTGACTTTACATGGTGTAGATACACATGGGAAGGAAAGTAGGCCAACAAACTTGAAAGATGCCATGTGCAAATTGATGACCAGAATGATAGCCATTGGGTCTCTAGATTTACTCTTCCTAAGTATCACTCTGATCGTAATCCAATTATTGTGGATGTCAATTTTCAGAGGATGAGGTCAGTCCCCACACCCTTTCAGTTTAATAATGCTTGGCTTGTGATCCCAGTATGTGGAGAAATTATCTTTTAGGCATGGAGGATTAAGCCCATTGGGAGCCTACTTTATAGAATTTTTGTCAAACTGAAGCATCTTAAAGGGTTTTTAAAGGAATGGAGCATGAAATCATCCTCTAAAATTGATGAGGACATTAAAAATGCTGAGGAGGATCTTGGAAGGATTCAAATTTATCATAATAATCAGCCCATCCTATCCAGGGATGAAATCATGGCATAGAATAAGCTTGATGAGCTTCTTATGTTGAAGTATAGGCTGGTTAGGAGTCAGTTGAATGTAAAATGGATTAAATATGGTTACAGGAATTCTAATCTCTTCAATAGATTTCATAAGTAGAGAAGTTCGTGTGCTGGAAACCATGTGATCAGAATTGATAGCCACATTTATTCTGATGAAAATGAGATTACATCAACTGTTGTTGACTATTTCAAAGGAATATACTCTGACCATGGGCAGCCCTACTCTTATAACTAGGTGGACAACATCAACCCCTGTATTGATGATCATACGAATCAGTTTCTCACAGCACCCCCTTCCAAGGGGGAAATCATATCTTCTATCCTCTATCTTAATCGTGAGACAGCCCCGGGTCCGGATGGCTTCACTAATAATTTTTTTTTTGTTCTACTAGGATTTTGTGCAGGATGATATTGACCATGCTATAAGATATTTCTTCTTTCATTCATATATACCCCATGGGATGAATTAATGCATCATTTCCCTCATTCCAAAGAAGGAGAATTCTCTTGAAATTAAAGACTTCAGACATGTTGCCCTTGGGAATACAATACGTAAACTCATCAGCAAGATCATCAGGTGCAGGATGGGTGGACTTGTTGGTGGCATGATCATTGCGAATCAATTTTGTTTTGTCCCTAGAAATTACATACATAAATTCCTTTTCATGGCCTCTGAGAGTGTTAACCTCATGTGAAGGAAGTCAAAGTAATGGGAAATTGCTCTTAATATTGACATCTCTAAGGCTATTGATACCCATAAATGGAGTTTTCTCATTGAGATACTTCGTAGGCATGGGTTCTCAAATAGATTTCTGAACCTGGTTAACACTATTCTTGGATCCTCACGAATGCCAATTATTGTGAATGGTGCACCGAGAGGGTACTTCTCTTTCTCATGGGGTGTACGAAAAGGTAACCCCTTATCAGGTATACTGTTTTCAATTGCAGAGGATTACATAAGCTGATGCATCAATGAGCTTGCTCATCTGGGTATTTATAAGAGGATTAGAGCTGGTTTTAATGATCATGCCCCACCCCATCTTCTTTATACTGATGACATTGTATTGTTGGGGCAGGCTTCAAAGAGAACAATATCCTATATAAAGGCTCTTTTCACTCACAATGAGGATGTGGCTGGACAGGCCATAAGCTGGGACAAATCTTCAATTGTTTTTGGAAATGGAATTCCTGTTGGTAAAAAGAATAGGATCACTTGATAACTTGGGGTGAAGAGGGGATCCTTGGCCTTTCAATATATTGGGGTGACTTTTTTCTGGGAAAGGGTGAAACGATGATATCTGGAAGGAATTTATGATGGAATTACTCATCAGCTTGCCAGTTGGAACGGGAAATCTATGTCCATGGATGGATGGGTTTGCCTCATGAACTAAGTTATTACATACAAATTTCTTTACTCATTCTCTCTATACAAATGGTCGGGAGGGCTTATTAATGAACATCAAAGTCGGGTGAGAAACTTTATATGGACAAGATCAATCTTTGAAAGGAAGTTGGTCATAGTAAAGTGGAAAGAATGCATAAAACCAGTGGAAATGGGAGGATTTGGGGTCAAGGATATTTTTACCATTAATGATGGTCTAATTGGAAAATCTTCTTGGAGTTTGATCTCAAATGATGTTGATGATGAGTTTCTATCGAGAAGCTTCACAAAATAGCTATATAATGGATATAAATAGTACCTTGAATCCTTGGTATGGGATTTCCTTAAGCAGGCCTATGTAATGATAATGAAGGATAATAAATGGCTAGTCAGTAGAGACCCCACTCATAGTTTCTGAAACACCTTCTGGTAGGATCAGCCCTTGCATTCTATGAATGTCCCATCTGAAGTTTCTTCATTGTCCATCTTGGGTTTTCTCTCATATCAGATTTCACATTATTAGAAATATTTATGTCTATGTGTTGTCTCAAGGTAATAATTATGCATTTATGGATTGTGAAAAAATGATCTGGCTTCAAAGAAGGATTGGGATTTTTGACCCTAAAGAGTTTTACATGATTGCATGTGGTGGTACTGACAATGCTCCAACCTGGCTTGTGATGTTCAGGGCTCCATTCATTCGGCCATCCTGGTTTCTCCTTCTTTGATGAATCTGGAAAAATAGACTTCCTACCTATGAAAATTTGAAGTGAGTTGGATTTCAAATGGCCTCCAGGTGTGCCTTATGTAGGGATACAGAAGACACCACACATCATGTGTTTATGGAGTGCGGCTAGGCCCGGAAACTCTAGAGTTATCTGGGAATGTAGTTTGGTCTTACGGTGGACTCTGGCATTCTGCTTACGGATCTGATGCCCGTCTGCTGCATATACGCTGTAGTGAGTAGTTGGGAAACCACCTCACTGCTGCTATTGTGATGTTCATTGTGTCCTTGTGGGAATCGAGGATCATGGCTCTATTTGTTGGCGTGCATGATGCTATCCGGATGGGAATGATCTCCATCCACAGGGACATGTACGCTGCGTCAGTGGTCCAGGATGGTGAGACGTCTAACACCATTTCTGACCCGTAGACTCTTAGGTTTCGTGGAGTTTCAGGCTGACCACGTAGACCTCAGATGCTTAAGTATATCAGATGGATACCACCGATTACACTGTGCCTTAATGTGAATTTTGATGGAGCTGCGTCAGGTGTGCCAGGTCTAGCTGGATGTGGAGGAGTTTTCCGCACATTTCATGGGTTCATTAAGGGATTATTTTATCACTACCTTTGTATTGGAACCACTTTTGATGCTGAGCTATGGGCTTTGATTCATGCGATAAGGTATGATGTCCAATTTCACTGGAAATGGCTTTGGATTTAATCTGACTCAAGGATTGTAGTACATTCACTATGTACTAGAATGTGTAATATGCCTTGGCGTGTGTTGCCTCAGTGGGTTGAATGCCTCAGCCAAACTAATCAAATACATATGGTTGTTTCTCATTTGTATTGGGAGGCCAATCAGGTTGCTGATACATTTGAAAAAAATTCCATACTTGATCTTGATATGATGTGGTCTTTCACAGCCCCTGATTATTGTACTCCAATGGAGGATGCAGATAGATGTGGTGTGTTGCACACTCTCTTATGTAATCACCCCTTGTATGCGTGAATCGTTTTTATTTTATATATTAATTTTGAGGACCGGCTCATGTCGGATCCTGATCTTCTTGCATTATAAATTACCCAGGTTATAAAACTAACTATTGTAGTTAAAAATAAAAATGGTAATAATAGATATACATAGAAGATAATGGATAAAATTTTTATAACATTTTTTTCATTATGTATTTAAGGTTTTCATAGACTATAAAACCCTTATAAACATAAATTATCATATTTGGTTTCACTTGAGGAAACATTTACCTCTAAATAGTAAATAATTTTGAGTATTTATAATAATTTCACCCCTCCTCAAATATAAATGGGCACTCAATCTCCCCATTAATTTACACCTTTAAACCCATTTCGATTAAAGAATTTCTACCCAAATCACCTACCAACATCCCTAACAAAATCCTAGAATCCGTATATTGGATACAAATCCGACCTTGTGTGGCTTTAGTGAAATCCTAAGGAAGATTCCTCAAAAAGATGACATGTTCATCAACGATCATTTTCATTTTATTTCTTCCTCCACTACCAGAAAGTACTCCCCATGGTCACACTGCGAGGCCGATGGCCGCTGCCCCTGTATTTGCACAGCAGATCCATTTTCTAAAAAACAATATCCCCCATTTGTTATTCCACCTTCCAAACATCATCTCACAGTAGCATAGAGACATGTCAGCCAGGTTAGCTATGAAGTTATAAATGTATGAAAGTTTCCCCTAGAGCCCCCTAAATTCTTTAAGAATCTGAGGGAGTGAAAGTGATAAAACTGAACTAGTTTTTTTGGATTCAAGCTCAATTTCATGGTATCACACCACAAATCTATCTAATTTCCATAACATTACCTTGAAAACACATTTTACCAGATTCATGTTTAGGTTGTGCTACTGCAAACTTGTTAAATATTGTTTAAAGATCTTTTAAATAATCACATCTCCATTGAGATTTGATAACTATCTCATTAACAGAATTACTCATCTATTCTTTCTAAGAAGTTATTAATGATATAATGTGTGTAGTGTTGTTATGTAGTGTCATCATTATTTACTCCAAAGGGCATGACCTAAATGGTGATGGCTGGATTGCAGGTGGATGGGGGCTGGTGCTGGCTCGAATGCATGTGGAAGGGGGCTAGAATGCTGGTGGAAGGGGGCTGATTGCAGGTGTTGGGGGGATGGTTCGGGCATATTTGAAGGTGGAAGGGGGGATTTTGTGTGCTGGAATGATGGTGGTACCAGGCTGAAATGAAGGTGTAAGTGGGATGGTGTGGGCTGGATGTGGCTGGTGCCGGGCCAAATCACGGCATTACCGCGGCGTGACCGCGACCTGACCGCGGCGTGACCGGGGCGTGATCATGGCATGACCGCGGCCAGACCACAACCTGACCACGGCAGGACCACGGCGTGACCGCAGCATGATCGCGGTGTGATCGCGGCGTGTTGCCCCGGTCCTGCGACATCCATGGGGCAGAAACTTCCGGCCAGGAGCGAAGAGAGATGGAGGAGGCGGGGCAAGATTCCGGCCATCACCCCGCCTGCAGAAATTTTGATTAGTCAGTCTCAACATTGATCACAAGACTCATGGAATACTATCCCTGCGAACCGCCGCGGGGTGTCATCCGGGAGCAAGGCCAAATCACGGCATTACCTCAGCATGACAGTGGCGTGACTGCGGCATGATCGGGACGTGTTGGCCCGGTCCAACGACATCTGCGGGGCAGCATCTTCCAGCCAGGAGCAAAGGGAGTGAGAGGAGGCGGGGAAACATTCCGTTCGTCACCATGCCAGTAGATATTGTGATTAGTCAGTCTCAACATTGATCACAAGACTCATGGAATATTATCACTATGAACTACTTTGGGGTGTCGTCCTGGAGCAGGTACGAATCACAGCGTGACCGCGTCGTGACCGGGGCGTGACTGCAGCGTGACCGCAGTGTGACCGCGGCGTGACCACGGCGTTACCGTGGAGGGACCGCGGCATGAACGTGGTGTGACTGCAGCGTGACCGCGGCGTGACCGCGGTGTGACCGCGGTGTGTTGGCCCGGTCCAGCGACATCCGCGGGGCAGCATCTTTTAGCCATGAGAGAAGGGAGTGAGAGGAGGCGGTGCAACATTCCTGTCATCGCCCCACCGACAGAAATTTTGATTAGTCGGTCTCAGCATTTATCACAAGACTCATAGAATACTATCACTGTGAACTGCCGTAGGGTGTCGTCCTAGAGCAGGGCCAAATCAAGACATGACTGCGGTGTGACCATGGCGTGACCGCGGTGTGACCGCGGCGTGACCGCGGTGTGACCACGGGGTGACCGCGGCGTGACTGTAGCGTGTTGTCCTGGTCTAGCGATATCTGCAGGGCAGCATCTTCCACTTAGTTTCAAATAGGATGATATGGATGGCATGAGAGGATGTTTTCTTAGAATATTTAAAGAAATGAATGCTAATCTGTTATGACTATAGGATTATATGACCCCTGATATACCTAATTCAGTGAGGTTTGGAGATCTAGCAATGTGTAGGAATACCTAGAGGAATACCCCATGGGATCAGAAAAATCACAGGTTACATAACATGTAATATGAAATTACTTGTACTGTGGGACCCCTGGGCTGTGGAACGGGGATTTTGGTTGGATTTAAATATCACATTCCATGTGACATGGGCACACAACATGGGACCCATCTTAAAAGTCTAACGGCACTTAAAGAGTGTCTTGGTTCAAACAACCATTTTAATAAAAAGAGGGAAAACCCCGACAAGGATATAAAAAGGGTCAAGTACGATGTGTTCTTTATGACTAACAATGACATCATGTATAAGGAAAACGTCAATGAAATAATGTTAAGCAAGGTAGACCACTGTGAGTTTTCGCAGACAGTGCACCTCCGTTAGAGGGGTTTTATTACAAAACCATGACTTATTTATCAAACAAAACAATTATCTTAAGTAACACTTATTCAGGAATTGCAATTTAAAATAAAGATGAAAAATTAAGAATGAAACTAAATGAAATTTAAAACATTCTCAAATTAAATAGGCTAGGAGAGGGACCCTACCTCAACCCCAAGGCACGTTTTCTTTTGACGACGACAACTAGAATCTTCCTTTTTTCCACTTGCACGCATAGGCAACTTAACAAATATATAAGGACACCAATCCCATATGTACATATTTTCACGGCCAAATATGCACAAGGGGGTCCTTAGATATATGTTTATACTTGCATATACCCCTTTAAACTTACACGCGTATGCATTTTTCATATCTAAATATAAGCACACCTAGCCCCAATATATATATTCATACTGCCATGAGTAAATATATATAAAGGGGGAACTTATATATGCATATGCCTACATATGAATACACATGTAAGCCTTCGTCAACGGCAACTCAAATCCACCTCAAATAAATCCAAAACACACAAAAAAAAATATAAGGAACCCAAAAATCAAAAAAGCCCTAATTAAAATTGGGCCAAAGAATAAAAACGGAAAAAAACTTACCCAAATCTTGAACTCATTGTCTTCGATGGTGGTTGATAGAACCCGTCTTATCATACGAAAGAACCTATAAGAAAATAGTGGGAAAAGAAATGAGATATAACAACTTCTTATATATATGTGATCAGTGTGTCAACTGTACATGATAAATGATACATGAATCCATAACCAACAATGAAAAAATAATATTCAAATTGATATGTACATCCCAATACTAAATAACATGATCATTAATAAATCTCTTTATTTTTAAAACAACACCTTTAATTGCCTATTCAAAAATCAAAAATCACCAAAATATGAGAAGCAAGTAAACCTCCATCATCACTTAAAAGAGATAAATAGGGATTAGACATTGTTCTTAACCTAGAAAATCCATTCAGTGAATGTATAAAATACTTAAAACTCTTCATGCCTATATCCTTCTTAATTTTCTAGATTGAAACCACATTTTTTAGCTTGTTATTCTTCTGGAATTAACCTTTATTCTTACTTTATATAGGTTTATCAATTTTATAAACTAGAGAATTTTCCTTATTTTATTTTTACTCAATACGCTTGGATTTTTCGAACCAGTTTTCTATTATGAGTAGACAATCTTTTGGTGCATGATCTTCCTTCTTCTTGATTGTATATTACTTATTTGTAGAAACTATTTCCATACATGTGATAATTGGTTATTTCCTTTTATCTTTCAACAATTATTATTATTATAGAATCTATGTCATAAATTCTTAACAATTTGGACTACTTGGTTTCACTTCCACACACACTTTCAACAGCCTTTAGAGTACCCTTTTTAGGCTCCCTTTCAAACTCCACACTAGAATTGTCAAGCACTGGCCCACTACAATATCAAATATTGATACATAACCCAACACATTGATCTGAATGACATCTTAGAAATATAGAAGCTCTAAATAGCATATTTACCAATATAAACTCCACATATTTAACTGTACACACTGACTATACCAACCACTATAGGTAAGTCATTAATTTTGGTGTGGTATTTGTAACGCCCCGACCCCAGTTATCTAGAGTCGGTGCATTATTGCGTAACATTGGAATGATCAAAAAATTTCAAGTCTCGAAAGACCGATTAGTTTAGTAGCCTTGGAAACACTAGATACAATCATAAATGTTACATTACATCATAATCTGAAAAACTACAATAACAAAGTCTCCATAGTCCACACTCATATTCTCTTCTGACTATCCCTACAGATCATTCATAAAATACTTCTTCACATCCTGGAAAATATTAAAACATTGAAAGGGGTGAGCTCAGATGCTCAGTAAGGACAACAATATTGCGGAAGCTTTCATAAATAAACATTAACATTTAAGGTAATGTATAACTAAAAAAAATCCTTTTTAAACTTGAACCTCAGCATAATATGGAAAAAAATAAAATCAAATAATTCCATTTACTTACTCACATGGATATTGTACTAGTCGAATAATCGCATGCAATATAAATAACCACTTTCATAATGATGGAATGCATAATGCCAGACTATCATAACCACATAGCCAAGGCCTCGTGACAAGACTACAAATAATATTTTGTCAAGGCCTCATGCCAAGACACTAGTTTGTCTCATGAGACCTACCGATGCATCGAGGATCTATAGCGGGATCCACCCGTCACTTATTATGTCCAATGCATTCCTCATATGAACAGGTTTAAACATATCATAACCCATAACATAATCATATCACATAAAATATGCATAAAGGAAACATAACATTTCCACATTTCAATCACTAGATATCAATACAAAACATTGATATAATAAAAACCCTTTCAAAATCATTTTCAATACCAAAAAAAATAAAATTAAAACTTGATATTTATTTTTCATTTTAAAAAAAATTAAGGCTTGTAGAGGAAGCCGAAACTCAAATAATGGTCACGTCGGTGGGGAAGTCATTGTCACCACATATGTAAGAAAAAAACATTCCTTTTGTCGTTTAGTAAAAATGCTTCATATATAAATATTCCTTTTGAATAAAAGTAAAATTCAAATGGGTTTATACACCGTATAAAAGAAATTTGTGTATAAAACAAAATATTCCTCAATGAATGGATATTGAGACGAAGTCCCCTACAAATATCATTTTTTTAAAATAAAATAAACTTATTATGTGTATTCACTATACGTACACATAAATAAATTACAAATACAAGATAGTACATAATAATATCATGACATAATTTGAAAGTAGGAGATTAACCTAAAGAATGGAAATTGGGTTAAGAAGTTCTCGTACCCCGTGTCTGACTTGACTCGACCGCTCTTTAACCTCCTGAATAATAAACTAGATTTAATCTCTACCTGCTTAAGAACCTTTTTCAAGTTCATTATTCCTTTTATATCGCTTATTACCATGTTATTAACATTATGTAATTATTTATGTTAATAACAGTTGTTTTGTCGATCTTAGGTACTTGAGTCAAAAATAAACTTCTTATAATTACAGTTTGTTCATGTGGTAAAATATCCATTATATCCATAATTATATTCATGAAGTATATATCATATATATCCTATATATCCAGTATATCCATGCATTTATAATACTATATAACATTTAGAGTTAAGAAATGAAATGCACTGTTCATGGAGACGGTAAGACGTACGTACGCATGAATGCTACTTTCATTTCTATTTTGTATTTAATGGAATGATATCATAATTATATAAAGTTATACTATAATTACAGTATAATATAATGTATAATATCATTTACTCCATCCCTTATACATCCCACATATGGCATTAACGATTCAAATCACTTTGAGGGGGCGGTAGTCCGCACTTCCTAAAATGAAATTATCGCATTTACCCATAATGGAAGTCATAAAGTTATGCCATAAATGAAAAATAAAGAATCATAAGGAAAAAAAACATAATATATATATTATATAAAAATAGTGTCATCATAATTGCCACCATGAGAGGTGTTAACATAATATTGAACAATCATCGCTTCGTGAGGCAGAAATTCGCCAACCACAGAAATAGTATGTTCTTTAACCCTTAGATGTAGGTGTGTGTAATTTTAGCTCAAATAATTCTTAAAAAACATCCTATTATATTTATTATATGGTTTTTGTTACAAAATAAATGAATAAAAAGAGTTTAGGGGGTTGTAGAAGCAAAATAAAACATAAAAACACAAGAGAAAACACTACCATTAAAACGGGTAACTCTTTTTGATTTGAGCTCAAAGGCTTCCTAGGGAAGACTTCTGCTGAAAGTGAGGCTTCAAGGAGTAATATTGGGATGTGGAGAGACAAAATGGTCAGGGTTTGGCTGAGCCAAAGGCTTGAGAGGTGTGGGTAATGTGGTAGAGGTGGGGTCCTTTTATAAGAGGAGAGGAGGGGAACTCTTGGAAAGTAATGAAATGTTACTTTATTATATAATGAGTTTTGGATTTTAAAAGTCCCACACTTATATATTTAGAGGATAATGTGATAAGGGTTTTGAATATACTCATCCAATAGGCTTTTGACAAGTTTAATTCTTAGATTTTACATTATCCTTCCATTTTATTAAAATCGTTAATTAATGAGGTAATTGCTGCATCATCATGGTGTCATAATGAATTTAATTTATTTAATGTCTAAAAATTATAAAAAAACTATAATGATTTATGAAATCTTTTTAGATTTCTAATTAATATTTATAGTCAAACATATGACTTGTATAACCCCATTTAAAAATTGTTTTAGTAAAACAACTCATGTTTGTGACATTTTTATTTTAACATTAAATAAATAGTTTTTAATGTCATTTTCCTACCAAAGTGGCTCCATGGGGTCCCCAAGTTGACCCATGGATTTTCTTTGTCAGTAATGACTCATCCAATAAATGTAGGACAAGTGTAAAGGTATTTTCATATTTTTATAATATCATTTTTACCTTAAATTTCACTAGTTACCTTTAATCGCGATTAATTAAACTTAAAAGTTACTATTCACCAAAAATTATTTTAATCCCATTGAACCACATTTTACTTCCTAATGAAAACCATGTATGTCAGATTTTTGAAAATCAAATCACAGAAGTGTTAATGTTTCATTCAAACGAAAAATCAGTTTTTTAACTACCACTTAGTGGTTTCACTATTCATCAAAAATTGAAGTTTTTCAAAACAATGCCAAAATTTCACCCTAAGCTATAATTGATATTCCGAATTCAAAAATGATGTCTATTTTATAAAATTCCAAACATATAAGTTGAATTAATTAATTTTATAATTAATTCCTGTTGTCACAACAAATAGCGTGTTTTTAAGAAACAATATATATCAAAAGATTGACAATTGTTTATGTCCAATTTCAAAGTGAAATTAATTCTAATGAACACCATTGGATAAAATGGTAAAAATATATTCTAATTATACTTTAAAACCACTAAATATTATAATTTTTCTCTATAAATTATTTTGATTAAAAAAGTTGTTTTAAGTATTTTTCACTATTCATAAAAAAATTGGACGTTCTCAGAAAATTACAAAAAATTAAACTTAGGATAATTTTGATATTCCGAATAGAAAATGAAGTCCATTTTGAAATATAAAATTTATATAATTTTAAAAATTGGGTATTACTATTCATAACGGCTACTTTGAATGGTTGTGGTGTGTGTTAGAATCTAGAACTTGCGTACAATGAAAGCTATTGCCTTATTGAAAGAGAAGCGTATCGTGGATGCTCGGGGTGTTACATTCTCCCCAGCTTCAATAAATTGCATCCTTGCAATTTGAAATTTTTCTTTTCAAATAAAAGGTTGAGAATAGAAAATACCTTTGTGGAAAACCCACATCAGAAATAAGGTTAATAAAATTTATCCTTAATAAGAGGGTATGGGAAATGAAAAAGCCACCACCAAATTATGATCTCGATAAGGAGAACATTGGTGGAAATTAGATACATATAATTGGAGGAAAAACGTAAATATTTGTAGGGAGTGATTGAGGTCATAAATCACAAACAAGTGTAAAACTGAGGGCCTCAAAGCATTCAATCTATGTTGATTTAAAATATTATCAGTACAACAAGACATAAGGTATTAGGATAACACATTTTTTGTTTTAATATCCCTTTAGTAAAGTTAAAGAATTAATTTATTCATAAAATAAGAGATAGGTATATATTTATGCTTGAAAAGTAGAGTTTCAACCTTCAACTAATTTCTACCACAAACTCATCTTTCCCTCAAAATGATAATAGAACTCAAAAATAATATATTTATCCTAATCGTACGAGGTTCAAAATATTAACACATACCATTTAGATTAGAAAAACTATTTTGTAATAACAAGGGACTTCCTGTAGGCTAGTGGTAGGTAATAAAGGCATGTCGCACTATGGTTGTGGGTTCGATTCCTACAGCTTTTTCCAACGCGATGGGTTATCTTCCAACCTGCAAGTTTCCCTTTTCCTAAAACTATAGAATTATGATATTCAAAAAATAATCTTCATAAATGTTTTAACCTTAGACAATACTATCCAAAGTTCAACTTAATCCATTCCAACCTTTATAGTCATCCAAAATACCTCCGTCCAGACTTTCTCTAAAAGGTCTCTAAATTCCAAAATAAATTGTATCATCAGATTCCTCAAACAAAGTAAAGTTTCTCTTATTTTCACATATAAAAATATGATTACCTTCATCATATTAAAACCATAATGAAAACAACAAGTAATACAGTGCAATCCTTATATATATCACATTATTCGTATAACCAGAATTTAATCCTTGTTTCCAAAAGCACCAATACATTAATTATTTCACTTCAACTATAGTAACAGCATAAGATTTTCCTTGGTCCCTTGGCCTTTTCTGAGGTAAGTTTGCCTAACGATTAGGACATTAATTTTCATAATGCCCCATTTCCCTACAATTTTAGCATTCAACATTGATAGCCTCTTTCTTTCCCTTACAATCACGAGCCTGGTGACCTTTTTCTCCACATTTGTAACAAACATCCATTCCCTTTAAGCAAGTATCATGGTGATTGTTCCCACAATTATCGCATAATGGAAAATCCTTCTTTCCCCTCATCCATTTATCCATCATTCTCTCTTCCATCCTTTTCTTCTCTTGCTTCGCTTCAAAACAATAAGACTCATAAAATTATTTACTTATCTTATTAACACATGATACTATTTCTTCATATGTTGAGAACACATGGGAGACTATTTCCCTTCTAAATGTTGGCTTAATACCGTGAAAGGTACGATCCTTCTTACTATTTGGATCATATGTATTGCAGGAGTTCACATTCATTCTACTAGGTGCCATTTCTATACTATGGCATAAACTAGGTTAGTTTATGAATTGCAAGGAATAATTACAAATTTGTAAAATACTTAACGTAAATTGAACGGTTTATGGATATAATCCATAATCATAAAAATGTTTTCTTTGAGGAAGTATGTTCTCATAAGCCCATAATAATTGTTTGTAAGGAAAATTATAATTATCCTAAGCATATCCCCCGGGAGTGTCATAACCAAGAGTGCAGCAAGGCCCGTTGTCGTGCACCAGTTCCCGTTCAAGTCTAGATCAAAGCGGTGTTTTCAGGTTTTACCCCTAGGTACATCTATGCCAGAGCTGCCTCTACCTGCTCGTATCCAGACAGGGATGTGTTGCTCGTAAAACTCACAAAATCTCTATAATACCAAAATTCTATGAAGTTCTTCTATACCAATCCTCAAATTCTATCTTCGTGCTCTGTGATCTAATCAGAGTTTATATAAATATAGATTCCAAGGTTAGTACTAAATTGCCTCTGATACCAACTATAACACCCCGACCCTAGTTATCCAGATTTGGTGCATTATTGCATAACATTGGCATGATCACAAAAGATCAAGTCTCGAAAGACCGATTAGTTTAGTAGCCTTGAAAACACTAGATACAATCATAAATGTTACATTACATCATAATGTGAAAAACTACAATAAAAAAGTCTCCATAGTCCACAATCATATCCTCTTCTAAATATCCCTACAGATCATTCATAAAATACTTCTTCACATCTTGGAAAATATTAAAACATTGAAAGGGGTGAGCTCAGATGCTCAGTAAGGATAACAATATTGTGGAAGCTTTCATAAATAAACATTAACATTTAAGGAAATGTATAACTAAAACAAAATCCTTTTTAAACTTGAACTTCAACATAATATGGAAAAAAATAAAATCAAATAATTCCATTTACTTACTCACATGGATATTGTACTAGTCGAATAATCACATGCAATATAAATAACCACTTTCATAATGATGGAATGCATAATGCCAGACTATCATAACCACATAGCCAAGGCCTCGTGCCAAGACTACAAATAAGATTTTGTCAAGGCCTCATTCCAAGACACTAGTTTGTCTCATGAGACCTGCCGATGCATCGAGGAGCTATAGCGGGCTCCACCCGTCACTTATTAAGTCCAATACATTCCTCATATGAATAGGTTTAAACATATCATAAACCATAACATAATCATATCACATAAAATATGCATAAAGGAAACATAAAATTTCAACATTTCAATCTCTAGATATCAATACAACACATTGATATAATAAAAACACTTTCAAATACATTTTCAATACCAAAATAAATGAAAATTAAAACGTGATATTTATTTTTCATTTTTTTTAAAAATTAAGGCTTATAGAGGAAGCCGAAACTCAAATAATGGTCACGACGGTGGGGAAGTCGTTGTCACCGCATATGTAAGAAAAAAACATTCTTTTTGTTTTTTTAGTAAAAACGCTTCGTATAAAAAGATTCCTTTTGAATAAAATTAAAAGTCAAAGGGGTTTATACACCGTATAAAAGAAATTTGTATATAAAACAAAAAATTCCTCAATGATTGGATATTGAGACGAAGTCCCTTACAAAGATCATTTTTTTTAAAATAAAATAAATCTATAATGTGTATTCACTATAAGTACACATATAGAAAGTACAAATACAATATAGGACATAATAATATCATGACATAATTTGAAAGTAGGAGATTAACCCAAAGAATGGAAATGGGGTTAAGAAGTTCCCTTACCTCGTGTCCGACTTGACTCGACCTCTCTTTAACCTTTTGAATAATAAACTATAATTAATCTATACCTGATTAATAACCTTTTTCAAGTTCATTATTCCTTTTATATCACTTATTACCATGTTATGAACATTATGTAATTATTTAAGTTAATAACGGTCGTTTTGTCGATCTTAGGTACTTGAGTCGAAAATAAACTTCTTATAATTACAGTTTGTTCATGTGGTAAAATATCCATTATATCCATAATTATATTCATGAATTAGATATCATATATATCCTATATATCTATTATATCCATGTAATTATAATAATACATAAAATTTAGAGGTAAGAAATGAAATGCACCGTTCATGGAGACGGCAAGTCGTACGTACGCATGAACGCTACTTTCATTTTTATTTCACATTTAATGGAATGAAATCATAATTATATAAAGTTATACTATAATTACAATATAATATAATGTATAATACCAATTACTCCATCCTTTATACATCCCACATATGGAAATAACGATTCAAATCACATTGAGGGGGCGGTAGTCCGCACTTCCTAAAATGAAATTATCGCGTTTACCCATAATGGAAATTATAAAGGTATGCCATAAATGAAAAATAAATAATCATAATGAAAAAAAACATAATATATATCATATATAAAAATATTTTCATCATAATTGCCACCATGAGAGGTGTTAAAATAAGATTGAACAAACATCGCTTCGTGAGGCAGAAATTCACCAACCACATAAATAGTGTCTTCTTTAACCATTAGATGTAGGTGTGTGTAAGTGTAGCTCGAATCCTTATTATAACAAAATCCTAGTATATTTAGTATACGGGTGTTGTTACAAAAGAAATGAATAAAAAGTGTTTAGGGGGTTGGAGAAGCAAAATAAAACATAAGAACACAAGAGAAAACACTATCTTTAAAACGGGTAACTCTTTTGGATTTGAGCTCAAAGGCTTCCTTGGGAAGACTTATGCCCAATGTGAGGCTTCTAGGAGTAAGAGTGGGATGTGGAGAGACAAAATGGGAAGGTTTTTTCCGAACCAATGGCTTGAGAGGTGTGGGCAATGTGGTAGAGGTGGGGGCCTTTTATAAGAGGAGAGGAGGGGCACTCTTGGAAAGTAATGAAATGTTACATTATTATATAATGAGTTTCAGATTTTAAAGGTCCCACACTTATATATTTCTAGGATAAGGTGATAAGGGTTCTAAATATACTCATATAATAGGCTTTGGACAAGTTTAATTCTTAGATATTACATTATCCTTCCATTTTATTTAAATCGTTAATTAATGAGGTTATCACTGCATCATCATGGTGTCATAAATAATTTAATTTATTTAATGTCTAAAAATTATAAAAAAAATATCATGATGTAGGAAATCTTTTTATCATTCTAATTAATTTTTATAGTAAAAAATATTACTTGTATAACCCCATTTCAAAATTGTTTTAGTAAAAGAACTCATGTTTGTGACATTTTTATTTTAACATTAAATAAAAAGTTTTTAATGTCATTTTCCTAGCAAAGTGGCTCCATGGAGTCCCCAAGTTAACCCATGGATTTTCATGGTTGGAAATGAATCATCCAATAAGTTTAGGACAAGTTTAAAGGTATTTTCATATTTTTATAATATCATTTTTACCTTAAATTTCACTAATTACCTTTAATCACGATTAATTAAACTGAAAAGTTAATGTTCACCAAAAATTATTTTAATCCCATTGAACCACATTTTACTTCCTAATGACAACCATGTATGTAAAATTTTTGAAAATCAAATCACAGAAGTTTTAATGTTTCATTTAAATGAAAAATCAGTTTTTTAACTACCACTTAGTGGTTTCACTATTCATCAAAAATTGAAGTTTTTCATAACAATGCCAAAATTTCACCCTAAGATATAATTGATATTCTGAATTCAAAAATGATGTCTATATTTAAAAATTCCAAAAATATAAGTTTCATTAATTAATTTTATAATTAATTCCCGCTGTCACAACAAATAGCGTGTTTTTAAGAAACAATATATATTAAAAGATTGACAATTGTTTATATCCAATTTCAAAGTGAAATTAATTCTAATGAACACCATTGGATAAAATGGTAAAAATATATTCTAATTATACTTTAAAATCACTTAATAGTATAATTTATCACTATAAATTATTTTGATTTAAAAAGTTGTTTTAAGTATTTTTCACTATTCATAAAAAAATTGGACGTTCTCAGAAATTACAAAAAATTCAACTTAGGATAATTTCGATATTACAAATACAAAAATGAAGTCCATTTTGAAATATAAAATTTATATAATTTCAAAAAGTGGGTATTACTATTCATAATGGCCACTTGGAATGGTTGTGGTGTGTGTTAGAATCTCGAACTTGTGTACAATGAAAGCTATTGCATTATTGAAAGAGAAGTGTATCGTGGAAGATCGGGCTGTTACAGTCTTGGAACCAAATATGGTTTATCCAACATCCATCTCCAGACACTAAATTCATCCATTTACTGTCTAAGTTAATACATTTCAGAACCTTGATAATGATCGCCATCCCTTGATAGGGATTTCACTCAAAAAGGAAAGTATGAATCTCCCCCCTATAGTATTATCGATACCGTCATCAATCCTACACACACATGTCTAGATCATCATATCAAATTATGATCACTATAGCAGATCCTAGACCAATAATCTCAACAAAATTTCTTCATTTAAAAACTATCATCATTCAAACACACATTATATTAAAATAATAATACATTAAAAGATATTAGATAGAGAAATCCAAATTATAGAAAAAAAATAACTTTAGGAATACCTCATTAAGTATGGTACTAAAAGTCACTTCAACTAGGATGGCTTATCCCAATAAAATAATATAGAAACCCACATCTCAACACATACATGAAACCTATTTTTCCCATCACAATACTAAGGTAATGCACGCAAATTCTTGATACATGATAAATAGACCATGGTTCATTTATTTTTCTAATATTTAGCTGAGATATTACTCTTTCAATTTACTCTGTCACCCTCATACTGAGGCTCACCAACCAATATTCATTCCTACCCAGTTTCCATCCTTCTCTGTGCACCTTCCTATGCAATGGATGTATCTACATAGATAGATCAGTATTTCTTGAATATCTCCATATAGGTGTCTAGATAAAAGGAAGCTACTCATGCCAACAATGAGTACATAAGACCATTTAAAAACTATAATTCCTTTATGAATAGATTTCATTTGAAGGATGGCATGAAATGAATAAACCTTTCAAATTTAGTGGCAGACTCCATTACTGATTCCCATAATGATATAGCTCCTTGAAACCCCAAAACATGCTCTTATTCTGTAAATCTACAATAGCCTCTCATAGAAGAGGGGATGAAACTCGATCCATAAATCCTCATCATTCCTTCTTTTATGATCAAATGTATTTATCCATTCTGATTCATCTCCTTTGAATTTAGAAACTTCTAGTTTCACCCATATATCCTCTAGAGTTCCAATCCATTCAAATAGGAACTAAACTTTCTTCAACATATTCTAAACATCCTACGATCCCATGTCACTGCTGATAATTAGATACTGTTACTTCTAGAAATCATGGATAACTTAGAAAAGCTCGAAGTCCTTGGTCAATGGATCAAATTAGTTGTAACATAATATGATGGAAACAACCACATGATCATATTTCCTATGAGAACACAATGTCAACCTAATTAGATTCTTTGTTGATGAATTTTGACACAACATCATCTTGTAATAACAACATTACTAATTATAAAACCATCGCGCCACAATCCTAAGCATGCATTATTACCAAAAAATCATGAAACTACCTTTAATCCTTACTTCATAACAAATTATCATCTCCAAAACACCAAACCCTATGGTTTATCAAAATAATCTAAGGGTTACTCTCCTACACACCAAGCATAACAACCAAACCCCACACATTCACCCTTAATAATAAGAAACCCTCCACCCCCTTAACTGATCTAACAAGCTACTTCCAAATAAAAATACACAATCAAATCACCCAAAAATCACCAAAATTACCTATATCGAGAGTTTTACATCAAAACATTAAGAAAAACCCCCAAAAATAACCACCAACTTGGGGGATTACCACCAACCCAAACCCCTAAAGACAAATCCAAACCATACCCAATACATAGCCATCATACTCGAAATGCCACACTAACACCCAAACTCAATTACATGAAGAGCGATATGCTTCTACCTACAAATAGTGAGACTCCTGAGTAGAGGTCATCGGGTAGGAGGGTGCCACGGTGACAAAGGTCGTAGGGGGGAGGGCGCCCATGTGAGAGAGGTCGTCGGGGAGGAGGGTGTCGTTGTGGGAGAGTTCCTCGGGGAGGAGGGAACCGCTATGAGAGTGGGTTTCATGGTGAGATCATCGAGGATATCATCGGGAGGAGGATATGTCGTCGGGGAGGAGGGATGTGAGGTGATAGGGCTGCGAACCAGGGGAGGAGGAGGAGGGTTGTGGGGAGGAGGAGATGCCGTTGGGGAGGAGGTTTGCGCAGTGATAGGGCTGCGAATCATGGGAGGAGAGGAGGGGTACAGGGAGGATGAGTCGTCATTGGGGAGGAGGGTTGCGCGGTGATAGGGGTGCAAATCGGGGGAGGAGGAGGAGGGCTGCAGATAGAGGGAGGAGGAGGAGCCCGATACAAATTGAAAAAAAAAACGACGCTCGCGTGCTATTATTGATTTATCCACGGAGATGGAATTTAACCGTGGCAATAAAAAAAAGCTATATCCATGGACCTATAAAACCATGGCTCTAGGTCCATGGCTATAGCCCAAATTTTTAGTAGTGGTTCCTACAAGAACATTCACAACCCTGTGTACATGTCCACACAGTTAGTGACACGGCGAAAAACTACACGGCGTGTATTCATGATATACACGCCGTGTATTCTGGGTTTTTCTGGACATGAGCCTCAGAACTGCACCGGAGCCCATAAAACACAGAAAACAAGCTTTTACGTGCCAAATTTCGATCTGTGGGGGCCAATACTCCCCGCGAATCAAAGCGTGGCATCATAACAATGCATATAATAAGTAAATAGTATAACAAACTCACAACCCCCCAAATTCCGATCCTTGATGGCCCATAACACCTCCAAGACCAGAGTTTGGCATCCATGATAATGAAGATCTAAAAAAATGATACCCTATCAACATGGAAAGTATTCTATCAAAGCATCTATCAAAACAGCATGCATCGTCTATCACAAATTCTATCACAACAACATGAAAATTCTAATGCAACCTAGATGGCATGGAAAAATGCATGACATGTGATTTTCTAATAAGTGCCTATATGATGCATGATATTTCATACCCTTATCTCATTTGGTTGCAAAAGATTAGAACCACAATCATATATATAGTAACAACACAAAACAAGTGCACCACCCAACGGTGAAATCAAGTAAACTATAACATTATCAAAACACAAAAATTGAAACATTTGAGGTAATATTGATTTTTCCCTATACACGGGTTCTAGAACTCCTGGGCACTGCTATTTACCATTTACCAATTATGTCTTATCCCTGTCTAATGTCGCTAAACAATATGTCAATAAAAAAGGAAAGAACTGCTCTGATACCACTTTGTAACGACAAGAATCTAGAGCCACTCAACTGGCGCCCCGTACCTGGTACGCCACATGACCTCAAGCGCGTTTCCCCAAACTCCAGAGGTTTCCAACTAGCAGAGAGGTCCTTGGTGAGTCATTGGGGAAACTATTCCCTCATTTGGTAAGGTATACAAAGGAAAGGAAATAGCAGTAAATAGCAGAAGCAGTAAACAACATACAACAACTGAAACTAAACAGCGGAAGCAATGTATAATATAATAATGATGAAAAATGATGAAATAGGTACAAGTATCTAAGGAATGCATCAAACAAAAAAACATGCTGAAATATAACTGATAACAAAGTACTAAAAGTAAATAGCAACTCCAACAGCATCGAAAGCCTAGGCTTGGTCCTGTGCTTTCCATCTCCAACCAGAAATCATGTACCTGAAGTAGAAAGGCCACAATCCCTATCCCCTCCTGCAACCATATACCCTATTTGGGCCGAAAATCAGAACCCAAATAGGGTGTGAGACTAATCCCAGTAGGCAATCACCACAAGATATGTGTCATATTATCAGTGAGCAATTTGGCAAAAGTAAATGAAATAAATGCAGCATAGAAACAGAAGTACACTAAGTAAAAAACCCTACAAATCTCCATTCACATTTATTTTGTAATTTAATTCATTCATTTAATTGTCACCCAAGGAATCTTGAAACAACTATATATTCCCAAATCATAGCAAGTAACACAATAGGTATCTCAACAGACTACCTAAACTACAAGCAGTACAAAACACAAGCTTGTTCTTTGGCTTGGTGGACTCGTCACAACCAACCAAACAATATTCAAACTGACTCTCTGGGTGGCTCATACTGGCAGAACCCTATAGTCAAGTAATCATACAAAGGCATAGACACTATGGGAAGAACCCACCCTCAATTCCCCTATGGTCTTGCAACGATAGGTATAGACTCTCTTAGGAAGCACTTACGTCTAATTCCCTATATAGTCTTGACATGTAACTAAGGACACTCTAAGGAAGCACAAAGTCTAATTCCTATAGGTCATGCGAATGATAATAATTTATAACAGACTCTCAAGGGAAGCCCTTAATCGTCAATTCCCTCTTTAGTCTACTACACCAGGTTCACACAGCCATGAGTAGTCTAGTCGTGCGTAATCGACTGTCAGCCGCCCTAAGTAAGTTCAATAACTAATTGGATAATATCTACATTGCATCAAAAGAATATAAACAGTAGTAAATACATGAAATCAGGTAACTCAAGTCATGCAATCAATGCAAAAAGGTATGCCTCACAGGCAACCTAAGCCAAACGGTGGTAAACAGCCAAAACAAGGGAAAAACCAATGGGGTGATCCTCAAACATGCTAACAAGAAAAAATTAATCATTTAATAACCTCAAGCATACAAGAAATATAAGGAAGACAATAATTCAGTTTCAAAACCCTATCTCAAGACACCTGATACATGGGAATCCGACACTTTTTTCACAAAAAATCAAAGACATTTAACATAGGAAAACAAACCACCTACCTCGATCCTATGTGATCGATATACTTAACATCGGCCTGTGAATCGTCCAAGAACGGAGAAGATCTGGAAAAACATCTTAAACTTTCAACCTTAGATAACTCTCATAAGAGAAAGAATTAGGAAACTTGGACACGTAAGAACCAAGAACTCACCACTGCGATTCTATTTCAACCGACTGCGTTCGATTCGGATAACTAGTGATATATCAGCGGCTCGGAGAAGATTCGGCCTCCTTGAACACTCTGTACATAATTATGTGTAGAAGAAGATGGAAATAGGGATTAGACACAACCCTATTCCATTTAATTAAATAAAAAAAGTACACGGCCTGTAATTCTTGAGTACACGGCATTTACTCGCCTTTTCCGTACACCACATTAAGCGGCCTCCACATCACCCCTAAACACCGTGTGTGTGGCCCGAACACGGACAGCACACAGCCACATGTGGAATCAAAGTACACGGCATGTAATTATAAAGTACACGATGTGTACTTAGAAAATTACCAAATTTTTCTCTTTTCCTCAAAAACGATGAGAAAAGGAAAAATATTCCTCAAACGAAGATCCGAGTTCTTACACCTGAAAAAGAAGTCAGTACCTTCAATAATCAAGAAAAGCATGAATATCAACAAAATTACAAGGTACGAAATACATTTCTATGCTCTATGACTAGGAATATATATAGCCAGATATCATCTTGTGAATAAGCCAACTATATTTGGAAGAAATTGTAAGTCACACATTTTGGTACATCTAAGGTTATAGAAACAAGAAGAGAAATGCTTCAAGCAGAGTATCATGGATTTCTTTTTTCCTTATGGGGAACCAGTATGTAAAGTGCAACAAAGATTTCTGAAAATTGTCAATAGTTTACAATCCATGGGAGAAAAAGGTTTTGATGATGAAGCTCTTGTAGAAAAAATTATTAACATAATTCCAAATGAATGGGAGTCAAAAAGGACATCTATTGATGAAAACCGAAAAGTTTCTCAGATTACTCTTGATGAACTCTTTGGAACTCTTCTACAGCACTAGACAAGAATGAAGATAGATATTGATTTCAATAAGAAGAAAAATGGAAATGGAAGTGTAGCTTTTACTTCTACATCTAAATCTAAAACACTGGAAATAATAACAAGATCCAAAGCTACGAAAGTTGTTTTATCAGAATCAAGTGATTGTGTTCATTCAGATAATGAGTTAGCCAATCCTGCTCAAAGGATGAACAAAATTGTGGGAAAGAAATACTTCCAATGCAGATTTGAAAATAAAGATATAAAGGATAAGAAAGATTCAGAGGTAACTTGTTATTAATGTAAGAAAGTAGGTCATATAAGACCTGATTGTCCTGTACTGAAGGGAAAAGATAGAATGGATAAAATTTCTGAAAGAAATAAGAAAAAGAATTATTAGACAAAATAAACGAAAGTCTTGAAGGACAATGATACTTGGAGTGTAAGTGGTGGAGATTCATCAGATAATTATTCACAATATGAATACTCATGAAAAATGAATATTGGACTTATAGCCAGACTACCAATTGAAGATCATTATTTCATGGATAAGGTTCACAATGATGAAGCCATTATAAATGCTTCCTTGAATTCAAATTATACTGATAATAAATATTATGAATCTTCAAATGATGATACCTCATCATCAGAAGATAATATATTACCATCTTATGAAGAAGTTTTTTGGTTTGTTAAACTTCTTGAGAATGATAATTATAAACCCAAGAAAAAGCTTGATAAAGAAAATTCTAAAATTTCAATATTAAATAAAGAAGTATCAAATCATTCTAATGATCTTGACATGACAACTTATGATTTTAAAAGTATTTTAAATACCCTAGAAAAATTTAATTCGGATAATGATAAACTTTCTAAGGATCTTAAAATTGTAATTTCTAAAAAAAAAATTCGAGCCTAACTCTAGTTAAAAATCAAATGTTTGGAGGATAAAAACTAAGTTTTAAAACTATAGTTAGAAATTTTTTCCTTGAATAATTGTTTCTCAAACTTTACCTATGGTTAGGATAACTTTGAAAAAATGTATTCTCAAATTTGACCTTTAAGAAATCATTCTAGTTTTGGTTATACTCATTCTAAACCGGTTTTTTGTAATAACTATTTTTTTCCTCAAAGTAACTCATTTTGTACTAAGTGTTAATGTGGTGGACACTAGAAAAGATATTGTTCTCTTAATAGAACTTAGTCTTTAGGATTTCACAAAGCTCATTTTGAAAAACAAATTTGGATTCCTAAAATTCTTTTATCTAACCCTTCTGGATCCAAACAATTTTGGATTCCGAAAAACTAATCGTTTCTTTTTCAGAAAAATAACTAGTGTACCAACAAGAATATTCAGTACATGGATAGTGGTTGTTCTCGACACATGACTGGAAACAATGATTTATTTAAAAATACTATCGAAATAAAAGGTGGACATGGTTACCTTCAGAGATAATTCTCAAGGAACGATTGTTGGAATAGGTAATATTGTTTTTTCTGGAAAGTTCTTATTTCAAATGTTTTGTTTGTTAAAGGTCCTAAGAACATTCTCATTAGCATAAGTCAATTATGTGATGAAGAATATCTTGTGAGTTTTAGAAATGATAAATTTTTAGTTTACAATTCCAAGGATGAATTCATTATATTTTTCATAGGCAAGAGAATGTATACACTATTAACATATAAGACCTTAGGACCCAAAATTTACCCTACTTTAGTGCAATAGAAGACAAATCATGGGAATGGAATAGAATAATAGGACACTGCAACCTAAGAAATCTTTTTAAACTTTCAAAGAAAAGACTTGTAAAGGGTTTAAAGGATCTTAGATATGATTCTTCAAAGGTCTGTGATCCTTGTCAATTTGGAAAGCAACTTAAAAATATCATTAAATCAATTAATGAAGTTTTAACTTCTAATGGATTACAGCTAGTGCACATGGATCTTTTTGGTCCTTCACAAACTAGAAGCATTGGAGGAAAATAATATTTATTTGTTTTAGTTGATGACTTTACTAGATTTCAATAGGTCTATTTTCTAACAAAAATTTATGAAGCCTTTTTTCTATTTTAAAATTTTTATAGTCCAAGTTAAAAATTAGAAAAACATACAATTGATAACTATCCATAGTGCAGATTTTGAAACTTTTTGTAGTAAGAAAGGTATTACTCAAAATTTTTCATCTCCAATAACTCCTCAGCAAAATGGTGTTGTTGAAAGACGAAATCGCATTCTTCAAGAAATGACAAGACCCATGTTGAGTGAATACTCATTTGCTAATCATTTTTGGGCTGAAGCTATTAGTACTACTTGTTATACTATAAATCGTGTATTAACTAGACCTTTTCTTAATAAAACACCATATGAATTGTGGACTGGATGAAAACCTAAAGTTTCATACTTTAATGTTTTTGGATGAAAAGTATTCATTCTAAATATTAAAGATAATCTACATAAATTCGCACCAAAATATAATGATGGAATATTTCTAGGCTATTCTACAACCTCTAAGACTTATAGAGTTTTTAATAAAAATACTTATACTGTTCATGAAACAGTGCGTGTTAAATTCGATGAAACTAATCCTTTTATTTTCAAACAACCCCAACCTACATCTTTGGATGTGTTTTCAAAAACTATTTATCAACCTCTATTAGAAGATCCTTCTAATAAGGAAAATTTTCAAGAAAGTCTTTCTGAAACTTTACCCCAGATTATTTTCTACCATACGTTGATGAACAGGTTTTACAAATCCAAAATTAATTGCTTCTTAAGAATCATCATAGTGATAACATCATTGGTGATGTAAATAAACCTATAAGGACCATAAATTCCTTGATAAATGAAATAGAACAAATTGCCTTTCTTTACCAATTCGAACCTAAAAGTTCAAGTGGGGCCTTATGTGATGAAGATTGGATTAAAGCAATGAAAGATGAACTAAATGAATTTTAAAGGAATAAAGTCTGGAATTTAGTTGAAAGACTGAAAGAAATAACTGTAATTGGTGTAATATGGGTTTTCAGAAATAAATGGGATGAAAATGGAATCATTGTAAGTAATAAAGAAAGACTTTTTGCAAAGGGCTATAATCATCAAGGGGGAATAGAATATGAAGAAACATATGCTCTGGTAGCTATACTTGAATATATTCATATTCTATTAGTCTTTGCAGCACACTTTAAATTCAAATTATTTCAAATGGATGTTAAATGTGCTTTTCAAAATGGTTTTCTTCAATAAGAAGTTTTTTTTGAACATCCTCATGGTTTTATAGATTCAAAATATCGTAATGATCGTTTTAAACTTTCCAAAGCATTATATGGATTTAAAAAATCCCCTAGAGCATGTTATGATAGACTTACATGATTTATTTTACAAAAGAATTACGAAAAAGGAAAAGAAGATCCAACCCTTTTATAAAAAATAGAAAATAAAAATGTTTTTATTGTTCAAATTTATGTAGATGACATCATATTTGGATCAACTCAGTAGTCTTTAACTAATTCTTTTGTGAATTTAATGAAATATGAGTTTGAAATGAGTTTGATGGGTGAGTTAAAATTATTTTTAGGTTTTCAAATTTCACAAAAACCAGAAGGAACATATATATCTCAACATAATTATATTAAATTTTTACTCAAAAAGTACGGATACGACAATAATAAAAGTATTAGCACTCCAATTGGTACCTCAAATACACTTGATCTTGATGAAACTGGGAAACCAATAGATCAAACAACTTTTAGAGGTATGATATGAAGTTTTTTATACTTGGAAGCTTGTCGACCATACTTAATGTTTTCCGTATGCTTATGTGTAAGATACCAATATAATAAAAAAGAATCTCATTTAAAATCTGTGAAAATAATCTTTCGGTATTTAAAGGAACTCTGGTTTTAGGTCTTTTTTATTCTTTTAGAAATGAGTTTTTTTAAAAAAGTTTTTCAGATGCAGACTTTGGTGGTTGTAGAATGGATACAAAGAGTACATCTAGAAAATTTCATTTCTTATGAGATTCCTTGGTTTCTTGGTCCTGTAAGAAACAACACACAGTATCACTTTCCACTACTGAATCTGAATATATAGTATCTGGAAGTTGTTGTCCTGAAGTGTTGTGGATGAAACACACACTCACTAACTATGGATTGAACTTTTCCAAAACTCAAATTCTATGTGATAATAACAGTGCCACAGGTCTTAGTAAAAACCCATCACATCACTCTCGTGCAAAACACAAATATATTAGGAATCACTTTCTTAGGGATCACACACTAAAAGGATATATAATTTTACAATTCATCGGAATGCAAGAACAACTTTCTGACATTTTTACAAAATCATTACCTTCTGATGGACAGTTTATAAAACAGAAGCTATGAATGATTACATTAAAATAATCATTAATGTCTACTTCATGTTTTATACTTCTCCTTACATTAAACTCCTCTTAAAATGGGGAGAACATTTTTTACTTTACCTTAAATATTTCTTAAACTTTTCCTTCTTTATTCGTTTATTCTTTTGGTTTGCAATATTTATGATTATCATTTTGACTATTTGGTTATTTTTTTAATCATCTGTCATCTTTTTTTCCTGATTATCGTATTTATTTCTTTTCCATCGACACATAAACCTATGGTAACGACTTTGTTTTCCATCGGCACGTCAACATATGGTAACAACTTTATTTTCAATTGGCACGTCAACCTATGTTAACAGCTATTTTTATATCGGCATGTCAACCTATGGTAACAACTTTGTTTTCCATCGACACATCAACCTATGGTAACAACATTGTTTTCCATCGGCACATCAACCTATGGTAACAACTTTGTTTTCCGTCAGCACATCAGCCTATAGCAACAACTTTGTTTTCCATCAGTACGTCAACCTATGTTAATAACTTTTTTTCCATCGTCACGTCAACATATGGTAACAACTTCATTTTCTATCGGCATGTAAACCTATGGTAACAACTTTGGTTTCCATCGGCCTGACAACCTATGGTAATAAATTTGTTTTCCATTGGCCAGACAACCTCTGGTAATGACATTACTTTCCATCGTCCTGACAACCTATGGTAATGACTTTGTTTTCTATTAGCCTGGAAACATCTGGTAATGACTTTGTTTTCCATCATCCTGACAACTGATGGAAATGACTTTGTTTTCCATCGACCAGACAACCTATGGTAATGACTTTTTTTCCATCAGCTTGAAATCCTATGGTAATGAACTGGTTTTCCATCAGTCTCACAACCGATCGTATTCTTTTCCTCGAACTCATGAATTTTATTTTTTCTATTGTATTATACTATGTTAATACTATTTAACCAACAATTTCCTTATAATCTCCAGCAGGTACATTCTTTATTTGGTTTTTCCTATTGTTTCTCGTTTTCTTTTAAAAAAAATCCTTTAAATACATACCATTGATTTTTTTTCTTATAATCTCAACCGTTGAAGATCAACAGTCACCCTTTTTTCGCCTATAAATAGACCCCCCTCCCCAAACCAACACCGGTTATTCAGATCTCGTGGCAAGGCTCTGGTCCTTTGCTTTAATACTTTGTATGATCTTCCCTTTGCTGCATCTATATGTCTCAGTCCTCTGCCAGCACTCCTGCTGAAATGTATTCAAAAATGTTTTTAGAGAAAGTCTTCTTCAGATAAATTTTAGTTTCTTGGGACTTCATTGAAAAAAATGATTCAACAATCAAGAGGATTATTTTGTTTCAAGGCTGGGAACATCATTGTGTTGAAAAACCTGTATCTCAAGATCTGATTCTTGTTGAAGAAGTAACTCAATTCTAAAAAACCATGTATTTTGATAAAAATATGATGATCAAAATTGTTGTGTACGATATGAGAATATCAATGTCTATGAAACAAGAATCCCACTTTCTAAATGTCTCAATATATGGTGATTCATTTTTCCTTCTCATAAACTACCATAGGAAGGTGGTACATTTAACAAATAAAGTGCGGAAAAGTCGTAATTTCTTATAAATGAAGAGAAGATAAAATTAGCTCATTTATCTCCAGATAATAGGTTTGTGGTTCTTTGGATACAAGGTTTTCTTATTCCAAGCAAAGGGGATTGGGAAACTATTAAATTCTCTGATATCTTTATGCTAGACTATCTTGTAAACATGAGAAAGGTAAATCTCATGGGGTAAATTTTTGAAACAATCAGGAATGTCAAGTCAGGATCAATTAAATCTCATTCGATTATGTATCCCTTGATTCATACAAAGTTTATTCTTGAGAGATTGAAGTTTTTTAATATTCCTTTGAAAGGGCAGTTGAATGAACTGAAGCCTTCTTGGATATGTAAGAATACGTTGAATAAGTTGTATGTTTGTTTTGATGAAAACTCAAATCTTTTTTTCAAAGTTGTGGAAACTGAATCGGCACCAAACCAATCAGCACCAAATCAATCAACACCTTTTTCATTCGAAGATAATACAACTGTTTTTGTTCCTCAAAATTCAGATCCTTAAACCATTACTAATCCAAAGAAGAAAACTAAATACAGCACGGAGGTTGTGGCCATGTGGAGGAAAGATAGAGAACCAAGAAAAAAAGGAGTTCCTAAGTTCGGTCTTGATCCAGCTAAAGCTTTACCAGAGAGAATAAGGGTAGAGGATACTCTTCAGGATGAGATGAACAAGAAAAATCTTTTGAAAAGGAAATCTCAATACTTTGATGTTTCTAAAATCATGAAAATGGTTGAGGAGGCTAGTGCTCAACTAAAGGAAGAAGAGCATCAAGAACCTATCATACAGAGTCTTCCTGATAAATAGAAAGGGAAACAAATTTTGAAATAAGTATAGGAAGTTGAAGAAGACGAAGAAGATTTTCTTTTGGAATCTCTTCAGAGTTCAAAAAAGATTAGAGAAGAATCGTTTCAAAAGCAAAGTGAAGATATTCTGCAGGTTCCTCATGCTGATCAATCACCAGCTGAATCTCTTGAAACTCCAAATATAATTCCTTCCCTGGTAAAGCAAGGTCCGCAATCCTCTCATAAAAAAAATTAATTGTTATTAATGACAAAGTGGAAGAAGAAATAAAATAAAAATAAAAATCAGAAGGAGAATATCCATTTGAAGACTCAATCAAATCAAATGAACTGGATTCATATGATGAGGATACTGATTCAGACCACACAATTTCTCTCAAGAAGGGTGATTACATTGTTCATGTTTTGAGGATAATTGAGAATACTATTCCTTATTTTCCTAGACATAAAGGGAATATTTATTTCATCACTGACAATCAAAGGAATATTATTGGTTCTGTAAGAGAACATAAAAAGAGAGTATTGTCAATTGAAGCCAATTTAAAAGTATTGTCAGAAAGTTTGATTTCTCATAAGAAGGCTTGCAATAGAATGACTAAGTGGTCATACAAAATAGAGAGCTCAGTGGACGATCATGAAATATTAATTGAATTCTTAATGGGGATTTTAAATGATCTTATTATTACTTTCAATAATATTGACAAAGAAACCATTGAATGGCTGAATTATATGTCAAAAACTCATAGACCTAATATTCTTTCAATAATAGAGCTGCAAGAGAGAATAAATGCCTTCTGGTTAGAGTTTTATGAGGTTTCAACTTTCAAAGATGAAATAGTTTTGTTGAAGAATAAAAATTATGCATTATCTAAAAAAATAAGAATTTTCAAGATAGATTTGACACACTTGAAGAAGTAATCAGAGTCCAAGAAGAAACTATCATGAATCTGGATCAGCTTTTTGCCGATTGACAAGATCTTCTCAAATCCCAGGGTGATTCAATCTCCAAAGACATGAATGAAATAAAAAAGATGAAAGTCGTTCATCATGATCTGATCAATAAAAAAATGAAAGAGAAAACAAATGAGTGTTGTTGTATCTTTCTTTTTTCATTTCCATAATTCTATATATTTTGTTATCTCAAGGAGATTTATGTTATCTATCCCATTTCCTTGCATTTATTTTCTCTAACTCATTCATGAAACTCAAGATTACCTCATTTTATAAGGGGATAATGTTTTAATCAAATACTTCTAAAGAAAGGAAAATTTACGAATACAATCCTTAGGAATTTATATACCTAAGGGGGAGTTAGTTGTATTAAATTTATTATTCAGAGGAGTTTCCAATAACTCAGGGGGAGATAATTATTTATTTTTGTGTTTAGTTTATGTTTTGTGCTTTCCAAAATGGGGGAGATTGTTGAGTCAAAAGTTCTCCTTTGACTTTTATGCTTTGTTTTGGAAATCACAAATGTATTCATATATGCTTATCGTATTAACTATTTTTATCATACTGACTATGTTTATCATACCGACTATGTTTATCATACCGACTCTGTCAATCATACTCACTCTGTCAATCGTACTGACTCTATCAATCATACAGACTAAATCATACAGACTCTTTCAATCTTACAGACTCATTCAATCGTACTGACTTTTTTTGTCATACTCACTTTGTATCATATCAATACATTAAACTAAGTAATACTTATAGTACTCATATTTTTATCACATGCTTGTTTTTATCCTTTATCAACACATGTCAATAGTAATCATGTTTATCATATTCATATATCTTCTTGTTTTAACAAAAATGATGTCGTGGAGTTAATTATAAACTAATAAAAAGGATGTCGTGTTTTTTATTTCTATATGACCGTTATAATCCAAGGTGTCTAAGTCACACTGAGTTTTCTGGAGAAATATGACCGTTTGAGGAAATGTGACCATTGGAACTTGAGGCCTATAAATAGGTGGTCATTTGAAGTTGAGAAGGACAACTTAGATACTTGTATCATTCTTTGGTACTATCAAGTTCTAGAGAGAGACGTTGTGACTTCTCTCTTTCTTCGTGGGAAATCCTTGAAATTAAAAAATGTGAACGGCTCGTTCTTAGTATTTGTATTTTAATAAGTTATTTGTTTTGCTTTGTGCGACCGATCAAGTGATAATGATCGAGGGATGCTGAGGATAGGCAGACGGTGCTACCAATCTTCGTATTGAGGGCTTTTAAGTGTTTGAAAGTCAGAGGTACCGATTACCTACAAAATCGAGGGCTTGCTGGGATAGCAAGACAGACGTACTGATTATCGTATCGAGGGATCGTGGGAATAGCAAGACATACATACGGATCATCGTATCGAGGGATTACCAAGGGGTGGTAAGACAAACCTCTTCTCCTAGGTGAACGGATACCCTTCTCTTTGGGAGAAAAGAATTGTAATACTTTTACTTTTCCGCTTCTAATTGTATTAGAAAAGTAATTTTTTGTTTCCTTTCGTCATTTCATATTCATTTGTAATTTTTTCAATTACAATCATACTGTTACATATTGTATCGATTGATTCTATACTTTTTATTGTAGAATCCTTCACTATTGTATTACTCTGATCATTGTATTCATTTTGAATACAATTTATTTACACTTCTTATATTATTACATTATATCATACCTTTATACTCAATACAATTATGGTTAATTGTATCTATTGTGAATTTTTTTTCTTAAGTGTTTAGACACAATGTTTTTAAACCTACAATTAACCCCTCCCCCCCCCCCCTCTATTATTGTTCCATATTATATATATATATATATATATATATATACAGCTATATATTGATCCAACACATTGATGAAGGGGAAACACACAAATCGTCCATTTAATTGGTCAAAAAACCACAATGTTTTAGATGAAGAATTATTCATATAAAATTAGGCCCTCGCCTTCTTCCCAATTCCTTATCTCAGATCTCATAACCAATAAGGGATCCAACTAAGATCCTACCACCACTGCGGCTCCTCTATCCCCCCCTCATTTATTCATTTTATTTTATATTCATTTTAGTTTTTTTAGTTTTAAATGGAATTGTAATTTGACATTATTTTAAATAAATCCATGCATTTTTAATTTAGTTTCCACCATTTAATTTGTTATATAATAATAATAATAATTACAATCATTTATTATTATTATTATTATTTATAATATGTCAATCATAATTTCATATAATTTAACATTCTTTATCTCTTCTATTTCAAAAACTATCTTCTTAATTAATTATTATAATTAATATAATTATAGAAATTATTATTATTATTTAATTTATTATAAATTATTTATATATATATCTCTCTCCAATCCACATACCATTGTGATCTCTTAACCTAAAAAATTAGTTGTTAATTCCGAGTCTTTCCCTAGGGGGGGTCACGGTTTTCTTAAATTTCCATTAAAATTTTATTCTAAATTTGTGATAGTCCTGAGTAGAATGCTTGGACGACCAAAATGTCTCTTATTGGGTGATGGTTTGCATTGATATGTTACTCATGCTATTTCTATTCTAGAAAATAATAAGGATTCAAACATGAGATTTAATGTTTGAGTAATCAAAATAGAATAAAACATATAAAGGTTAATAATGATTGAACCTAAGATAGAACCCCAAAAACAAGTCCTTAAATATTAAGATTCAATTCATTATAACTTGAATATTAGTATAAATTTATAATTCATTCTCTACATGTCATTTTCTAAATAATAAAAAAATGAAATATATTTGGTGATTTGGAATAATGTAAGTGAACAAAATGAAATAATCTTCAAGAGAGATGACCCTGGTCAGCCTCTATGTTGCACTAGAAAAAATTATAATTTTTTTTCCACTACCCCATGGTTTGTGTGAGTCAAAATTGGCCCCTTTCCCAAAGATCCAATAAATAGTCCATTTATGTTTTAAATTTTCACATCATAGGTTGATTTTATTTATCAAAACAAATACATCCATGATGTATTCTAATTCATATTTTTGTGTAAGGATAAATTACTCATAGGTACATCAAAAAAAGAATAAGATGTAAATTTTTGAATAGGTTAGGTGCAAGAACATAGAGAATCATTGAACAACTAACAACAAAGAGAAATAGAGCATTTCATTATGTTTTTGCATTAATTGAGCAACCCAACCCTGATTTGGAGCATGAACCTAAAAAAGTGGTCAATGAAATTTCACCACTTATCTTGTAAATAGAAGAACCTAATGAGGAAAGAGAGGAAAACTTATCAGATTAGGTAAATTATGGAGACAAAGATGTTTTGGGTGAATTTTTGATTAAATGTGATGAACTACTGGATTTCCTCATTAAATGCAAAGAAGAGTATATGGAACCACAATATGAAGACACCACTCAAGTGGAGTAATATGAATTGAAAATGGAGGATCCCAACTACCTACCTTCATTTGTTAAGAGTATACTCCAAGAGGCACTCACCACTAAGGCATAGGTCAAAACTGAACCAACTCATAAAGTTGAACCTTTCTCTGAACTTATCTTTTCTGATTTTGTTGAATCTGAATTTTACCACACTATTTTTTGTTTTGAATATAATAAATCAGAAAATAATTTCTATGATTTATAGGACAAATAATAACATGTATGTGACCCTAATCAGAAATATATGGAGCTCCTATGACTTGTAGAATATTTGTTGAAAGATGTTTATGAGTAGCGGCCAGCAGATTTTCCTAAATAAACCTTTCCGAAAGCTACATACTTTGATGGGGAATAATTTGATCTTAATACTTCATGTTTTAATTTTATACAAACAGAATTACACTCTATGTTTCCCTTTTAATATTATTTTGATGCATCATACCTTGATAAACAAATGGACAGAGAAGAAGAGGGTGCACAAGTAGCAGCCCAGAAATAGGATGATCCATAATTTATCCTACCCCTTCCATACAAGATTTACCACATTGTGATGGGGGATGAGGTGGTGTACTCTATCCAAGGATTATTAGTCACCCATATAGATTAATCACAAGCTTGGAAATACCACATGTGGTTGTTCAAATCAAATAAGCTTCATCCTCCATTAGATTTTGGGTAACTTCTGGTAGTTTCCACTAAATACTGTAAAAATTCTGGGTCCACTTGGGGGGATCATACCAAGATTTATCATTACAGGATTTATATGAATATAGATTTCATTTTCATTTATTTTGATCTATTTTTTCATGAATCCTCATCCTTATATCATTATGAGCTTAAATGAAATGATCTATGTTCTTAATTTAGTTGTTTTCATTTATAGGTTAATGATGGGAGAAGGCAGTCCCAAATAATAAAGGAAGAGGAATAAGATTCCTTTAAAAATGGATTTCAATTTTAATATTTATATTTTAAACTCCTTAATTTTTTGGGTAAAAACTCATTTTTTGAGATTTGAAGTAAAAATCCCATGCCCAAACTTGAATTATGATTTACATGACTAATCAAGGAGACCCTATTTTCATAGAAATATAGTGATTCTATGTTTTAAATTTCAATGTTGATATGATTAAATGAGTGAAATGGAGAATTAAAATTTTAAAGTTAATCATGGATATTAAAATGATGACTCGTGATTTGAGGGAACAAATTGAATCATGAAAATGAAAATTCCCAAAAAAATTGCATGCTTTGAATTTTTGAAATTTATGTGAATTGATTTGTTATTATTAATCATGCGTTGAGTGATTTTCCAATATCATATATCTAATTCATGGGAGTATTTATAGACTATGAACTTGGTATTTATCTTGAAAATATATTTAATTTGACCATGGGAAATTTAACCGACCAGAGCTTGTATTGAAACTTGTCAAAGCTATGACTGTGCATAAACACATTTAAAATGATTGAGGAATCCATTGAAAATCCACTTATAATTAAATTAAAAACTTTATAATCAATACTAATTTTACCCCATCAAAACCATGAATGAACTTGTTAGGGATGCACCATGTTTCATGCCATTTTTATCCATTCCTATCCTCCTATCAGTATTTGTGTGGTTTTCTAAAGTTGAAGTGTGGGGGTCAAGCGAATCATGGTGGACATGATGATATACATTGAAAGGAAGAAGTCTGGGGGTGATATTGTGGGAATTTTAAAATGTATTGGAATCATTAATTACACTCTATCGGTTTACCCCTCGTGAATAAAAAAACGACAAACGACAAATATAACAGTAAAATTGAAAAATGGGATGAGAGTTTGGAAAACCAAAAATCATTGTTTTATAAATCGATGATCGTCTGATCTTATGATGTTTAGTAATGGATTTGAGGATTGATCAAATTGTGAATTTCTACATAAAGTGAAAAAAGAATAAAAAAGATGGTGCCAATTAATTCATTATGCTTATTTGGTCATAATATTTTCTATGAGTTTGGGGGAAGTGGGTGTTGCTAATTTTTATGGGATAATTTCATTACACTTTTGGATATGATGCATTGTACAAAAGAGAAAAAAATAATCTTCGATCCTTAGTTTTTATATAATTAAATGCTACTAAAATTATTCCTCAAATTCATTTAATGCTTTATTGAAAGTCCTCATGATTGTATGTGCCTTTTGGCCTTTACAAAGTAGAGAAATTAGTTTCTTTACAAGAATATGGATAAATAGAAAGCTCTCATTATATGAGAAAAACCCTATAGGAATTATATCATGAGTAACGAGTGAAAAGATTTAATAGTGAGGTAAATCAAGGCTTGAAATGACTAATAATACTTAATTTAGGAGGTTGAAATAAGGATAGGATATGTTCCATCAATTTTCAAAGGGGAAAAGTAAAATACAAGAATTATTTGCTTCATTGAAAAATGAGAAATTAAATTGATATTTTATGTGGATTTTTGAATGTTTTACTTGATATTGATTTTTTTGGATTTTATTGCATTGGAATATGAATATTGGTCACAAGGGTTCCCTGTGATTTCCATCTTGAGATTTTATGCTTGAGTAAAAGCATAAAATCGAGCTTTTTGAGGCCATAAAAATAAATGAAGTTGAAGTATTTTCTGAACCGACAGCATGGACACCAACGCAATAATCAAATCACATCTCAACTTACATACCTCTAATAGTAGTGATTCAACCTGGAATACAATGAGTACAAATAGACCCATTTACTCAATTTATGTGGGGAAGTTTTGAACTCATTAAGGTTTCCATTGGATGTTATAACTTTGGAGGAAGCTTTCTAGAACCTTCATCCAAAAAATTTAAAACTGAATAAAAAATTAATAGATCCTGTATCTGATGTCCAAATGAGCCAAAATTTTTAAAGGAAAGGATAATGATAATTGAAAACAACATCGATGAGTGGGACACACATGAATCATACATTTAATGGGTCAAAATGTCGCATGTTTATGTGGAAGAATAATGCCTATAAAAGGTGGACCTCGCCTCTATCACAAATCATCTTCTCAAAGCTCACATCCAAGGAGGGATCTTACCAAGAACCAGGTGTCGTTGCTGCTCCTCTCTTCCCCCATAATTTATTCATATATTTCATTTTCATTTGAGTTTAGTTTTAAATTTAAATTAAGTTTTAATTTTAATTTATTTTAAATAAATACACACATTTTTTTGTTTCTGCCATTTAATTTTTTCTATAAGAATAATAATTATTATAGACTATTATTATTATTATTATTATTATTATTATTTACAATATTTTAATCTTAATTATAAATTATTTTACTTTCATTCTCTATCCTATTTTAAAAACTATTTTTAATAGTAATAATTATAATTATAATTATTAATAATAATTTTATTATTATTATTTTCAAATTCATTATAAATTATTTATCTCTCTCTCACACAAATACACCCACATTTGTGATCTCTTACTCTCAGAAGTGAGAGTCTAACCCTGATGCTTATCCCGAGAGGAGGTCAAGGTGTTCTTGAATTTTTCTATAAAAAATATTCTAAAATTGTGATAGATATGAGTTGTATTTTGGGGATATGTGAATATCCCATATTGGGTGACGGTCCACAATCACATGTGACATAAGATATCTCTATTCTGGAAAATAATATTGATTCAAACACGAGATTTCATGTTTGTGTTATCAAACTAGAATAAAATGTATAAAGGATAATAATGATTGAACCTAATAAAGAACCCCAAATCAATGTCTTTTAATAAAATAATTATTTTGTTTAAACATGCATCATAGTATTATTTTAGAATTCTTCCTTTACATTTCATTTTTTTTAAATAATCAGAAAAAATATAAAAGAAATATTTTAGGTGATTTATATTTAATTAATTGAAAAAACTGAAAGGCTCCTCAAAAGAGATGACCCTAGTCTTCCTCTGGGCTACATTAGAAAAAATTATATTTTCTTTTGTCCATGTCCCGAGATATGTGCGCATCAGGTATTCTCTAATGAGATAAATGGATATGCACATAGAACCTAAAGTATGAATTTTTATATTCAATAAAATAATATTTATACTTATACCTTATTATTATTAACTTTTACATTATTATTTAATGTGTTTGATATATATTATATTTTAAAAATATTAAAAAAACTATTTTTATAATATATATATATATATAATCAAGAAACTATTTTTTCTCAATTTAATAATTTTTCAAAATAAATGATATGTAAATAAAATATTAATATTAAATAATATTTATAAAATATAAATTATAATATGATAATATATTGTGACATATAATATAAATAGAAGTTTAAAAACTTTTATTATTGAAAAAGAAATTATTTTTATACAATTGGGTTTTTTATTTAATATTCTAAATTATCATATATATTAAATTATTTTCATAAAATAAATATTATTTTTTAAATAATCACATTAAAAATAAAAAATTGTAATTACACATAATTCACTATGATTGGTGAATTCTCGTGTAAAAATTGAATACAATATGATTATATGGTGTGTATTATGACATTATAAAAGCACAAAACTGAAATAAAAAAGTATATTATGTTTTCCCATAATAAAAATTATATTTACCATAAATAAATGATTTATTTATTCCTTTTATTAAAAATTATATAAACCTGTAATGAATCCTCCAAGACCCCTATTATTTTTTATATTTTATAATCATTTCTTTATAAACATGAATAACTTCCACATAACCATGGGTGTTATTTTAAGGGTTTATATTATTATCCCTATAAATAACTGATATATAAATTTCTTAACAGTTTCATGACACTTGTTTTAGTGATAATTTACTAATGACAACTCTCACTATTAACATCATAAAAAAGTCATTTTGGACTCAACTACTGAATATCATTAAAAAATCTAACCTGAATATATATAATTAAGTAATTAACATTAAATGGTAAAAAATGATATATAAAACAAATAATAAACATTATAACGGTTATCATGAACGTAAATAATTATCCTATTTCTTTATTCAACATGATTAAAAACAAAGGTGATGATTCTGACTCACTCTATGGGATTTCATCACAATCTCCTTTCATTGATAATTTTCTTGATGATAGGAACCATTATTCATTTAAAATATGTCTATACATATAATATAGCATTTAATATCCATATTAAATCTACAATCAAATTATTTATGTTTTGTTAAATTTATTCTTTCATGGATTTTATGATATAAATGATCAGTGTGGTATGGGTCACCTTGAATATTAAAGGATTCAATTATCAAATATTATTCGCTATGTAAATATTATTGAAATTATTTTACCTCTTTGTTTATATAGATATAAATAATTATAAAAGTATTTATTTATATATTTTTAATTTCATTTGGAGGTTTTTAAAAAAGGAATAATTTTATGTCTTTTATATGGAACCTTTTGAAAAATGAGAGAAATGAATTTTCAATTCTTAATGCTCATAGTGACAAGGAATTTTTATGGCTCCATGACTAATATATAATTTATAGATTTGATTGAAATTATATAAATATTTTTAAATTAAATACACAATTCTATTATTTTTTAATTTATTATTGAAAATGGGTTTTAAAAGTAAATGGTGTTTTTATAGGAAAGTATTTTTCATATGGGATTAAAATATTTTTCCAAAGGGTTTTATAATGATATTATTTTCTTGATGATATAGTACATGAAAATTTAGTAAACGATTGAGAATTATATAACTTATAAATGTGTGTCCTAGATAACATTTGGAATACCTGTTATAGCTTAACATGGGGTGGCCCAAATAACACTGGGAAGCCCTTTTATACCATAACATGTGGTAGCCCAGATTGGGTCGGGCAAGCCCACAATATCTTAATTGGTTGTCGACCTTTTTATTATTTCAATTGAATGTTCTTCAAAATGGTTTTATAAATATTATTCCTTAAGTCACCTAAATGAGTCTTGATTTCATGACATGGGTTTTAATTTTTTATTTCGAAAACATGTGTGTTTTTCATGTGAAAATTTTGTATTTAAAATTCTTAAAAAACATTGAAGATCAAGGTAAAAATTTTAAGAGTTTCTATGTTTTTACTAAACTAATAGTTTTCTTCCATAATTTATCCATTATTGGGATTTTTTTCTCATTTCGTGTTTAAAATAAATTTCAAAAGATATAAGGGAGAATATAGTAAAGTATGAGAATATAGAGAAAATCTTGAATAGTGATCTTGAAAAAAAATAATTTTTTACTTTGGTGGAAAATATATATTTTATAGAAGTGTCCACATTTAATATATCGGTATTTATTGTAAGAAATTCTCTTAATTACCTAAAAATATGAACAAAAAATATCTTTGAATTTATTATTACTTCAAAAACCCAAGAATATGTAATTATTAAGTTTGGGGCCATATAGTTGAAATCAAAGGATGATTGAGATATCTCTAGAGATTATGATCCCTTCTTAAGAGTTATGTATATCATCATGGAATATTAATTTTATAGTTTATCAAAAGTCATAATATTAGAAAAATATTTTTAGTCTTTATGATATGAAATTTTAAGGTGACTAATAGTATTTTTGGAGGTAAATATTTTCAGATATTTAAGGTTTAATAAATTTTGGAATGAGAAATGCAAGGATTGAGATAAAATTTTAGGTGAAAACATATTAAGGTTATTTTATAGTATGTATGTATAATTTCTATATCTTTTAAGGGTTATATTAATATAGTTTTAGAAGAAGAAAAACAAGCCACATGATGGGTGACATTCTGTCACATCTTATAAGGAAGTGTGAATTGAAACCACAACACAAAAGGAAATAAGGGTTCATCTCCTACCGCTAACCAACATGAAGCCCTAGTTAGTAAGATTGTTTATTTTTAGATAATTGATTTTATGGTTGAGGAAGATGTTAATTTTTGTAACATATGTTTTATCAAATAGATAACATTGTGATTGAGAAATGATTTGATGGAAAAGTGATTATTATTTTTTTGGATAACATTTACTATTTTGGGAACCCATTTTGATTGTGGTAATCAAATTACTATGGTGTTTTTTTATAACTATAGTATGAATTCTATTTTTGAGGAAATTATGATTTTATGGTTATTCTGAAAAATCTAAACCTATATTCAAGAATATTTGATTAATGAAATTAATTTTTTATGTGAGGTATTAAGGGTGATTGATGTTGTTATGAGATAAATGTTTTAATTTATCTCATAATTTTATGAAATCAAACCGTAGTAAATTTTGAGTTTCAATATTAGTTTTCTTTATTTTAATGAATTTTAATGACAATTATTTGATTAGTGGTATATTTTGAAATTTTGTCTTCACTATTTAATTTTGGATATTAAAATTCTAATTTATCATATTAAGGTATATAATTTTTAGGGAATTAACTTATCTCATTCTAACCATTTTTGGTTATCATTAATTTACAATGATATTAGGAATAAATTAACATTATGTTGTAGATTTATTAATTCAAATATATTAATCTTAATTCCATGGGTATGCGAATTCATCTTATATAATAATTATTTGGAGAAAAAATGAGTCAAGGTGTATTTTTGTTAAATGATGAAACTCTATTTGATAAGTAAGTTTATTTACTTTCATTATTATTCCATGTTGTAAAATAATTCCTCAACGTAGTGAAAATAATCTAATTTGTTTATCTATTTAATTTTATTAATATGAAATCAATAACCTTTTAACAATTTATATATTTATGGTTGTTTGATGTTTAAAATTATATTGAAATTTTTCTCTGTCACTCTCCATTAGAACAATATAGTTATTTTCCTCTCCCAAGTCCAGTTTTTCCTACATGGAACCCTAGTATGTGTTTTAATAGATGAACAACATACTTCCTTTTCATAATTTTAATGTTTTTATTTAATTTATTTATTTTTCAATGTGGGATTTAATGAACAATATTTCAAAAATTCGACCCCCTAGATTTTTATCCTGAGTTTTAATTATGAGAGTGTAATTTTTGAAGTGGGGGTGTTACAAACTAACATTGGTTCCCTCAATCTTGGCACTTGACTTGATCCATCACATTATTGAATGGTGTTACTGATCCCCACTGGCTAGAGACTAGCACCCCCTAATCGTACAAAAAACCAGAGGGAACTAGTTTTCCCAAAAAACAAAACACAGGGAATATATATACATGTTGTAAGAAGAAATAATGGGAAGACAACAAAAATATTCAATGAACCTGAGTAAGAAATTAGAAATAAATGACAATGAATGTATCCAAAACTCCAAGAGAAAATACCAAATGCAATGGACCAAAACGAAATTTATACTCCATGTGATGGCTTGGATGAACTCATATCATCACAAGACTCTCTTCCCAACATAGCTGACATGAAACCTCACCACAAATCTATAGAACCCTTCCTTTCCCTATATTGGAATACATACATTTGTCTACACACAATCAAAGAGGATTGATGTTTTTGAGATAACATGCTTAATAGTTTCCCCTAGGTGTTCTATGTCAGGTCTCTAGTATTCACCTTTTTAAAAAAAATTGTCATGATATGCAGTAAATCGTTTTAATAGGAATCATGGTATACATTTACCTTTTTTCAAAATTCTAAAAAAATATGTTAAATCAATTTCATTGAAAAATTTTCTATATCATATTTCAAAAGAGTCAACATTCATATCAAGGATAAAATAGTACGGGGATATGAAATACAAAATAAATGTTTCAGAACAAGCATCATGATACCATGGAATATAAATGGTCTAGAAGAAGACTACTCATACAAAAATTCTATGAACATTGCATTATAGTACCTAAAATCAATCATCTACACTCAAGTTCCAAGGAGATAACATAGAATTTGATAACCCAACATCATATTCATTCCCATAAAAATAATATAAACCCTAGGATAATGAAGACACCCCTAAAAGTGTACCCCCACAATGGATGATGGCCTCAAGCTTATCCTTCCACACAGTACCCATGGTATCCCATGTTCTCATTTTTTAAATAAACATAGTGTCTCAAAAATAATTTCCAAACAAATTCACAAATCTATTTAAATGAATTTAAAATACCCTTTTTCCTTCAATTAATCAAAAATAAAGAGAAACCCATTTTTATTTAAAAACACTTTTCATCAAAAACAAATTGATCAAGTCAATTCCTTGTATAAATAAGTTTATAAATCCAGGACAATAAGGTTCATCAAAATAGGCTATAGATAGAACCACAAACTTTGAAATGTGGGTCACATATTTCCGTAAAAAATTTGACCAACAAAAGAAACCCAAAAATGTCTACGAAGGCCTTTGAATCAATTCCACATCACTTGATTTTTCTTATTTAGGAAACAAGTGGTCGGCTGGAAAGAGGAAACCCGCGTACCTCAAAAACTAATACCCTATTAGCTATGACCAAAAATGGATTGGCTGCTGAAAATGAGATCACAGAACGGATATTGAAAAAATATAACAAAAAACTCTAACTTAAAAGAATGGATACTATAATGCAGCCCAAGCACATTACCGTGATAAATTACAATGAATAATCAGAGAGGTCACTTACCTAGAGAGACATACAACAACAATAATGAAAATTAAAAACATATAATATCATCATAGAATTAGTGGAGTTCCCAAAAAATTTCAATTAATATTCATTGGTCCAGATAGTGAGAGTTTGGAGAAATAACCATGACCACACTACAACATTCCTATTTCAAAAACTATATGAAAGCCATTACATGCATTGTGAGTGAAATAAATGATTTTTAATTGCAAAAATCCCATATATGTTGAAACACCTATCACCATAGATTAAAATACATTATTTAAAACATTCATAGTGTGAAACATCTCTTTATGTCATGTAACCATTCATAGAATCATGTCTTTAATGACTTGAATCTAGACACTCTTACATGACATGTACCGTAGTTTCATGTCTTGAAATCCACTTGTAGCCTATAAAAAACCGATTAAATATTTGATTACAACAAATATATAAATTCACCGTTATATGTATCCTCCCAATTCCTTCTTATCCCAATACAAACAATGAGAAATGTAAAAACACATTAAGGTTAAATACTTTCCATATAGATCTATAATAAAATGCTAAAAAACCCCACCATAAATATTTTCTTTAACAGGAATGTCATGTGGATGTTTTAGTCACTGTAAAAGGATAATTACACTGATCCTATATCATCGACCCAAATTCTCGAGTCTCATGATAATCTTATTTGTTTTCTATAGTACCCTGACTGATGAGATCGAGATCCCCCACAAGACATTCACTTTAGAGTCAACGATCTCAACTAGTTACCCCATAAGAGAAACATAATTCTCTAACAAAATGGTGTCACAACAATAAACATGATCCAGATCTGGGTGATACTTCCTAAGATGAGATATGTGTAAAACATCATGAATACCTATCAAATGAACAAAAAATTATGACTGATAAGTGACCTGTCTTTACCACACATTGACCTAAAATTGTCCAACATAACATAGAACCAACATTTCATATTTTCCAAGTCGACGGAGAACCAACTGAGAGGAAGCATTCAAGAAAACCCATAGTCCAATAAAAAACTCTATAGGATGACATCGTAGATCTATACACGATTTCTATCGACTGTGGATTTAACTAGATGTCGATGTACCACGAGAATCTTTTCTGATATCTCCTAGACCAAACATGGTCCAACAAAAGATACTCCCCCACCACCACCCAAAAATGAGGTGATCTACATGATAGCCCATACAATGACTCAAAAGGATCCATTCTTATCAACAACCGAAAAATTGTTTTTAAAAAATACAAAACCTATACCTGATGGTTATCCCATAATCCACTGAAATCTAAGACACAATAAAAAGTATACCCTAAAGGATATGAATCCTTCACTCCTTCGGACAATTTGTCTATGGATGGTAATATGTACTTATCTTTACATGAGTTCCCATTTACTCCTAGAGAGTTTTCTATAAGCTCATGGTAAACCTAGGATCCCTATAAAAAACAGTTGCAGAGGGACACCCATGAAACCTCTTAGTGTCCTACCAACATAGCTTACCCATATTTTTATCCATTATGGTATCCTTGTTTTCAATGAAATGTTATGACTTTTCCAATTGATCAACAACCACCCAGATGAAATATCATTTTTAGGTAGTCCACTGTAATTCAACAAAAAAAATAAATGGGTACCTCATCCCATTTCTAGACCAGCATCCGGAAGAGGATAAAGCCAACAAGAGGTAATCAAGTGTTATGCCATTATTTTTTTCTAGGTATAAAATTAAGACACATAATCTCAAATTTCATGCTTCAAACTCAGACACTAGAATCATCATATAATGTTATATTATATCTATTTAATTATTATATAGGCAATTCATAAAAATCTATGAAAATTAAACAAGACTAAACTCCTCAAATATTCTAGGATGACAACTCACTTCCCAATGTGTACAACACTGGCTAAATCCAGAGTCCAACAAGAAATGCTCTCCCCACCGCAATTTTTTTCTCAAATTTTTCTAAACTCGGAAACCGACTACTAACTCTACAGAATATAATTCATGATAGATGATAATAATTGAACACTTTTGAGATCCATACCTAAAAATTTTTACTGATCATCTAGATGAAATGGAGAAAAAAACTAAGTAAGGTACTACTCCTCTTGTGATTATAGAGTAGACTGAAATTTTACTATTCCACTTAGAGTGCCTAAAATGTCATTCCCCTTCCTCTTGGTGTTGGTGATATCAAAATCAAATTCATAAATGTATTCTACCATGATCTATTTCTTACATTCATTTCATTATGAAAAATTTTATAACTCAAGCTCTTGTAATTAGAGAAAACTATGAATCTCTCCCCAAAAAATATAGTTTTCCCTACAATAAAGCACATTAATGACTACATAATGCTCTATATCATGAGTGGGGAAAATCTTCTATTGCAATTAGAGCTAATGAAAGACATAATCTACCTCATGGTCATCCTATATAAGCACGCTTCCTAAACTACTACCAGAAGCATCACAAAATGACATGTACCCCTTACATGGATTTTATAAGATGATAATATGAATTGATGCTAGATTTCATTTTAGTTCCACAAAATATGGATAAAACTTTATATCCTAGGGGTATTTCACTACCTTCAGGGTAAGAGTAGTCAAAGGTGACTTCAGATTAGATAAATCCTTAATAACCCTTCGATAGTATCTAAAAAGACTCCTGAAGCTATGAATTTAAAAGAAAATATGTGGTTACTTACACGATGAAACATACTTCGCCTTCTCTCGGTCAAATAATAAGCCATGTTATGAAATTTTGTTCCCTATGAACGTCATTTCATGAATCCATAATCTACATTTCAAATATTTTCCATACAAACGGAGGCTTCTATGAATTTCCTTCAAAAACATAGATAGTGCTCATGCTCATTCTCAGATTTTGAATAGTCAAGAGTATCACCCATGAACACTTCCAAGAATGTATCATGATAAAGATGGAATTTTCGATTCATTAAAGGAATAAAAATTTCATGAGATTTAGTCAAGAAAAAAGGAATCACCAGATATTCATAATGTCTATAACTACTCCTAAAATCAATCTTTGGTACATAAATCTCTTGAACACTCAACTGATGATAACCCGACCAAAGATCAATCTTCAACTACCAATTTTACCCCATTAGCATATCAAACAAATCATCCATACAAGGAAAAGGATATTAGTTCTTAACTATTACTCGGTTCAACTTCTAATATTTCACACAAAATTGAAGTGAACCATCTGCTTTCTTCGAAAAGAGTAGAGGGATTCCCAAGGAGAATCACAATGGAAAAGGAAACATCATTCCATCATGTCATACAAATGAATATTGGTCTATTTTAGATTTTCTGGTTCCATTAAATAAGATGGTTTTGATATAGGTTGTGTACCTTGTATCAAGTTAATCATAAACTCAACCTCTCTTTCTAAAGGAAAACCAGAGAAGTCGTCTGGGAAAACATTTGGAAAGTATCAAACAAACATGGTAAGATCAATGGTTGGATAAACGGAATCAATCTCAAATAAAATTTGATATAACAAACACATGATCTCTAGGTGAGAACTTCATGTAAGACAAGACCTCTTGTCCCACTTCCCAAGAAACCCATGATTTCTCTCATTGGTATCAAGAAATGAGACTTTCTAATGATAATAATCAACTTCATCTCGATTAGTGACTAGCCAATCTATACTGCTGATGATTTCAAATAGTTCTTGATGTATAATGATAAAATCCCAAATGAACTTTATATCAGCAACCTTTATCAAAAAAGGACATTGAAATCCCTACTCAATTCTCTTTCAAAGAGGTTTCGCTAACTCCACTATAAATTAAATATGTTTTGTTGGATGTTTCATAATATCAACAAAACATGTGGATATAAATGAGTGGTAGGCACCCATATCAAATAATGAAATTGATACTGAAGATTCCATAAGGATATTACCCCTTACTTTTGTAGGATATGAATCGATTTTCACTGGGAAATTATCTACTGCTTGAACATGGTTCACTCTTATGGATTGTGGCTTTAGCCCTATAGTGTTCGAATCTTATAATTTTACTATAGTAAACATTAGATATAATAATCCCAAACCATAACAAGGCATTTTTGAATCCTAATAGAAGCATTCTATAATATGAACACATCCACAATTGTTACACACATTAACTGGAATAGAAAACAATGTCTTGTGTGTCTAACCCTACTACACTGATAGAGAGTTTGAGGCACACTACTAGTTGTAGAGGATGGTATAGGGGAGGCTCATTTTTGAGACCCACCACCAAATATTATGTGATAATCAATAAACTTATACTTCTTTCCATGAAACCAACTAAAGATACCAGTAAGATGGAAGAGAATTGTTTGGAAAACCAACCTTTCCTACCATATCCACATCTTCCAGCATAGATCTCTCTACCATCACTGGATAGATTAAATATTTCAACATAAATACCCACACTCTGATATAATGATGTAAAATCACACATGTACATATTATCCTTCAGCTAGTCATTATTCACCACAAATAGAGGAAATGGAAAAGCTCGGAAAACTGATTGGTTATGAAAAAATTGAATGATCTCCTTGTTGTAATGACAGGTACTCTAGATACTTCTCCAACATAAGTGAATTTGGAAAAAAAATGGAATTTTAAGTTTTTGAAACCCTTCTGAACGAAGCCTGTCTGTCTGTGTTCCTGAACAATGGAAACCCACCATCACATTCCCAAACCCTAGAGCCTAAACGTTGCACACTTTACCATGATATTCTTAGATGTCTCTTGGAAGTCAAATATTTGATCAACCCAATCCATCATATCATTCTCCCCTTTAGTTTCATTAATTATATTAATGTATGGTGGTTTTTCATGTAAAAACCCCCATGACCGGTCTTTCTCCTCTCTAGATCCTATATATACCTCAACATTCACTTTTTTAACTCGTGGAACATCATGATCCATAGCAAGAACTGCCCTTATGATTGTATCAATGAAATTCTAATCCACTGGTGGATTTTATTATGGAGCATCAGCTGCACCTTCCTAGGTAACTCATGGAAGGCATATCAATGGAATAATATTGCACACCAAAATTGAAGGAATGATCAGAAAATATATTAAATATATGTTTAAACTGAGAACCCCACAAGCAGAAAATGTGATGTAAAACAAAACCCAACACTAGATAAACATATACAAACATCCAATGGTAACTTGAGACTCATAATGAAAATAGATATCTAGGAAAATATGACAACATACCACTCATGTCCAGACAATCCTATCTCCAGTATAACAGATATCCCAAGATAAGGACACAAGAGGAAAGATCTCATCTGATACAAAATTTTAATGAACTGACACGTGATTCCCCGAATCTAGGCCCCCAACCTAATCTATCGCATACCTAAAGAGAATTCTCATATTTTATGTGGTGGTGACAAAAACCCTGACATCTAAAGACAAACCTGAGTGACTTATTTTTCCCAATGAAAACAAATAACATAGAATATATATACATGATGCAAGAAGAAACAACTGAAAGAAAACATATATATACCATAATAGTAAGAAAGATAATGGACACAAATGAATGTAAAATTAGTAAAAACACTATGATACAAGCACAACTAAAAAGATCCAAAACCAAATAGCTACTCCATTTGATGGATTTGATAAAATCCAACCATCTCTCCCCCAGTTTCACAACATAGCTAGCTTGAAACCATGATGTCTCACAATGACCCCTTTCATTTCCCCGCATTGGAAGACATACAATGTTCTATGGACCACCGAAGAGGTGCACATGGTGTGAGGTAACAAACATAGAAGGATTACACCCAAGTGTTCCTTAGTAAATCTCTATATAATAATTCATGTATTCTATTTTTAAATAAAACATGGAATGATAATAAGTATTGAGATTCATAAAAAATAATGTAAACATTTCCCTTCATATCACATTTACAAAACAAATAAATGTATACCAATTTCAGAGCACCTTTTTCCATATCATCTTTCTCAAGAGTCAACTTGCATATCAAAGGTAAAATAATTAAAGGACAGGAAATAAAAAACAATATTAGCATTATAGGCATCAAAATATTATGTAATACCAAACATTATGCAATAGACTACTCATACCCAAAATATATGAACAATGAACTTTGTTACCTGAAACCAATGATATACACTCCAGGAAATGCAAGGCATCCCATAAAGTAAATCCCCAAAACCATATTTATACCAATTGATAATAATTAGAACATAAGGATAATATTATCTCCCATGAAATTGAACCCCCACAATGGATGATGTGCTCAAATTAATCCTTCCAAATAATACCCATGGTAACCCATGTGATTATTTTCGAAATATTCTCAATGTATCCGAAATCATTTCAAAACCATTTCACAAATTGATTTAAATTCATTGAAAATAAAATTTTCATTTATATTCAAAAAAATTAGGTGAAACCCATTTTTCATTAAAAACTGTTTTCAACAGACAGAAATTGATCATCTTAATTCCATGTATAATTTAGTTTATAAAGGATGAAAAATAAGTTTCATTAATATAAGATATAGAAAGAACCACCTACTTGGAATCTCAGGTCACATATGCCTATAATGGAATCTAACAACAACGAAAAACCAAAAATTTCTACGAAAGCCCATGAATCAAATCAACATCACATGATTTATACAATTTCTGAAACAAGGGGTCAATAGAATGGAGGAAACCCATATACTTTAAGAATGAACACAAATTTCTCAATGACCAAAAAATGAATGGAATTATGAAAAGATATCCTGCAAATTTTTTTGAAGGAATATGATATGAAACACAAACCCAGACCAATAGATCTAATAACTCAACCCATGGATGCTAAAACGATCAAAGACAAAGAAGAAATGGGAAGATCACATACCCGGAGAGACACACCATTACCGCAATGATGATAGAACATCAATAGAATAATTCTAGAATGATAAGAGTCTCTTATAAATTATTATGAATTGTTCTACTGCAGAGACCCTAAGCTTATCGTACATGGACATTACATTACTTTTGCGGAATGCTTAGTACATAACAAAAACACACACACAAGGATCGTAATAGTTTAGTGTCTTTGGAAACTCGGAACGTAATCTTCTAATCGTGGTGAAAGATCTTCAATATCTCCCATAAAGATCTTCCCCTTTTTTTTACCTAAAAACCTTTCTTTATATCCTGGGGAAAAGAAAACATAAAAGGGTGAGCTCAAATGATCAGTAAGGGTAAACAAAAGAAATATCAATCACATCATATACATAAGAACATAGCTTTTGGAAATCTTAACCTGCAAAAGAGCTCATAATATCATAACATGGGATAAATCATAGAAGTGAAAATGAGATCACCATAATCATAACATAAAACTTGAAACATTGTGGCATGCACACATAATCATGGAAAATCATTTCTTGTTAGTCAAGACTCATTGCCAAGACTATCTTAGTGGACAAAGTCCCTTTCTGAATCGAGTAACCCTCGTTTCAGTCCTGTTTCACTGAACCGGTATAACCTACCGTTCCAGCCCTGTCTATCTCATGAGATATAAAATCTTTACCCAATGCATTGGAGGGAGATATAGGTCCCACCCATCTTATAATGAATCCTTTCTTATGTGTGCCACATAATCATAAAACATACATCATCGCATAACACATGTAACAAAAATGGGATTCTTGAAACATCATGACATCATAAATCAATTCATATAAGATAAAGGAATTCATAAAAATAATTCCATCACAACATGAACAAATAAATTTAATAATAGGGATAAAAACAGAACCCTTTATTATCTTAGATGGAAAATAATTTTGATAAAACACTTGAACTCCATTCTTGAGGAAAATATCCTTTCTTCTTCAAAAACATTTTTCCTTTCATAACATGTCATACAACTTTAAAATAAAAGAGGTTGATTAAAAATAAACTTGAAAACTTGTAAAGGAAGCTTCTTGGAAACAATGTTTTAAAAATCTATTCATGCCGTATAAGTTAAAAAAACATTCTTCGTACTTTTGTCGGAAAAGTCAAAAAGTACCTCGTATGACAAAAGATTCCTTTCATAGATATTACTAAAAACTCACCGAAGGGTAAAAATGGATTTAAACAATTGTAGGTGGATGGAAATAATATTACATATTGATGAAACATGGATGTGGATGATAAAATACACCCCAGTAAATACTTATGAATAAACAATCTCGGATAAAAATGAGATTGTGATATTTCCCTTACCTTAGGTCCGACTTGCTTTGTAAGTGTCTGAACCTCTTGTATAATGATTTAAATCTTGTTATTGACTTATTACAGAATCATATTCATTGTTATGATATCATATATGGTTCACATATGACATTATATTACCCGTTCTTTTGTAAATTCCATGTTAAAGAAGCGTTTTGGGTAAAATCGTTTCATTTATCGTAGGTGTTTTGACTTGTTGTTCTTGACATTATTATTACTTATATCATTATTTACTTACTTCCAGAATATAAAATATGATTTATATATCATATATTCAGAATATACATATACAATAAATCAGTAAATGGAAAGAAATACACCGTTCATGGAGACGGTAGTCCGTACGTACGCATGAACGCTGTTTTCCTTTCCTTATTGTCTTGAAATGGAAGTAAGTAGATGACATACATATGTATATATATACATAAATCCAGTATCTTTATAATGTCATATATTTCATTATTATTTCTTATATATACATTATAATCATTCTTAAATGGTTAACATGGAGAATGAATCTCATCGTGTCGTGGAGACGGTAGTCCGTACGTACGCACGAGCGATGATATCATTTCCATAAATATTGAATTGAATTGGAGTGGATTATACAATATATCAGAATCAATATGATGTTGTAATAACTATGTATAGTTATTCTTTACACCATTATACCCATCCATGTAAGGTGGTGTTGGAAAATAGATTACACCACGGCGTGGAGACGGTATTCCGTACGTACGCACGCGCGGTGATTTCTTTTTACGTAGGATGGATAGATGGTGAAATAGGGTTGTTTCATACTTATAATAACATATCAGTATATGAGTGATACTGATGTTACTACTTCATAATGAAACAACCTAAGAAGAAGAAGTGGAAGAAGAAATAAAGATGAAAGAATTGGTAACGGTAATTACCTCTTCTTTGAAGTGCCTCTTTGAGACCTCCTCTTAGGGCACTAAAATTGGTCTTTGAGGAATACCAGAACCTCTAGCATGTTTTTAGGGAAGTGGAGAAGAGATTTTGGCAGGGGTTGGCCGAGATTGAGTGATCAAATTGGTGTGAGGAGGAGGGAGAGGAGGTGTCCTTTTATAAGGGAGGAGAGAGGCACCTTAGGAATACCTCAAAATATTATTTTATTTTAAAGTCAAAATCGGTTTATAATGGTTCCAAAGGGTCTTATTTCGAAGATAAAGTGGGGATGGGTCTAAATCCTATCAACCAATAGGATTTAGACAAGTTTAGGTTATTATTTTAACCTTATCAATTAGATTTAACTCTAAGTTAAATAATTTAACTTTTAGCGTGACTTTTTGTTTTCTTTCACTATATGGTTAATACACTTACTATAACATGCCAAACGAACCCCAAATTATTTATTATTAATATATATATCCTTATCTAAGTCATTTGGCCGAACCTTAGATTTTTAGGAATAAAATAACATTTAATAATATAATATTTGATTTAAAAACTATTTTGTGTCAATTTTGACACTATTTGATATATGATTTTTGTGAAAGTCATAACAGAATTATATGTTCGAACCAAGTTGATTAAATCAACACTAATATATCATAGTAACCTAGAAAATTAGTTTAATTCATAAAAAGTCTCAAATTACATTCATTTGAGCATTTATAACATCAATTATGTTAATATTTCCTTAAAAGGTTAATTACTGCATCATCGTTGTGTCATAAATAAATTAATTTATTTAAAGTCTAAAAATTATAAATAAAATACCATTATGTAGGAAATATTTTTAGCTTTCTAATGGATATTTACAATCGAATTTATCTTATGTATAACCCCATATTAAAAATTATTTACTTATTAAACTTTGATTTTAACTATTTTAACCCTTCTTTAAATAAATTAATAATAAATGTCCTAATCTAATCCAAGTGGGCCTAAATGGTCATATTTTATTCCTAAGTTTTTTTTTGGTCGAATTACACTTGTCCAATAGAATTAGGACATGTGTTAGGGTAATATTAATATCATATTTACCCTTATTTACCCTATTTACTATTAACCGCGGTAAAAAAAGAAAAAATTTACTATTCACCAAAAATTATTTTCACCTCATTGAACCACATTTTACTTACTGACATCAACCGTGTCTCTTGGATTTTTGAAATTCCATTCACAGAAGTGGTAAAATTATGTTTTATGAAAAATTCAATTTTTTTAACTACCACTTAGTAGTTTCACTATTCATCAAAAATTGATGTTTTTCAGAACAGTGACAAAATTTCATCCCAAGCTATATTTCATATTCCGAATTCAAAAATGAAGTCTATTTTACCAAATTTATTACATAAAAGTTGCATTAATTAATTTTATAATTAAATCCCGCTGTTAAAACAAATAGCATGTTTTTAAGAAACAATATCTATCAAAAGATTGACACTTGTTTATGTCTAGTTTAAATGTGAAATTACATCCAATGACCAACATTGTATTAAATTGTAAAAATATATTCTAAATATACTTTAAAACCACTCAAATTAATTATTTGTCACTATTAATTATTTCGATTAAAAAAGTTGTTTTTAATTATAATTTAGTAATTTTCACTATTCATCAGAATATGAAAGTTATCCGAAAAGTACCAAAATTTCACCTTAGGCTAAATTCGATACTCCGAATCCAAAAATGAAGCCCATTTTAAAATTTCTAAAATTTAAAAAGTGGTTATTACTATTCATAACGGCTAGTTTTAATAATATTTTAATAGCATATCATTGTTTCGTGAAACTCAGTATTACGTACCACACACGCTATCAAGGAAGGTTGCGATTGCGTGTAATGCAAGGCAAGTCAAGGATGCGTGTTGTGCAAGCTCCTTTTGGTGTAGCGTACAACACAAGACATTAGTGAAATAAAAAAGAATATTTTTCATAAAATCTCGGGCTGTTACATTCTACCCCCCTTAAAATGAATTTCGCCCTCGAAATTCGTCGGGGTTATAAGTGGTTTACTATTCGAAAGTTTCTTTAATAGAAACCCACATCGTAAAAAAGGAATACCAAAACTTGTCTTTAAAAACTAAAGTATGAAATGTAACGATTACCCAAATAAACTAATCACTGGGTTTCCACATAGGTGAAAATATGGATATGGAAGAGAAATCTAACCATCATGTTCTGATGGAGAGTGGTAGAGAACATGGCTATGGAAAAGCCAGTAATCACAAATCCATAAATTTGTGACGATCTAAGGTACCATCTGATTCATCAGGTATAAGAGAACTAGGACAACATTTTTGGTTTTCAAGATCATTTCCCTAAAGTTAAAGAATTTGAATTAGAATAAATAGTTACTTTATTTTGGTACAATCTCACTGTTGTTCGTGCCTTTAACAATTTCCACTTCATATCTTAAATAAATGAAGTTGAATTTGTTATTCATGAAGTGTTAGCAGATCATGTGATAGAATGACGGGTCATTCCATCTGTCTCAAAAGGTTAGAAAAATTTATATACATAAGTCGATCTATAGTGGGATTAATCATATATGGTTCCTAAAATGGGCTTATACTTCATATATCATACTGCTTAATATAATAACACTAGTTTCTACTAAACAGGGACTTCCTGTAGGTCAGTGGTAGGCGATAAAGGCCAGTCGCACTTCGGTTGTGGGTTCGATTCCTACAGCCTTGTCCGAAGCGATGGGCTGTCGCCCGTCCTGCAGGTTGTCCTTTTTCTAAAACTACGTTACTATAACATCCCATCAATAATATCGAAAATCTTCTATCCTTAAACAATACTAACTTATGTCCAACATAATCCAGTCTAATCTTTAGGCTTATACATAATACTGCAGTCCACTCTCAACGATTACCAGAGATTTAATACTGTCGTTGATCCCCACATATCATAAGATATGTCTTGTTGGTCACATTCCAAACATTCAAAGTCCTTAATCGTGTATTCTCTTGAATACCTTAGTGAAAACATGAGTGCAGTTAAAAGTTAACACATTCCACATACCAAAATCCTCAAAATTCTATATACTCAAACCATGATATCACTTAGTCCTTATATCAATCATGAGCTCATGAATACTATTAAACATTTCATTTTCTCGTCTTCATTATGCGCATATCATCTTATTTCCAAAAAATATCTCAATCACTTTGAATACCACATCAATAAATATTGCAATACTCAATGATACAACATTATTTTGGAATCCCATTACATAAACACTTAATCATTCCACCACATCGTTGTCATATTCAACATTGCCAATAGTGATCGCATGTGATTTCCCTTTGTCCTTTGACTTCAGTGGTTGCTCATGTTGATCATCACTAACCCTTGGATTAGGGAAATTATTAGCATAATGCCCCATTTCCTTGCACTTGAAGCATTGAAGTGTTGGCGGTGCGTTCTCTGTAGTGTTTGCTTTATTCACATCATTAGAAACCCTTTTTCCATTACTTCGACACTCAGCAGCTCGATGACCTTCTTTTCCACACTTAAAACATTTTCTAGTCCCTTTAAGACAATCTCCACCATGCTTCTTTCCACACTTTGTGCATAAGGAAACATTCATCTTCTTTTCACCATTATTTTGAGATTTCTCCTTGAACTCCATCTTTCGTTTCTTGTCAAAACCATGAGATGGATATGTAACACCAACTTCCATTTCTACCTTGATAGCACAACGCACAATTTCTTCATAGCTACTGAAGTCTCTTATAGCTAATGCCCTTCGAAGACTTGGTTTTAAGCCACTGAAAAATCGATCAACTTTACTTTCAGGTTGGATGATAATTCAGGAAGCATACCTTGCAAGTCTTGTAAAATTTGCTTCATAGGTACCAACAGATTCATCGTCCCTTTGCTTCAGTTCAAGAAACTCTTTCTCCATCTTTGTTCGAAGAATATGAGGGAAGTACTTACTGAAAAATAAGTTCTTGAACTCGTCCCATTCCATGGACTCAATTTCATCTCTTGGACTCGTATTCTTGATAAGATTCCACCATTGATCAGCTTCACCTTCTAAACGATATACTGCTAAGATGACTTTATCATGTTCAGAACATTGAAGAACTGAAAATATCTTTTCAGTAGTACTGATCCATTGTTCAGCCACAAGTGGATCAGAAGACCCACTGAAAGAAGGTGGACGTTGCCTCATGAAGGACTCAATAGAATATTGTTCCCTTCTCTGCTCATTTGGAAGTCCAGAATGATTCATAGCTTGTGTAAGTATATCAATAAGATTTTTCACTCCATCTCCCATAACATTTGTTTGTTCAGGAGGGCAATCATTGCATTGTCCATTGCATTGATCAACACGGTTCCTTCGGGTTCCAGCCATCGTCTAAAACCCAAAAAGAATAGTGTGAGAGGCAAAAATCATGCTAGGGAAAACAACATAATAAAGGGGGAGTACCTTCAATATCCAACATCTTAGGTTTAATTCAATGATCGTTAGCGTAATTCTATTACTATAACCTATACGTATACTTATCCCTAGGGACATCCCTAGACATACCTTAGAAATATCTCTAGGGATCTCACTAACGTTTTCGCATCCTAGTTTCCAAAGGTTGACTAAACCTTTCCTCTGATACCAACTGTAGAGACCCTAAGCTTATCGTACATGGACATTACATTACTTTTGTGGAATGCTTAGTACATAACAAAAACACACACACAAGGATCGTAATAGTTTAGTGTCTTTGGAAACTCAGAACGTAATCTTCTAATCGTGGTGAAAGATCTTCAATATCTCCCATAAAGATCTTCCCCTTTTTTTTACCTAAAAACCTTTCTTTATATCCTGGGGAAAAGAAAACATAAAAGGGTGAGCTCAAATGCTCAGTAAGGGTAAACAAAAGAAATATCAATCACATCATATACATAAGAACATTGCTTTTGGAAATCTTAACCTGCAAAAGAGCTCATAATATCATAACATGGGATAAATCATAGAAGTGAAAATGAGATCCCCATAATCATAACATAAAACTTGAAACTTTGTGGCATGCACACATAATCATGGAAAATAATTTCTTGTTAGTCAAGACTCATTGCCAAGACTATCTTAGTGGACAAAGTCCCTTTCTGAATCGAGTAACCCTCGTTTCAGTCCTGTTTCACTGAACCGATATAACCTACCGTTCCAGCCCTGTCTATCTCATGAGATATAAAATCCTTACCCAATGCATTGGAGGGAGATATAGGTCCCACCCATCTTATAATGAATCCTTTCTTATGTGTTCCACATAATCATAAAACATACATCATCGCATAACACATGTAACAAAAATGGGATTCTTGAAACATCATGACATCATAAATCAATTCATATAAGATAAAGGAATTCATAAAAATAATTCCATCACAACATGAACAAATCAATTTAATAATAGGGATAAAAACAGAACCCTTTATTATCTTAGATGGAAAATAATTTTGATAAAACACTTGAACTCCATTCTTGAGGAAAATATCCTTTCTTCTTCAAAAACATTTTTCCTTTCATAACATGTCATACAACTTTAAAATAAAATAAGTTGATTAAAAATAAACTTGAAAACTTGTAAAGGAAGCTTCTTGGAAACAATGTTTTAAAAATCCATTCATGCCGTATAAGTTAAAAAAAACATTTTTCGTACTTTTGTCGGAAAAGTCAAAAAGTACCTCGTATGACAAAAGATTCCTTTCATAGATATTACTAAAAACTCACCGAAGGGTAAAAATGGATTTAAACAATTGTATGTGGATGGAAATAATATTACATATTGATGAAACATGGATGTGGATGATAAAATACACCCCAGTAAATACTTATGAATAAACAATCTCGGATAAAAATGAGATTGTGATATTTCCCTTACCTTAGGTCCGACTTGCTTTGTAAGTGTCCGAACCTCCTGTATAATGATTTAAATCTTATTATTGACTTATTAAAGAATCATATTCATTGTTATGATATCATATATGGTTCACATATGACATTTTATTACCCGTTCTTTTGTAAATTCCATGTTAAAGAAGCGTTTTGGGTAAAATCATTTCATTTATCGTAGGTGTTTTGACTTGTTGTTCTTGACATTATTATTACTTATATCATTATTTACTTACTTCCAGAATATAAAATATGATTTATATATCATATATTCAGAATATACATATACAATAAATCAGTAAATGGAAAGAAATACACCGTTCATGGAGACGGTAGTCCGTACGTACGCATGAACGCTGTTTTCCTTTCCTTATTGTCTTGAAATGGAAGTAAGTAGATGACATAAATATGTATATATATACATAAATCCAGTAGCTTTATAATGTCATATATTTCATTATTATTTCTTATATATACATTATAATCATTCTTAAATGGTTAACATGGAGAATGAATCTCATCGCGTCGTGGAGACGGTAGTCTGTACGTACGCACGAGCGATGATATCATTTCCATAAATATTGAATTGAATTGGAGTGGATTATACAATATATCAGAATCAATATGATGTTGTAATAACTATGTATAGTTATTCTTTACACCATTATACCCATCCATGTAAGGTGGTGTTGGAAAATAGATTACACCACGGCGTGGAGACGGTATTCCGTACGTACGCACGCGCTGTGATTTCTTTTTCCGTAGGATGGATAGATGGTGAAATAGGGTTGTTTCATACTTATAATAAAATATCAGTATATGAGTGATACTGATGTTATTACTTCATAATGAAACAACCTAAGAAGAAGAAGTGGAAGAATAAATAAAGATGAAAGAATTGGTAACGGTAATTACCTCTTCTTTGAAGTGCCTCTTTGAGACCTCCACTTAGGGCACTAAAATTGGTCTTTGAGGAAGACCAGAACCTCTAGGATGTTTTTAGGGAAGTGAAGAAGAGATTTTGGCAGGGGTTGGCCGAGCTTGAGTGCTCAAATTGGTGTGAGGAGGAGGGAGAGGAGGTGTCCTTTTATAAGGGAGGAGAGGGGCACCTTAGGAATACCTCAAAATATTATTTTATTTTAAAGTCAAAATCGGTTTATAATGGTTCCAAAGGGTATTATTTCGAAGGTAAAGTGGGGATGGGTGGAAATCCTATCAACCAATAAGATTTAGACAGGTTTAGGTTATTATTTTAACCTTATCAATTAGATTTAACTCTAAGTTAAATAATTTAACTTTTACCGTGTATTTTTGTTTTCTTTCACTATATGGTTAATACACTTACTATAACATGCCAATCGAACCCCAAATTATTTATTATTAATATATATATCCTTATCTAAGTCATTTGGCCGAACCTTAGATTTTTAGGAATAAAATAACAATTAATAATATAATATTTGATTTAAAAACTATTTTGTGTCAATTTTGACACTATTTGATATATGATTTTTGTGAAAGTCATAACAGAATTATATGTTCGAACCAAGTTCATTAAATCAACACTAATATATCATAGTAACTTAGAAAATTAGTGTAATTCATAAAAAGTCTCAAATTACATTCATTTGAGCATTTATAACATCAATTATGTTAATATTTCCTTAAAAGGTTAATTACTGCATCATCGTTGTGTCATAAATAAATTAATTTATTTAAAGTCTAAAAATTATAAATAAAATACCATTATGTAGGAAATCTTTTTAGATTTCTAATGGATATTTACAATCGAATTTATCTTATGTATTACCCCATATTAAAAATGATTTACTTATTAAACTTTGATTTTAACTATTTTAACCCTTCTTTAAATAAATTAATAATAAATGTCCTAATCTAATCCAAGTGGGCCTAAATGGTCATATTTTATTCCTCAGTTTGTTTTTGGTCGAATTACACTTGTCCAATAGAATTAGGACATGTTTTAGGGTAATATTAATATCATATTTACCCTTAGTTACCCTATTTACTATTAACCGCGGTAAAAAAAAGTAAAACCTTACTATTCACCAAAAATTATTTTCATCTCATTGAACCACATTTTACTTACTGACATCAACCGTGTCTCTCGGATTTTTGAAATTCCATTCACAGAAGCGGTAAAATTAAGTTTTATGAAATATTAAGTTTTTTTAACTACCACTTAGTAGTTTCATTATTCATCAAAAATTGATGTTTTTCAGAACAGTGCCAAAATTTCATCCCAAGCTATATTTCATATTCCGAATTCAAAAATGAAGTCTATTTTACCAAATTCATTACATAAAAGTTGCATTAATTAATTTTATAATTAAATCCCACTGTTAAAACAAATAGCGTGTTTTTAAGAAACAATATCTATCAAAAGATTGACACTTGTTTATGTCTAGTTTAAATGTGAAATTACATCCAATGACCAACATTGTATTAAATTGTAAAAATATATTCTAAATATACTTTAAAACCACTCAAATTAATTATTTTTCACTATTAATTATTTCGATTAAAAAAGTTGTTTTTAATTATAATTTAGTAATTTTCACTATTCATCAGAATATGAAAGTTATCCGAAAAGTACCAAAATTTCACCTTAGGCTAAATTCGATACTCCGAATCCAAAAATGAAGCCCATTTTAAAATTTCTAAAATTTAAAAAGTGGTTATTACTATTCATAATGGCTAGTTTTAATAATATTTTAATAGAATATCATTGTTTCGTGAAACTCAGTATTACGTACCACACACGCTATCGAGGAAGGTTGCGATTGCGTGTAATGCAAGGCAAGTCAAGGATGCGTGTTGTGCAAGCTCCTTTTGGTGTAGCGTACAACACAAGACATTAGTGAAATAAAAAAGAATATTTTTCATAAAATCTCGGGCTGTTACATCTAGGTTGCGAATAAGACAATATGGAGAATGAATCAAAACAGAACTGAAATATTCCAATTTTATCAACTTTAAGTGGGCTGTTACAGGACGTGTAGCCATCAAAATACCACAACACCGGATAACCTATCTCTTGGAATTAAAATCTTTTATTTAAAATATTCAATGTGTGAACAGTTTCACACTCTATGTAAACATTCAAAACATGAATTATTTGAGGACATTCATCCAGAAACACTTACACATCTTATAACCTAGTTACACATTCTGAAATCCTACAACAGCAAATAGAAAATGTTGGTAAAAGCTAAGTGTCCAAAACTCTCTCACTTCACTATCCTATGTATCCCAGCAATTCCATATCGGACCTATAAAGAAAATGATAAATGGAAAACCCTTAAATGGTTAAAGGAGTAAAAAATAGATCAGTAAGAAGACATTGCATGGGGAGAGTATAACATCCCGTGTTTTTAAAAGTAAATTGTTTTTCTAATGAACTACTTATATATGAAAAATATTATGTTATAAAAACACATAAAAATCTCCATTTTTTATTTTATTAATGGAATATATATATATATATATTATTCAATATAATGTTCAACATTCATCAAATTTTTTTAAACATCACATAAGAACAAATCCAATTTTTACAAATCAATGAAGTATTTTAAAAAAATGCAGTTTTCCCACCTTTTAATGGTGAACTTGTTTTAAATCATATTTCTCACACTTTTAAATGTTATATTTTAAAAAATAGACATTTAATTAGAAGTTTGTGTATCATAATTTACTTTTGATGATAATTTTTTTAATTTTTCGATATGTTTCATTTTTGGATGAATAGTGAAAAAATAATGCATTTTAATTGAAAACTACTTTTTTCATAAAATTTGTTTATAATGTTAAATTATATTCATCAAGGGTTTGATTGTGTAATTTGATTATTATTTATTATTTAATACCATTGAATTTTTTTTTATCAATTTTAATCTAAAAATTAAAAAATACATTACGAACATTCGAGCAATTTTACATTATAAATCATTTCCTTATTTCGTCAATAGGATTAATTTTTAATAAATTTATGAAATTTGAATGTTTTTAATTTTGAAAAATAGATATCATATTTTTAATTATAAGGTCTATATTTTTTAATTAGGTATATTTTATTTTTGGATAGTACGAATAATAACATTAGTAAAAAAATATTAAGATGGTTAAGGGTAAATCGAGTAATTAACTGCAAATATAGTGTTATAAATATTATAAACTTACCAAAAATATTGTTCTAATTTTATTTTAAGTGTAATTTTTTGCCATAATAATTAAGGGATTAGTTATGAGACTATATATGTACTTTTGGATTATAATATAACCTATATAATATTATTTTAATATGATAATCAACTTTTTTATACTTTTGTTATTAACAATATAAATTTTTTGCAAGAGTAACGTACTTGATATGTTCGACTGTAAATATTATTATGAAAGATAAAATTATTATATATATAATTTTAATTTATCTATAATTTTAAGTTACAAAATTATTACATTAAATAATGACACAATGATTATATTATAATTGTTTAATGAAAGGAAAAATCAAATAAATGAGTTTAAAAATATTTAAATAAATATAATTTCATGTATTTAATTTTTTTAAAGAATTTTACTAATTAAGTGTAAATTTTAGTAATGTTTCATATGAATTTTTTAATATGGTTCATTTTTGGTGATCTCTGTGTTTGAAAAAAACATTGAATAGTCTCAAAATTGAAATTAATGATATTTTAATATAGAAATTAATTTATTAAATGATATATAATATATAAAAAATATAAAATTTATTGAAATTATTAAGATATAGACTAAAAAAATATTTGTTACACAATTATGGTTTGTTTCTCCTATTATTGTAACCATACTCACCATCAAAGTGTAAAAACACATCTTGTCATAGTTAGAGTTAAAGGGATCAAAAAAGTGTTAAAATGAAAATAAAAGCATAACAGTGTTACCTAAGAATGTGTAAATATTATTTGATGTCTTTGGTTAGACCATTATATCCTTAATATCCAATCATATTTGTTTAATAAAAATTTCTCTATGAAAATAATTTAAATGTTATTTATGTCAAGTATAGTTACAAAATAAAACTCTCTCTGTATGTAATATCTTTTCTGTGTCCACATAGGAAAAAATCACGATATAAACCAATATAATAATTTCTGTGATGTTTGTGAAATTAATTTCATTATATAAATTTATTTTGAATTTTGATCAATTATTTAATTACAACAAAATCTATATCAATGTTAAAAAATAATATATTTAATTAATAGAAAAATAAAATAATAGAATATAATAATTTTCATATTGATATTATTTGGATGGGTAAGTATTTATTACTATTTTTGTGGATATATATGATATATTAGATATTTGTGAAATTATTAGATTCAAATTTAATCCTTTTAATTATTTAATTGTTGCCAAATTAAATAAATATTATCAAATTTAAAAATAATGAAATTTATCAAATTAATATATTTTTAAATTGTATTAAAGTTAGATAAATATTAAATAATCACAAAAGGGATAATATATGGTCTAAAATTACTTCCCCTACTCATTTATAGGCCAATTTAAGTCTTAGGATCTTGAATATCTTTATTATATTTTAATATTTTGAGTATTTCTACGACTCACCCTCCCCCTCCTATAAAAGGTCACCCATTCTTCTATTTTCATTTCACTTAAAAACCAATTTGGTTCAACTATTATGTGCCCATATAACTACCTATAATCCCTATCCATATTATATAGATCATATTTTATTAGTATAACTCACCTTAGAGGTCATAAGTTGTTAATAAAATGATATCATTCGAAGAATATTCATTGATTTTTATTAAATCTTTATACATTATTTCTATCCCACTTCATTCAAATACCTTTAACCCATGATGAGATAATAAATCAGTATAATAAATTTAATTAAATTTTATCATGATAATATAATCTCCCAAAATATCAAATTTTCAATAAAATGAAAAAATGAATTCTTCGTTCATGTGTACGTGTAAACTAAAATATCCACAGACCGATATAATTGTTTTTTCTTCACCTTATCATAGGAAAGGTTGTAATTATGGAATTAATTTTTTTGTATTATATTAATTACATGTCTATAATTATGAATGGATTAATAAATCTTTTAATTTCATACATTTCTATGCATATGAAAATGATAAATTCATTCGAGCTTCTCGGAGAACAATCTCTTCCTCAAAGAAATTGGATTCATTTTTCATCAGCACATCACATTGATGATAGATATTAGTATATATTTTTTATCATTATGATTATAACATAATTATTATTATTATGTAATGATAAAATGACAGTTAACTTCTTTCTATAGTGATCGTTGAAATATAAAAACATAACTCATGCATACTTACTACCCACCACTACAATGATTATAACATATATTATTTTTCATAACAATACATAATGGTGTTATTTAAGATTAAAATTGATCTATAATATTGATAATAATATAATTTAATATATTATGGATATGATCAACTAATGAAAACTTTTACTTTCCACATCATTCCAAAGTTATTTTCAACTCAAGTACTGAATATCATCAAAAATTTGAACATGAAATTAAATAATTAATATATTGTTATGAAATAGTAACAAATGATAAAAAATAAATAATAAAAATTATAAATTTTCTCATGAAATTAAATAATTATCTGGTTATCATTATTCATAAAGATATAGAACATATGCGACGATTTGGAATCAAGGTAAATGATTTCATCTCAATCTCCTTTCATTGATGAATTTCTAATAGTTATACATATTTTGTATTTTTATAAGTTGTATATACAGATATCATGTCATTTCACATACACATTAGATCTATAATTATTTTAATTAATTCTTTCATAAATTTATTCATTCCGGGAGATTATGATTTAAATGTTTAAATTGTTATGAGAGACCTTGAAATTTTGTTTATTTAATTATAAAATGTTTCTATCCATTACCATAATCTTGATATTAATTTAAATATTTATTTATATGGATATAAAATGATTTTAATGGGAATTTTACATTTAATTTTAATTTCATTTACCAATTTTCAAAAATGAATATTTTCTATAATTTCATAATAAATGATTTTATAAACAAAAATATGAAGGATCTATTATTAATACTAATAGAAAAAATGATATTTATGTCACTATGACTGTTATTTATTTTATAGATTCCATTAAAATCTTATTTATCTTCTTAAATATTCAATTATTTTATTAATTATTGTTATTGATTAAAATGGTATATTTTTTATAGGATATTATTTTTTATATTTTACTAAATTATTTTTCAAAATTGTTATTAGAATAATGTGTTTTATTAATGAAATAATTCTTGAGAATTATCAGAAATTGGAGAGCATGATACACCTTATATATGGGGTGGCCTAGATAGAACAAGGAAAGACCGTTACAATATATCATGGGGCGGCATAGATAGCACAGGGAAAGTCTGTTATAACTTAACCTTGGGTGGCCCTCGTAGCACTATGAAATCCCATTATTGCTTAACATGGGATGACCCAGAAAGATTCATTTAAGCCCATAATAGCATAATTGGAATTCAAACACATGATTATTCAAATTTAAAAGTGTCTTAGAAGGTTTTTGTTTAAATGAATTGGTATGTCACTTGAATTATTTTTGATTAATTTCTTTTAATTTTAATGATCTTCCATGAGAAAATTTTTATTTTTCATTAGAAAATTTTTTATTTCGTATTCTGCAAAAATGATAAATGTAAAGTTAAAATATATAAGAGTATTAACTTGTTACTAAAGTAATGGAGTATTTATTTTTTTATCCCTTACTGATCATTTATTATCATTAAAAGAATAAAATTTATTTCACAGGTCGTAAAGGATAATACATTTAAGGATAAGACCACGTAGAAAATTGTGAATAATGACCATGGAAAGAAAACATGTTTTTATTTTTCCTTTAGTAGAAAAAATGGTTAATACATAGAATTTCCCACTTGAAATGTATGAGTTTAGTTTGTAAATTTTTTCCAAATTATATAAATCTATAAAATGAAAATATTCTCAAATGTTAATTTATGTTAAAATCACTATATTATGAAATGATTAAGCCCAAGGCCTATTAAAACTAATTATGGTGGATAGTATCATTATATCATATCTCTAATGAAGAGTAAAAATCATTTAATGTTTTTTAAATTAAAAAATACATACTTTATAAAATCATTTGGAAATCACATTTAAAGAAAGAAGAAATTTCATTTTAATTTTTTAGAATTTATTTTAATAGAACAAAATTTATTAAAAAATTGAGATATAAAAAAACTTATAAAATCATTAAATCTGAAGAATATGTCTCATAAAAAATATATAATAGTGGTAGGAAAATATTTTAATATGAAAAAAGCTTATAATTATATTCTTATAAGAATTTTAAAGAAAATCCATATAATTAAAAAATGAATTGTTAGAAAAGTGATAAATGTAAACCCAATCAATAAATATATAAGAAGATAATATATTTTTAAGATATAATAAATATTAAATTTTCAAAAATATTAATTTGAACATAGAAAATCACAATTTAGAAGTGTGATAATTGAATGAATCACTAACCTTTACTCATCTTATCTACAAAAGTATTTGACTTAATTTTTGATAAACATATTATTTTATATAACATGTTTCATTACATTATTCAAATACAAAACCTTTTATAAAATTCAATTATTTTCATTTATTATATATATATTAGTTGTTTTTTGTTTTTTATAGGATGATATTACTATTGATGTTTTCAAAAAATTTCATATTGAAGACTTCAGTGTGAATTATTTTTTAGAAAATTAATCTCTGAAATATTGTTAACATTAGTCGAATAATTAGGTTTAAATTATTTATTTTACCCCATTTTCTTTTATTGAACATTGGGGTATGGTTCTTGAAAATAGAATCAACAAAAAAAACAAATTTTCTTCAATTTATTGGTAACCTCATGTTAAATTATATTGACTTGAAACCAGTTACCCAGATTCTGAGCATTATTAAATAACATTGGGATGATGACAAGTGATCATGTTTCAAAAGACCGAATAGTTTAGTATCCTTGGAAGTACTAGATACAGACATAGGTTTTACATTACATTATAAAAAACAAAAAAAAGGTGTCCCCTTTAAACACACTCATATCCCTTAACCTATCCCTGTAGGTCATGAATAATATCTTTCTTCACATATAGGAAAAAAGAAAATATAAGAAAAGTGTGAGCTCAAATTCTCAGTAAGGGTAACAATATAGTGGAAACTATCATAAATAAGCATAAACATTTAAGGAAATGTATAAGACTAAAACCCAAGATTTTTTGACTTAATATTTATCATAATATGGAAAATATAAAACAAAGAGTTCCATTTACTTATTCACATTGAAATTCCACTAGTCTGATAATCACATGCAATATAAAGAGACAATTTCATAATGATGAAATGCATAATGTCGAAAATCATAACCACATTGTCAAGGCCTTGTGGAAAGAATACAAATAAGATTTATCCAGAGCCTTGTGCAAAGACACTGGTTTGTTTCTTGAGTCCTATTGATGCATCAAGGAGATATAATGGTCTCCACCCATCACTTACTATGTACAATTCATTTCTCATATAAAAAGGGTCATACATAATGTAAATATTCATATTAAAACTAGCTTATGAAATGTAAATATTTTAACAACAAACCATGAATGGTATAAAAATAGAACATTCACAATCAATCATAACTCATACAATAAAATATGGAATATTGTATTATAATAAATCAATAAATGTCAATAATTTTTAGGGATGTTGACAAAGATGAAAATAATCCAAAAACTATTTGAGGGATATATCCTTTTTTCTTAAAAACATTTAAAAGTATCATAATTTATCAAGAAGCTATTAAAAATAGAATTTTGAATCAAAGTGTTTCATACCAATTTGAAACATTTAAAAGGAATTCTCATTTTGAAACATTCATGTTCATTTAAATAAATCTATATAACCATTTTCAAAATATGGACATTAATGAGAAAGATTTTGAATAATAAATCCTTAAAAAATTTAAAATGAAATCTTAGTAAGAGTTCCTAACCAAATGAGAGATGATTGAATACAGATACTTGAGGTAATAAAATCCTTATCATATCATGATAATAAATGGATTCATGATATTCTCTGTCAAATTATAGTATATAAACCACATAAATGTGAATTGGCGCATAACAACAAAGAGGTTTCACTAGAATGTATGTTGAGATGAAATACCTTATAAAGATTGTATCCTTAGGTTAAGGATAAATAAATGAAATAATTATGTGTGAAAAATATAAATACACTCAATATGACTGTATATTTAGTGTAAATAAATCAGCGGACATTCACACGTATTATTGTAAAAACAACACCAATGACATGGATGTTTAACACAATGAATAGAAATTGAGTAAAGATTACTCTTATCAAGTTCATATTAATGAATTGAGAATTTATTAATGGAGTGATTATTTGTATCAAAAGTATATCCACACCAAGGGGAGTAGAAATTTCTATATAAATAAATAAATTCTGATTTCACACATAATCATGGAGTAAAATAATAAATGATGTTTGGGTAAAACCCAATGAGTGGAAATCGAAATTTGAAATTCCCTTACCAGTTTGGAAAAGTACGAAATAGTCACTACATTAAATAAGTATCCTTCAATGAAGATGTAAATACTCATAAATTAATTTATATTACACAAATAATACAATAATGGTCAGTACATATACCACACAAAATGAAATAGTGGAAATATAACATGAATCTCATGGGAATAAGAATTGATATGAAAACCCATTACCTTGTACTTTTCTTTAGTCGAGGGTAAGTTAACCTACTGTATAATTGATAAATCATTGTTATTAAAATATAAAAAAACTAAATATCTAAAAAATATATCCTATATGATGTTCTAATAATTCATTGTTTAATAATATTTAAGTTGTATCATTGTTTTGGGTGTTAACTGATTCATTTTACTTTATATGTTTTGTTACATATGTCATGTTTGTTATGGATAGGATGTTTTTTATTAATATACTGAATGATATTAAGTTCTTAAACATTATATTTAATCATAAAATGAAAATTATTCTTGAATGGTTATGATGGGAATCAATCTCATCACGTTTGTGGAGACGATAATCCGTATGAACACACTAGCGATAATATCATTCCATTGATATTGAAATCGTATGTAATTGGATGGTATATCATATATACAGAATCATTACCATTTTATACCTTTTATTTACATAAATTATACTCATTATTATAACCATCCAAATAATTAGGTGTCGAATAACGAACTACACCGCGGCGTGGAGACAGTAGGCCGTATGTACGCACGGATGGTGACTTTATCATTCATAGGATAGATAGAACAATGAATATGGTTGAACCATATTTATAATAAAATGGTAGTAAGTATAAGGTACTAGAGTAGTTATTTTGGTATGTAAGAAACAATGAAAGAGGATGTGGGAGAATAAAAGGACTTTGAAAGAGGTTATTAAATCGTTACCTCTTCTTCGGGTGCTTCCTATTGATTTGATCAGAAGGGAACCATAGGTTCGATTTCTGATCAAAATATGGAATCTAAGTTAAAGTGAGGGTAGTTTGGAGGACATTTGAGTAGGGTTTGGCCGAGCCAAATGGATTTGGAGGTGTGATATTGAGAGAAGGGGAATTACTTTTTTATAAGATAAGTGAGCGTAACTTTTGGAAAAGATTGAAATATTAATTTATTATAAAATCATATTTAGTTTATAATGGATCCAAAAGGATTTATTTCAAGGATAAGGTGGATCTGGGTCGAAATACTCCCACAATATAGGTTTTAGATAGGTTTAGGTCATCATATTAACATTATCCTTTATATTTAATTCTTAGTTATATAATTAAACTTTAACCATGTATTATTGTATTATTATAATAAATGGTTAATAAACATACAATAAAATGAAATGAAACCCCCAAGTGATTCTGTATTGATATAACTAACCTTATATGTGTCCTTTGGTGGAACCTTATTTTTTAGGAATATTATTTCTATTAGTAATATAGTATTTGTTTTATAAACTCATTTAATCCCTTTTTAAAACTATTTAGTGTTTGGTTTTATTTTGAAAGCCATAAAAACTTTATCACTTCGGAAAATATACTTAATCAACCATAACATGTCATATTAGCCTATAAAATTCTTGAAATAACAAAAAAGTCTCAATTTACAATTATATTAATATTTATAACATAAATTATTTTAATCTTCCAATAATAAGGTAATTACTAGGTCAACATTGTGTCATATATAAATTTCATTATATAATGTCTAAAAATAATAAATAAAATACTATTATGTATAAAATATTAATATATTTCTAATGAATATATATATTCTAATTTATCTTATGTAAAACCATATATTAAAAATGGATTAGTTATTATTCTTTCAATTTAACACTTTTAACTCTTCTTTAAAAAATAACAATTAATGTCCTAATCTAATCCAAGTTGAGAAAAATGAACATATTGTTTCCTAAGAATGATTTTGGACGAAATATACTTATCCAATAGAATTAGGACATGTGTTAGGGTAATTATAATATCATTTTTACCATTAATTACCCTCTTTAATTTTAACTGTGGTAAATAAAATTCCAATGTTACTATTTACTAAAAAATACCTTTATTCTATTGAAAAACATTTTAATTACTGATGTAAACTGTGTCTCTCAGATTTTTAAATTTCAATTCACATATGTGGTAAAATAAAATTTTCTGAAAATTTACAAATGTGCTTTGAAGGTGGGTAAAAGATGTTAAAAGTTCATTAAAATTATATATATATATATATATATAATCTTATTATAAAATGACTCCAATTAATTACACTGGACTAATTTAGGTATTCATAATCTATTTTTACATGAAGATAAATTTAAATTAAAAATAATTATTTAAATAAAAATGTCGGTTTTTATGTACTACACGTTATTTTTCACTATTCATCAAAAATTGAATGTCTTTAAAAATTTACAAAAATTCAGCTGAAGATAATTTTGAAATTATGAATTCAAAAATTAGGCCTATTTTACCATATTCAAAACATAGAAGTTTCATTAATTAATTTAAAATTAATTCCAATTGTGAAAACAAAAAAGTGGGCCTTTGAGAAGTAAAAGTATCAACAGACTGGTATGTGTTTATATCCAATTTAAATGTGAAATTATTTCCAATGACCAACATTAAATTAAATGATAAAAATAAAATCAAACTATATTTTTAAAAGATCCAAATTTATTTTTTTACACTATTAATTATTTTGATTAAAAAATTTGTTTTCAACTAAAATTTAGTATTTTTTCACTATTCATTAAAAAATGAATGTTATTAGAAAAACACTAAAATTATATCCAAACTAAATTTATATGCCCCACTTATAATTAAGGATTCAATTTCATCAAATTGAATATATAAAGGTTTCAAATATGGTATTTAAAAAGGGTTCCCCGTTAAAAGGTGGAAAAATACATTTTTAGAAAACACTTCTTTTATCTGAAAAATTGAATTTGTCCTTATATTATGTCTAAGAAAAACAAAAGTTGAATGTTAAAATTATATGGGATATATATAAAATTCAAATTTTGGTTATTACTATTTAAAACCACTTTTTAAATGGCTTGTTTGATAGGTTGTGAAATGCTTGAACTCGGTGTTGTGTACATCGCATGCTATCGTATTATTCAAAGAGAAGCATATTGTGGAAGCTTCGGGTGTTACATGATCAATAAATTTTATGTAATTATTAAATAAATATATTCATGATATGTATTACTATTTTATATAATATTTTAATATAATTAATTTTTTAATACTTATTTTTTGTTGAAAAAGGATATATTTTTATAGCATTGTTCACATTGGTAGTTGAACCACCATAAACGAGAACATGTTATAATAGTGAATGTTTACAATTTTAGGGTCTTATGGTTGTAATATAATTTTAGTTGAGGGATAATAATAATATATTATATTAAAATGATTAATTATATTTAGGGGGATTTTGGATTATATGGTAATTCCATATGTTAGAGAACAACTTCAATAATTAAATTATGAATTTGCTCATTCTCAACATGGGTTCTTTTGGAATTTAGGATTTAGTATAAATTCATGGTATCAAAAGCATCCCAATATCATGGAATTAATTTTTAGATGAATAATTTTCAAAACATTCAATATATAACCAAATGTTTCGAGTGGTTTTGGATGCGAAGGGGAGTGGTAATTTTATAAGTGGGTTTTGATTGGAATATTCAGAAATACACATTTCCTATGGTGTAAGATTTATATTTGAGAGGGAAAGTTGGTAAAAGATATAAATTAGTGGATATGGGTCATGGATCCACTAATTAAAAATAATTTAGATATTATTTCAAGATATTTAATAAATTTTTTAATTATTTAATGCATTTTGATGAAATTTTACATGTCCTATGGTAACTTAATTCATTCCCCAATAAAATATTTCTATGAAAAAAATGAAATTGATATATTTATATAATAATATTGTGATTATTAATTTTTTATCCATTTCATCCCATTATATTTATGATTTTCTGAAATTAAAAATTTAATTGAAAAGGTAGTTTATATAGTTAAAACATTTTTTATATAAATATTGCTTTATAAACATTTTATGATCGTAATTATATTAACAATAAATTAATAATTAAGTTATTTAAGAATATTTCTTATAAATTACATTATAATCCTCAGTTAAAATTGACCACATTATTATATCAAGATTAAAATATATAATACATAAAAACTTGTTCTTTTTAAAATATAATTTTTTTATATTAAAATAACTTTAAACACATCCAAATTAAATTAATTATTCCCATTAAAACAATTTAATTTTATCAATAAAATGTTTTTAAAATAATTATTTGAATTTTATAAATACAATGAAATAATTTTTTAATAACTATAATAACAGTAATGTGGAAAATTTTATTTTTATAATAATTTATTTTAATTAATTTTAACATTTTATTTCAATTAATTTTGTTAATAATTTTTAAATTTCATTATTTTCAATCACATTACTTATAACACCCTAGTATTTCATATTATGTTATCTCTTTAATGTAATTCAATAGCTAACACTACACACTACACCGAGTTCGAGCACACCGTGACTTACCAAACTAGCCGTTAAAAAAGCAGTTATGAATATTATGAACTGCATTTTAAATTTTATATACTATATAAAATTTTAAAATTCTACTTGCTGGTTTTGACAACAGGAATTAATTTTCAATTAATTAACGGAACTCATATGTTTTTAATTTGGTAAAATAGATATCATTTCTTGATTCAGAATATTTAAATTAGCTTATGGTGATTTTTTAGTATTTTTCTGAAAACATTCTATTTTTGATGAATAGTGAAAAAAACTACATTTTAGTTTAAATCCGACGTTTATTTGAATAATATTTATTTTTATTTAAATTTATTTTACAGTCAAGATAGATACATAATACCTATATTACTTCAATGTAATTTATTTGAGTCATTTTATAATAGGATTTGTGTAAAAAATTATTTAAATTTTGATCCTCTTTTACCCACCTTCTAGGTAAATTTGAAAATTTGTATAAAATGTAATTTTACTACTTATATGAATTGAATTTCAAAAATACAAGATACACAGTTGACATTAGTAAGTAAAATTTGGTTGAATAGGCTGAAAATAATTTTTGGTGAATATTAACTTTTGAATTTTATTTACCACAATTAAAAGTAAATAAGGTAATTAAAGGTAAAAATAATATTAATATTACCGAAATATATGTCCTAATTTCATTGGATAAGTTTATTTAAACCAAAATCAAACTTAGAAATAAAATATAATCATTATGGTTCACTTGGGTTACATTAGAACATTTATTATTATTTTATTCAAAGAGTAGTTAAAAGTGTTAAATTCATTGTTGAATAACTAAACCATTTTTAATATATGGTTACACATAAGATAAATTAGAAAATAAATATTAAATAGAATTACTAATAGATTTCATACATCATGGTGTTTTATTTATAATTTTTATCACTTATAAAATTAATTTTTTTAGGACACATTGATGATCCAATAATTACCTTATTAATGAAAGATTAAAATACTTGATATTATAAATATAAAAATAAATTTAAATTGAAACTATTGATTCATTCCACGAATTTTCATTGTTAATATGACATGTTTTTGTTTATTTAATGTATTTTTTTAGGTAATCAGGTTTTTTTGACTTTCACAAAAACCAAATACTAAATAGTGTGAAAATTGACATAAATGAGTTTTAAAAAAAATACTAAATTAGTAAATGATATCATATTCCTAAAAATATATGGTTCTGCCAAAGGACTTATATAATGATATATATGTCATTAATTAAGCACTTGAGGTTCGTGTGATATTTTATAGTATGTTTATTTACCATGTAGTATAAAAATACAAGAACACATTGTAAAAATTAAATTGCCTAACTAAGAGTTAAATATAAAAGATAAGGTTAATATGGTGACCTAATATTTTCTAAAACATATTGGTTGAGATTATTTCGACCCATCCCTGCCTTATCCACTAAATAAATCTATTTTTAGCCCATTATAAACCAAAAAATATTTTATAATAAAATAATATTTCAAGCTTTTCCTAAAGTGACCCTCACCTTTCTAATAAAAGGGTACTTTCCCTCCCCTCAAAATCACACCACCCAAGCCATTTGAGTCATCCAAACCCTGCTCTAGTATCCTCCCAACTACCCTAACTTCATCCTAAAATCCATACATTGATCATAAAGACATCCTTAAGATACATTTTAATAAAATCTAAAGGAATAAATCAAAGAAGAGATAATAATTTCATCACCTCTTTCAAATTTCTTTTCTTCTTCCACTTCTTCTTTAATTGATGTTTCCATACAAAAAAAATATTTAAAGTAATTTATACATACTGGGATGTTATTATAAATTTGGTACTACCATATTAATTATTCTATCCACCCTATTAATGTCAAAGTCACTAAACATCTATACGTTCGGCTTACCGACTCTACGTTGTGGTGTAGTTTGTTATTCAACACTTCATTATTTGGATGGGTATAATAATGATTATAATTGATGAAAATAATAAATATAAAATTTTAATGATTAATTATATATAATATACCATCCAATTACATATTATTTCACCATCAATAGAATTATATTGTCAGTCATGGGTACGTACGGCTTACTGTCTCCACGGGACGATGACATTCATTTCCACCTTCACCATTCAACGATGATTATAAAAATATATATTATTAATTAGTATGTAATATATGGGATAATAATGCTACTATATATATATATATTTGTGTGTGTGTGTTTCTGTTTACATATATCTCATTCACTTACTTTCGTTCAATACGATATGAAAATAGAAATAGTGTAAATTCTTACGTACGACCTACTATCACCACAAATGGTGTTTTCCATTTCATATATATACCTATTATACATATTTATATTCTGAATATATATGATAAATAAATAATTTTTTATATTTTGGAAGCTATTAAATCATGATATAAGTGATACAGTCAAGAATAAAAAGTTAAAACATTTTCGATAGAGACAATGATTATTACACGAAATATTATTTTAACATAGAAATTTTTATTAAATGGGTTGTATAAATCCATAAATGAATAATGTATAATATCATAAATATGAATATGGTTCTCGTATAATTTAATAACATAATATGGTAATTATAGAGGTGGTTAAACGTTCCCTTGATCAAAGGGAATTACAAGGTAAGGGTAATTCCATAAAATCATTATTATCCGAGATTGTTTACTTGTAAGTATTTACTGGTACATTTTTATCATTCATGTCCATGATTCATGAATTTCTTTTCAAAATCAATATTTTACAGTTTTTTCGAAGGGAATCTTTATAAATAACGTCATTTTATATTTTTTAAAGATTAATTTTTCTAAATATTTTTAATTAATGTCCATGTTTTAAAAATGATTTTAAGTATTTATTTATATAGACATGATAGTTTTAAAATATTTATTTCTTTTAAAAATTTCAAAGTGGTATGGGGAAATTTTGTTAAAAAACTCATTTAAATGTCATCCTTTATAAATGTGTCACTTTTAAATGATTTCACAAAAAATGACATTTCTCTCAAAGAATTTTACTGATCATTTTCATCTATGTCATAATCCTTTAATATATATTATTCTTGATTTAGGTTCATATATTATAATAAAATCTTCCATATTGTATTGAATGAGTTATGATATGTTTGATAGTGGATGTGATATTTTTATACCATTCATGGTTTATGGTTAAATTATTGACATTTCGCATGAGAAAAACTAGTGTCTTGGAACGAGGACTTAACAAAATCATTATTTGTAGTCTTCACGCAAGGCCTTGGCCTTGTTGTTATGATATACGACAATATGCATTCCATCATTGTGAAATTAGCTATAGATATTACATTTTATTATTCAACTAGTATAACATCCATGTGAATAAGTAAATGGCATTATTTGATTATCTATTACATATAATGTTGATGTTTATGTTTAAAAAGATTTTTTTCTTGTCTTATACATTGACCAAAATGTTTATACTTATTTACAATAGTTTTTGGTATATTATTATCTTTACTGGGAATTTGAGCTCGCCCCTTTCTTATGTTTTATTTTTTCCAAGATGTGAAGAAGTGTGTTGTGATTGATATGCAGGGTTAAGATAGAGGGAATAATGGAGTTCTCCAAGGATTATTTATGTTGTGTTTTATTTTTGAAATTGTAACGTAATGTTCATATAAGTAATCAAATTTCCAAGACTGCTAAATTGATCGGTCCTTCAGGACATGATTCCTTGTAATCCTACCAATGTATTAAAATAATTCACCTACTCTGTGTAACTAGGGTCCAGGAATTACATTACTTAATCCTTGTATATACCCAAAATAATATTTTCAATGACATTATAACCATTTACCATTTTTCTAATGATAATATATATTTTAAAAGTTTTTTAATATATATCATTATGAAAATAATTTAATTAATTCTCAATATGTCTATCATATTAATAATTCATTTAATTATTTTCATGTTTTCAATCAGAGTTTTTATCGTCAGTAAAATTAAATAAAATAAATATTTTATGTTCATGGTATTTCTAATTACATGAGAATTTATTTATCCTATAGTATTATTAATGGTGTTTAATATTATATTCAAATAATGTACTATTTATTATCTTTAATTATTATATATTCACAAAATAAAATTATTCACTATTAATTTTAGTATATAGATGTGTGTCAAGTAATATTTTTAACACAACTATTATTTAAATAAATTTACATAGGAAAACTCTTGGGGTGTTACATTATACACCCATTAAAATAATTTTAGCCATAAAATCTATTTAATTATAAATATAATAGTCAGTTACATCTACCAATTTACATCCTCGGGTTCCCGTGTCGATTTCTCAAGCTTATGATTTAACTAGTAGACCTTAAAAATGTGAGTGTAATAGGTTGAGAGTGCAATATCACTATCATAAAAAATTTACACTAGGATCTCCTTGTATGGTTAATTGTGTTCTTTTTGTGTATCTTTTATATTCATAACATATTATTGATCAGATATATAAATCCTAAAACATGATACATGTAACATATCATGCATTTGGGAAAGGTTTAGAATATTATAAAGGTGAAATGATACAATTCCCCCATGATTTATGATTTCAAAAGGGGTATTGTATATTTGGTATAATTTACATTATTCTTAGTTATCATAACCCTCTTCCATGGTGATACTAAAAAAAGTATCCAATATAAAACTCAAAATTTCATGATTGATTATTATTGTTTTATATCTGTCGATTATGTATAGTTATGAATGACATTGAATGGATTGAGTATTATTTCACATTTATTATCTAATATCTTATACAAATATATTATTGTTTCAAGGAACATCTCATCTTATTTTATTAATTCCCCTCTTCCCATACAATGCCTTTCATGGTGAAATTAGAATGATATATTGGAAACAATTGTAATATGAGAACACTACACTAGGATGGGGTTTATATCAATCATTACTTAATTAAATTAAATAAGATCCAAATATTTTGTATATATTTTTTATCTTCTTAGTATATTGAAAATCGGACTTAGTAAGATAAAAAAATTGATGCTCAACTATATATCGAATGATAATAAATGAATTCCCTATAACATTATTATTATCAGGTCTTGATCATATATAATTGATTTTGGTTCAGAATGTAGTAATTCCAAATCCTCTATGTATATCAAGAAACATAAATCAACTTTGAAATCATCTGTAATAGTAATTAAATGTGTAAAAATTATAAAGAAACCCAAAATAATGAAAATTTATTTATAGCCTCTATTAGAAAACGAAGTAACCATAATGAAATTATTGGTGTTATTCTCTCATACAAATTCTTGTTATAGTACCAAGCACCATGAAACATAATTTTTAATATCCCCCTTCCTTTTATACCACCAAAGATACTCGTTGATATTTCAATAATAAATAGTTTTTCTATAATATATTGAGAATTTTGAGCTATATATGTTATATTATATCACCTTCTTCAATTCTGTTATTGGTTGAATACGTATTCATTTCCTAAATATTATAATTTACTCATTATCAATTTTAAACACAAAAATATTGCATATCATACTATGTAGAACTACATCCTCTTTATGTTCCTCATTTATCATTACATGAATGTATAGTTTGTAATGACAGGATTTACACCCTTCCCATTTTAATTACCATATATGTCCATTGAAATTCCATGACAATTATCCCTTTTTGTTACCTCATCATGAATATGTTAGCACGATCCTTCTCCCAAGGAGTATTATCCACCAGCTTTCCCTTCACTAGACGTGAATATATATCATAGCTAAAATACTTAATAAACTCCAACTATATCCTTTAGTGCATTTCCAAAATCACAATGTATGAATTTTTAATTTCACCTCTTGGGATAAGTATATATTAAACAATTTCGACCATAGAGACAATGAATACGTATCTCAATGAAAATATTATGTGAATTAGCACAAAACTATGTATTGAGTAATATATAAAATAATGTTTTCATTGATGTGAGGGATTAGTGAAAACCATTTAAATTTTATGATGATATATCCTTACCCCATCATTGATTCCTAACGTTATGTAAAAACAATTCACCACTATAAGGTATTGTGAGTAATTTTGTAGTGAAAACCCATATCTTCAATAATTCAAATATTTATGACATTAAATTTTGTATAATATCTAAACTTTTTAATGAGTTTAAATGGTTAGTAAATATTATTGTGTCATGTAATTTCACATAAGTCATGTATTTATTCAATCTAATTGAAAAAGTTGATATAACTCTATAATAATGTTTTTTGGGATATTAATTAATCACCTCTATTTTTGAAGATTCCTTTGTGATACCCACTCTTATAATTTCAAAGCCTAATAATTATACATTCAATAACCATATTTTAATGTTTCATAATTTGGAATTTAATTTACCTTTTTTGATGATCATTATCACATAACTAAAATATTCATCATGCTCTTCCTTGCTCATAAAAAAATTATATTATTATTTATGATCTCTAATAAAAATGAAATTTTATAGTAAATAAATACTATATTGATCATATCCATAATGGTATTGATGGATGTTTTAAGACCAAATGGAATCATTGTGACTACATATATCCCATATCTTGTATGGGTAGTTGTATTGTATATATCCTTTAATTTCTTCATTGATAAATGATATCTATATTGAACATAAATTAATGATAATTATTGTAGATATTTTATTTTATTGAAATAGTCACCAATATAAGGTATAATATACCTATTATTGATTTTGATCTTGTTAATTTAATGATAAATAATAGATGGGCACATTGATCTATCTTTCTTCTCAACAATGAGGGATGGTGTAACCTATGGTATTGAACACGGGAATGAAAACCCCTTATCAATATTCTCTATGATTTTTATATTAAATTACACTAACTAAATTAAGACTGATATATATCGAGTCATTCATATTTTTATAATTCCATTTATATGATATATTGAAAACTCACCATCAAGATATAGTGGTATAAATGGAATCTCTAATATAAATACATCAATGTATTCATACATTGTTGGGATATCATTAATAACTATCATTCCTAAAAACCTTTTAGCTATATACTCCCCAGGATTGGTCATTTATTCCCTTATAGTGGATGTAATTTCCATAGTCCTATTATGGCCTTACTTGTATTGATAATTGATTAAGTGTTTATTTGGAATTTGAAATATGATTTACCTATCCCTGTAATTGATATGTGATCTTTGTAGAGAGATGATATAAATTTATAAAATTACCACAAATATACTAAAGGGATTCTTATAATATTTATAGGTTACACAATCCAAAAAAATTTACTAAAAAATATTTCATGAAATTTGACGAAAAAATCATAATGTTCAAGAAACACTGGGATCAACAAGAAAAAACATTATAGAAAAAGAGTGAATGTAAAAAAATAATTAGAATAATAACATATATAAAATTTATTTTCATATTTCTTGAAATGATCACCATGTATATAGATAGGTATAATATTTCACTATTTTTGGGGTAGGATTATATTGTATAATCATTGAGTATGAAAACCCAACTCAAAATGAGTTTATAAAGATGATATTGAAACTATTTGCATAGTATGTCTAATATTCAATAGTAAATGATATATGAAATATGATGGAGCTATAATTACCCAGATAAGTCTCTAATCACATGATGGTATAGTATGTCTATGGTATTATAGTTACCAAATTCATCTAAAGGATTAGGCTATATTGTTCCAATAATCACCCAAATGGATCACTATCTACTATACAAACAATCATCGATGCTACTAACATAGTATACATACATAATATCACATCATATTATTCTTCACTCACTAATGTGAAAATTCCCATTAAATCATCAATTTAAAGATGATGATTCATGAAATATCAGTTGTTTTCTATTTCAATGCTCAAAAAATGTTCTTATAAATTCTACATCCACCCCTCTATTCAGAAATCATAACCAATAGAGGATCAACAATTATTTAACATATATATATCACCATTAGAATTTTCTACATGTATACTGGATTGTTCATTTAACCAACACACTATAATTTCAATTACACATCCTATATCAATCCTCAAATAATGTTGATTATCAACTAAATATTCTTCATCCATGGAGGAAATAGAGGGTTGTTTCCATGAAATATAAAAATTTTACTATTATAGGGTAATAAATTTTAATCAATATTTCTTCTGACCTCATAAAATAATATCATAGAATAAAATATTTTCTTCCAATATTATATTATAGAAATGTATTTTGCCTCTTTGGTGGATAAAACAACAACCTTCAACTACTCAGATATCAATTTTACTACAGTTATGCCACTGCTAAATTCATAACATATATTACTCCCATAGTATCATAATCACCTCAAAGTTCCTCACACACACACCCCTAAAAGGAAAACCTTTTAATAAATTACATATATACATAATTTATTCGATTTAGGTATCTCTGTATACACTTAAAAATTTCCTAATGTTTTTTCCACAGTTATCCATGAACCTACTCACACATCCGACCTCATGAAAAATATTTGTTCTTGTATAGACCATGTTATACATCAGGATTTGAAAAAATGATTCATATGGACCTCTATCCATATACTCAACCTATTCTCTTTTCATTGATTTTTAATGCATTGATAATTTTAAATGAATTTCTAGTGGAATATGAACATTACTTTCACCTAGTATTCTAAATCATATCATCACCTACCTAATATAGTTATCTTTTTATAACAATAATGTTCATTATATATAGTCCCTCTTGATCATCATCCCAAAAATTTAATTATCTTCCCAAAATCTGTAATCTCTAACTCCTTGTCTAACTTCCCATTCCTATCATAAATCACATAAATACATGATCTTATAATGATATTTTCAACCATATACGAAATAATGTAATGAATCCTTGACTATAAGGCAGGAAATGGAAGAACTAATATATGATACAATGTTTTTACATATATTTTCACATGAACACTTTAAAAAAACACCCACTAATTTTGTTCATGCATTAAACCACATAAGATATTATACTGTATTCACATATTTTCATCCCTATTTTTTTAATGTATCCATCTAAATTATGTATATAAATACCCTCTTATAGATCTCTATGAATGAACATTGAACTTACTTATTGATTCTCATGATAAAAACATTCTAAAGTAATAATTTCTAGAACCACCTACATTGTTTTGAGATTCAGAATGGGTTTAAATGTAATACTGAACATCCTCATATTAAAAATATTACATCCAAATCCTTCAACAATTTCTCAACATTCCATCACATTATTCCTTGACCTACTACACCCATATTCTCTACAATGTGTTCTTTACATGTGGAAAATGTGTTAGTTCCCTTGTATTATTATCATGAAATGAATATATCACATCATTTATAGTCAGTTCCAACTTGTTTAACTACATAATTTTTAATTGCATTAATACAAATTCTATCCCCCCAACATTAGATAAATACCAAATAATATATGGATGATTAATACCTAAATATAGGTATTATGTCCCATGATGATCTCCTCGGATCCACTTGAGGAGTAGACTCTTGGTTATTCATGTCACAAGCCCAAGTACACCTCAAATATTCACTTTCACAATAAATTATGAATCATTATTATGACTATCAATATTATCATATTTATGGTCCTTCTAGGTGATAGATTCATTAATTATAAATTTTTGTCTTATGATGGCCTTTTTCTTATTATCATCTGAAAATAGATAACCAAAATCTCTTGAATTATAGCCAATAAGAGAATATGATTTAGACTCTTCAAAAATATTTTCCATCGCATAATAATATATGTGTACATTATTTAACCTAAAAAAATCACATAGATGTCAGTGTCTTACATCTATTACAGTCCATAACACCTCAGGTAGACATTCACCCATTTTTATATATGGACTCATATGGGTGAGATATTCCACCATCGTTACTGCATAAGACCATAAAATTATTGGTAACAAATAGTACAAACTCATACTCCATGAACATAAATTTAGTTTCATATTCATCATTTTATGTACCACATTAAATATGTGTGTAACTAGGAGAGTATTCTCCCATAGATTATGATTATTAAAAAACTCCTTGAAAACCTAAAATACATACTCTCCAATATTTTCAGACGTCAAGTATTTTAACATTGAAGCTTTCTATTTCTCCAACATGGTATTTCACTTATATAACTTATTATACACATCAAATTGACTTTTTATAAAGTAAACACATACCATCAATATTGAGTCATAAATTAATGTCACATAATAGTGCGACAATCTAAGGGAATTTAATGGTGTAAGATGCCAAATATCAAAGTACACAAGGTCCATCTTCTCAACATTCATTGTTTTCCACATTTCCTAATAGAAAACTTCTTCTATTATATGGACCCGACCATAGACATTACACAGTTGAGTTAATTTAGAAATAACATTAATTTTAAAAATCTATTTTATATTTAGAGTTTTATAGAGTTAAGATGAAACCATAAATAGTTAACCTTGAAATTACAAGTATAAATTATAATTAGTGTCCATTTTTTCGCAAAACATCATAAACATTTTTTAAAATAAATCATGGTTTTTATTTATGATAAGTCTTCATAATGTTACACTTGATATCATCATTATACCACCTCAACCTTAAAACCTATAAAAAATATTTTAAAACATGGGAAGAGAAAAAAACTCTATAAGGGACCTAAATGATAGGAAACCATCAATTCCAGAAACCCCATAACTACCTTTCCTAAAAAATTCCTTTTTACCATGAAAGGGGTATAATAATATAAAATAGATCATTATTTTAATCTTTTAATATCAAACTATTTTCATGAAAACTAATAATCCATCATATAAAATATTTGTAGGTAACATGGTATATTATGATACTAAAATTGAATAACCATGTGGTCTACTTACAAACATGTCACTCTTACAAATGCATTAAATATCGACTACCATGCCCAATTTTATTAGAGGTTATAAAATAACCACCCATCTATGGTTTAACAAAGAACCAACCATCATTGGTTTTTCATGAATCATGCTTTAAAAAGTTCATGTATATCTATATAATTGTAAAACATAAAATCTAGAAATTTTCAACATGTCACTCAAAAAATTTCATTTTCCCACAAAAAAAACATTTCATATTATTGAAATAACCAATCAATTTTCAAAACCTAATTACAACATTTAAAAAGGTATTTTAAAATCAAATTATCCCTTATCACTTTGAATCATTTGATAGAATTTATAAAATAATAACATTAAAACGTTAACTTATATATAAATATATTCATAAAAATAATTTTGAAAACATGGACATGAAATATAAGGTTATAGAGGAATAAATCATTAGAACACTTAAAAACAATTTCTGTTAAAGAGTCAATTAAAAATATCATATCCCAAAAGGGGTCATTAATAAAATGAATTGATTAAGTTTATTTAGAGTAAATCAACAAAAAAAGTAAAACATACAACATAATATATTCGAACACAATTTCAATGATAATCATAGAATGAAATAATCATTTTAATAGTAATTTAACACATTAAATGGAAATTTAGTTAAAAAACCATTACTACATTGAAATTTGACAAACCATATTTCTCATGAAAGGGTAACATTTTAAAAATATTTTAATATCTTTATCCTACACAAACTAATGAAATAAAATTTTAATGGAATGTTGTATACACGTCAAAATATAATATATGTGCATAACATCAAAATATAAATCAAATAATGGAAATTAAGATGATGTCCCCTTACCTTGAGTCTGACACGTCACATAAAATATTTATATTCTTGAATAATATTGTTAAGTTAATTATTTAATATCATGAGAACCATGTAAATTTTTATTATTCTTTATATCTCTTATTATCATATTATAATAATTACTTATTTGTTCAAGTTCATGTGATACATTTGAAGATATTTTTAATGTGAGTCCAAAATGAATTTTTTAAGCTTCCAAGATTCAAAGTGGTAATAATTTAATCTTCTCTATAATAATATTCATGAAATAATAATTTAATTTATATATTAGTTAAACTTTATATCCATTCATTAAACATGGATATAAAAATCGACTATTGTATAATCATGAAGATGGTAAGGCATGCGTACTAAATAATAAGTATTATATTTTGCAATGATGATTTTGGTAAGAAGGTAAGTAAAATTTTAAAATACAAATGGTAATAATATCATTAAAGTAATATTATTAATTTAAATACTATTCTTAATATCATCCATGTAATGTGGTTCTGCAAAATGAATCACATCGTTTCATAGAGCTGATAGTTGACAAATACACATGAACGACACTATCATTTATCATAAATTTAAGGGTAATAATGGAAATTAAATATTATATATTTATAATGATAAAATTTTCATTAATATAATATATAAACATTAATTACATCATTATAACCTGTCTTTTGAGATGATGGTTGAAAACAATTATATCGGTTCACAAAGTGGTAATCCACAATACACACAAATGATTAATTTTTATAACATTTCATGGAAGTGATGATGGATTCAGTGATGATATTAACATAATAAATTATTATTATATTCAAGATATTGGATTTATTATTTCATTGTAGATGTAGATGACTTGAAGAAAGTGGAATAAGAAATAAAATATAAATACCTAATTAAAACAACACCTCTTCATCAGACAATAACATTTTCTTGACACCTTAATCCCCCCTGGGGTTGAGTTATTCCTAAAATAAGAAATATATAATTTGCGGACAAATTATTTGGATGGATTTTTTTGAGATATTGGATGAATAAAATGGGGTATGAATTGTTAGGAAAATATAATAATGGGTTCACTTTTATATGATATAGGAGGGGTACTCTTGGTATATTTCAAGGTATTAAATTATTATAAATTAAATTTATAATCCAAATGGACTAAAAATTATTAATTTAGAAGATAATATAATGATGAGAAAAATTTTATTCATAAAAAGAAAAATAAATCGATTTTTACTATTTTTAATCCTTATAAAATTTATTAACCTTTAATTAACCATTTTAATTTTTACCATGGTATTATATAATTTAAACAATGATAGTTGATATAATTCATATAAAATGTAAATAGAAAATTAAATGATTAATTAATGAAATTTTTAGATTTATATCAATAACTTGGTTGAATTTTATATTTTAATGTATTATAAATCATTTTTAGAAATATTATTTATTTCAAAATATTATTAATGTCGATTTTAACACTAGTAATTAAACGACTTCTTATAAATATCATTACCACATTATACCATATAAAAATAAATTTCAACTAATAAAAAACATTTATAGGTAGTAAATAAAACCCATTGATGAAATTAATTATAAAAATTATATTTATTTTGTTATTTTTAATATCATTTATTTGATATTTCCATTAATTAATCAATTACTTATTCAGCATTGTGAAATCATTTATAGAAATTATTTATTTCCTCAAAATTTAATAAAAAGGTAACATGATTTATATAAAAATTTGATATTTGAAATTAATATTTATAGTCTGACATATCCCATATATAACCCAATGTTAAAAATATTTTACTTATTAAATAAAATAATGAAAATATTAAATTTTATTTGAATAAATTACTATAGATGACATAAATACTTCCAAGTGGTTCCACGAGTTCATAAAATCACACCAATGATGATTAATGTCGATGATAACTAATAAAATAAAATTTGGACAACTATTAGTGTAATTTAATTATAATTTAAAAATCATTTTCCCATTAATTACATAATTTTCTATTATCCATGATAATAAAAAATATTACCCATGTTACTATTTATATTTTCTTAAAATAAAAAGGAAATATTTACTATTTTTAGAAAAAATGATTACAAATATGGAATCCATATTTAAAAATAAAAATATTGGATGTTCAGAAATCATTTAAATTTTTTTCACAATAACGAAATAAAAAAATATGTTTTTAAAATATAAACCTTCAAAAGATTGAAATGTTTCTATGTCGACATTATATGTGAAATTGATTACAATGACCTAAAATATATTCAACTGTAAATTTATATTCAAATTATAATTTTAAACCATTAAAAATATAATTTATCACTATAAATAAAGTATATGAAAAATTTGTTTGTAATTAAAATGAAGTATTTTTCATACTCATAAAAAATGATTCATATAAAAAAATAGAACTAAAATTCAAAATTAATATTTTTTATTCCTATTTAAAATAATTTTTTTATTTTGTCATATATAATTTATAACAGTGTTCAAAAACCTGATTTAAAATATGTATGCCTTCTAAAGGCAGAAAAATATGATTTTTTTAAAAAAAATATATCTTTTATGCGTAATATTGAATTTATTCTTTTGTAATTTCTAGAAAACACATAGGTTGAATTTTAAAAATTATATTTAATATATAAAATATAAATTTAATCAATATAATCCAACAAGTGTGATGTGTTTATTAATTGGCATAAATCGCTCTTATTCCTAGTAAAATAGATTTTCATTCCATTTTAAAAATTATTTTACTTCATTTAAAATTAATTTATTAAAAAATTAGTTATATATACATGTATAATACATATTTTGATAATTCAGTTAAACTAGTACACACATTCAATTTTAATTGTGGTTTTATAACATTGATATTTTATAATCATATTCAGTTTTTTATTTAAGCTCGATGTGTTCTATCATATATGTTACTGAAAATATTTTTTCCTTTTAAAAATCTGGATGTTACATCCTACCCCTATTTAATAAATTTCATTCTCACAATTTTAACATGAGAATGGTAACCGTAGTTCTACTATTCACATTACTTTTTTTGAAATCCCACATCAGAAAAAGGATTAATTAAACATACACTTTTAAAGAAAGAATGAGAAGTAAGAAGTTCACCGGAAATAATACACACTATGGTCAAAAATAAGAAAACATTGAAATGGAAGAAAAAACTAACTATCATGTTCTAATGGAAAGTGATAAATAATATGGTTATGATAATGTTGACAATTACGAAACTATAAATATATGATCGGTGAAAAAGAAAATAGGATTCTTAGTTAAAAAATTAAAAAGATAACATTTTTTTAAGAACCATTTATTAGATTTGAGGAATAAATTTAATTCATGTACTATGAACATAAGTAAACATGCATAATTTTCAGGTAGTGTTTTATCATTTATTAAATTTCCACAAAAAAATCATCTTTTGAACTAAATTATGAGTACTTAAGATTAATTTTTCACCTCAAAATCACTAGTATAAACATCTAGAGAATCACATAATAAAAAAATATATTCGGTATCTATTTATATTTATATGCAAAAATATCCAAAAAATGTTATGATAATATAAGATCATTCCCTAGAAATATTAAATTGTTATATATGGAAAAACAATGTTAATTTCTAAAATTATCTAGTAAATTTTTTTTCAAAATAAACCATTCGAAAATAAACATCATTAAAATTAATAAAAAATAAAAGGTTATTCTATCTACCATAATCTTATAGGATTCAAAAACTAGTTAATTTATTCCAATATAATAGTAATCACTTTATCAAAAAATCATTTCTAGTATCATGGTTATCTATTAAACATATTTTCTCATATTTAACTTAAGTTTTATTTGTTAGATGGTTTAAATTAAGAAAAAAATTATACTAACTAGGACATAGTATAGGATAGTGGTAGGTGTGTTACCATTTTCACCCTTTGGTTGTGGGTTCAATTACTACAGCCTTTCTAAATGTGATGGGTTTTCACCCATCCCATGGTTTTTCCTTTTTATAAAACTATATAATTCTCATTTCAAACCAAATATATTATAAAGTCATAAGAAATAACTACAAAATGATTTTAACTCAAATATTATCTCATACCTTTCATTTTTTATCCCCAAATTTAATAACCCATAATTACCTCAAAAATAAATGTGTCCAAAAATATCCTGAATCAACATAAAATATCATAAAATAAATCCTCAATGGCTTTATAAGACAATAACCATATGATCGACCTGAAAATTATACAATCATAATGATATACCTAAATATTAATAAAACATTCTCATATAAATTTGTTACTAAACCCTGCTCTGATACAAACCATAGGGACCCGTCCATCAACATTAAAAATGCTAATTATTTTTAAAATCACTTTCTTTCCCCAAATATAATTTATGTATTGATTTTTAGAGAGTTAGGAAAAAACTATACAATGTATAAACATAAATTATAATTGGAAAACTATACTCGTATTTATTTTTTCAAAAATCAAATGATTTTTTTAATTTAAATCATTGTTTATCATTATGAACCATCATTTAAATTTTAGGCTTGATGTCATCTTTGTCCAAAACTATTACTTAAACACTTTGAAATACAGTTGAAAACCTGGGCTGAGAACAAGTTCATAGTAAGTGACATAAAATAATGGAAACCTTTATTCCCATGAGATCCCATTGAAAAATTTCCATAAAAAAATACCTTCTTCCCCAAAAAATGAATCATCATATAAAATATATACTTATTTTTATTTTTAAAAATCAATCAATTTTCATGAAAACTCATAAGCAAGAATATAATATATAAATTGTTAACCTAGGATATAATTATAAAAAAATGGAATAACCATGTCATTGACATCTGATCATGTCACTCTTACAAATTATTTAACTATATGGTCAACTTCTACAACAAATTTGTTAAAGGTTATAATGTAACCACCAATCCTTGGATTACCATAGAACAACACATCATTTTTATAATATAACCACACATAAAATTACCTAGTACCATTATAAAAGCATAGAACATAAAATCCTGTAATTTTCCCAATGTAACCCATAAAATTTCATTCGAACACATAGAATAAATTACATGTTATTTAAATAACTAATTAATTTTGAAAACGAATTTAAAACCTTTAAAAATAAATTATAAAATCAATGTCTTCCAAACCAATTTCAAATAAATGAGATAAATATAAAAAAAATTAAAACATACATTTCCATATAAATAAATTCAAAAAAACCCATTTGAAAAACATGGACATGGAAGAGAGGGATTTAGAGTAATAAATAGTTAAAACACTTAAAATTACGTTTTAGTTAAATATAATTTTACAAATATCATATCATTAGAGAAATAATTAATAAAACAAATTATTTTGTTTATCCACTATAAATAAACATAAAATATGTTCAATTAAAACATAATATATTCCAAATTTATTTCCTACAAAATCATAGAATGACATAATAAATGAAATAGTAGTTTAACCCAATGAATGGAAATTGACTTAAGGATTCTCTTACAAATTATTAATTTATTGAATCATATGGAACATGAAATAGTACGAATAAATAGAACTTTTAATATCATGATATTAAATAAATTTATTATGTTTCATGTCAATGGGAAAATATATACACATTATAAAATAATATTCTTTCATAACATCAAAATATGATAGAATGAATGAAAATTTAGACGATTCCCCTTACGTTGAGTCTAAATCATCTCCTAAAATAATCATATTTCTGATCAATAAATACTATTTAATTATATACTTTCATGATAAAATTATCAAAGGTTATTGTTAATTTTTTATCACTTATTATCATGTTATAGCGACTTCATAATTATTTATGTTTTTGTCATACGTACTCATCAGTAACATTTCAATTTTTAATTGATCAGCATGGAATGAAGTTAACTACTATTATATCATTAAATAATTATCCAAATGTCATTAATATCATATTAATATTTTATATATACATATATATATGATCAATGGGATGCGTTGATGGTAAAATAATGACATAACTTCATTGAGGTGATAGGTTACATGTTTTCACGAACAAAGTTATCCTTTTTCCATGCATTGAAAAATTATACATTAAATTATATATTATCATTTTAATAATGATATATATTTCACTAATAAAATATATAGAATTTAATTACATAATTATAAACATTTTTGTGTCATGGTTTTGTAAAATGAATTACACTGGTTCATGATATGGTAAACCACCATACACATGAATGATTAATTATTTTACCATTTGAGAGAGGTGGATATTGTTTTAGGTTATGATATAAAAATATTAATATATGAGTATAAATAGGATACTATAATAATAATTTAATCATTGTCCAAGAATATTAGACGAAAGATGAAGAAGGGATAAAATATAAATAATTAATTAAAAAAATACCTCTTCATCAGACGATCTCCCTTTCCTCACACCATACGACCACTAAGGATGGTTTTATGTCTAGAATAAGACCTCTAAAATGTGGGGAGGGATTCTAGGAATGCATTTGAGATTATATTTGCTGATATAAATGATTTTTGAAATGTGAAGAAATGAGAAGAGTGGGATCTATTTTATAGGATAAGGGAGCTAATCTTTTGGAATTATTTACAGTATTTAATTAATAAAAATTAATTTCATTTTAAAAATGGATTAAAACTTATTAATTTAGATTATAATTATTATGGGTATAATTAAATTAATAAATGAAAAATTATCCATGTTTTCTACTTTTTTAAATTCGTATAAATTTTTTTAACCCTTATTTGTCCTTTTTATTTCATATTATGATATCATGTAATTTACACATTAAGGGTAAATGTAATTAAGATTGAATGAAAAATACCAATAAATGACTAATTTATGACATTGGGAGAATTATCCCAGTATATTATCCAAATTTAATAGTTCTATGAATTTGATATCATTTTAAAATTTTTATTTTTTATAAAATATGATTAATGAAATGTTTTTACAATAATCAATACGTGAATTTATAAAAATATGATAACAAAATGATATATTCACAAAATCTACATTACCAAATCAATAACATATCAATATATTCTATTAAATTTTTAGATGAAATAAATTATATAAAATTACATTTATTTTAATATTTTTGTTATCATATATTTGATATTTAAGTTTATTAGATAATTAATGTATTATAATTATGTAAACATTTAAGTTAATTTATTATTTACTAAAAATTTTAAAAAATTACCATGATGAGGATAAGAATTTTATATTTCAAATTAAAATTTATAGTCAAACATATTCCTTCTATACACCCAAATTAATAGTATTAAAAAACATGATTATGAAAATATTAGATTTCCATTAAATAAAATAATATAAATGGATGAAAGTCATATTTGTGGATCAAATAGGTCATGAAATCATCCCATGGATTATTCTGGTTGAAATTTAATCATCAAATAAAACTATGGAATGTGTTTGGGTAATTTTATAATATTTATAATACATATAATATTATTTCTATATTTAATTATTCAATTTTCCCATTACCACGGTAATAAAAAATAGTACTAAAGTTACAATTAATTTTTCTAAAAAAATGATACAAATTTACTAAATATGGAAATTATGATTTCGAATAAGGACACAAATTTTCAAAATTCAAAAAAAGCAAAAATTAAATAAAAAGTTATCTCATTGATGGAACGAGAAAACTTGTTTTTTATGTAAAAACATTAAAAATATTTAAATTGTTTTATGTATATATCCAATGTGAAATAGAGTATAATGACATTAATTGTATTAAATGATAATAACCTGACTAATTATACTTTTAATCTAATCATAATATTTTATTTAATACAATAAATAAATTTTATAATAAAACATTTTTCAATTAAAAGGAAGTATTTATCTCTTTTGTGGAATAAACTATAGTTCAACTATTGTAAATGCCATATAGAATTTATTTAGGTAATACTTCATCTGAATGTATCTATAATATTTTACAGGGTTATATTCCTTAATATGCATCCTATGATAGTAGATCTTCTAGTAATATTCCACGAACATTGAATAAATATTGTACTAATGATTTCATAATCAAGTTGTATGACTGAAATAATATTTCATCTCATTATAGGTATACTACATAGATTTTCATGTATGATACAACTCTACCATTACAATTCAATCTATGAAACTATGTTCTCTACAATCAGTTAAGGTTCATCATCAGTAAGATGTTCATTTCCAAAATTTCCAAGAATAATTTTTTTGGGAAACCCTTCTGTATATTTTAATAACAATAATACCTTGAATCTAAAATCCAATACTTTATAGAGATATTTATGAATAGAATCAACACATCATCTTCTCCATCATCTTCTATGTTTACTATATTGGATTTAGGTTCCATTCATTTTTCTATTAAATATTTCATGACATGTTCTTTCTTCTAGAATATCCAGCATGTACATCATGGAAAATTTTCCCTATCTTAACTCTTTCCCCAATATTTCGATCGTCCTCTACAATTACCTCACAGATCAAATATGTGTGTTTTGATAATGTTTTGAGTAAAAAAATAAAAAATTTATAAACTATTCATAGAATGTCCTCATGAAGGATTATATCTCATACATCCATTAGAACTTTGTCTGTATTCAATGATCAACGGCTCATGGCTATTATAGTTCCTTAAAAATTATAATTTAATTAAGTTAGTTAAACCGGTGAACATACATACTCATAAAGTTTTATTAAAACTTATGAAAACTGACTTATTGTGGAAATGAATTTATTGACATGATATTCAACAAGATTCCATTCAGTCATGTTTAGTTTGAATAATTGTTGATTTAGGTAAACATTTTTTAACATAGAATGTCTCCAATTCATATTCAAGAGAGATTTTATTAAGCCATCCATTTTAATATCCTTTATGGTGTTAAATACCATGTTTCATTCCTATGTAAGACATAAAAAAACTTGAACATTTCAAACTAGTATATTCCACTCTTTCTTCTGCATGACTATTTTTTAACAAAGAATATGTATGTTCATCTTTTTAGATAAAGATACTCCTAGAACTTCATTATATAGTAATGTAATTTTTTTTCATCTAAGTGATTTATTGTTACATTTACATCTTCATTATCCAATGTTCAATTTTATATAAATAATACTCAATAATCTGAACTAATCTTTTGATGCAGTTTGTTTTTGAAGAAATTAGATAAATGAGCATCAAATTACTTATAAAAAAAGTGTAACTGATAAATTGAAAAATAAAATGATTAATATCAAATGACACATCAATTAACAGTGTATGGATAATGATCCCTATATCAATTTATGGGTAGAACACATCACTAGTTTGGGAGATTAATTATATCATTAAAATATAAGAGTGTGAATCCTAGGTCAAAATAAGATCCTCATGATGGTGTTGTAACTGTTTCACTAACCACCAATTATGTCCATTTTACTACAGCAATTTTGTGGTTTTATGTCCACTAAGCTACAATGGCTTTTCAGTGTCCCCATTCACATGTTACTATAATAGGATAAAACTATGAGAGTTGTATTCTAGTATATAGTCTTCATCATAAGAATTTAATCCATCTGTATCCATTATATCAGGATATATAATTCTAATACATAAATCCTAATGGGGGTTATTAAATGAATATAGAAAATTTTCCAAAAAAAAAATTTGTAGAACCATAAACAAATATTCCATATATAATCTATCAGTATATGATGGGGGTAACTTTCACCATATCTCTTTTGAGAACAATATAATTAATTTTATTTATATAGTATATCCAAGTAAATCTTAGATTTATGGGACTCCCTATTAGTTTTTTTATAAATAATCATGCATTTAGTGAACTTGTTTGCATATTTAAAAAATTTCTTATAAATAAAAATTTTCAGTGTGGATCCTGCATGAAAATATAAATTTCATCTATCCATTTTATTAATTGAAGTCTTTATATCTATTCAAAATTGGGTTCTTGATGACCTTTTCATCCACACATGAAAAATATATTTCATCCTCCAATTTAATTCCCACTAGAATTTTTCCCATCATTTGGGAAGAATGATTTCCTTTTATCAATTAATATATTCATTTTTGTTTCCATGAAAATAATTTATTATGTTTTTGTCCCCAAAATTCAAGGAATAGTTTTTCTCCCCACTATCATTTTATACCTTGAAGAGAAGTCATAAATTTTTTCCTCTATCTACCAAATTACCTTAATTACAATTCTATTCAATGAATTAGATTTTCGAAACTAATTAAATGGATGATTTTTCTTGTAAGGATATTGAAAAAATCATTAGAGTAACATGAAATTCAAGTGACGTTATCTTCGAAGGTACCAATTGATTCATCATTAGTTTTTTTAATATTAGGAATTTTCAATCATTTTTTTATGAATCACAATCATAAAATATTTGGTTAATAATATTTTCATAAAATCCTATCATTATATGAAGTAAAATCAATACTTTTAGGTTATATTCATAGTGAGTATCCACTATTGTTCTGCCTCAACTTCAAAATGGGAAACGACTGAAAACCCAATTCATCGATCGATAAATGGAGAAAATAGTATATAATTTTCCATGTATTGTTCTATTTATCAATGATTATTGGATTAGAATTCTAGCTAAATGAGGGTAGGTACTTCAACACTAATAAATAAATGGAGAGTTATTACATCCCTTATTAATTATGGGGTTTTTCTTGGTTTGTGTTGTTTTTAAAGTATAGGAATTTCAAGAGAGCATTTCCATTATTTAATTAACACTTTCTATCGTAATAGTTGTATTTTCATTGGAATAGTCATTCCAATGCCCATTATGAATACACTAATCATTAATACACATAATATAATGACTTAAGATGAAAATATACACTTAATAAAATCATATATGATATTTAGGACTAGATTATTTGGAAAATTTGGTATATCGAACTTTAACAAGATACATGAATCTGAAACCATTATTAAAACTGTAACACATTTCCTTATATTCCAGCAATCCTCTATTAATTCAATTGAAAACATGAATAAATTTATAAGTGGTGGGATATAATTTCGAATAATGGAATAAAAATATGGAATAAGGAAATGTAGTAGAAGAATTCCATGAGGAATATAAAGGTTACATGGGGGGGGGGAGATTCGTAATCATGACCATTGATGTGCGATATATTGTTATAATATAATGGAAACATATGGATTTGGGGATAACATAGAACATGAGATCATAACGGTAATTCAATGATAACCGCCAAGAAAACATAAACATTGACCTCATAGGATTACATCGTGTGTACTATACATTTCATCTTGTGAGATGAATGTATTACACAATACATTGTAGTACTATATAATTTGAGGTCAACCAATCACTTTCATATTATTTACATGCATAAGGGTTCCACATAGATCATACAACATAAGGATGAATTTAATAAAATTTAACCCTATGATTATGGGTTGTGGGTTGAATACATTTAAATATTTAATAAATGAAGTATAGTGATATCTAGTTTAATACTATTAATTATAGTTGCAATTCAGTATTCACTACAAATTTTTTTGAAATGGAAAATATAAGTACAAATTTGGAAAAAAAATATGGTATAAAATGATTCAAAAAAGTTTTAATGTGAATGAAATTGGTATACCATCACTTGGAAATTATAATTATTTTATGAGGTATGTGAAAGAGAATATCCCAATATGAAATTTGGGGGAAAATGCCTAATATATAAAAGGTTCTTGAATAATGACTATAATGAGATGATACCTTTCATTGATATAGAGATTATAAAATCATGGGACATGCATATTAATATATTGGGAGAACATTGGGGGATATATAGAGGGAGAATCAGTGTAACCTCATAATCCAATGGATTTGAGTGAGGAGGAGTCAATGTTTCGTTAGGATTATATTGGAAAAGAGAGGATAATTTTATATTAAGTTCATAACATAAGTTTTAGACTATATATAATTATGTAATGAAAACAAAAACATTCCCATTTATATTTCACATGGTTTTACCAAAGAGTAATGATTTTAATTATTTTTTATGTATTTTATATGAAATAATTAAAATAATAACTATGGTTATGTGGAAGTGATCAATGATTATAATGGGTTTTTAAAACAATAAAATATAATATAGGTTTTAGAGTATTTATTATAGATATATATAATTGTCAAATAAAATCAAAACCAAGTTATTTTAATGGAAAAAATATTTTTGGTCATGGATACAAATTGTTGTTTTTAATACGTCACTATTTAGTTTTTATGATTACATAATACGTGCTATATAATTATAACATATATAATATGTACCCAAAAATTATATTATCATATAAAATTATTAAAAATTCACGAGAGGGTAATTTTGAAATAATTATTTAATTTTTTTTTTCAAATTAGTCCTATAAATATGATATTTACTTGATGAAATAATAAATCTCCATAAATAATAGTTTTTTTAGAAATGACATTTTTTCCGACCATTTAACTAATTAAATTTTAGTTCTTATAATTATGTAAAAATATATGTTTAACAACTATTTATTACATTAAATATTTTATTGAAATAAATGTTATTTAAAAAAATATTTAATTCATCAAAAAGGATTCCATCAATGAAATTTTATATTTCTCAAAAATACAATTTGTTTTTCGCTACATCTAAATATAACTTTTATCAAACATATAATTTAATCCTTCAAAATATAATTCTAAGGAAATTTTTTTATTAAAACAATATATAAAAATTAATAACAATAGTGTCTAAATTCATAGAATATTTTTACGCCAGTAAAAACAGTAAGGGTAAGTTATACGATGGGGATATTTTTTTAATGGGGTGTTTTGGTGAACATGGTTTGGGTCGTGATCTTAATGAACTTAATCATAAACTATAAAAACAACTTTCATTATTTATTTGTTGAATCCTATTAGGGGAATGGTCAATGGAAAATCCTAGTGATACTATCTCCCTCAGATGATTCGATAAATGGTCATCACAAGCTACGATCCTTATGGTCAAGATCATTTCATTCTTTTTTTAATATCAAATAGAGAATATCATAATTATTATGATAATTTTCATAATAGTCACCATATAATGGATATATTATCATTGGATTTGATGATGAAGTTTATTTTAAATATGATAGGATAAAATAACTAACTATCTAAAATAACCCAAGTAATGCATGGGTTTTTTATAACATCATTTCTTAATAAAGCATTAAATATTTTACTAAAGAAAATTCCATTTATAAATATTTATGTCATTTCATCCATTAAAATTATGGTTAACATGATTCTACATAGTCTTGTAATTTGACCAAAACAAAAAATTTACTGTGAGTATAAAAAAATTGTTAGTGTTGTAAATCATATAATAATCATAAAAAAATAATGATTCCTTAAATCTGGATAATATCATTTCATCATAAGAAATTTTAGGTTCTTCATAAATTCTTTTTTCAATCAAATGTTTTTTAAGAATCTATCTCTTTGTTATATATAACATAATAGAAAATAAATAAATAAACCCACCATAAAAAAATATTTTACCAAGATTTTCATATATACAAATTTAACCATCTATCAGGATTAATCTTTACATACAATAATATATTTCACCTAAAATAAAATGTTTTATATATCATTTGATATTATATACTAAAATATTTACTTTCTAATATTTTCAAATTCTCCAACATATATTCCTCTCACATTATACCCTTTTAAAAACATCTTACATAGTACAATTATTCATATCATGACGAATGGAATACTATGAAACGGTGATCTTAGATAATCAATATAGATAATTAGAAGGGATATAAATTGAAAATTTTAAACATAACATAGTATTTGAATGTTGATTTGATAATTAAATCATGATTCATGTTCAAAAAATAAGAGAATAATATAAATTAAAATATTTATCATAAATAAATTATATTGAAATAACGTTTTGGCAAAATATAAGACATATGTATTAAGAGTGTGATTACAATGGGAGATAGTAATGATCTATGAAAATATAAAACAAGTATAACAATTATTCCTAAACATAATAAAATAAAACATAGTTGATTTCAATACTGACCACCAATACACTCATATCCTTATATATTATGCTACACACCTTCACTAACATTATAATCATTGGCTAACCATCCATGTCCCATAAAGTTTATATAATTCAGATGAACACACCAAACATATCATGATCTCATGAGATATGTAAATTTAAATAATTACATGGGAGAAAATAATCCATTCATATGTTTTCCACAAGAATGTGAAACCATATTTATTTCAATCTTAGGTAATTTATCTCTATAAAATGAAGAGGGTTTCTTAATGAAATCAATTTGAAAATTTTCATAATCTTTCAATAGAATGAATTTACATGTTATCATCCATGAATATACCTAGTGAAGAATAATAATGAATAAACTATGTCAATATATGTGAAAAATAGTTTCTAAATGAAATTTGAAATCACCAAAAAAATATGAAGAAATGTCACGTACTTTTTTAATACATATAATTTAATAGAAAATCATTATTAAAACAGTAGGAATAGAAATTACATTGGAAAATCATTAAAAAGTAATATGGGAGTTACATAATTGAAAAATGATAAAGACTGAAAGAAAATTAATTCATAATAAAAATTCTTAGGAAAAATGTGTAATTCATACATTTATGATGAATCATAAAGTCATTAGAAAATGAAACATGTTTAAAAATTTAAGATTACTCCATTAAATATATTTTAAATTCAATCAAATAATTTATAAATTGTCCTTATAATATAAAAGTTGTGAATATAAGGATGTTCATAATACAATATAATTAATTTGGATATAAATGAGAGTGATTACCAAATAATTGTAGAGTTATGATCATTCTGCATTACCTACATTATTTCAGTTTTATTATGAACTAAATACTGGAATCATTTTGAGAATACATTTAATATAACAACCTAAAATTATATCAATGGAAACTAATTTCCTATAATTATGACATAAAACATACAAAATCATTTTTACAGCATAATATTATCTTTTTAAAAGATGAATTAAAGAAATAATTTGTATTTTCAGAAATTAAGGAACCTATACCAATGGAAAAGTGACTTAAATGTTGGAATAGTAATGTGACCATTATGAGTACAGAAAAAATTCAATAGAATAGTAGCATCACCTATAAATGTTTAAATAATATTTTTTTATCTTTTAAATTAATATATGATACATTTATATCATGGAAGAAGTAAGTTTTTTTTAATAATGATAAATTAAGTATTGGTATTTTTCTCAAACATAAATGATTATTTAAAATTTTATAATCAGTCTCATTATTTAAAAGAAATTTTATTTTCATAAAATAGATTCATAAATCTGTATTTTTTGTCGTATTATTATTGGAAAATTTATGGGACCTTAACTAATTTTTAAAGTTCTATAAAATTAGTAATAATTTTAAATTTTGAAATTTCCGTGTAAATTATATTTTCAAATAAAAATTAAATTTATAATAATTAGAAAAATATTTTCATAAAATTGAACACATTTTTTATATCTACATTTTGATAATTTATTAGGTTAGTTTTTTGGATTTTTCTAAAATAAATTAATTTTCGGTGAATAGCGAAATACAATATTTTACAGTATTTAACATTATAAGTAAATAAAAGACTTTTTGAGTCATTTTTGAGTCATGGATAATTTATGTAGCCATAATATAGAACTATAATTTAATATTTACTGTATGTAGTCATGCTAACTGCCACTATTGATATTCAAGAGCCAAAAATAATAAACAAATGAATAATATTATTAAAAACAGCCTTCTCTTCCACTATAAATATGACACTTCACCACCTATTCGTCCCACACCACCAAATAATTAATGATTCTCAAAAAATTCCAAATACCCTTCCCAAGCCTCTTCCCATAATCCAGGAGCCTTTGGTAACAACAAAATTCCAAACTCATTTTTCATAAGGTGGTTCTCTTGGAGTTGAAATTCAAAACATAAAATCCTCTTCTGTTTTCTTTTAATTTTTTTTTAATTTCTTATAATCTACATTACTCTGCTATAAATAATTAAATGATAAATAAAATATATTATATATACTATAATTTTATTTTTTAAAATGGAATATTCATCATCAAAACCCATATAAATTACTTTTTATTCTAAAAATGAAAACATTGTCTATAATGTGTGGATTTACATCCATAGAGGATGATGCACTTTCATTTTCCAATACATCCTTCTAGGATGTTCATAATAAAATTATGAGGGTTAAATCATATTTATTATACATATTATAAGATACATAATTTTATGTAACCAATAAATAAACATGATATTAAATAAAATGAAAGAAGATTTTGATGGTCCATAATAACCATACAAAATAAATTAAATCTTTTTCATTAACATACAATCTTAAGAATAAACCTAATATATGGATGAATAATTATATATAATTCCTTTTTATCTTACTTAAGATCATTATAATAATATATGTTCAATTCTAGGTAAATATTACCGTTTTACATGATCTTTTATACTTGTATACAAGTGAACCAATCATGAAAACCAATGGATCAAACATTGTTGAATAATGAAATTGGATCTTAGAAGTCATGAATAATTCAACAATTGATATTAATAAAATAATAATAAATAAAATAAATTTTAAAGTGCCTCTTAATTAATTAATTAATGGATTTAATTTTATTTTTTTATAATATAAAATGTTATTCCTTTTCTATTTTAAATGATCATTAATATTTTCTAGAAGCAGCACATAAATGATTCATTTCTAATATTTCTTAAACACTCTTTTTTATATGTTTTCACTTTTTTTATACATAACATATAATACTCTAGGACTATTTTTCCTTATTAATTTATAAGTTTTATTTACATGTATTTTTTCATGAAATCTATTATGATATTCCCTTTGGTTAGACCATATAACATTATTATGATACCAACTTCATTTCATGGGTAACCCTTATTCTTGATTCTTAAAATGGAACACATATTCATGAATATTTTACAATCAGTGTGCCAAAAAATTACTCCAATGTGTTGGTTAATGATTAATCACATGAGACATCATGTTGGGATAGATAGTAAACTTGATTCATTTATGGGACTTTTTTTTACATTGTTTAATTTTTATGGTAGTTAGCCATGACACTTGATCCTCTATGTGTAATGGTATTGGAAGTATTCCAGGAGTAATGAATATATCATGTTGTATGTTATTATCACATTCCTACAATTCCATGATCATATGATCTAATGTTTTACATTATATTCCTTCTTATGTTTATTCATGTTCCAATCCCATTATGTCGTCATGTTATACCTTTTAACCAATATGATATACATTACTTATTTGTTTAATCCATTAATGTTATGTTTATATCATCCATTTTTTCATGTATTCCCATGGTTATCCTATTAACATGTGAGGGCTCATGGGAATTTGAAATATAATTATGGATGATTAATATAAATTTGTTTTTTTTTTATTTTCATGTATTTAGTTTTTTTATACCTAATCATCCAAAGACAGTAGAATTTATGATACATGGTTTGTATTTTGTGTTTAATTATGATTAAAAACATGTAAAAATATGTGTAAAAGGAGAAGAAAATTGATTTTAGTTTCAGATAAAGGACTAGTTATTTTTTGAGATTATGACTTGAAAAACTTATTAATAAACCTATGGATAATTCTATCCCCATCGATAACTATGATTTAAATTTAGGGAATATCATTAAAAGATATAATTTATATTTACAAGTTTATCATTATATATTATAAGATTATTTTTTATAATGTTTTTATTTAAGTATTCAAACCCCTCTAATTGTTCATTCTTTTTTTAGTTATTTCTAGAAATAAGAGAACTCATTCTGACAATCAATATGATAGGAAATATGATGATTTTCCTAGTGAAATGACATTTCTAATGGAAACGAGATGTCAAAAATTCATGAATGTAATATCACAACTAGATAAATCTATGAATAATGAATTCAATTATATGAAACACCCATCTTATCCAAATAAAGATCTTGTTTTGGTCGAATACATTACGTAAAAATAAACACTTCTATTTATTGGATCATCTTATCCTATCCACGTGTAATAATGGATTACTTATATTGAGAAGATATTATCTATCTTTCAATGCTCAAAATAAAAAAGATTGTATTTTTTGTCTATTAGTTTGATATGGAATCTAATAAGTTGAGGAAAAGGATAAAAAACACAGAGTATGAGGAGGAAAATGATTCAATGGAATCTGAAGAATTCATGAAAATTTAATTCAATAAATATTTTCCCAAGACTCCCCATCTTAAGATAGAGTGATAGTCCCTTAGAAATCGGAAAATGGAATAAAATTATTTCACGACCTGACCATAGGGCCCGTACAGTGACAACCCTAGGCTAGCCTTCCATTGGCCTGGGGTTGGCAAATGGAACTGCAAAGGAATAACCCAAATATGAGAAGGCATTGCCTCAAAAACCTGTACACACACAAACCGGGCACACTCTACACAAGTAAACAAAACGGAAAAGAAAGGAACATCCATAACTAAAAACCACTACAGGGTGTAAAAGTGAGTAATAAATGTAAAGTGGGATAGAATACAAGCCCAACTAAAATATAAGAACAAAAAAATTGAAAAACAGCTCCTGAGGTCTTCCACCAAGGTTTTTATCGGAAGGTTAGTTACAGATCGTAACCACAGCTCTCCATGTTTACTGGTCACCTCTGTACACCGTCCGTTAATCAACTCAAAGCACCATCAAGACATGAATCCTCCAGACTCATTATAGTTTTCTATCATCAAAACATGAAAATATAAGGTGCGGGTGAAGCTCGTGTAGTTTTGAGTATAACAATACACACTTGGGACCCTGAGACCCCCAATGGTCATCGAGAGTTCCATAAACGAAAAGTCGCAAAGCAAGATCTCAATCAAAAAGAAAAAAACCAAAAGCTATCTCACATGAGTTTTATCATAATTTCAGAAGTAAAAATGATTACTCATAATGTTAGATCATCTTATTCTATCATGAGGCTTTGCGGATGACTCACACTGGATCACATGGTGCTGATCCACACTGGATCGCTCGGTGTTGATCCACACAGGATCTCTCGGTGCTGATCCACAAATGATCACACGGTGTTGATCCACACAGGATCGCTTGGTGTTTATCCACACAGGATCTCTCAGTACTGATCCACAGAGGATCGCTCTATTCTGATCCACACATGATCGTTATTCATTTTTCACAACTCATCCAACCACTGGATTCCCACACCAAGCAGTCATGATTCTGTGATAATCATATCCTCAAGCTATCAGTCAAATTTCAACCAGGAAAAATTTCCATGAATATATAACCCAATAAACCAGAATTTCATAAGGGTTCCCACAAAACATACGACACATCAATCGGATGCTTGATCTGTGAGTTGTAAGAATTTTAGTGCTGAGGGAACAGTTGGATTCGAGGTCAATCCAACCTGGTCGTTCTCCAACATCCTCTGAACTCATGTGAAGAATCACAAAAGGTCTTCATCTTATGAAGGTTCATGCTTCCATACTTGGTTCATCAAACATACGCCCAGTTTAGGAGATACTCCCATTTCAGTGTAACTGGGATGAAAAAGGGTCTAGTTCTGGTCCGACCCGGTCAGACCAAACCGGACCAGACCGATTGGCCTAGTCTGAAGGGGCAGGGTCCTACCTATCTCACTCAGTTGGGAGCGGCCCACAGGGCCGTAGAATCATCCATTCTACTGGATAGGTATGGGTATCCTTCACCTCCCAAATGGATAGATGTCTGTTCGGTCTAAATGCAGTAGCTCTAGTTGGAGTTGTTCCAACTGGCGGGTCCAATCAAACTGGTAACACGATATACCTATGGGGAGTGGTTATGCCCTCCTCTATAGATTGAAGCCACGACCTTCCTCTGTGGCACACCTCTTGGAGTCAACGCAGTCAACGATAGCCCCCCCCCCCCCCCCCAGTCTCCCGCGAATCAGAGCTGTGACCCTCCTCGATAGTGCGCTGCCGAGATGCGTCGTCATCGTCAATGCGACCGGCATCAGATGACCTCCCTTGCCCTCCATGGAACCTTCAGGAACCACCTCCTCTTCATAGTCGGTGGTTGTCGGCCGCCACCTCCCTTGGTCGTCGGGGTCTCTGCCCCGGTGACGCTTCCTCGTGGCACCAGTGAAGCTCTAGTGGTCCAATTTTGTTCTTATCTGCACCAACAGGCCAGCCGGTATGGTGCATATGTTTCACTTCCCTTGGTTCCACCTTTCCTCCACATCTTTCGGTCTCCCACGTATAGCGTAAACAACACCGAGATCAGCAAAGGTTATGGGCCTTGTTCGTTCGGCCTACACCCTCCACATTATCATTATAACATGGGAATTTTCCATCATCATCAACAGAGATAGAATGATTTCACTATTAAAAAAAACCTCTACCTCATGCTCTTTGGATATCTTTGCGGATGAGGAAGTAGTGTCCATGTATGAGGGTGAGGCAGATGAAGGAGAATATTCACATCCTTTGGTGCTCATCGTAGAATCCTCCATCAGTCATCGAAGCCTCATTCTAGGAGGGAGGAAGATTCCACAACACATCATTAGAGGTTCCTCTCTTGAGTTCCAAAAACCCTTTCCCGAGCATCGTTTAAATATATGAAAGAGAGGATCAATGCACCACATAATTAATATGGTTCATTAGTAAATGGAATTAAGGAAATTATTAGTTCTCCTAATTGTGCGGTAATATAACCATGTGTAACATGTCATTTAATTTGCTGACAACCCAGTGGTTCCTCCACCGCTGCTCAAAATTTATAAGAAACAAATAATATAAATCGTTGAGTTATTTTATTGTTTTTTTGTAAATTCCAAAAATTAAATTTTTCGTCCCACACTTTTTGGTAAAAGATAATATCCCCTTAAGCGAATACCATCACTACTGATTCCATGGTTCCCCCAGACTACTAAATTAAGCACCAGTTCAAAATATATAAATCTCCACATGCATGTTTCCTGAACATATATTAAAAATGGTCAAAATTATTAATAGTCACTGTCGACCTGTGCCGGTCGAGGTTAGGCTTTGCCTAAGGGAAACATGCCCTCACGAGCTCAACTGTACTCTTAGATTTCTGATCCAATTTACCATTTAGATGTTAAAGAATTTAACAATAAAATTATGGTTACTTAATTATTTTATTTACAGGAAAAAAATGACATCTACTTTTGGCCTGTGCCCGCCAAGTTTAGGACTTCCTAAGGGAAACATAACCTAAAAATATCAATATTGGTCTCAAATATTTAATCCTATTCACTATTTTTGAGTTATAATCATTTGAAAATTAAAAAAAATTATTTAATAATTTTATTTATAGTTATACATGTTTTGGGTTTTCAACTGGAGGCCTGCGGTGACAAAGCCTAAGTTGTGACTTGGCTAAACCCACCAAATTTAACGCAACAGTGCACCTAAATTTATGATCAATGCACCTATTTAAGATTTATTACACTTTTTTCAGGAAAAATGATCACACTCCCTATTTAAAGATCATCATTTTTCAACAGATCATTCTGGGCCCTCCGAAACTCAAAATCATGTCTTTTCAATTTTTGCAGTCTCGTAATAATCCGAAAAAATTATAAAATAAATGTATTTTTTAGGTATTTACCTCCTCCCCACTTTAGGGATTTACATCCCCAACAGAAACAACAAATCTAGTTAATCAAATAGAGGATACTGATAATGTATCTAAGCCTCTTTCCCCCTGGAGGTTCCCATGCTGCCAACAAACGTATGCCAGAGGGATGAACTTCCCATGAAGGAGCTGATCTAGTAGATCCTCTATCTCCATTGGGAACTCAGTAAATGTTGCCCCATCATCAATGTCCAGCATTCCCCAGTAGATAACATGTGATGTATCATGCACGTACCTCCTGAGCTACGACACATGGAAAACATTATGCACCCAGTGCATGTATGGGGGAAAATCTAGATGGTACACCACCTTGCCTACTCTATATAGAATCAGAAAATGTACGACGATCCTCGAAGATATCTTCCCACCTTTCCCAAATATCCATATTCCTTATCGGGGTGATACCCATAAGAATACATGGTCTACCTCTTCTAAATCCAAGGGTATACATCATCTTTTGACTTATGACTTCTTCCGGATCTGTGTAGTCTTCATCTACTCATGGATCATATGCACCTTCTTAGTGGTTTCTTGTACCATCTATGGACCCATAAGTGTTGACTCCCCTGGGTCTTCCCAGCATAGAGATGATCTACATGATTGACCGTACAAGTCCTAAAATGGTGCCATGCTGATGGTGGCAAGATAACTATTGTTGTATGCGAACTCCACCCGGAGCAGGTTGTCCTCCCAACTATGGCCATAATCAAGGACATAAGCAAGAATCATTTCATCGAGTGTCTGTATGCTCCGCTCCGTCTAAACATATGTCTGAGGATAGAAGGTGGTGCTCAAGAATATATGAGTCTCGAATGCCTTCTATAATCACTTCCACAAACAATATGTAAAACAAATTTCATGATCTAAGTGGATTGTTGATGGAACCATGTCATGTCGCACAATCTCCTGTACTTAGAGGCGTCCCAAGCCCTATACTGATCCCTGCTCTCAGATTTGTAGGATGTGGGCCGATAATATGAGTCATCCAACAGTCACCCAGATGTAATCACGGGCCCTGGACATTCATGTTTGCACAGTAATGATGTCTATAAAGATTCCATAACACATCCACTTTGTCACCTCAGGTGGCTGAGTCATGCCTGCTGGAACATAGTGCTAAGCATTCACTTTCCAACAAGTGAGGCATAGTGAATAAAACATTTTTACTCCTTTCTTCATCACTGGCCACTAGTACTGATGCTGGAAGTCCTGGTACATTTTCACCACACTAGGATGTACCGCCAAAGGAGATGTTTGGAACTCCCTCAGCACCTCCTCTCGTAGCGTCACTGTTGACATGGTGCATCCTCTAAAGAGGATGACGTTCTCCCCACCTTCATGAAATAATTCATGAGCATGTCCTAATGATATCTGAGGACGTCGGGTCTCACATTTAATGTATCCATGGTGTGTCTCCCTAACTCACTAAATATGTGGGGGAGTAACTGTCATAGACTGGAGGTAAGCTACTCAATCAATATCCATAAATGATAGTTGTAACGCAGCTAGCTGCTCTATCACCTCACTCAGAAAATGTAACCCTAACCTCCTACTAAGTGTGTAATATACTACTATTCCCTTTCCCAAAAGTGTATACCATCTCACATTTATAGTCTTGGGGGAACTCCAGTCATATCCATTGTCTTAGGTTTAGGTCCTTCTTTGAGAATATATACATGAGACTCTTATGATTGGAGTAGACAGTAAATCGTTCACCCAACTACACTCTCCGCTCTTGGAGCTCTGTGGGATCCATCTGATATGCAGTTGTTGATATTGGTGTTGCCCTTTTATACAATCAAATACATATTTCCCTCTCCTTATGGGGAGGTAATACTAGAAACATATTTTGAGAGGATGATCCTGATATCTTCCACTACAGTTGGGAACTAGAAACTGAAAAAAAAACTAAGGCCACAAGGGTAAAGTTGGATGACTCAAGATTTATTGGTTGCTCCCTCTTATGCATGAGTCAATCCCATGATTCTTGGGATTCATTTTTCACTGACCAAGGAAAACCCCATTCAAACATTGTAGATATACCACAACCTTTTTGCCTAAAATTGTCATTCTCATCATGAACGTTGGATGACCAATCTATACCAAAACTAACATCATATGGCCTCGGTGCTGCTTCCAAGAGGTTCCAACCAAAAATATCGCCACTAGGGTCAGATCAAACCATCGACATAAGTGTGATTATCGAGTCTCCTATCATAGGTTACTTCAGATTTAAGGGTCAAGTAAATTTTTTAAATAGAAACAATACGTATTGAACAAGACTCGTGATATGAAGGAATGATTAGTACCAATGTCTATTAATTAAGGCAGCTATTAGTAGACATAGACCACACCTTGAATCATTCAAAGAGCCTTTAGGTCATGCTCCTTGACCGCATGAAGCTACTCCCTTCCCCTATCCTCTATATCCCTAAGCCTGGTCGAGGCTATTTTGGGGTGGTGGTAATAACAGGTTGAAAATAATACCACCTCATGATGCTCTTCAATCTCACCTTTCAAATATAATATCATGCAGATTAATCTCTCTCTATCACTACCTCTTCCTAAAATATTTTACACCACTAAGTCTCTGAGACTAAAATCAATTTCCTACTTTTCCACTGTTGATATTCACTGGATTCATCTACATAGCCAATAAAATTTCAACCTCAAAAGTTTCTCTCTAGAACCATAAAATAATTAGGAATGCACTGAGGAATAGTGATGTCATAGATGTCCCTAAAAAAGTCTCTCTTGGAGGTCTAAGCCCTAAAGCACTGGTTGTATCACATTCATTGTGTGCCTCGTATGGTCGGTAAACCACATTGAATACTCAATTAATGATATTTCATCATGTCAAAACTTTGGAAACTCTTGGGAACACAAACCCCCTAGCTTTTCATGGCATGAGACACCCTTCTCAAGGGAAGCTTCCCAAGCTCTGTCCACAGAAAAAGTCACCTCATCGTATGATTGGGGTAATATAAACCATGTTATTTCCCTACTGAGCCACATAGAATTACTACTACCATAACCACCATCAGATCTAATGGTTCCCTGGCTAGATGGAAACTCGGTCACCACCTCAACCCAGTCCTTAGTTGCCTGTGAGTCAGGCTCACTTCGGAACCTGATGGGTATCAGTCAGTAAAACTCATGTCAGGAACTGAGCCTATATGTGTCCTTTACCGGTAGTGCCAGTAGTAACTACTAACTAACATGGAGTGATATCATTAGGACACCGCCTAAAGGTAACATATTGGGAAACATTACTTATAATGAATCCTCATTATATTGTGGACCATCCCCATGGTCACACATTAGAATCCTGGCTGACTGTCTGTGTGCAGGCATCGTGAGAGAGAGAGTCAATATGACCCACGTTCATTTAGTTATACCTTATGATCGAACTCAAATTTGATCAAAAGAAAAACATTTCAAAAACACATGATGTCGGTGTTTTCATGTACCGAGTTGGATAACAGAATTCAGGGTCCAGGAGTATGGATACATCAGTCACCGCACCAAGACTGGACTCCCTAGACTAAAATAAAAACTTAATACACTTAACACTATTTCATACTAGAAAAAAAATACTCTTAGTTCTTCTGGTATAGCTAAACCCTTTGATACCATATTGTCAAAACATGAAATTTTGGGCCCATGCCGTGACTATCCCATTCCTTCCTTCCATAGGCTAGGTGTTGGTGACAAGCACCATAAAGGAATAGCCCTATAATGGGAAGGAATTTTCTCAAAAACCTGTACACACAGAGACGGGGCACACTAGGTACAAGTAATCACAATGGAAAAGAAGGTCACAACCACAACTAAAAACCACTTTTGAGTGTAAAAGTGAGTACTGAAAGTAAAGGGGTCAAGAAAACAAGCCCAACTGAAATTTATGTACAAAAAAATGGAAAACTGCTCTTGAGGTTGTCCTCCATGGTTCCTTCCTAAAGGGTAGGTACAGCTCTCCACATCTACATGTCACCTCCATACATTGTATTTTAATCACCACCAAGCACCGTCAATCCATGAATTCTCAAGACTCAGTCTATCTACCCATTTTCTTCCCAAGACACAACAAGGTGGGGGAATCCAATGCAGGGGTTAGTATAACAGTACCCAATATAGAGTTCGATAACCCTGATGGTCTCCTAGAATTCCACATAGGAAAATACACAAAGCATGATATCAATCATAATGCACAAAGAAAAAGACAACTCACACCAGGTTTTACGTATGTGTTGAAGTACATATGTTTAGTCATAAATCTAAATGATCTTATTCTATCATGAGGCTCTTCTGGTGACCCACACAGGATCGCCCAGTTCTAATCCACATAGGATCACTCAGTGAAGATCTTACAAGGATCACTCTATGCTGATCTACAAAGGATCACTCGGAGCTTATCCTCATTTGATCGCTTGATACTGATCCACACAAGATTACTATTTATTCTCCACGTATTGGAAAGCCACTAGATTCTCACAAAAATCACAAATGATTATAGGAGGATCTTATCCTCAAGACATCAGTCATATTTCAACTCTTATAAAGTCTAGAAAGATGTAACCTGGTGAACTACCATGTCTTATGGGTTCCCACGCATCAGACGACGTGTCAATCGCATGACCGGTCTGTGAGTTAGGGTCATGTTAGGGTCGATGGCCTGGTTGAATTCAGGGTCGATCCAACCTATCCATTCTCTGAGATCCTACAAAACTCAAGTGGAGTATAAAAAAGGTCTTCCTCATCCTAAGGGTAATGGAGATATTGATGGTTCATCAAATGGACATCCGGTTCAGGGGATATGCCCATTTAAGCATAACTGGGCAGAGAAAGGATCTAGGTCTAGTCTGACCCGGTTGAACTAACCCGACCCGGCCAGATGGGCCTGGTTTGAAGGGATGGGGCTCAGCCCAATTCAGTTGGGCCTGGTCTAGCCCGCTGGTTGCATGCTCTGCCCGACACACTTGGTTGGGTGCGACTCGCCAGGCATGAGGTCTACTCCCCTCCAGAATGGATAGAAGTCCATTCGAAGTCGTGACGTTCCTATACGGCGCGCTACCGCAGCATGTCGCCCGACGTCAATGTGGTCGGAGATGGCCCCCAACAACCCAACCCCCCCCCCCTCATCTTCCATTAATTGGAGACATGGCCCTCCTCCAGGACATGGATCTATGGCCCTCCTCCCGCAGCTCGCCGATGTCATCAACACAGTCGGCATCAGCCGACAACTCTTGTCTACAGCATCAACGTTGGGTGTCGCCTCCTCTTCATGGTCTGAATTTTTCGGCTGCCACCTCCCTTGGTCATCGGTGTTGCTATAACACCCCAACCCCAGTTACCCCGAGTTGATGCATTACTGTATAACATTGGCATGATCACAAGATATCAGGTCTCAAAATACTTATTAGTTTATTTTCCTCATAAGTACAAGATACATACATAAGTTTTACATTACATCATAAAAAAATAACAATATGTCCCCTTTGAACACAATAATATCCCTTAACCTATTACTGCATGTTAATCATACTATAATTATTCACATCATGGGAAAAAAGAAAACATAATAATGGGGTGAGCTCAGACGATCACTATGGGTAACAATATAGAAGAAATAATCATAAATAATCATAAACATTTATGGAAATGTATAAGACTAAAACACAAGATTTTTAAACATAAACTGCTACATAATGTCAAAATGTTAAATCAAATAGTTCTATTTACATATTTGAATGGATATTACACTAGTTGAATAATCACATGTATTATCAATACCTAATTTCACAATGATGTAATGCATTATGTCAAACATCATAACCACATAGTCAAGGTCTCGTTCCAAGACTTCAAATAATATTTTGACAAGGCCTTGGCCAAGACACTAGTTTGTCTCATGGGAACTACTGATGCATCGAGGAGCTATAGAAGACTCCACCCATCACTTAATAATCCCAATTAATTCCTCATATGAAAAGTTTGAAATATAATCTAAACATTCGTATTAAAACTAGCATATGAAATATTAATACTTTAATTATAAACCATGAATGGTATAAAAATAGAACATCTACAGTAAAACATAAACCATTAAATACAATATGGAAGATTTTATTATAATAAATCAACCTCAATCAAAAATAAATTACAATGAAGGATATTAAATTAGTTGAAAATAATTTGTAAAACAATTTGAGAAGAATATCCCCCCTTTTCTTGAAAACATTTAAAATTTGTACTATATATCAGAGAAGCCATTTAAAAGAGATTTTTCAATAAAAGTGTCCCATAAAACTTTGAAACATTTGAAAGGAATTTTAATTTCAAAACAATCATGTCCATATACATAAATCCGTAAAATAATTTTTAAAACACGGACATTAATGCGAATGATTTAGAAGAATAAATCTTTAAAACATGAAATGCGATATTTTAGTTAAAGAGTACCCAAAAAAATAAAAGACGCTTAAATAAAAACAATTAAGGTTACCAAAACATTATAATGTCATTAGAATAAAGGGATACATTATATACTATGTCAAAGTATAGTATATAAACCATATAAAAGTGAATTGTTGGATAACAACAAAGAAGTCTAAATAGAATGTAAATTGATATGTAATCCCTTATAAAGTCTGTAACCTTATGTTAAGGATAAATCAATGACATCATAATGTGTGAAAAATATAAATACACTCAATATTATTGTATATTCATTATAAATAAATCAGAGGACATTCACACATATTCTTGTAACAACAACACCAATTACTTGGATTTTTTACTCAATGAATGAATATTGAGTTAAGATTACTCTTACCATGTTCATATCGTTGACTTGAGAATGTATAAATGGAGTGATTATATGTATCAAAATTATATTCATGCAAAGGGGAGTGGAAATTAAAACATAAATAAATAAACAATGATTTCACACATAATCGTGGAGTAAAATAATCGATTAAGTTTGCGTAAAACCTAATGAGTGGAACAAGATATTTGAAATTACCATACCGATTTGGTAACATATGAAACATACACCCCATGAAAGAAGGAGTATACAATGAAGATGTAAATACCGATAAATTAAAGTATATTTCACATTTAATACAATCATGGGCAGTACATACACCACACAAAAGGAAATAGTTTCAATATAACATGAATCTCAGGGGAATAAGAAGTAATTTGAAAACCCCTTACCCTGTACTTTTCCTTAGTCAATGGTATGTTAAACTCTTATATAATAGTTATATCATTATTATTAAATTATAAAATAACCACATACCTAAATATGATATCATATATGATCATCTAATATTTCTTTGTTAATTATATTTCAGTGGTATCGTTGTTTCGGGTGTTAGCAGATTCGTTTTCCTTTATATGTTTTGTTACATAAGTCATGTTTGTTATGGATAGTATGTATTTAATTTATATCCATGATTATATTATTTTATTAAACATTATATTTATTCATAAAATGAAAATTATTCTTGAATGGTAACTATGGGGAATGAATCTCATCACGTTCGGGGATATGGTAATCTGTACATATGCACGAGCGACAATATCATTCCATTGATCGTGGAATCGTATGTAATTGGATGGTATATAATATGTACAGAATCATTAACATGTCTTTTTTTTATTTACATAAATTATAATAATTATTATACCCATCCAAATAATAAGTGTTGAATAAGAAAATACACCACGACGTGGAGACGGTAAGTCGTACGCACGCACGTATAATGACTTTGTCATTCAAAGGATAGAGAGAATAATGAATATGGTTGACCAAAATTATAATAACATCACATTATGTATAATGTATTAGATTTATTATTTTGGTATGGAAACAAAAATGAAAGAGGAAGTGGGAGAAGAAAAAACCATGAAAGATGTGATGAAATCATTACCTCTTCTTTGGGTTTTTCCTTTTGATTTGATCAAAAGGGATCCAATGGATGGATTTATGATAAATGTAAAGACTCTGGGTTGAAGTGAGCATATTTGGTTGGATATTTGAGCCATGGTTGGTAGAGACAAATGGATTTTGAGGTGTGATTTTGAGGGATGGGGAAGTACTATTTTATAAGAGATGTGATGTTCACTTTATGAAATGTTTGAAATATTAATTTATTATACAATTATATTTGGTTTATAATGGATCCCAAAGGATTTATATTGAGGCTAAGTTAGGGATGGGTCGAAAAACTCTCATCCAATATGGTTTAGATAGGTTTAGGTCACCATATTAACTTTACCTTTTAGATTTAACTCTTAGCTAAATAGTTTAACTTTTACCATGTATTCTTATATTATTATAATAATTCATTAATAAACATATTATTAAAAGACAAAAGAACCCCATTTGGTTCTTTATTGATATATATAACCTCATATAAGTACTTTGGTTGATCCTTATATTTTTATGAATATTATATTAATTAATAATATAGTATTTATTATAAGAACTCATTTATGTCAATTTTGACACGTTTTTTGTATTTGGTTTTTGTGAAATTCATTACAGCTTTATCGCTTTGAAAAAAAATTAATCAACCCTAACATGTCATATTAATCTAGAAAATTCATGGAATACATCAAAAGACTCAATTTAAATTTATATTAATTTTTATAATATCAATTATTTTAATCATTCAATAGTAAGGTAATTATTGCATCATCATTGTGTCATAAATGAATTTAATTATTTAATTTCAATATTTATAAATAAAATACTATTTTGTAGGAAATATATTGAGATTTATAAATAATATTTATAGTTTAATTTATCATATGTATAACCCTATATTAAAAATGTTTAAGTTATTAAACATTGAATTTAGCACTTCTAACTCTTCATTATAAAATATAATAAATGTCCTTAACTAATAAAAGTGGAAAAAAAGGATCATATGTTTTTCCTAAGGTTGATTTTGGTCGAAATAAAACTATCCAATAGATTCAAGACATCTGTTAGGGTAATTATAATATCGTTTTTACTTTTAATTTCTCAATTTACTTTTAACCATGGTAAATAAAATTCAAAATTAACTATTCACCAAAAACTATTTTGATCATATTGAACCAAATTTTACTTACAGATGTATGTTGTGTCTCTCATATTTTTGAAATTCAATTCACATATGCCTTAAAATTACGTTTTATGCAAATATACAAATGTGTCAAGAAGGTGGGTAAAAGACATTATAAGTTCCATAAAATTTTATTAATCTGATCATATTATTAAATGACTCCAATTAATTGAATTGAACTAATATAATTATTATGTATCTATTTTGAATTGAAAGTAAATTTAAATAAAAAATAATTATTTAAACAAAAAAATAGTTTTTTGTGTTCTATGTAGTATTTTTCACTATTAATCAATAATAAAATATTTTCAGAAAAATTCCAAAAATTCAAGCTAAGATAATTTTCATATTCTTAACTCAAAAATTATATCTATTTTACTGAATTATAAACATAGAAGTTTCATTAATTAATTTAAATTAATTATTGTTGTCAAAACCAAAAAGTGGGTTTTTGATAAGTAAAAAGTATCAAAAGATTTATATATGTTTATGCCCAATCTAAATATAAAATTATTTCCATTGACTAAAATTAGATTAAATGATAAAAATATAATCTAATTATATTTCAAAACCATTCAAATTTATAGTTTAACACTACAAATTATATTGATTAAAAAACTTGTTTTCAATTAAAATTGGGTATTTTTTCACTATTCATCAAAATATAAAAGTTATCATAAAAACATCAAAAATTTATCAAAACTAAATTTCTATATCCCAATTATAATGAAGAATTTAATTTCATAAAATTAAATATTTAATGGTGTCAAATATTGTATTTAAAAAGGGTTCCCCCTTAAAAGGCAGAAAAAACTGCATTTTTAAAAAGAATACTTCTTTTATCTGATAAATTGAATTTGTCCTTATATTGTCTCTAAGAAACAAAAAAGTTTAATTTTAAAATTATATGGGATATATATAAAAAAAATTGGTTATTACTATTCATAACCTCTTTTTAAACGGCTTGTTTGATAGGTTGTGGTGCAGTTGAACTCGGTGTTGCGTACTTTGCACGCCATCGTATTATTCAAAGTGAAATGTACTGTGGAAGATTAGGGTGTTACATTATTCCCCCATTTAATATATTTCATCCTTAAAATTTGAAAAAAAAATGACAAATAAAAGGTTAAAAACATAAGATACCTTTTTGGAACACCTACATCAGAAATGGGGTTAATAAAATTAATCTCAATAAGAGAGAAAGGGAAATGAAAATTCACCACAAAAGTATGATTTCAAATATAAGAACATTGGTGGAAATTATAATTGGAGGAAAACCATAAATATTTATATGGAGTGATTGAGGTCATCAATCACACACATGTGAATTGAAAATTGAGGGTGTCAAGGCCATTAATCTATGATTATTTAAAATATCATCAGTTCAACAAAACATTAGGTAATAGGATAACACATTTTTTTGTTTTAGGATACTTTACCTAATGTTTAAGAATTATGTTATTCATAAAATAAGATAATGAATATTGTACTAGTATAGTTCTATCCTTTAACAAATTTCAAAATAAAAACACATCTTTCACTCCAAAAAAATATGTATTCAAGATGACTTGGTCAGACCTGAGGTGCTAGAATCAACTTCTAGAGAATCACATAATCTACAAAAGATGAACTATATATTTTTCTGGTCTTTAGACATTAACCAAAATCTAAATTATTAGTAAAAGATCAAATGATCCCCAAAAGTATAATCCTTTATAGAATTATATACTACTCTAAATCATTAAAATTAAACAAACAATGCCCAAATTCAACAAACACTATTAAAAAATAATATTGACCATAAAATTCTTCAAAATAATCCAAACTAAGTTTGAAGCCCAAACTTCAGAAGGATTTGACCACATGGTCATCCACGATAATTCTTACCATTTATCAAGAAATAACATCGACTACTCTTAAATTCACATACTAAAAATTAATTAACCAAATCACATATTCTCTATGATAGGTTATTCATTTTTTCATAAATAACCAAAATCTCTATATGTTAACAAAAAAATAAATTCTTCAAAAATAAAAATCCACCATTAGTCCTCAAATTAAATCTCATAGTATTCTCTTTTCCATAGGCATATATTGTTCACCAAAGACTGGACATCTTATAAAATAAAATTTATCACATAATCACCAAATCATTTTCCTATATAGAGGATAAATAATAAGTCCCCCAAATCAATATATTGTTGATCCATAAAATAATTTTACTAAAAATAAGTATTTATACTAACCAATGACATAATTTATTCTAGTAGTATGCGATAAATCCCAATTGCACTTTGGTTGGGGGTTTGATTCCCGCATCTTTGTCCAACAAGAAGGGTTTCCACACTATCTATGTATTGTCCTTTTTCAAAAACTGTATAATTTTTTAACATTCCAAAAATTGAGATAAATTTCTCAAAATAACCATAACATATTTTAACCACCAATAATATCTCAGACCATGAATTTTCTTACAAAAAATGTAAAAATATTTAATTAACTCATATTCAAGGAATGTATAAACCCAAATGGTTCATTATAACTATATCCATAATAAAAATGATAAATCTTCCTCAAATATAATTTTCAAAAAACAAAAAAACGGGTTACACATACAAGAGAAAATTATTCCAAAGTAATCCCATCAACAAAGGGATTTAATACTTTTAAACATTTATCCATCCATTTATTTCCACATAGGGTCATCCTTGCCATATAGGTTATCCTGTAGAATATGACATTTACTCGGGTAATTTCTAGGTCCCCTTCATTTATGAAAAATGAAAATAAATGGATTATTAGGATCATTTTTTTCTTATATAGTAATCTATATTTTCCCTCAAAAATTAATTTCATTATGTCCCTTCCCACACATATAGCATTTCACTATTATATTGAGACACCTTCCTAAGTGTATCCTTCCACATTTATTACATGATGGAAAATGATCTTTTTTTCTCCATAGATTCCACTACTAGAGATCTTATCATTCCCCATATTTCTATTCATTGTTGATTTTCGGAGATGGTTAATGTATAAATAGTTGATCATATTTTTGGAAATTTTATTTTTCATGAACATGATATCTTTTACGCCTACCAAAATTCCATTTCTTAGCTCATTTCCACCATTGTTCCCACCCTGTACATCATATCCAATGTAACTATGACTTCCTTTGAATCTAGTCATTGACTAAAACTAGAAGACACAGTGTGAGTAAAAATAAAAATAAAATCATTTAGATAATATCATCTCAATATAAAAAACTATAGGATTAATCAAGGTTATTTATTTTGATCTTATATTAAAATCCTTCAAATCAGTTTTAAATGAAAATGGGAATTATCCTAAGCATATCTCTCAAGAGTTTCATAACCCAGAGTGAATCAACGCATGTTGTTGTGTACCGGGATACCCCAGGTCAAACCCGAAACTCCTTGTTGGAGTTTTCACTTATAGGTACATCTATACCTGAGCCGCCTCTACCTTCTCATATCACTTAAATGATGTATTGCTCAAAAAATACAAAAACTCTCTACATTAGAAAATTTAATGAAGTTCTTTTATACTAATTCTCAAATTCTATCTTGGGGAAATGTTCCCTAATCAATGTTTTTCTAAACCTATTTTCCTAGGATTGTATATAACTTCCTCTAATACCAACTATAACACCTAGACCCCATTTACCCAAGTTTGGTGCATTATTTTATAAAATTGGCAATAACACAAGAGATCACATCTCGAAAGATGGATAAGTTTAGTATCTTTGGAAATACTCGATACATACATATGTTTTACATTACATTATAAAAAAACAACAATGTGTCCACTTTGAACACACTCATATCCCTTAACCTATCCCTACAGATCAAGAATAATATACTTCTATACATCCTAAGAAAAAGAAAACATAAGAAAAGGGTGAGCTCAGATTCTAAGTAAGGGTATCAATATAATACAAACTATTATAAATAAACATAAACATTTAAGGCAATTTATAAGACTAAAACACAAGCTTTTTTAACATAATATTTAGAATAATATGGAAAATATAAATCAAATGTTTCCATTTACATATTTAAAAGGATATTATACTTGTTGAATAATCACATGTAATATCAATAGCTAATTTCATAATGAAGGAATGCATAATTCTAGAAATCATAACCACATAGTCATGGCCTCATTCAAGGACAAAAAATAAGAATTTTTCAAGGCCTTGTTCCAGGACACTAGATTGTCTCATGAGACATACCTATGCATCAAGGAGATATAGCATGCTCCACTGCCACATAAAAAGTCTAATTAATTCTACATATGATATGGTTGAAAAATATTCTAAACATTCATATTAAAACAACCATACACAATGTTAATACTTTAACCATAAACCATGAATGGTATAAAAATAACACATCCACAGTCAAACATAAATCATTCTATACAATATATAAGATTGTATTATAATAAATCAACCGCAATCAAGAATAAAATACCATTAAGGATTTTATCATAGATCAAAATAATTAGTAAAACTATTTGAGAGAAATGTCCCCTCTTTCCTAAAGACATTTCAAAGTCATACTTTTTATCTAAGAAGTCTTTTAAAAGATATTTTCGTATCCAAGTTTCCCATAACAAATTGAAACATTTTAAATTAATTTTAATTTCAAAAAATTCATGTCCATTTTAATGAATCCTTAAAATCATTTTTAAATCATGGACATTAATGAGAATGATTTAAAAGAATAAATCTTCAAAACATATAAAATGATATTTTTGTTAAAGAGTTCATAACCAAATGAATGATGCTTAAATACAAACAATTGAGGTAATAAAAAATTTATAATATCATGAGAATAAAAAGATTCATCATATTCTATGTCAAAGTACAGTATATACACCATATAAAAGTGAATTGGTGCATAACAACAAATAAGTCTCAAGAGAATATAAATTGAGATGAAATACCTTATTAAGATTGTTTCATTAGGTTAAGGATAAATCAATTACATAATTATGTGTGAAAAACATAAATACACTCAATATTATTGGATATTCAGTGTAAACCAGTCATAGGGCATTCACACGTATTCTAGTAACAACAACATCAATGACTTGTATGTTTAACTCAATGAATGGAAATTGAGTTAAGATTACTCTTATCAAGTTCCTATAGATGACTTAAGAATTTATCAATGGAGTTATTATGTGAATAAAATGTATATCCACACAAATGGGAGTTTAAATTACTACATAAATAAATAAATAGTGATTTCACACATAATCTTTGAGTAAAATAATCAATGAAGTTTGCGTAAAACCCAATTAGTGGAAATCAAAATTAGAAATTCCCATACTGATTTGGTAACATATAAAATAGACACCCCATGAAAGAAGGATCATAAATTGAAGTTGTAAATACTCCTATATTAATTTATATTACACATGTAATAAAATCATGATTAGTACATACACCACACAATAGCAAATAGTAGCAATATAGCATGATTCTCACGAGAATAAGAAGTTAGATGAAAACCCCTTACATTGTACTTTTTCTTAGTTGATGGTACATTACCCTTATATATAATAGTAAAATCATTTTTATTACAATATAGAAGAACCACATACCTAAATATGATGTCATATATGTTCTCCTAATATTACTTTGGTATGAATATTTCAGTTCTATCATTGTTTTGGGTGTTAACAGATTTGTTTTCCTTTATAAGATTTTGTTACAAAAGCCATGTTTGTTATGTATAGGATGTATTTGATTCATATCCATAATGATATTATGTTATGATAAATTATATTTAATCCTAAAATAAAAATTATTCTTAAATGGTTACGATGGGGAATGAATCTCATCATGTTTGTGTAGACGATAATTTGTACGTACGCACAAGCAACAATATCATTCCATTGATGGTGAAATAGAATGTTATTGTATGGTATATCATATATAAAGAATCATTAACATGTTATATTTATTATTTACATCAATTATACTCATTATTATACCCACTTAAATAATGAAGTCATGAATAACAAACTACACTATGATATGTAGACGGTAAGTCGTATGTTCACACGTATGGTGACTTTGTAATTCATTCGATAGATAGAATAATAAATATGGTTGTACCATATTTACAATAAAAACTCATTAAGTATAATGCACTGGAGTTATTATTTTGTAGTGGAACCAACAAAGAAAGAGGAAGTGTAAGATGAAAAGAACTTTGAAAGAGGTGATGAAATCAATACCTCTTCGTTGGGCGATTCATTTTCATTTTATCAAATGAGCTACATTGGTAGGATTTATGAAAAAAGTAAGGAATATATGTTCAAGTGAGGGTAGTTGGAAGGATATTTGATCAGGGTTTTTCTAATTAAAATGGCTTTGGAGATGTGATTTTGAGATAAGGGGAAGTAGCCTTTTTATAAGAGAGGTGAAGGACACTTTTGGAAATGCTGGAAATATTAATTTATTATACAATCATATTCGGTTTATAATGGAAGAAAAAGTATTTTTTTCGAGGATAATGTGGGGATTGGTAGAAAAAATATCATCTAATAGGTTTCAGATAGGTTTAGGTCACCTTATTAACCTAATATTTTATATTTATCTCTTAGTTAAACAATTTATCTTTTACCATGTATTCTAGTATTATTATAATAAATGGTTAAAAATATATTATAAAAATACAAGAGAACTCTAGGTGGTTAATTATTGATATATCTATCCTTATTTAAGTCATACTTTTGATAATTAGATTTTTTTAATATTATATCAATTAATAATATAGTATTTGTTTTAAAAACTCATTTATGTCAATTTGGACACTATTTTTTATTTAGTTTTTTTGAAAGTCATAAAAACTTTATCACTTGAAAAAAAATTAATTAATCAACCTTAAATGTAATATTATCCAAGAAAATTCTTGGAATACATCGAATGTGTCAGTTTACAATTATATTAATATTCATAAAATCATTTATTTTAATCTTTCAATAATAAGGTAATTAATTCATCATTATTGTGTCATAAATAAATTTAATTATTTAAAGTCAAAAAAATTAAATAAAATACCATTATGTAGAAAAAAAAATTTAGATTTATAATGAATATTTATAGTCTAATTTATCTTATGTAAAACCTAATATTAAATATGGTTTAGTTATTAAACATTTAATTTAACACTTTTTACTCTTCTTTATGTAAAATAATAATAAATGTCATAATCTAATCCAAGTGGACCAAAATAATCATATTTTATTCCAAAGGTTTATTTTGGTCGAAATAAACTTATCCAATAGAATTAGGACATGTGTTAGGGTAATTATAATATCATTTTTACCTTTAATTACTTGATTTACTTTTAACCGTGGATAACAAGATTCAAAAGTTACTGTTCACCAAAAAAAATTCATTGCATTGAACCAAATTTTACTTACTGATGTATACCGCCTATCTCGGATTTTTGAAAATCAATTCATAGAAGCCGTAAAATTACGTTTTATGCAAATATGTTTGTGTGCCAAGAAGGCGTGTAAAAGACGTTAAACCTTCAATAAAATATTATATATCAAATCTTATTTAAAAATGACTCCAATGAATTACATTTGACTAATATAGGTATTATGTATCTATTTTGACTTGAAAATATATTTAGATAAAAAATAATTATTTAAATATAAAATTTGGTTTTTTGGTACTATGGAGTATTTTTCACTATTCATAAAAAATTGATTTTTTTTCAAAAAAATACCAAAAACTCAACCTAAGATAATTTTGATATTTTGAAATAACAAATGTTGTTTATTTTACCCAATTAAAATCATATAATTTTCATTAATTAATTTAAAATTAATTTTCCTTGTCAAAACCAGATAGCTGGTTTTTGAGAAGTAAAAAAGTTTCAAAAGATTGATATGTTTTTATGTCCAATTTAAATGAAATATTATTTCAATTAACAAACATTAGATTAAATGATAAAAATTTAATCAAATTATATTTGGAAACCAATAAAATATATAGTTTTACACTATAAATTATTTTTATTAATAAAATTGTTTTCAATTAAAAATTATTATTATTTCACTATTCATCGAAATATGAATGTTATCAGAAAAACACAAAAAAATTATCCAAACATAGTTTTTATGTACCAATTCTAAAGAAGATTTTAATTTCATCAACTTTAATATATAAAGGTGGAAAATATTGAATTTAAAAAGGGTTCTCTATTAAATGTTAGAAAACAACATTTTTTTGAAAAATACTTCTTTGTCCTTATATTATATCTAAGAAACAAAAAATATGAATTTTAAAATTATATTTGATATATATAAAATTTAAAATGTGGTTTTAAAAATTTATAACTTCTTTTTAAATGGCTAGTATGATAGGTCGTGGTCTTCTTGAATACGATGTTTCGTACTTCGCACGCTATTGTATTATTCAAACAGAAATGTAATGTGGAAGCTTAGGGTGTTATAGTCATCATGCAGGCGAACATTCTGCAGGCCCCCGGTGAAGTGTTGGTGGTCCGATTTTGTTCACTTATGCACCTACAGGCCACCCAAGATAGTTCATATGCTGCGTGGCCCTCGGTTCCACCTTGTCGCCACATCTTTCAATCACTCACATAGAGTGCAACCAAAACTGAGATCATCAGAGGGTTTGGGCCTTGTTCTCTCTTCCCAAAGCCTTCACATTAGCATTATAACTTGTTAAGGGTTCGACATCATCAAAGGATATAGAACAATTTAAATCTTAAAACAAAACCCCTACCTCTAGCTCATTAGAAGTCGTTGTGGATGAGGAAGTAGTGTCCTCGTCAGAGGGTGTTGCGGAAGAAGTTGAAGGTTCACATCCTTTGGAACTCTTCATTGAATCATCCATCATTTTTCAAAGCCTAATTATAGTTTGGTGGAAGATTCCATGACACATAGTCATTGGTTCCTCTCTTGAGTTCCCAAAACCCATGCCCGAGTTTTGTTTAAATAGAAGAAAGAGAAGATCAACTCGCCAGAAAATTAATGAGGTTCATTAATAAATTGAATTAGTAATCCTATTAATTCTCCCAATGGTGTGATTACAACACTAAGTGTAACCGGTAATTTAATGATCTGAAAACCCATCATTCCTTCCATTTCCGCACTATAGTTACATGAAAGAAATAAAATAACTCGTTGAGTTATTTTGTTATTTTTTTGTAAAGTCCAAAAATTAACATTTTCATCTGACCCCTTTCCTATCAATGTTATGCTCAAATTAATAGAATCCGAGAAAAAATAATTCAATGGTTCCCTCAAATTTTTTATCCTAGCATCGGTTCAAAATATTGAAACTGATGCCTGCAAGTTTACTGAAATGTATCTTAAGAAATTTCAAAAATTATTAACAGTTATCCTCGACCCGTGCCGATCGAGGTTAGCCTCAGCCTAAGGGAAACACACACTCACAAGGTCAAAATTACACTCATATTTCCAATTCAAGTTTCCTTTTAGAATTTAAATAATTTTACAATAAAATAATTGTTACATTATTATTTTATTTATGAAAAAAAACTAACTTCCACTGTTGGCACATGCCGGGAAAGGTTTGGATCTGATTAAGGAAAATATACAATCATGAGCTTAGTGATAGTATCAGATTTTCAATCTCAGTCACCATTCATGAGTTATAAGTATTTGATAAATAAAATAATTTAATTTATTTATATTATTTACAGTTATTCCATTATTGGGTTTTCACACTGGAGGCATGCTCTGACGAAACATAAGTCATGCCTAGGGTAATCTCACCACCTAGAACGCAATTGTGCCCTCAAATATTTGATATGGGAACCCATTTAAGAGTTATTCATCTTTGTTAGGAAAATTTTCCATGCGCCCTATTTAAATAATTACATTTTTTATAGATCATTCTGGGCACACTTGGCCTTGGAATCACGTGCCATAAATTTTTTCAGTCTTGTAATAATCTCATATTAATTAAAAAAATTATATAGAAATTATGGGTCTTAATAAAGTTTATCTGGGTGTACAAAGAGAAAATTAAAATACATGTATGATACACCTCTAGATTTATCATGAATAATAAAATCAAGGTGGGTTACTTATTTAGTAGACTAAGAGCAAGACAATGAAAAGAGTTTTTGATTCAAGACATCAATGATAATGAGGATATTTTCCATTGTTCCCTTATGGTTGAAATATATATTAGAGTCCCTTAGTGGTCTCAGGTTCCCAGAGATAAAAAGTGGGAAATGGAGTATAATATTTGAAGATAAATTGAGAAATCCCATGGTGGAAGGAAACCCAACATCCCATGATGAAAATTTTTGGGAAGAAGTATGTTGGGAACTATCTAAAATGAACTAGGAGAAGCATTAAATTTGGAAGATAGGAGAATATAGATAATAATTTTACTAAGGATATGTATTAACAAAAAATTTGGAGGAATAATGGAATGTTCATATCAACACATTACATGTAGTTTGTTATTTCCAGTGAAAATATGATGGGAATTTTGAAAACAAATTCCCTAAGAAAATTTATTTGTAGGTAATCCCCAACAAAAAACCCCAAAGAAAAAAATGATCGGAATATGCTGTCAATACTACTGAGTTTGATCCCAAAAATTTTGTGGTCATTGGTATGTTGGTTATTCATTAAATAATTGTGTACATATTATTTGATTGTAGTTATATTCATTATTTTATATATTTCAAGTATTGTAGAACTATTAAAATACCACCAAAAAAATTGGTGGTAGAGTAATATTTAATAAAAGGAAATGGGTATATAATTTCTTCAGAAGTATATAACTTATATAAGGTTAATTTTTGTGGAAGGAACATCCCACAAATATTGTATTACATATATTGGTGGAGTTTGAAGCTATTTCAGGCATGGATTAGCAATCTTTATGAAAAAGAACATTTTTTTAAGAAAAAGATATCACTCGTCACATCCTAAATAATCCTTCAATTTTGTGCATGTGTTATGAGGAGGAAAAATATCATTTGTAAAAATCATCTATGTTTTGCATATTATTACCTTTTGATCAAGCATTTCTGGCTCCAATGGTAGAGAAAAAATAAGATGATCATTCTCAAAGACATTCCCAATGTGAGGTAATACGATGATGTATTCCATAATGAAATTATTTGTCTTCCTTCTAAATGGGATGTTGAGTTCTAAGTTGAAATTATTAATGGATCTATTCCAATATAAAAACTCATTATATAAATTCCACCATTTAGTTAGAGGAACAAATGAAGAAGTTATAGGAGATTAAAGAAAATGGTGTCAAATTCCTGAGTGATTCACCTTGGGGTGTGCTAGTCCTATTCCTCAATAATTATGATGGAATGATGTTCCCAGCATTTATTATCATGAGTTCAATAAAATCATGAGAAATTTAATGTATCCCTTTCATCATATAAATGACTTGTTTGATCAACTACATGGGTCTAAGTATTTTTCTACGGTGGACCTTCAGTCGAGATATCACCAATTGAAGGTGAAGAATAAAGATTTTACAAATGATTCCTTTAGAACAATGTATGGAAACTGTGAGTTCATAGTAATTCCCTCCAAACTCACTAATGTTCCAAAACATTTCATAGACATAATGAATATATTCTTCATATATTACCTCAAAAATCTTTTCATAGTCTTTATTAATGATACTCCAATACACACAAAAAGTAAGGAGGAGCCAGATGAGAATTTTTAATACTATGAAAAATACATTGATAAGATATAAAATCAAGGAAAAGTATATAAAATGTGAGTTATGGATCAAGGATGTATCATTCGTTGGTAATTTATCACCAGAAAATGAATATATAAGAACCATTCAAAGGGAATGGTAATCAAAGTTTGTCCCATGAAAGAATCTATAATTTTGATATGTAGTTTCCATGGTCTAGTTGGGTATTAGTGGAATTTTTTTAAAACCCTGTCATGATTTTATAACACACTATACATGCTGACTTGGAAGAGAGAAATTTTTTCCTGGAGCAATGAATGGGATAAATGTTACAAATATTAGAAAAAGTGGATGATCAATGCAGTAGTACTAACACTTCCAACACATAGGGAATACATTATAGTATAAAATGATGCTAAAAATAAGGGTTTTTACTATGTACTGATGAATGATAATAAATTGATAGCATACACCGCAATTCGGTGGAAAATTCACAAGGAAAACAATCTTACATATGATATATAGTTTGCATTTGTGATCGCCCCACCAACATTCAAGCGAAATTATCTCTATGTGGAGAAGTGTGAAATATATACTGATCATATGATACTATATTATAAATTAACATAGAAGGTGATTAATATGAACCATTGAATTTGATTATATTCAATCATGGTTTATGATTTCTTGATACCCTACCTTCTTGAAAAATAGATCAATGTGGTGGATACTCTATGTACAATGGATGATGCAACATTATCAATAAAGATAATTGTAAAGGATCAAATATTTATAGATTTTAATAGTATAATCATGAACATAATTAAGTAAATAAAATCATCTATACATTCTTAAATGATTTTTCAACATATCATTATAGAGAAAATAATGTCTTCGCAATGAAATGATGAAAAAAATTCGAAAAAGGAGGCAGCTCTTAGAAAAGGGAAATCTCCAACATTTAAAATTACTATTGAAGGGGTCATAATATTTTGGTAATGACTATGTGTACCATCCAATATTGAAATAATGAAAGATCATCTAAATGAATAACATATCATATCTACATTTATTCTCTCAGATAGTATAATGATTTATCGATATCTCTAAGGGAACTATTGGAGGAAAAATATGAAGAAATAGATAACTAAATATAAATCAAATTTCATGGTATTAAATAATGTGAATAATTGAAGGAAAAATCCTTATTTGATGATGTGTCTATTAACCATACCAAAATGGGAGTAGGAACACATTATAATGGAAATTTCATTGGACTTCCAACAATATCCATAGGAAATAATGATATATCGGTTATTATGGATCATCTCACAAGGACATCTAATATTATCTCAATTCAAGAGGAATTATTATTGGATAATCTTGCATGTATATACATAATATTAGTGGTAATGATGCACGGAATAATTCCTATTTATTTTATCCAATTGAAATCTTTGATTCACCACTATGTTTTGGAAAATTCTCAAAAAAGATCTAAACACAAATTTCAACTTCAAAATGTCGTATCATTCTCAAATTGATGACCATTCTCAGTGGAATATTCAGTCCCTAGAATACATGTTAAGATAATTCTCTAAGGAAATCAATGTTGGATATTAACTTCATCTACCACTTTTTATGTTATATTACGACAATAGTTTCTATCAAACCATCAAAATTACTTGATATGAATCCCTTTCTGAGAAAGGATATAGAACACCGAAATGTTGGGAGGAAGTCAGGGAATGAATGAATCTAGTACAAGGACATATCCTTAAAAATATTCTTAATCTTTAATTTTACACAAGACCATAAATTATTAAACATTGAGGACATCATGAGCTATAATGGGCTCAACCCAACATATATTGAGTTATAAATGGCTCAACCCAACATATCTTGAGACATAATGGGATCAACTCAACAAAAATAATGTCCAAGTAACATATCATGGTAATAAATTATGTTGAAAATTAGAAGAAACCACTCGAGCCATATACATGTAAAAGAAACAATCCTTTTGAATTTTATTAATGAGTGTTTTAAAAAGATTTTTAAAAAGAAAGTCCATCAAAATAAAATTGGAGTGAGAAATAAAATAATGGAATTGATATATGTAACACTTTAAATAAAAATATTACAAGATAATATAAACAAAAAATCATCACACCAATAATCTTATTACAACATAATGAATAAAGATGATGGTTAACACAATGACTGGAAATTGGGTTATGAATTCCCTTACCTCGAGTTCTTCTTACATAAAATGTGTTTAAACCTCCTAAATAATGGTTAAAAGTGTGTTAATAATATATTATTGGAACATATTCATGTTTATGACACATTATATTATAATTTAAAAAATTCATTCGAGAGATTTATTAGTAATATATTTTTATTTATATCTTGTCAGGTTCATTCTTTACATGGTTTCCATGATCGGTTCATGATGGGTATTCTTACTGATTGGGAGTGAAACTCCAGAATTGGAAGGAATGGTAGTTACATATTTCCATAACCATAAATTATATAATTTAACATTTGGAATTCTAAAATTTGTATGATTCATAAGTTAAACATTATTGATTTTTGTTCATATCATTTTGTGGTTTTTTTATAATAACAGCCTCATTTTGTTTTATAAATTAAAACCATTTGTACTAAATAATTATAGAACCATAGATGAGACATATTACATATATTATAGTAAGGTTCGGCCATAAAATTTTTTTCATGAACAAAATTGATGGAATTAATGAAAATTGAAATCACATTGTCCACTATGTCGGTATTTTGACAAATCACAGACAATTTTTTTACTCCTTGAATAAGTGGGAGAGGAGAAGAAAAATGAAGATGAGTATTCCATGAACATGAGAAAATGCAAAATATGGTTGATTTATGGTGCTTTAATTTCTCATGGATAATAGGATGGGAAGAGACTATAATAAATTAAAATGAAAGGAAAGGAAAACACAAGAAAATGAAGAGGATTTCATACCTCTTGATCTCTTATCCTTCAGATCCTCCTTAAAGACATTGATTTAGGGCATTGGGTAAGACCAGTAGGCCTATGACATGGGGAAGGATATTTTAGAGGGAATTTGATATAAATTATAAAGCATTCAATGATTTAGAGGTGTGGTTGGAAGAGGGGGGTGATGGTATTATTTACAGTACAAGAGAGGAGGAATTTTACATTATTTCAATCATTATTATAATATTTTTGATCAAGAATATGAATAATCTTAATTCATTTGCCCCAAAATAGTAATAATGGAATTTTAGTTTGAACCAGGTGGTCTTAAATCACATTTGATGTCATAAATAGTTTATTTAACTGATAATTTTAATATACGGTATTTTACCGTATTTCATTATTCATCAAAAATTGAAGAATTTCATAACAATCCCAAAAATTATCACTTTCTATTTTATGATGTGTATAATTGAAAAATGAACTCAGTTTTTTGAAAATAATTATTTATATATTATGAATTTAATTTATAAATAAAATCATACTTAATTCAAAAAGTAACAATTTTTTTTCTATAATTACTTTTATATCACATTAAAAACTTAACAAAGATGTCCTTATCTTAAATCCTTAATATAATAAAATAATAATTCAATTTACTATTAATTGTAGTAATATTAATATTCATGTTACTATTTATAAGGGTATGTTACTATACTCCAAAAAACAATTTGGTTCCATCAGACTCCAAATAACTTACTGAACACAATTTTAGATGACTTTTTTTCAAAATTCAAAACATAGAAGCAGAAAAATTATATTTAAAAAAAAGATATAAATATCAAATTAAAACAATTTTTTAATGAAATTCCTTTGTCTTTTTAAAACTTGGGGGTTAAATTATCCCCACCTTCTAGAAATTGTGTCCTCATGATTTTATTTACTCCTTAAAAAAGTGTGGGTACCTTTCCTTCATTGCATTTTCAAACTCCCTATGTTTCTTCTTAAAAAATGTGGTTTCTCCAAAATTCCTTTACTTGGTATATTACTTTATCCTTCAATACTTGTTCCCTTCGATCATGAATCTAAACTGGTTTCTCTTCCTAAGAAATGTTTTCTTCCAACGAAACATCTTTTGGGTTCAAGACATGTGATGCATCTGGCGCATACTTTATCAACATTGGAACATGAAAACATTATGTACTTAAGATAAACTCAGAGGAAAAGATACTCGGTATGAAACTAGTCCAACATTATCCATGATTTCTAAAGGATCAGTGAATCGTATAATTAACCTTCATTTCATATCAAAAAACATCACAGTTTTCCAAGGAGAGATTTAAAGGAAAACATGGTCACCTACCTCGAAAAAGAAGTAATTCCTTATCTTATCTATATAACTTTTCATCCTGATCTGAGCTGTCCTCGGGTGTTGTTGGATCATCTTCACATTCCTAGCAACTTACTCTACTAATTAGGGTCCCATTAACTTCCTTTCCCAAACTTCATTTCAATAAAATAGAGATCAAATCCGCTTCACATGCAATGCCTCAGAAGGATCCATCTGTATAATGGAATGAAAACTATTATTATATGAAAACACAACTAAAGAATGATGTTTATCCCAACATCCCTGGTGGTCCATTGAACAATATCAAATCATATCCTTCATGGTGTGAACCATTCATTATAACTTCCCATATGATTGGGGATGTAAACCAGTATTGAAAATTAATTCTATTACCAATGACTTTTGAAGCCCCTTTCAAAAGTAAGAAGTGAACTTGTGATCCTGGTCAGATAAAAAAGAAAGAGGAAATCCAAGTAACCATTCAATATCTTTTATTTACAGTTGAGAAAGCTGATCCAACATCTTTGTAACTTGAATAGGAAAAAAATGTGACAATTTTGAAATCCCATCAATAATAACCCAAATCGAATTGTTACCTCGAGAAGTATTATGTTGTACCACTAGTAAGTCCACAGATATATTCTCTCATTTCCATTATGGCACTGATAGTGTATGATGCACCCCCTTCTATCTCTGATACTCTCCTTTAACCTTTTTACATGTCTATCATTTCAACATAAATTCTAAAATATACATTTTAATTTCATCCCAGTAGTAATCCTATTGAAGGTCTTTAGACGTCTTATTACATCCATGATGAAATGAAAATAGATAACTATGAGCTTTACACATCAAATATTTCCTTAAATGGGAATCACAAGACACACACAACCTTTTTCCAAATCATAAAACATAATCTTTATAAAGCTTAAATTCTGGAAACATACCCATTTTAACCAATTATTATTTTTCTAGAGCTCATTGTATTCCTTCTGTGATTTTTTTATTCTATCTAATAACAATGACTACACTGAAACATAAAACTAAACAAATTTATTCCCTGGAGTGACAACATCTACTCCAAAATTTCTCAAATCAATAATCTAGGGATCATGTTCCAAATATATCATTTTTTATGATGTATGTTGTTTTCCACTCAAGGCATCCACCACTTTTTTTTCTTTTCTAGGATGATTATTGATTGTGAAATAATAATACTTTATGTGTTCCATTCATCTTCTCTGTCATGTGTTTAATTATTTCTGATTTAATATATACATAATAAATTTATGGTCAGTATATATTTGACATTTTGGCTCTGTATAAATGGTGCCTCCAAATTTTCAAAGAAAAAAACCATAGCTTCCATTTCCAAATCATGAAAGGAGTATTTTAATTCATGAGGTTTGAGATGTCTTGGAGCATAATAAATTACCTGATCATTGTACATTAGAACACAACAGAGTCATGTCAATGAAGAATCATTGTAGATGTAAAACTCACCATTTCGGGAAAGCAAGGCCAAAACTATCGCATTCAATAATCTCTTCTCTAGTTCCTAAAAATAAACATCTCATTCTTCTGCCCAATTAAATTTAAAACATTTTCTTGTTAACTTAGTTCATGGGCTAGATAATCGTGAAATGTTTATAAAAAACCTTCAGTAATAAACTGCAAATATTAGAAAACTATGAATATCGGTAACATTTGTAGGTCATGGTCATTCATCAACCACTTTTTTTTTGGCAGGATAAACTATTATTCAATCCTAAATTACAATGTTCCCATGAAAAGAAATATGTTGCAACCAAAAATCACACATTTTGAATTTTCATAAAGTTTATTTTCTTTCAAGGTTTTTAAAACAACCCTTATATGTTATTCATGATTCTCTTTACTTCTATAATATTCCATAATTTCATCAATAAACACAACATCAATCTTATCAAATAACACATCAAATATTCTGTACATTAGATCCAATAATAATTAAGGTGTGTTAGTTAACCCAAAAGTCATAACTTCAAATTCATAATGACCAAATATTGAATGGAACACAGTCTTTGGGATGTTTTAATCCTATACTTTCAACTAATGGTATTCCAAACACAGGGAACCCTTTAAAAAATAATGCTTTTCTTGGAGATGATCAAAAAAATCATCGATATGAGGCAAAGGATACTTATTTTTAACAGTAATGTTATTTAATGCTATATAAACGTTACAAAGTCTCATTGAACTATCATTTTTCATAAAAAATAATATAGGAGCGCCCCATGGTTCAGTTCTAGGTTAGATGAAGCCTTTATTTAATAACTTCTAAAATTTCATTTTTAATCCAATTTTTCCATTTGTTCCATTTGATAAGGGTGTTTGAAATTTGATTAACATCAGGAATTAATTCAACAATAAACTCAAACTCTCAATTAAGAATAGCACCAGGAAAATCATTTGGAAGAATATCCAAGTATTCATTTACCACTGGTACATCATTAATATGGATAGTTCCATTATCTTCTAAAATATGAGCAAGATAAATTTCATTTATATCCTTTATCAGTTTCATATCATCATAATATGTTATTAACGGTAAGTGTTCATTCTTGTACAAAAACTGATTTTTTTTAAAAAAACTTCTTTTTCTCTACAAGCTATCATTGCATGATAAAAAGAAATCTAGTTCATACCCATAATAACATCAAACCTCACATGAGGAAAAACAACATGGTTTTTATGTAAAATATTTCCATAGGCAAGGATAGTAAAATTCATATAATTTCTTTTTTCCACAGTATTTACTCTAGGTGTTTTATCATGATATATTGTTTTATTTCATGAGGTTGAATTCCCATTTTTTCCCAAAATTTCTCAAAAATGAATGATTTTTTAGACCCTGAATCAAATAACACCTTTGAAAAATATAGAAAAACAAGAAATGAACCTGATAACACCAAATTTGATGGCCTAACAACTGCTAAAGTGGTTTCATATGATTTTACAAAACCCCTCTTCTTCCAATCTAGTCGATGCCCTACTTGAGTAACAAGATTCAGACAAGCATTAGCAGAATGACCCAAATCTATATAGTAAATGCATATTACCATCAGTTTCAAATTAATTTTTGGATTATTTTACTTACATTCATGAGACTTGTGTATAAACATTCCACATCGGTAAGATTTCCCTGAATTTACACAACATTCACTAGGATTCATTTTGCCTCACTTTTCACAAGAAGGGAAATTCATTTTCCTTCCTACAAACATTTTGACGTGTTATTCCCCATTTCATGCCAAAAATACTACTTCTTATTCATGTAATCACAAGGAACATATGTTTTAGAAAACTCTATATCAACATTTTCTTCATAACGAAGAAGCTTCTTGTAGCTTTTAAACTCTCCTGATGCCAAATCTCTTCGCAATAATGGTTTCAAACCATAGTAAAATCTATTAATTTTACTTTCAAAATCCCGAGTAAAATTCATCACATACCTAGATAGTCTAATAAAATTAGATTCATATCCTACCAAAAAATCGTCATATTTTTTCTTCAGTTCCAATAATTTTATCTTCATTTTCAGTCAAACAGTTTTTGGAAAATATTTTTCCAGAAATATACTCTTAAATTCATCCCATTATAGACTATCAAGATCATCCCTTTATCTCATATTCTTAACCAGATACCATCTTTGATCTACTTCAAATTCCAACATATTAATATCTATTGTTACCTTATGATGTTTCGAACATCCCATGACATCAAATATCTTTTCTAGTACATTGATCCATCCTTTGGCTATCACTAGATCTGTGGTTCCACTAAATGATGGAGGATGTTGCCTTATAAAATGATCCACAAAAGGAAATATTCTTCATGGTATATCATGTTTCTATCTAGAATGGATACCAACCCAATTTATTTAATGATTCAACTGAGCCACTTCTATCACAAAATGCTTGGTTCTGATTCCCACCATTTCGGGCTACAGATTCGGATAGACATCAACCTCTTTGTACCTTCCTACACCAGATTCTATTTTTATTATATGGAAACATTTATGTTAAAACATAAAATATATTAATCAATATAGTAATCATTAAATTATGTAATATTTGAGATTACCATATAATAAAAATCATTTATGATATTATTTTATTTTCATCCAAACCCCTAAAGTTATCTAAATCATCTTTTGATTACAACTATAAGGAAGAAGCTTTAAAACATTACATAATCTTGAATTAGACACAAGAAAATATATTATTACACATTGAGGATATTTTCAGGATTAATGTTTAAAGAAATTAGGATACCTTACATACATGACATATCACATTCATACAAGAGGATACCATTAAAACAATCTCAATTTGTTTCCAAATATAAAACATTAAATATTCAAGCATGATTTATTTAACAACACTTTATATAAAACATTGAAACTACCTTATTTATCTTTCCCATCCATATATTCTGTGAAATTTTTTTAGAAAAAGTTGGATGAGTAAAAAATAGTAAGCGATATAAATAAAGAAAGTGTTAGTTTAGTGATAAAACAACCAATAAAACCTATAATCATAAAATCTCATATGCATAGAAATATCAAGTAGTTGCCTAGGGACATACATACAATATCACTCTTACATTCACCATTACACATAGAATAGCCTTTTGGTCAACTTCCATCTTCGGAGTACCCAATGCATTGGAGAGATATAATTGGGCTCACCCATCATATCTTGAGCTATAATGGGATCAACCAAACATATCTTGGGCTATAATGGGCTCAACCCAACATATCATGAGCTATTATGGGTGAAACCCAATATAAAAAATTTTCAAGGAACATATGATGGTTATAAAATATATTGAAAATCAAATAAAACCACTCATTCCATATACATATAAAAGATATCGCCCTTTTGAAATTTATTAAAGAGAGTTTTAAAATAATTTTAAAAAGAATGTCCCTTAAAATAAAACTAGAGTGAGAATTAATATAATAGAACAGAAATGTGTATAAACTGTAAATAAAAATAGTGAAGCATAATATAAACAAAAAATCATCACACCAATAATTTTAATACCACGTAAGGAATAAAGAATAATGTTAACCCAAAGACAATAAATTTTGTTTAGAATCCCATTACCTTGGGTTCTTCTTAAATAAAATTTGATTAAACCTCATGTATAATGATTAAAATAGTGTTATTAATATCTTAACAAAAAATAATCTTGTTTATAACACCTTATATGATAATTTTATAACATCATTAGACACATTTATTAGTAATATTTTGTAATTTTCATTGTACCATGTGCGTTCTTTACATGGTTTCCATGAACAGTACATGATGGATATTCTTGTCAATAGGGAGTGAAACACCAGAATTGCAATGGAATTGTAGTTACATTTTTTCAAAACCATAAATTATACCATTTCTCATTTTAATTATTAAATGGGGATGATTCATAAGTGAAAACATTAATGATGTTTGTTTAGATCATTTTAGTGGTTCTTTTATAATAACAACCACATTTGTTTTATAAATTAAAACCAAGTGTAAAATAGAATTCCAGAACCATGGATGAGACATAGCATAAATATTATAAGATGGTTCAACCCTAAAAATGGTTTCATGACCTAACATTAAGGAATTAATGAAAATTGAAATCACATCATCCATGATGTCGATAATTCGACACATCACGGACAATATTTTTATTCTTTGAATAAGTGGGAGAGGAGAATAAAAATAGTGATAAATTTTCCATGAGCATGAGAACATGCAAAATATAGAGAATTTACAGATCTTTCATGCTTCTTAGATAAGAGTATAGGAATATACTATAATAAAATAAAAGGAAAGGAAAGGAAAACACATGAAAAGGAAGAGGATTTCTAACCTCTTAATATCTTCAAATTGAGATCCTCATTAAGGCCATTGATTTTGGAATTTGGGTTAGACTAGAAGGTCTTGGATGTGGGTAAGGATATTGGGGAGGGAATTTGGTATAAATTACACAATTATAATGGCTTGAGTGGTGTGGGAGAAAGAGGGTAATGAGGGTGGTATTTATATTAAAGAGGAGGTATTTTACATTATTGAAATCATTATTATAATATTTTTGTTCAACAATATTAATAAACTTAATTCATGTGACCCCAAATAGCAATAATGGAATGTGAGCTCTAATATAGTGGTCTTACATTACTTATGTTGTTATAAATATTGTATTTAACTGATAATTTGAATACACAGTATTTTATCATATTTCACTATTCATCCAAAATTCAAAATATTATAAAAATCAAAATCATTAACATTAATCATTGTTCTATTTGTAGAATTCAATAATGAACTCAATTTTTTGAAAATAATTTTCTAAATATTAATTTATTCTTTAAATAAAATCACACTTAATTCAGAAATTAACAATTTAAATTCTATAAATACTTTTATTTCCAATTAAAAAATTAACCAATATGTAATTATCATAAATCCTTAATAAAATAAACTAAATAATACAATTTACTATTCATTAGTGTCATATTACAACTCACATTACTATTCAAATGTGTATGTTACAATTCCCCCAAAAAAACAAGTAGGTTCCATTAGTTGCCAATTAACTTATCGAACACAATTGTAGATGATTTTTTTTCAAAATTCAAAACATAAAAGTAGCAAAATTATGTTTAAAGGCTAGTTATCAATATCTACTTAAAACAAAGTTTCATGAATTTTCATTATTTTGTAAAATAATGGGGTGTTACAACTAGGACCTAAAATGGTTGAAGCAATGGTGGAAAAGGTTAAAACCATTTAGTAACGCATCTTGAAATATCAATGTCAATAGAATACACATGAAAAAGGTCATTGAGGTGACCTCGAGATTGAGGTCGAATAAATTTTATTTTTATTCATATCTCTATGGAAGAGGATCGTGATATTTTGGACGAAATGAAAGCTTAGTCCAAGGTACATCATCCCCTTCTGGAACCTTGATCATGTTTGTGTTGTGGACTATAGACTAGCACTATCACATACAATGTGTTAGGTACATTATGTATTCCACATTTTCCTTTAGAGGAAGTACATTCTAGATCCCTCACAAGTACAAAATGTTGAGGTGGTACCACTAGAGAATAAACTCTCACATGAAGAGCATCTGGTGATGATCAAGGGATGTAGTGATAAAGATATGCATAACAAGAAAACTCACATGGATAATTTATTGTGGAGGAACCAAATGTATGAAGAGGAAACTAGGGAACATGATGAAGTGATAAAGGAATATTTCCCTCACATATTTTCACCATTGAATGTAAAAACGAAATTTGGGGGGAGAAATTTATTAATGGGAAAGAATGTAACCACCTAGAATTATGTCAAAGGAAATATCATTCTTATAATTACACCATAAACGTCATAAAATCACATTTATATCACAATAGAAACATTATAAATCCTGTATTTATTAAATAATAGGTATTTCTAGAAATTAAGGAACCTATACTAATTGAATAGTAACATGATCATTAGAATAGTAAAGTGAACATTTGGACTATAAAACTGGACTATAATATTGTAACCTCAACTATGATTATATTACTATAATTTCTGCATCATATAAATGAATATATGATATATTTAAATCATGGTATAAGTAAATTTATATTTTATGAATGATAAATTAAGTATTGGTATTTTTATGAAACCAAAAGTTTTATTTACAATATTATAATTGATATAATTATTTGAAAGAAAATATATGTTCATAAAATCAATTCAAAAATATATATTCTATTTTATTATTATTTTAGGATAATTTTATGACCCCTTGACTAATTTTTCAATGTGTTATGAAATCAATTATAATTAGAACATTGATTTGATTAGAATAAATGATTATTTTAGTTAAAAATTAAATTAATTTTATATAGAAATTTATTTTCATAAAATTGATTAAATTATTTAAATATACACTTAAGAAAAATCACAAGGGTGAGTTTTTGGGATTTTTAGTTAATAGAGTCATTTCTAGGGAATAGTGAAATATAATAATTTATGGTATTTAACATCCTACGTAATCAAATGAATTTTCGATTCATTGTTGAGTAATGGATGATATAAGTGTCCATTATCTGTTACTCTATCTATCCCATTAATTTATTTAGTCATGTAAATCATTTCTATTGATATTTTTAGCAAAAATAATAAACCAATGAATAAAATAATCAAAAAGAAACTCTCTATTCCACTATAAATACCACCCCTCACCACCTCTTCTCATCACAACACTGAAACCTTGAAATATGTACAAATTCTTCCAAATAATCTTCCCTAGCCTCTCCCCCATGTCCATGATCTATTTTTCATAACAAAAGAACAAACTCAATTTTCCTATGTAGATTTTCAATGAAGAGTATTTCAAGTAGTAAATCCATCTTCTATTCTACTTTAATTTCCTTTATTTTCATATTGTATACTTTACACCTATATCAAAACAAGAATAATAAATATAGTATCTTAAATATATGATAATTATATTTTTGTAATGTAATATTCATCATCTAATTGTTTCTCATATCAATTTTATTCTAAAAATGAAAACATCATCTTTGATGTGTTGATTTACCTCTATCGTGGATTATTTATTTTTATTTTTCAATAACACATTCATGGCTTTACATAAAACCATTATTATGGTTAAATAAGATGTATTTATATGTATTATAAGTTATATAATATTTTTCAACCAATATATAAACATAATAGAAAATAAATGATATTAGTATGTGGTGGTTGTTAGAAAACCTGACCAAATAAATTAAATCATTTCCATTAACATTTGATATAATAAATAACCATAAAAATTTAATGTATAAGACCATTTAATATAATTAATGTGCATTAATAACATTAAATTTAAATTCTTGATATCTATTAAAATTTTAAATGATCTTACATACGTGTAAACAAGTCAACCAATCATGAAAACTAGGGAAAGGAACAATCTTGAAGGAAACAATTTAATCTTATATCTCATCAAAGGCCCTAAATGAACATAATAAAAGAAGAAAAAATTATATTATATGTTTTATATAATATGAAATAATGGATTTATGGATTTAATTTAATTATCTAGGATATTAATTACATGTGAAGTAGAGTATTTGATAAAACGTAAGGGATTCTCTCTGAACCTACATTTTTTCTTACGGGTTATGCATTCTCTCTATTTACAGTAATTTAATTCTTAATTATAATTATTTTCCAATTATACATTTTATTTTTATTCTAAAATAAAATGTTACTAGGCTAATTCTTCATTCTTTTATGGTGAAATACATGTTTCTACAATGTTCCCTTTTAAATTTCTCTTAATAAGGAACCCAATTGAAGGAAACTTTCAAATTTCTCACCCCTTTTCAAGTAACATTCAATTTTTTTATCCCCCACTAATTTTCAAAAATAAATCATTTTATAATGAATATATATCTTTTTTATGTCTAGTATTGTATAAATTGTTATTCCTTTTCTGCTTTAAATTCCCTAAAATATTTTCCTTAAACTGCACCAATCTGTTTCATTTATAATTTTTCTTAAACACTATTTTTATATGTTTTCAATATAGTTTGACATAAATTATCTTGATCTATGACTATTTTACCTTATATATGTCGATTTTGTCTCTAAATTCACACATTCATGAACTCTATTATGATATTCCCTTTCATTATGACTTATAACACGATTATGATTCACAATTATTTTTCTATATAACCCCTATGATTTATTCATCACATCAAAGCCATATTCATGAACGTGTTTTGATGGGTTCACCTAGATAGAACTCAAATTAATTGGGTAATTATTAGTCTCATGAGTCATATTTTTGGGACATGGAGTAAACATGATTTCTTAATGGGACTTGGTCTACTATGTGCAATGGTATTGGAAGGTAGCCTTCACTCATTCTCCTCCATGAGAAATGGTATTGGATGATAGCTTTGAATCATCATTATTCCTTATTTTATGTTATTTCCATATTCCCAGAATTCCATTATTACATGTTGTCATGTTATATATTTAATTATTAGGTATTTTTATCCCTTTTCTATGCCTTTTTTTGTTATAATTTTATACCTTCTAACCCATATGCGCTGATTTCATTATATATTTATTCCCTTACATGGATTTTTTCGTTCCCTTTTTAATCATGTATTCCTCATGTGATCATATAAATATGTAAGGTATCAAGAGAAGTTTGGTTCTCAATATTAATGTTTATTATAAAGTTGTATTATACTATTTCCATGTTTTTATTTTTATGTACCTAATCATTGAAAGACACTAGGCATTATGATCATTGTTTAATACTTAATTTTGAATTATCATAGTTATCATGAAAACATTTGTGTAGAAACATAGAATAATTTTATTTAAATGCATTGAATAAACATATTTTATGTAAATAAATTGTTCATATATACATATATATTGTCCAACAAGTTTCCCAAAATAATAATTTAAGTATAGATAATCATAAATTCTAAGTGAGATTAGAAAAAACCGTACCATTACACAATACTACCATCCAAAAAATTTACCTAAAAAATAATATACATAACTATATCAATTATTTTAGAGAATAATTTATATCAAAAATATTTTTTATGTTTTAGTTATTATCAATATGACACATGTATTAGTTAGTTATTTTTTATTTTAGTCATAAAATATTAGTAATATTAATTACTTCTCACAAGTTTCATAACATTGATGTCGTTCCTCATTCATTGATACAAAGTTCCACATTCCTTAATTTATAACAATACTTAAATCACTTTCATTAATTAAATATTTTTTTAATTTTCCCTAGAATGGAATCCATGATGAAAATCATTCAGGTAATTACTAATAACAAAGAGTTAAGTTTTATTGATTTTTAATTTTTATTTCATACTTAAAAAACCATATTCATGACATATATAAATCTACTATATCAAATATTAAATGATATAGTAGAATCAAGATTGATCCTTGAAATACTCTATCAGTATTGAGACAAGTTGGTTCAAAATAATGTATATATGCATCATTTATGTAAAATGAAGACAAAAAAATATAAGAATGTTCTTGGAGATTAAAATGTGTTTATATTGGAGGAACAACTGAAATCTTTGGGAGGTTTTAGAGGAGTATATGCGGGTCACTTTTATATGTGAGTTATAAATTTCATTTTTGTTAATACTTAGTTCTAATGATATAAGAATTGTTTTAAAAGGAAAGTGGATTAAAGTTTGAAAATTATAGATATAGTCCATTTATACACCCATCCACTCTATTTAGAGAAAATATTATATGAATTTTTAACTCTTCAGAACTTAGTTAATTCATTTTTATCCCACATTTCCTTTTTCTTAGTAACCTAATTTTTTCCGTAGATTGATCCTTGGAATACTCTATCAGTATTGAGACAAGTTGGTTCAAAATAATGTATATATGCATAATTTATGTAAAATGAAGACAAAAAAAATATAAGAATGTTTCTGGAGATTAAAATGTGTTTATATTAGAGGAACAACTGAAATCTTTGGGAGATTTTAGAGGAGTATATGCGGGTCACTTTTATATGTGAGTTATAAATTTCATTTTTGTTAATACTTAGTTCTCATGATATAAGAATTGTTTAAAAAGGAAAGTGGATTAAAGTTTTAAAATTATAGATATAGTCCATTTATACACCCATCCACTCTATTTAGAGAAAATATTATATCAATGTTTAAGTCTTCAGAACTTGGTTAATTCATTTTTAACCCACATTTCCTTTTTCTTAGTAACCTAATTTTTTCCTCAGTATCATTTTTTTTGAAAAATATGAAAAATAAATATTTATATTATTTATAAATATTTCTAAAAAATTTTAACAAAATTTAATCCAATTATTTTTTTCAAATATGAGAAATAAAAATATTAATTGAAATCATAATATATATTAAAAAAAATTTCTTTTGAAAAATGACATTTTAAAAAGTAAGTCCTCTTAATCATAATTCATAACAATGGGAAATTAAATGATTGTTACTATAATTTTTTTAAAATTTACATTACATTTAATTATTAAAAGTGTTGAATTTAATTTATTGATTTAAATTTTAAAAATATTTAAAAATATTTCTTTTAGAAAAAGTTATATTTTAATATTAAAAATTTTTTAACCACATCCAATTAAAAATTATTATTCAATATCTATCCATATAATTTTATATATCCATTAGTAATAAAATATTTCTTTGAAATATATAAATACATTAAATATTGGTTTAATAATAAAATAGTAATATATAATGCACAAAAATTATATTCCTATAATAAAATCATTTAATTATGTTTTTTTACTTTTAAGAGTGAAAAATTAGATATTATTAGTGAATTATATTATTTTCAATTGTATAAATTAACCATTTGATCAACCCAAGAGTTGTATCAAATGAATATATTTTTAATGACCATATGTCCAATGACCATGTTTCTAGAAACCATATATACAATAATTATATTTCATTCCTATATATAGTCTTACTATATTCTTTTATTTCTTTCATAATGTGATTATTATATTTTAATTATTTTCATTATATATATTATTTTATTCAGGGTACTAATTTTCATGGAAATTGGGATAATAATTTTTTTATGTTCATGAAATTATTTATTACATTTTGATTTATTACACTATTACTTTTCCTGATAAAGGTTCATATTTTATATTCAAAATGTATTAATTTTTTTCTTGAATTATAATATAATATATCTGTAACAGGTACCACGGTTTTTTAGTTTGGTGTTGTGTGTGAAAAAATCTATTCAAATCTTTATTTGTTAAATGAAGACATTCATAGTAATATAAAGGGCTCTTACACTTACTTTTCTCTTTTATATGCCTCTATTAAAATGAAATTTATTCATTCAGAGGAGGATATTTTGGTTAAAAGTAGTTATCTAACATTGGTTAAAGGGTTTTTGAAAAATAAATTCTGAATATCGATTTATTGTTTATGTTTTCAATGTGAAAACAAATATATAAAGAAAATAGATATTTATTAACATTTGATATATTCATTTGGGAATAAAATATTAAATAATTTGATATATTGGATCAACATTATAAATAGGATTGATTTTATTATGTTCTACTATTATTTTGTAACAATATATACTTTTATTAACGTTTTAAAAGAGTTAAATAGTGTATTTAGTTATTGGAAGATTTGATTCAATAAAATTGATCAAAACAAATTTGAAGAATAATATGTAATTAAAAATTAAAAATTTGTTTAAATGTTTGGAAATTAAATTTATTATTTGTAAATAAATTATTTATCTCATTAGATAAGTTTAATGTCATGAAGAATACGTGATACATTATAGAATATTCTTTTAATAATAATGATGTAATGAAATATATAATATTTGTAAAAAATATAATTTTTTAATTGAACCCAATTTTCATTTTCATAGAAATAATGAAAATAAGTATTTTGATTCTTCATATAGACTTGTTCCAAAAAAATATAATTTTTATTAAGATAAAAATTTTAATTAGATAATTAAGAAAAAATTTATTTTTATTTATTCATTGATGTTTTTGATAAATAAATTGAAAGATTCCTTATTAAAAATAATTAATTATATATTCACAGAAAATGAATGTTAATTTTATATAATTTATATTTAAATTTTTATTATATTTAAATATTATATTTTAAAGACTTTTATAACATCCTAAGTGTTGACAAAATAAAGTTCCACCGAAATATATATAAGTATAAATAAGTTGTAAGGTAAATGACACATGTAGATCTTATCAGGTGCCTTACATTATTATATTGGCTTAATAAATAAGGAAGTTGTATCCCGATGGACCAAATAGTTTTGTATCTTTGTACCACCAGATACTAAAATAATTATTAAATTACAAATCCAAATCAAATACAATATAAAAACTAATTTGGATACATCTCTATTATTTGAGTTTATCCTACCATGTTAATCATAACATATGTATTAGAATCCTGAGGGAAAATAAAACATAAGAAATGCATGAGCATATATTTTCAGTAACGGTAAGAGATATAGAAGAAGTTCTCATATATAAATATAAAAATATGGAAATATGAATAAAATACAAAAGCCATTAAAATATAAACCATAACATAATATTGAAGGAATAAATGCTGATAATGATGCCAAATTAATAATCATATAAGAAGGATACATAAAAAACATATTCTACTTGTCAGACTATCACATGAATTACCAATGATTAATATCATAACGATTTTATTCCTAATTTATGACATTATAAACATATATCCAATGCTTCGGCAAAGACACCATATATAAATGGGTAAAAACCATTCATGTTTGTCTCATTAGTCATACCGATGCATCAGGGGGGTATAGCAGGCCCCAATAATTACTTAATAATACTAATTAATTATTCATATATAAGGGGTGTAACATTATAAACATATACATTCATATAGAAATAGTGATATGAAATATTAATAACATAACTAATACAATAATTGTGCACATAAGCCATCTAGATTTTTATGGTTAATTGTATCAAGATAGTGTATCCTAAAGAATCATAAATAATTCAATAGAACATATTATATGGTATCGTAAGAGATCAATTTTAATTATACATAAGATACAAAATAGGGTATCAAAATAGATTAAAATACTCTAACAAAATCACTGAGAAATATTCGAGAGAAATACCCTTTTAATTTGGAAAGAATTGTACATTTGGAAAATAAATTGTATTTTTAATAATAATCAGATATTAAAAATGTATATCACAGAAATAAAAAGTCAAAGAAATTACATTTTTGGAATATTAAAATAATATTCATACTGAAATTTGGAAATTAGATTTAAAAAGGTAAAATTGTTTTAAAGAAACTTGTGAAATGAGCCACTTTAGTTTCGTTTAATGGGAAATATAAGTGTCATTAAAGAAAAAAATGAATACTAGTATTCATAAAACTAGAAATGAAATAAAATAGTTTTCATGATAAAACAAATGATTTTTAAAAATAATTGTGGCTTAAATCATATTGCGTACTATAAATGAAAATGGGAATAAAATTTAGATGTTCCCATTAATCCAGCTTACTAATCGACATGAATTATATAGGGAACCTTATCACACATTTGTTTCCTAACAAAGAACAAATAATTATGATCATTACATATTTTTGGAAAATAAAAACCTAATTTAAAAGGACTAAATAATAACAATTAGTAATTAAATTGGGGTTAAGTGAGAGAAAGTGTATCCCGAAGAGAAAAAAGGAGGTACAGGAAGCAACCCTTACCATTATGAAAATAATTGAACCATATGATCCATAAATTTAATGATAATCCAATGAAATATTTAATACCATGAAGATATAAACATTCATCATATTATACATGAATGGGATGTATATGTACATCACACACATGAAATATTTTCGAGTTTGAAATATCTCACAAAACTAAAAGTTTGATGAGTAAACCAATACATTATATCTGATAGTGATATGAACTTGCACTTAATTTCATGGATTAATAAATAAGATTTATTAATAATATAATTTAAACACCATTAAACATGTATATTATTTATTATAATTTTATAAAGGTTATTTATTCCCATTTTGATGAGTTTTAAGATTTAATTTCATCATTCAGGGGTATTCGTTTTCATTATTTACATTGATTCATTTGTATACATGTTTGGAGATCATGTAATGTGGGAATAATTCCCTAGAATGGATATTATATGTTATTAATGAATGTAAATAAAAATTAATGATCTTATATGTAATTTTATTCAAGATGTGTGGAACATTCATTAGAAAAAACATTAATGATAGTTGTTCATATTATTTTGGAATTTTTTCAATCATCAGAAATACGTTTTGTTATATATATTAATATTATATATATACACTTGTTCCATAACACTATATAAGATTTAATATGCATTTCTTAATTTTTTTATCATTGTAATCTTTTATTACCCGATATGAAGGTGGTATTTGAAAAATAACATTCATTTTCTATGAAGGAGGTGATTTGACAAATCACCGATGTAGTTTTCATTTTTAGAAAAGAAAAAGTGAGAGGATAAGAGGTTTCATGGAATATATTCCATTACCAAAGTAAAAATATATTATACATAAGATACTTGATTAATCATATCCCATGGATTATGGGAGATGAGGAGAGGATAATAAAAGAATGGAAATTGAAATGGAATTAAACGAAAATGAAACAGGGTTTTACCACTTGAACATCTACTCTATTAGAACCTCCTAAGGAAAATTGAGTTTGGTATTTTATCTAGAAAAAATAATTCTGGAGGGAGGGATTTGAAATAATTTGGGAAAGCATAAAGGATTTATACGTTTGAGGATAAGAGATGGTGAGGGTTTGTATTTATAGGGGAAGAGAGGGGTGATTTTGATAAATTTGATAATTATTTTATTCTTTTGGATCGTGAAAATCAATAGTGATGATTCTCATAAATAAATATAGTCAATAAAGAAACATAACTTAATATTATGCGCTTAAATCATCTACATAGTATACATGACTCAATAATACATATATTTTTTTTAAATATCAAAAATTACTAAATGCATTATTCACAAAAAAAATCAACTATTTTAGTAAGATCCCAAAAAATTAACCATAACAATTTCCTAGAATATAGATTTAAAAATTGTAATCCATTTTATGAGAAAATGATTTAAAATAAAATAAATATAATATTTAACTAAATTCGTCATTTACACGAAAAATACCTATTTTAATAAGATAACAAATTCTATGAAAACCAAAAATTGATTAACGTCTCATAAAATTTCAATATATTAATTAATTTAAAAAATATTATTTTATTAATCTATTTTACAAAAATAAATAATATTACAAATCATTATTTTCAAAATATAATTATTAATAAATAATTACATTTCACAACAAGACTAAAACTTAATCAATAATTTTTATAATATTTATTTACATATTCTTTGATATTGTTATATTATATTTTCATTAAAAAGTTAGATCAATTTTATTTTAACTTTCATTGGCGATGTTAGTATTTCAGTAGATAGTTTAATATTCCTAATGTTCACATTAGTATTCCAACGGTCAAGTTGCATTCATTATTTTTTATAATGTTTTTATTGTGTTCCCTATGTTATTATATACGCTTTATACTTTATATCATAATTATATGAATGTAATTTCTATTGATCAAATTTTTGTTAGTTAGATTCTCCCCTCCATCAAAAAATTTCATCATTGCAATTCTAAAATGAAAATTAAAAATTAATGTTTGATACATGAAAATTCCATTTTGGAAATTCCAAATCATAAATAGGCTCAATAAAACACTTATTATAATGGGGGGAAAGAAAATTATGAGGTCAAAAAAATCAAGAATTAATAATAGGAGAACATTACTATAATGTGAAAAATATGGGCATAAAAGAAAAATATAACTATAAATTTTTGATGGAGAGTGATATAGAACATAGTCATTCAATATTCTACGCTAACAAAACATTAAATTTTTTATATGTTAAAATACCACTGATTTCATAGAAATAAAATAAAAAAATGGAATTTATGTTCCACAATATATTTCCAAAATTTTTGGGTCTCTGTTAATATCCAGATAATAAATTTAAGAAACTAAACATAATTGATTCCTTTTGATTTCATAATCAAATCCTTTTTTTGTTATTTGATCTATCTAAACATAATTTCATAAACCAAAATATTACTATTCATGAAAAATGTTATTCGTGGAGCACAATTATGGATGATAAGATCCAGAATTTCGTTTTTTCATCCATTACATGTTTACTATAATAATTAATATTATCACCTACAATAATATATGATAAATAATTCATTCATCATAATATATATTATCCATAATCCATTCTAAAAGATGTTAAAATTAAGAATCATTCGAAATTTTTCTATACAAATTCAATAACTAATACATTAGATGGAAGGTCACTAAATTTCCCTAATCAAATTATCATAATGTTTCCTCAAATAATGCAGCTCTTATTATGACATAATAAATATATGAATTCCATAATCTCTTTTAATTAATTTTGAAAAATTCTTTCTTTTAACTATAAAATCTTGGGTTTTTGAATATATTCTTTAAATCCAAGCTTCTAATAATTCCATCATCAGATTAGTATCCACCTTCATTGTCATTAAAAATATTCCATAATCATATATTAATTATTATCTCAATATAAAGCACAAATTTTGGGTTTTATTTCCCAAGTAAAATCTTTTAAATAAGATCATATTACCATATAATTACTTCTCTTTACTATTATTTTTATTCATCACATGTTTCCAATTCCTTACAGAAGAAGTTAGGTAGTATAATCCTAATATATATCATGATTATTATAAATAGTATAACATAACATAATTCTTGAGAACCAATACATTCATTTTTCCAATTCTACTATATTAAAATAATAATCTTGGACTTGATCAGTTTATATCTTCTTGGCTATATTACCATAAATATTGGGACATTCCTTTGTGTAGTGCCACATATCCTTATAGTTGAATCATTATGTGCAAGAACACTCTTTCCTTCCATTTCAATCATGATCATAATTACCCTTCTCTCCAAATTTTTATAAAACATTAATTCCCTTTATCCATGTATTTAGGGGTTTCTTCCCAAATTTATCATGTGTGAAAAAAACATTCCTTCTTTTCTTATCCTTATATATTTTTGGATATTTCATATTATTCATATATTGTTTACCTTTAAGACCATAAAACTTGGATAAATCTTTTTATATCTTCATAGTATAACAAACTCTATCCTAATATGATTTGAAATCTTGGGATACTATTATCCTTCAAATTATTGGTTAAATACCATAAAAGAAATGATTAATCTTGTTATATGGATTATTTATACAGTCTATGACATTCCATGCTGACTGTAACACCCCAGGTAAATAAAGAGTATGACATTTTCACATTTATCCATATTTGAGAATAAAATATTAATATTACTTTAAAGGGGACACTATGCTCGATGGCGTACCAAATACGCAACAACGAGTTTCTTGGAAATCTTACGTTGCACTCTAATAATAAAATAATATTATTTTAAATGGTAGTTAGCACCTAGCCGTTGTAATGGTGGGAATGAACATAACTAACTACAAAATAATTATATATGTTTTTCAAATATTTTTACTCTTTACAATAAATTTTAAAGGATTAAAAATGCAAATGAATCCAGTTTTTAAGCGTAAACATTCTAATATTCTTTAAAAGTGTCGATTAACCGCCTTTTGATGGCGAACCCCTTTTAAGTCCACTTTTTGAAAATTTTATAATCTCTATTTTTTAAAATAAACATATTATTTATTATTGCGACATTGAAATTTACCTTGGGTTAATTTTTGGTATTTTTCTGACAATGTTCATTTTTCAATGAATAGTGAAAAATACTGCATTTTAAATCAAAACTGCTTTTTCATATAATTTAATTATATGGTTATATTAACTTTTTAATTTGTTTTAAAGTGTAATTATAATATAATTTTACCATGTAATACAATTATGGTCATTGGGATTAATTTCACTTTGGAATTAGGCATAAACAAGTGTCAAACTTTTCATAAATATTGTTTCCAAAAAACCCGCTATTTGTTTTGACAACGGGAAGTTTTTTAAAATTATTTATTGAAATTTATGTGTTTGTAATTTGGTAAAATGGATTAAATATTTTTAATCATAAGGTACAAATTATTTAATTAAGACTCTTTTCTTTTTGGACATTATGAATAGTAATGACGGTAATTATCTTTAATTATCTTGATTAATGAGTAATCGGGTAGTTAAAGATAATAAAATAATATCATAATAATAACAAATGACCACAACATGTGTCCTAAGGAAACTGGTTGTCTCCTGGCCGACCATGGGATTCCTTGTTCCAAACATGGGGGCCCCATGTAATCACTTTTGTGAGAAAGTGACTTTTTATCTTTTTATTTTTTAAAGAATGTTAAATGTAACAAAGAATGTATCACCTAAGTAAAATATTTTTAATTTTGTCTAAATAAATTATCTTTTGGACTATAAATATTCATTGGAAAGCTAAAAATCTTTTCTATATCATAGTATTTGTTTTATAATTTTTACACATTAAATAAATTAAAATATATACGACATCATGATGATGGAGCGATGATCTCATTATTTAACGATTTAAATAAAATGGAAAGATAATGTAATATCTAAGACCTAAACATGTCCAAAACCTATTGGATGGATTTATTTAGAACCCTTATCACCTTATCCCCGAAACACATCAATGTGGGACCATTAAAATCCGAAATTCATTTGAAAATAAAGTTACATTTTATACCTTTCCAAGAGTGTCCCTCCTCTCCTCTTATAAAAGGCCCCCACCTCTACCTCCTTAACCAAACATCCAAAGCCTTTGGCTCGTCCAAACCCTACCCATTTTGTCTCTCCACATCCCTCTCTAACTCCTTGAAGCCTCACTTTGTGCATAATCCTTTCCAAGGAAGCCTTTTAACTCAAATCAAAGGAAGTTACCCGATTTTAAGGTAATGTCTTCACTTGAGTCCTTTTGTTTTATTTTACTTCTCCAAAACCCTAAACTCTTTTTATTATTTTCTTTGGTAACAACTCCAGTATCTTCAATATACTAGGATGTTTTTATAAGAAGGATTCGAGCTACACTTACACACACCTACATCTAATGGTTAAAGAACATACTGTTTCCGTGGATGGCCAATTTCTGCCTCCCAAAACGATGATTGTTCAAAATTCTTCTAAAACCTTAAAAGGTGGCCATTAAGATGAAACTATATTTATATATCATACCTAATATGTTTTTGTTTTACTTGAGCTTCTGTATTTTTCATTTATGGCATACCTTTATGGTTTCCATTATGGGTAAACGCGATATCTTCATTTAAGGAAGTGCGGACTACCGCCCCCTCAAAGTGATTTGATTCGTTAATACCATATGTGGTATGTATAAAGGATATATTTAATGATATTATATATGATACCATACTGTAATTAAAATACTATTATGTATCATTATTTTTTAATTCCATTAAATATGAAATAGAAATGGAAGTAGCGTTCATGCGTACGTACGGCTTACCGTCTCCATGAACGGTGCAATTCATTTCTTAACTCTAAATGTTATGTAATATTATAAATGCATGAATATACTGGATATATATGATATATATGATATTTAAATCATGAATACAATTCTGGATATAATGAACATTTGGTCACACGAACAACATGTAATTGTAAGAAGTCCACTTTCGACTTAAGAACCAAATATCGGCAAAACAAATATTATTAACATAAATGATTACAAAATGTTTATGACTTGGTAATAAGTGATATAAAAGGAATAATTAACTTGAAAAATTTTCTTAAGGAATTATAAATTAACTCAAGTTTATTATTCAGGAGATTAATGAACGATCGAGTCAAGTCGGGCCTAAGGTAAGGGATCCAGCTCATCTCTTTCTTTTTAAGTACACTCTTTTATGTCATTCCTTATAAGCTCATCATTATTGTGATTGGGATGTTCTTTTATATTAATCTTACTATAATTTTTATGTTCATATGATGAGAGACCCTATTCTCTCTCATCAATCCATTTTGGACGTTTTGAGTGGCGCCGTTAGGCTGCCGAATTTTCGTAAGAGATCCAACCTCTCTCTTTCTTTATAAGTACTCTCCTTTATGTCACTTCTTTTAAGATCCTATTTGTTATGTTGGGGGATGTTATTTTGTATACCTCTTTCTGTAAACATTATTTTGATATGATGAGAGACCCTATTTCCTCTCATCAATCCATTTAGGAAGTTTTAAGTGGCGTCGTTAGGCTGCCGAGTTTTCGTAAGAGAATTTTCATCTAACTTTTATTCCTGTGAGATTTATGCTACATTTGCCACAATTTCCATTGAGTGGTGTATGTACTGCCCATTATTATACACTTTGTGTAGTATAATTTCATTTATGGGTATTCACATCTTCATTGTATGATCCTTCTTCCATGGGGTGTACGTTTTGAAAGTTACCCAATCGTTGGGGGGACCTTTCACCCTCCTCTTTTTAAAAGACTTATTTTGTTATGTCTTTTAATTCACATACGATTATGTTGGGATATGTTCTTTTATATCCTTATTGATGTAAATTTTATGTCCAAGTGATGAGATTCCCTTTTTATCTCTCATCAACTCATTTTCTGAATTTTGAAGTGATGCCGTTAGGCTGTTGAATTTTACCAACGGAACATTTTAACCCAATTTCGATTTATTTGGGTTCGACATGTAGTTATTGAATATGTCATCCTTTGAATATGTGTGAATGACGTTTTATTGTTTTACACTTAATATCCACTTATATTGGGTGAATTTATATTTGTCACGCATAATTTTGAGATTGATTTATCCTTAATTTAAGGATACATTCTTTATAAGGGATTTCATCACATTTGACATTTCTATTGAGACTTCATTGTTTTTATGCACCAATTCACTCTTATATGGTGTATATACTGTCCTTTGTAATATTATATCATGAATATATTTATTCTCATGATATTATAAAGTTATGACTAAATTTTATTCCTTAATTATTGTATTCAAGTGTCTCTAATTTTGGTAAAACCCCTTTAACCAAAATATCACTTCAAATGTTTTAATTATTTGTTCTTATTAATATTCATGTTTTCAAAATGGTTTTAAGGATTTATTTATATGGATATTAATGGTTTAAAATTTTAAAAGCTTCAAGGTGGTATGGGACACTTTGATTCAAAAATCTCTTTATTAAATGTTTTAAATGGTTTTGGAAATGGTTTCTTTTTGAATGGATTCATTATTTCAATATACTAAAATGTTATATTGTGATTGAAATGTGGAAATGTTATGTTTCCTTTATGCATGTTTTATGTGATACGTTTATGTTATGGATCTTGGGCATTGTCATGAAAACAGGTGGTTCTGTGATAAACTAAGGGCGGGTGAGCCCGATATAGCTCTCCAATGCATTAGGTAACGCGAAGGAGTGAAACGTTAAGGTTTCTCCGAAGAGATTTAGGGAATATACTGTGGTGGGTATTCCAAACATAACCAAGAGGGTTAATCCCTACGTAAGAAATTTATGAATGCCTCAAGATACATTTTATGTCTTATGATTTCTATTATTTATTCATGATTTGATATGACTATGTTTTATGGGTAAAGTATGATTTCATTCTAATGTATATATGAACTCATGTTTCCTTTCCATATTTTTATAACTCTTACTGAGCTTTTTATGTTCATCCCATGTTTTTTAAATGTTTTTCACAGGTCAAGGGAAAGGTACATGATGTGATGATAGTGCCAAGGATGTGTCATGAAAGAATCTGTGTCTTATTTTAAATATGTTTCCGTTGATGGGAAGAATGAATATTGTCTTTTATGTAACAACTTTGTTTAAATGTGGAATGTAATGAAAGTTTCATGATCTAATTATCTAAAACTCTAAACCTAAAAATATCCTCAATGTGTAATCTTGTAATAACTCAATATTAAGTAAGGTTTAAGGCTGGGGCCTTATAGTTGGTATCAAAGTTCAGTTTAGATAACTTTAGAGGTTAGGGTATTCTTTAAGCATAAGTGACATTACCATAATGGTTAGGATTTCAGAAAGAGTCCTAGTTTTAGATAAAGTGAATGAGTAATTATATCTTAGTGTTTATCTTCCTCATTAGTAAATGATGGTTTTGTTGATATACTCACACTGACCTTTTTGGTTTTAGTAAATGGTTGGATCTAGCAGGCACCAAAGTAACAGTGGATGTGAAGGAAATTGTGATAGTTTTTTGAGCAAGCAACTGAATGATATGGGAGCTGCAATGAGAACTCTTGTGATTATCCTCAACCAACTATCTGGAGTCATTATTGACCAGCTAAACCTTGGTGATTTCTCTAAGGCATCATATATGCGAGAAACAAATCCCTACGGATGTACAGGTAATAATCATAAAGTTAAGTGTGTTCAAAAACCTATGTGTCAAAGATGTGGAAAGAAACACCTAGGAAAATGTTTCAAAGGGACAGAAATATGCTATAGATGTGGAAATGACGGTCATAAAGCAAGAACCTTCCATGGAAAAAGGAAGCATCTAGTTGACTTGAGGAAAGGAAAAGAAGTTCTTTCTGAGGGATCAATTGAATGTTTTAAATGTGGTGTGCATGGTCATTATTCAAACACATGTCCTATAAAGAAGTTTCGTGAATGGGATCACCAAGATCGCACAAATGTTCGTTTACCAATACTTAATTCTATTCCGATTGAGGTTGAAGAAACTGAAAATGACCAATCAAAGGTATGGATTATTTCATAACTATTGTTTTCCTATTTTGGAATCTTAGGATATGATTCATGATTTTGTTTGTAGGAAATAAGTATTTCAGAATAAGTTGGAAAGGAATGGTTAATGGATCATGAAGAATGTTGAATGAGTAAGAAGTCAACATATAAGGGCTTCAAGAGTTATGGTGAAATTCATAAGAGTATTAGGTATCTTTTGATGATGGGGTAACATTAGAAGACTTTTTATAGTATGTGTAACCCTGATGTTTAATATATGAAAATTTTATTCAAGGAATAGTTATCTGTTCTTTTGTGGACATAGTTATAAAGAACCATTTGGGTTTATATGATCCTTACTTTTGAGGTAATTATGGGTTACTATATGTTATGATGGAAGTGAAAGGCATGAGATAAAATTGAGGTTAAATTATGTTATAGTTATTTGTGATGATTTTATCTCTTTTTGGGGAATGATTTGAGAATTATATAGTTTTGGAAAAAGGACAACACGCAGACCGTGTGACAACCCGTCGCATCGGAAAAAGTTGCGGGAATCGAACCCACAACCAAAGTGTGACTGGTATTTATCACCTACCACTGGACTACGTGAAGTCCCTGGTTAGTTTGACTAATTCTTTTTAGTTAGATGATTTGAGGAATCAAGAGTAAGTTTATTTTGGGTTTCAATCTTAGTTTGGTTTACTTTGAAGAATTTTATGGACAAATTATTTATCGAATGGCCCTCGTTGAACTTTGAGTTTTGTTGGACAAATTTTGGAGATTAATAATAGATTTTCTTTTTATAAAGGGTTATCCTTTTCTGGATTATTCGATCTTGTACTAACCTTTTGGTTTTGGTTTTGGTTAAGGTCTAAATATATGGGAAGTATATAGTTCCCTTTTGTGGATTAGGTGAATCTCTAGAAGTTGATTATAGTACTCTTAATGTGAACAAGTCTTCCTAAATACTCGTCTTTTGGAGAAAATATGAGTTTGTATAAGAAATCTAATAAAAGTTGAAATCCAACATGATAAGTGATTATGTTTCCTTATAAATAAATTCCTCAATAAAAAGTAACTTAAAACAAAAATGTTTTATATTAACTTTTCCTACTGGGGAATCGAATACCGTTTAACCCATCACAAGTTTGTGATTTTCTTGTGGTTAACTTCCTCCTAAACATGTTTTCTATCACTCTCCATCAGAACATGACCATATGTTTTCTCCTCCATGTCCATCTTTTCCTACATGGAATCCTAGTATGGGTTAACTCGGGTGACCTCTATACTTCTCTTTCTTTATTTTAAAGTGATTGTTTTACCGACTCTTGTTCCGATGTGGGATTTTCAATGAAGTTTCCAAGACTAATTTTAAAATTGCGAGGATGCAATTCCCAAAAGGGGGGAAGGATGTAACACCCCAGGTAAATAAAGAGTATGACATTTTCACATTTATCTATATTTGTGAATAAAATATTAATATTACTTTAAAGGGGACTCTATGCTCGATGGCGTACCCAATACGCAACAACGAGTTTCTTGGGAATCTTACATTTCACTCTAATAATAAAATAATATTATTTTAAATGGTAGTTAACGCCTAGCCATTGTAATGGCGGGAATGAACATTACTAACTACAAAATAATTATATATGTTTTTCAAATATTTTTACTCTTTACAATAAATGTTAGAGGATTAAAAATCAAAATGAATCCAGTTTTTAAACGTAAACATTCTAATATTCTTTAAAAGGGTCGATTAACCGCCTTTTGATGGAGAACCCCTTTTAAATCCAATTTTTGAAAATTTTATAAGCTCTATTTTTCAAAATAAACATATTATTTATTATTGGGACATTTAAATTTACCTTGGGTTAATTTTTGGTATTTTTCTGACAATGTTCATTTTTCAATGAATTGTGAAAAATACTGCATTTTACATCAAAACTGCTTTTTCATATAATTTAATTATATGGTTATATTATATTTTTAATTTGTTTTAAAGTGTAATTAGAATATATTTTTACCATGTAATACAATTATGGTCATTGGGATTAATTTCACTTTGGAATTAGGCATAAACAAGTGCCAAACTTTTCATAAATATTGTTTCTAAAAAACCCGCTATTTGTTTTGACAACGGGAAGTTTTTTTTAAATTAATTATTGCAATTTATGTGTTTGTAATTTGGTAAAATGGATTACATATTTGTAATCATAAGGTCAAAATTATGTAATTAAGACTCTTTTCTTTTTGGACATTATGAATAGAAACGACGGTAATTATCTTTAATTATCTTGATTAATGAGTAATCGGGTAGTTAAAGATAATAAAATATTATCATAATAACAAAAAATGACCACAACATGTGTCCTAAGGCTATGGGTTGTCTCATGGCCGACCATGGGATTCCTTGTTCCAAACTTGGGGGCCCCATGGAATCACTTTTGTGAGAAAGTGACTTTTTATCATTTTATTTTTTAAAGAATGTTAAATGTAACAAAGAATGTATCACCTAAGTAAAATATTTTTAATTTTGTATACATAAATGATCTTTTGGACTATAAATATTCATTGGAAATATAAAAATATTTTCTACATCATAGTATTTTTTTTATAATTTTTAAACATTAAATAAATTAAATTATATATGACATCATGATGATGTAGCGATAACCTCATTATTTAACGATTTAAATAAAATGGAAACATAATGTAATATCTAAGACCTAAACATGTAAAAAACCTATTGGATGGGTGTATTTATAACCCTTATCACCTTATTCCCGAAACACATCAATGTGGGACCATTAAAATCCGAAACTCATTTGAAAATAGAGTTACATTTTATACTTTTCCAAGAGTTCCCCTCCTCTCCTCTTATAAAAGGTCCCCACCTCTACCTCCTTACCCACACTTCCAAAGCCTTTGGCTCGGCCAACCCCTGCCCATTTTGTCTCTACACATCCCTATATAACTCCTTCAAGCCTCACTTTGGGCAGAATCCTTTCCAAGGAATCCTTTGAGCTCAAATCAAAGGAAGTTACCCGATTTTAAGGTAATGTCTTCACTTGAGTCCTTTTGTTTTATTTTACTTCTCCAACCCCCTAAACTCTTTTTATTCATTTCTTTTGTAACAACTCCATTATCTTCAATATACTAGTATATTGTTATAAGAAGGATTCGATCTACACTTACAGACACCTACATCTAATGGTTAAAGAACATACTCTTTCTGTGGATGGCAAATTTCTGCCTCCCGAAACGATGATTGTTCAACATTATTCTAACACCTTCAAAGGTGGCAATTAAGATGAAACTATATTTATATATGATACCTAATTTCTTTATGTTTTACTTGGCTTCTGTATTTATCATTTATGGAATACCTTTATGGTTTCCATTATGGGTAAACGCGATATCTTCATTTAAGAAAGTGCGGACTACCGCCCCCTCAAAGTGATTTGATTCGTTAATACCATATGTGGTACGTATAAAGGATATATTTTATGATATTATATATGATACCATACTGGAATTTAAATACTATTATGTATCATTATGTTTTAATTCCATTAAATATGAAATAGAAATGGAAGTAGCGTTCATGCGTACGTACGGCTTACCGTCTCCATGAACGGTGCATTTCATTTCTTAACTCTAAATGTTATGTAATATTATAAATGCATGAATATACTGGATATATATGATATATATAATATCTACATCATGAATAAAATTCTGGATATAATGAACTTTTGGCCACACGAACAACATGTAATTGTAAGAGGTCCACTTTCGACTTAAGAACCAAATATCAGCAAAACAAATTTTATTAACTTAAATGATTACATAATGTTTATGACATGGTAATAAGTCATATAAAAGGAATAATGAACTTGAAAAAGGTTCTTAAGGAAGTAGAAATTAACTCAAGTTTATTATTCAGGAGATTAATGAACGATCGAGTCAAGTCGGACCTGAGGTAAGGGATCCTGCTCCTCTCTTTCTTTTTAAGTACACTCTTTTATGTCATTCCTTATAAGGTCATCTTTATTGTGATTGGGATGTTCTTTTATATTACTCATACTGTAATTTTTATGTTCATATGATGAGAGACCCTATTCTCTCTCATCAATCCATTTTGAAAGTTTTGAGTGGCCCCGTTAGGCTGCCGAATTTTCGTAAGAGATCCAACCTCTCTCTTTCTTTTTAAGTACTCTCCTTTATGTCACTTCTTTTAAGATCCTCTTTGTTATGTTGGGGGATGTTGTTTTGTATTCCTCTTTCTGTAAACTTTATGTTGATATTATGAGAGACCCTATTTCCTCTCATCAATCCATTTTGGATGTTTTAAGTGGCATCGTTAGGCTGCCGAGTTTTCATAAGGGATTTTTCATCTCACTTTTATTCCTGTGAGATTTATGCCACATTTGCCACAATTTCCTTTGAGTGGTGTATGTAATTCCCATTATTATACACTTTGTGTAGTATAATTTCACTTATGGGTATTCACATCTTCATTTTATGAACCTTCTTCCATGGGGTGTACGTTTCGAAAGTTACCCAACTCGGTGAGGGGACCTTTCACCCTCCTCTTTTTAAAAGACTTCTTTTGTTATGTCTTTTAATTCACATACTATTATGTTGGGATATGTTCTTTTATATCCTTGTTAATTTAAATTTTATGTCCAAGTTATTATATTCCCTTTTTATCTCTCATCAACTCATTTTCTGAATTTTGAAGTGATGCCGTTAGGCTGTCGAATTTTACTAAGGGAACTTTTTAACCCAATTTCGATTTCTTTGGGTTCGACATGTAGTTATTGAATATTTCATCCTTTTAATATGTGGGAATGAAGTTTTATTGTTTTAAAATTAATATCCACTTATATTGGGTGTATTTATATTTTTCATGCATAATTTTGAGATTGATTTATCCTTAATTTAAGGATACCTTTTTTATAATGGATTTCATCACATTTGACATTTCTATTGAGACTTCATTGTTGTTATGCACCAATTCACTCTTATATGGTGTATATACTGTAGTTTGGAATATTATATCATGAATCCATTTATTCTCATGATATTATAAAGTTCTGACTAAATGTTATTCCTCAATTATTGTATTCAAGTGTCTCTAATTTTGGTAAAACCCCTTTAACCAAAATATCGATTTAAATGTTTTAATTATTTGTTCTTATTAATATTAATGTTTTCAAAATGGTTTTAAGTATTTATTTATATGGATATTAATGGTTTAAAATTTTAAAAGTTTCAAGGTGTTATGGGACACTTTGATTCAAAAATCTCTTTATTAAATGTTTTAAATGGTTTTGGAAATGGTTTCTTTTTGAATGGATTCATTATTTCAATATACTAAAATGTTATATGGTGATTGAAATGTGGAAATGTTATGTTTCCTTTATGAATGTTTTATGTGATACATTTATGTTATGGTTCTTGGGCATTGTTATGAAAACGGGTTGTTTTGTGATAAACTAAGGGTGGGTGAGCCCGATATAGCTCTCCAATGCATTGGGTAACGCGAAGGAGTGAAACGTTAAGGTTTCTCCGAAGAGATTTAGGGAATATACTGCGGTGGGTATTCCAAACGTAACCAAGAGGGTTACTCCCTACGTAAGAAAGTTATGAATGCCTCAAGATACCTTTTATGTCTTATGGTTTCTATTATTTATTCATGATTTGATATGCCTATGTTTTATGGGTAAAGTATGATTTCATTCTAATGTATATATGAACTCATGTTTCCTTTCCATATTTTTATAAATCTTACTGAGCATTTTATGCTCATCCCAATTTTTTGAAATGTTTTTCACAGGTCAAGGGAAAGGTACATGATGTGATGATAGTGTCAAGTATGTGTCAAGAAAGAATCCGTGTCTTATTTTAAATATGTTTCCGTTGATGGGAAGAATTAATACTATCTTTTATGTAACCACTTTGTTTAAATGTGGAATGTAATGCAAGTTTCATGATCTAATTCTCTAAAACTCTAAACCTGAAAATATCCTCAATGTGTAATCTTGTAATAACTCAAGATTAAGTAAGGTTTAAGGCTGGGGCCTTATACTGACCTTGTAATGTTACACTTATACATAGAAAAAATTTAATCATCTTTTCATCTCAAACTCAGTAATTTTCTCTACATATTCTCTATTTTCTCTCTTGGAATATTTTTTCCATGAAAATTTCATTCAAATACATCAATTCTATGTTTGCAAAAAAACATCCTTAATGTCTAGAATAAATGACAACAAGGTTTATACATTTACCAAGAGACGATAAACATCCATGATAAATTATGAATTTGGTGACTTCCCAAATAAAAAATTTTATTCCCTAGGGAACATATCCATTACCTAGAAAACAAATGGTTATAAAGACCCTTTTAACTATGGATGTTGATGTTGCATAAAGTAGTTTGTCATTGTTACACCACATTATGGACCATCCGACTTCATACGGGTAAGGTTATTGCTCATAACCTGAGTCAAATGTCCAAATATAGATATAATTTTTTTGTTTCTAGTTGTATCTCCAACTCTAGCATAATTAGATTTCGTAGGATGGAAATACCTACATAGAATACACGAATTTATAAAACTTTCATTCCTTCCACTATATTCCACTTCTAAATAATGGAATATATTGTATTAGATCATAACATTATGAAACATAATGTATAATCTAAAACATTAGAAACATTTGACAGAAATGGAAATTTTAGGTATATATAATCTCTAAATCATAATCTTGGTTACATTGGGAATACAATCGATGAATGTTACAGGGATTTTTTTCCTTAATCAGTGTTTTCCTAAATCTTGTTTCCAACATTTCTACAAAAATTCCCATAATACTAGATATAAATTACCCAACCTGAGTAGCCCAGATCCAGAACCTTACATTATTATATTGGAATACTAAATAAGGATGACACATCCTGAATGTTTTAATAGTTTATTATCTTTGGAAAACTAAATGTAAACAAAACATTTAGAGTACAAGTAGAAATGGAATACAAAATATAATCACCTTTGGACACATCCCTAATCGTCAATTTTTTCTTGCACTTGAATCATAACATACATAATTTCATCCTGAGGGGAAGTAAAACATAAGAAATGGGTGTTCTTAGAAGCTTAATAAGCGTATAAAAAATATTAGAAGCTATTATAAATTAATATAAACTATATTGAAAGGTGAATTACTAAAAACAAAGGCCATTAAAACAAATACATGAGACTAATATGGCCAAAATAAAATTTAATAATAATTAAATCTAAATAATAACATAAGAATGATACTTATACATGGAAGTTCTAATTTTCCAAAAATCACATGATTTATAAACTACTAATATCATAATGAGGTAAATAATAATTTGGAACATCATAAACATATTGTAATATCTTTATCCAAGAAACCACTCATAAATGGTTTTTAACTGAGTTTGGATTTCTCAAGAGACCAACTAACGCATCGAGGGGTTATAAGGGTAACCACCAATAAAATAATTAGTCCAACTAATTCCTCATATGAACAGTATTAAAAATAATTAACACATACATTCTTATTGAAAGTATCATGTAAAATATTGATAAATTTTCTCAAACAATAAACGTAATCGTAAACCATCTAGAGTAATATGAGGAATGCTATAAGGATAGAACATAGTAAAAATTAAAATCATATACCATTAAATAAAAAATGGTATATGGTAACATAAGAGTAAAATCAAATTTGATCATAATATTGAAAATGGATTGTTCAAATAGATGAAAATACTTTAAAAATCCCTAAAAACTTCTTGAGATAAATACCCTGTTACTTTGTGATGGAGAGTTCTTTTGGAAAACCATTTATATTTTCCATAAAATACATATAGTAAATAATTTATATCCCAAAAAATAAAAGGCAATGAAATTTAAAATTATTAATATAAAAAATATTCATATTGAAATTTGGAAATTGATGTCAAAACATGTAAAAGTTGTTTAGTAAACTTTAGAAATATGCCACTTCAACAAAGTTTGAGGGAAAATATAAAACAATCCATAAAGTGGAGAAGGAAATTTTTTTCATAAAACAATAAATGAAAAAAGATTGTTTTTGATGATAAAGGTATTGTTTTTATAAAAAAATATTTGTTTCTTAAAACAAATCACAAAGTGTACTTGAAAAAGGGGAAGAAATAGGTAATTTCCCTTTAATTGAGATTTGTTATAAGGAGAATTAAAATGTTAACCATATCAATCAAGTATTTACCAAAAAATAATGAATTATTAAGAATGCTAAATATGTTTGTAATATATTAAAATAATATAGTATGATTACATAATAATAATTAGTAATTACATTTGGGTAAAGAGAGAGGAAGTGTATCCCAAAAGAAAAATGGAGGTTTGGGACGAAACTCTTACCACTATACAAACAGTCAAACCATGTGCCCCATTATATTAATGACCATAAAAGGAAACATATAATACCAAGAAGAAACATTTAGTAATTATATTATGCGTAAATGTTTAGTATTCATACACCATACACAATAAATAGTTTTGAATAAGGCATATCTCACAGAAATACATGTGAGATGAGAAAACCCTCGACATGTATCTGAAAGTGTTCTTCACATTCAGATAATTTCATGTATAATGAAATAATATTGATTAAAAATTTAGTTTCGGACCTATGAAACATCTATTTGATTTGTAATACTTATATTATGTTTATATATATCCTTTTTGATGAGTTATACCAATCAAGTTTGTCATTCAGGGTAGTTTGATTCCTAGGTTGTCAAGATGGGTTCAATTATATAAATTTTTGGATGATCATCTAAAATGGAAATAAACCTCATCATGTGAAATAATTTAATTTTAATTAACATACAAATGATTAAATGATCTTATATATTATTATTTTTTCCATATATGTATAATTCATTATATAAAACATTAATGATAAAAGTTTAGATTATTTGTTTATTTTATCGATCATCATGCACTAGTTTTGTTTTGGGAATAAATATTATAGATATACTTGATAAAAAATAAAATAATTTTTAATATAAATTTTATAATCAGGTTTTACCATTATAATAGTTTTATGTCCAGCCTTGATGGTGGTATTACAAAACAAACAATCATCGTCCACGAAGCTGGTGAATCGATACCCCACGAACTACGTACTCGTTTTTTGAAAAAAAGGGAGATGAAAGATGATTGATAATGTATGGTAAAATAATAGAATAAAATTAAATTATATATAAAATACTGGATTTATCTTGTCATTATGATAATGGTAGGTAATGAGAGGACATGTAATGAAAATAAATTTAAAATTAATTAAATGAAAATGAAAGTGTGTTTTACCTCTTGAAAATTATATCATTGAGAACCTCTTTAACTAAATTAGGTTGAGCCTTTTGTTTAGTTAAAAGGAATCTAAACATGGGAGTGGTACTTGGGAATATTATTGGTAATAATTTGGACATGAATCAAGGCTTGGTAGATAGAATAAGAATTAGAGGTGGGATGTGTTATTTATAGGGGGATGAGAGGGGTGTTTTTATTAAATTATTCATTTTTTTATTTTTTTCTCATGTATATCCATAATAATTATTAAAATTAATAAATATATTAAATAGAGATGAAAATTTTGAGATTATGGGATTACATTAGCCATATAACATCCAAAAATCAGTAATACATGTATTTGTTTAATATTTTAAAGTACGGTATTTTATTATTCACCAAAAATTAAACCACATTAGAAAAATCCCAAAAAGACACTCTTTCCATTATTACACATTTAGAATTATAAAATGGACTCCATTTTATGAAAATAATTTTATTAATACGAGAAATTTTATTTTTATATAAAACTGCCATGTACTCAAAATACACTGATTTTAATATTATAATTGATTTTAGGAAAATTTTAGAAATTAATTAAGCTATCATAAAATTATCTTGTAATCATAATAAAAAATATTATTTTTTGAATATATTTCTTGATAATGAATTTTATTTTAATTCAATATTATAATTAATTAAATTTGAATAAACATTAACGTTTTACAAAAATAACGATACTTATTTTACCATTTTTTTAATATTTATTTACTTATTCAATGATATAAATATATTATATTATTATTTATAAGATACCTAAATATTATTTTTTACTTTCATACGTGATGTTATTATTCCATTTTCTTGTTTACTATTCCTAATAGTAACATTAAAATTCCATTAGTCTAGTTACTATTCCATCAGAATAAATTCCTTCATTTCTAGAAATACCACTAATTTAATTCATTATTTATTTATAATATTTTAATTGTGTTCCCTATGTGATTATTTATGAAGTATACTATATAGCATAATTATTATAAGGTAATTTCCATTGATGATATTTTTGGTTGTTACATAAGTCACAAGAATCTCCAAATAAAAATGAATACAATTTATTACAGTAAAATATAAGATAACATTTAAATGGAAAAGACACTCCATAAAAAAAATATTAAAATTAGAATTTAATTCTAAAAATTCTTCAAAACTAGACATGTGTATTCCTATGTATTATGTTCTTCAAAATTTACATAGTTTTGAAAAATTCCATAATAATGAATGAATTAATTATTAATATAATTGAAGTTTTGAAAACGAAGAATTAACAATAAGAGTAATTTTTATTGGTATTGAAAGAGTAAAATTAGTGTAATTTTTATATGAATAATGCCTTTATGACAATTTTAACTTTTAGAGATACTCCTAGGAAATATGGAAGTTGGAATAGTAATATGAAGACTAGAATATTAATAGAACTTTTGAAATATTAAAATTTCCAATTGGGTTAATGGTAAAATAAATTTTGAAATATTGATTTTCTAAAAATTTTAATTTTAATTTAATTATAAAATTTCAATTAATTAACTACCAAATAGAATCAATAAAATGATAGTACATACAAGAATTTTGTGGAAAATAATTTTCATGTTATTTATTATAACAAAAAATTTAAGGCAGTAGTTATTTAATAAAATATAATATATTATAAATTTATTTTTATAACTTGATATAATTATTAGATTCAAAAAATCATACTTTACATAGGTTAAATTTTTTTTAAGAGTAATTTTTAATGAATAATGAAAATTTAAAAGATAAATTACTTTATATTACATGTTATTTACATGATTTACTTTATATTATATGATATAATCAGCTATTTTTTGCACCCCACATACATCATTTATTTTATTTAGTCCCATGAATAATCACTATATGTATTTTTGATAAACATATATATTATTGACAATTTTATTCAAAATTCCTTCTTTACACAACTTATAAATACCGAACTCGTCCACCAATTTCTGTTCAGACAATAAGAAACAAATAAATATATATCTCTCTCTATGAAACACTTTTGACCCTTGTTTTGGAATCCCATTTTTAACCAAAAAATATCTCCATGAATGATTAAGTTAATTATTAAATAATCCATCTTAAAAAGAGAAATTAACATTTCCACTACTTAAGAAATTAAATTTATTTTCCTTATTCCATTCTTAACTACCTTTTAATTTTAAAATAAGTATATCCATCATATAATAATCAATTTAGTTCTAAAATAATATGAGTTATGTCAACATATTAATCAATAAAAAAAATTTAGAAATCATTTACAAAAATCATTCCATCGTGGATTGTATAACCACTTATCTGGATAATTTAATAAGACATAATTAATGTATCTCAACTTAACTACATTATCGTATCTAGCCCAAAAAAATCATATTTACCAACTAGATTTTAAAAGAACTGGTGCAACCTCATTTTAACCATCAATAATTAACATATCACAAGAAAATACAGACTCAACAACATTTGAAGGATGACTTAAGAGAGTATTTTAAGGAATTATGAAAATACCTAAACTAATAGAGCTTTATATTTCTCGACTAATTGATTTTTCCCACTATATAAAAAAATGTAGAGACCCGAAGCCTGACGTACACAGACTTTACATTACTCTTGCCGAATACTTAGTACATAACAAAAACACACACACAAGGATCGTAATAGTTTAGTGTCTTTGGAAACTCGGAACGTAATCTTCTAATCGTGGTGAAAGATCTTCAATATCTCCCATAAAGATCTTCCCTTTTTTTAACCTAAAACCTTTCTTTATATCCTGGGGAAAAGAAAACATAAAAGGGTGAGCTCAAATGCTCAGTAAGGGTAAACAAAAGAAATATCAATCACATCATATACACAAGCACATAACATTTGGAAATCTTAACCTGCAAAAGAGATCAAAATTTCATAACATGGGATAAATCATGGCAGTGAAATGTAATCACAATAATCATAACATAAAACATGAAACTTTGTGGCATTCACACATAATCATAAAGAATAATTTCTTGTTAGTTAAGACTCATTGCCAAGACTATCTTAGTGGACAAAGTCCCTTTCTGAATCGAGTAACCCTCATTTCAGTCCTGTTTCACTGAACCGGTATAACCTACCGTTCCAGCCCTGTCTATCTCATGAGATATAAAATCTTTACCCAATGCATTGGAGGGAGATATAGGTCCCACCCATCTTATAATGAATCCTTTCTTATGTGTGCCACATAATCATAAACCATACATCATAGCGTAACCCATGTAATAAAAATGGAATTCTTAAACAACATGACATCATAAAACAATTAATATAAGATAAAGGAATTCATAAAAATATTTCCATCGCAACATAATCAAACCAATGTAATAATAGGGATAAAAACATAACCCTTTTATTATCTTAGATGGAAAATAATTTTGATAAAATACTTGAACTCCATTCTTGATGAAAATATCCTTTCTACTTCAAAAACACTTTTCTTTTCTTAACATGTCATAAAATTATAAACTAAAAGAATTTGATTAAAAATAAACTTGAAAACTTATAAAGGAAGATTCTTGGAAATAATGTTTTAAAAATACATTTATGCCGTATAAGTTAAAAAAACATTCTTCGTACTTTTGTCGGAAAAGTCAAAAAGTACCTCGTACGAAAAACGACAAAAGATTCCTTTCATACATATTACTAAAAACTCACCGAAGGGTAAAAATGGATTTAAACTATTGTAGGTGGATGGAAATAATATTACATATTGATGAAACATGGATTTGGATGATAAAATACACCCCAGTAAATACTTACGAATAAACAATCTCGGATAAAAATGAGATTGTGATATTTCCCTTACCTTAGGTCTGATTTGCTCTGTACGTGTCCGAAGCTCCTGTATAATGGTTTAAATAATGTTATTGACTTATTCCAGAATCATACATATTGATATGATATCATATATGGTCATATTCTTAGCTTCTTGTTAGTAATATTTCATTGTTACTTGTTACTCGGGTCTTTATTGCCTTCTGTTCTTATGCGTGTTTTGCCTAATAAATTCTTATTCTTCTTTTAAGGTTATAGATACCTTATATCCAGAATGTTATTAGTGTAACATATATCATATTTATTCATTAAATGCATTTATATAATTATTATGTAATGATGATCATGTAGAACGAGTCGCTTCACATCGTGGAGACGGTATTCCGTACGTACGCACGAGTGATGATATCGTTCCTATGATCGTGGAATTGTATTCGAGTATATATATATATATATTATTTTAGTATCAATATTAATTTATAATAATCATAAATAGTTACTCATTACACCATTATACCCATCCTTGTAAAGTGATGGTGGAAAATAGATTACACCACGGCGTGGAGACGGTATTCCGTACGTACGCACGCGCGGTGATTTCATTTTTCCGTAGGATGGATAGAAAGAGAATTAGGGTTGTTTAATATTTATAATAACATATCAGTATGTAATTAATACTGATGTTATTACTTTATCATGAAACAACTAAAGGAGAAGAAGTTGAAGAAGAAAGAAATTGAAAAGATCGGTAACGGATATTACCTCTTCTTTGGAACGCCTCTTTGAATCCTCCACTTAGGGAAATAAGATTGGTCTTTGAAGAAGACCAGGACCTCTAGGATTATTCTAGGGAAGTGGAGAGGAGAAAATGGCAGGGGTTGGCCGAGCTTGAGTGCTCAATTTGGTGTGAGGAGGAGGGGGAGGAGGTGCCCTTTTATAAGGGAGGAGAGGGGCACCTTAGGAATATCTCAAAATATTATTTTATATTAAAGTTAAAATCGGTTTATAATGGTTCCAAAGGGTCTTATTTCGAAGCTAAAGTGGGTATGGGTCGAAATAATATCAAACAATAGGATTTAGACAAGTTTAGGGTATTATTTTATCCTTATCAATTAGATTTAACTCTAAGTTAAATAATTTAACTTTTACCGTGTCTTTTTGTTTTCTTTCACTATATGGTTAATACACTTACTATAACATGCCAAAAGAACCCCAAATTGTTTATTATTAATATATATATCTTTATCTAATTCATTTGGCCGAACCTTAGATTTTTAGGAATAAAATAACAATTAATAATATAATATTTGATTTAAAAACTATTTTGTGTCAATTTTGACACTATTTGATATATGATTTTTTTGAAAGTCATAACAGAATTATATGTTCGAACCAAGTTGAATAAATCAAAATTAATATATCATAGTAACCTAGAAAATTAGTGTAATTCATAAAAAATCTCAAATTACATTTATTTTGGTGTTTATAACATCAATTATGTCAATATTTCATAAATAAGATAATTATTGCATCATCATTGTGTCATAAATAAATTAAATTATTTAATGTCTAAAAATTACAAATAAAATACCATTATGTAGGAAATCATTTTAGCTTTCTAATGAATATTTATAGTCGAATTTATCTTATGTATAACCCCATATTAAAAATGATTTACTTATTAAACTTTGATTTTAACTATTTTAACCCTTCTTTAAATAAATTAATAATAAATGTTCTAATCTAATCCAAGTGGGCCTAAATGGTCATATTTTATTCATAAGGTTGTTTTTGGTAGAATTACACTTATCCAATAGAATTAGGACATGTTTTAGGGTAATAGTAATATCATATTTACCCTTAGTTACCCTATTTACTATTAACCGCGGTAAAAAAAGTAAAAAGTTACTATTCACCAAAAAATTATTTTTATCTCATTGAACCACATTTTACTTACTGATATCAACCGTGTCTGTCGGATTTTTGAAATTCCATTCACAGAAGCGGTAAAATTAAGTTTTATGCAAAATTCAGTTTTTAACCTACCACTTAGTGGTTTCACTATTCATCAAAAATTGAAAGTTTTCAGAAAAATACCAAAATTTCACCCTAGGCTAATTTCGGTATTCCGAATCCAAAAATGAAGTCCATTTTGAAAAATAAAATTTATAAAATTTCAAAAAGGGGTTATTATTATTTATAACGGCTAGTTATAATAATATTTTAATAGCATACCGTTGTTTAGTGAAACTTGGTATTGCGTACTACACATGCTATCGAGGAAGGTCACGATTGCGTGTAATGCAAGGCAAGTCAAGGATGCGTGTTGTGCAACCTCCTTTTGGTGTAGCATACAACACAAGACATTAGTGAAATTAAAAAGAATATTTTTCATAAAATCTTGGGATGTTACATTCTACCCCCCTTAAAATGAATTTCGCCCCCGAAATTCGTCGGGGTAATAAATAGTTTACTATTTGAAAGTTTCTTTAATAGAAACCCACATCGTAAAAAGGAATACCAAAACTTGTCTTTAAAAACTAAATTATGAAATGTAACAATTACCCAAATAAACTAATCACTGGGTTTCCACATAGGTGAAAATATGGATATGGAAGAAAAATCTAACCATCATGTTCTGATGGAGAGTGGTAGAGAACATGGCTATGGAAAAGCCAACAATCACAAATCCATAAATTTGTGACGATCTAAGGTACCATCCGATTCATCAGGTATAAGATCACTAGGACAACATTTTTGGATTTCAAGATCATTTCCCTAAAGTTGAAAATTTGAATTAGAATAAATAATTTCTTTATTTTGGTACAATCTCACTGTTGTTCATGCCTTGAACAATTTCCACTTCATCTCTTAAATAAATGAAGTTGAATTTGTTATTCGTGAAGTGTTAGCAGATCATGTGATAAAATGACGGGTCATTCCATCTGTCTCAAACAAAAGGTTAGCAAAAATTATATACATAAGTCGATCTATAGTGAGATTAATCACATATGGTTCCTAAAATGGACTTATACTTCATATATCATACTGCTTAATATAATAAAACTAGTTTCTACTAAACAGGGACTTCCTGTAGGCCAGTGGTAGGCGATAAAGGCCAGTCGCACTTCGGTTGTGGGTTCGATTCCCACAGCCTTGTCCGAAGCGATGGGCTGTCGCCCATCCTGCAGGTTGTCCTTTTTCTAAAACTACATTACTATAACATCCCATCAATAATATCGAAAAAAAACTTCTATCCTTAAACAATACTCACTTATGTCCAACATAATCCATTTCAATCTTTAGGCTTATCCATAATACTGCAGTCCACTCTTATAACATAGTGAAAACGATTACCAGAGATTTAGTACCATCGTTGATCCCCATATATCATAAGATATGTTTTGTTGGTCACATTCCAAACATTCAAAGTCCTTAATCATGTATTCTTTTGAATACCCATTGAACCTTAGTGAAAACATGAATGCAGTTAAAAGTTAACACTTTCCACATACCAAAATCCTCAAAATTCTATATTCTCAAACCATGATATCACTTAGTCCTTATATCAATCATGAGCTCATGAATACTATTAAACATTTCATTTTCTCGTTTTCCCTTCATTATGCGCATATCATCTTATTTCCGAAATATATCAATCACTTTAAATACCACATCAATAAATATTGCAATACTCAATGATACAACATTATTTCGAAATCCCATTACATAAACACTTAATCATTCCACCACATCGTTGTCATATTCAACATTGCCAATAGTGATCGCATTTGACTTCCCTTTGTCCTTTGCCTTCAGTGGTTGCTCATGTTGATCATCACTAACCCTTAGATTAGGGCATTTATTAGCATAATGCCCCATTTCCTTGCACTTGAAGCATAGAAGTGTTGGTGGTGCGTTCTCTACAGTGTTTGATTTATTCACATCATTAGAAACCCTTTTTCCATTACTTCGACACTCAGCTGCTCGATGACCTTCTTTTCCACACTTAAAACATTTTCTAGTCCCTTTAAGACAATCTCCACCATGCTTCTTTCCACACTTTGTGCATAAGGAAACATTCATCTTATTTTCACCATTATTCTGAGATTTCTCCTTGAACTCCATCTTTCGTTTTTTGTCAAAACCATGAGATGGATATGTAACACCAACTTCCATTTCTACCTTGATAGCACAACGCACAATTTCTTCATATCTACCGAAGTCTCTTATAGCTAATGCCCTTCGAAGACTTGGTTTTAAGCCACTGAAAAATCGATCAACTTTACTTTCAGGTTGGATGATAATGCCAGATGCATACCTTGAAAGTCTTGTAAAATTCGCTTCGTATATACCAACAGATTCATCATCCTTTTTCTTTAGTTCAAGAAACTCATTCTCCATCTTTGTTCAAAGAATACGAGGGAAGTACTTATTGAAAAATAAGTTCTTGAACTCGTCCCATTCCATGGACTCAATTTCATCTCTTTGCCTTGTATTCTTGATAAGATTCCACCATTGATCAGCTTCACCTTCCAAACGATATACTGCTAAGATGACTTTATCATGTTCAGAACATTGAAGAACTGAAAATATCTTTTCAGTGGTACTGATCCATTGTTCAGCAACCAGTGGATCAAAAGACCCACTGAAAGAAGGTGGACGTTGCCTCATGAAGGACTCAATAGAATGTTGTTCCCTTCTCTGCTCATTTGAAAGTCCAGAATGATTCATAGCTTGTGTAAGTATAGAAATAAGATTTTGCACTCCATCTCCCATAACATTTGTTTGTTCAAGAGGACAATCATTTCATTTTCCATTGCATTGATCAACACGGTTCCTTCGGGTTCCAGCCATCGTCTAAAACCCAAAAAGAATAGTGTGAGAGGCAAAAATCATGCTAGGGAAAACAACATAATAAAGGGGGAGTACCTTCAATATCCAACATCTTAGGTTTAATTCTATGATCGTTAGCGTAATTCTAGTACTATAACCTATACGTATACTTAACCTTAGGGACATCCCTAGACATACCTTAGAAATATCTCTAGGGATCTCACTAACGTTTTCGCATCCTAGTTTCCAAAGGTTGACTAAACCTTTCCTCTGATACCAACTGTAGAGACCCGAAGCCTGACGTACATAGACTTTACATTACTTTTGTGGAATACTTAGTACATAACAAAAACACACACAAAAGGATCGTAATAGTTTAGTGTCTTTGGAAACTCGGAACGTAATCTTCTAATCGTGGTGAAAGATCTTCAATATCTCCCATAAAGATCTTCCCTTTTTTTTAACCAAAAACCTTTCTTTATATCCTGGGGAAAAGAAAACATAAAAGGGTGATCTCAAATGCTCAGTAAGGGTAAAAAAAGAAATAATCATCACATCATATACACAAGCACATAACTTTTGGAAATCTTAACCTGCAAAAGAGATCAAAATTTCATAACATGGGATAAATCATGGCAGTGAAATGTAATCACAATAATCATAACTTAAAACATGAAATTTTGTGGAATTCACACATAATCATAAAGAATCATTTCTTGTTAGTCAAGACTCATTTCCAAGACTATCTTAGTGGACAAAGTCCCTTTCTGAATCGAGTAACCCTCGTTTCAGTCCTGTTTCACTGAACCGGTATAACCTACCGTTCCAGCCCTGTCTATCTCATGAGATATAAAATCTTTACCCAATGAATTGGAGGGAGATATAGGTCCCACCCATCTTATAATGAATCCTTTCTTATGTGTGCCACATAATCATAAACCATACATCATAGCGTACCCCATGTAATAAAAATGGAATTCTTAAACAACATGACATCATAAAACAATTCATATAAGATAAAGGAATTCATAAAAATATTTCCATCAAAACATAATCAAACCAATGTAATAATAGGGATAAAAACAGAACCCTTTTATTATCTTAGATGGAAAATAATTTTGATAAAATACTTGAACTCCATTCTTGATGAAAATATCCTTTCTACTTCAAAAACACTTTTCTTTTCTTAACATGTCATAAAATTATAAACTAAAAGAAGTTGATTAAAAATAAACCTGAAAACTTATAAAGGAAGATTCTTGGAAATAATGTTTTAAAAATCCATTTATACCGTATAAGTTAAAAAAACATTCTTCGTACTTTTGTCGGAAAAGTCAAAAAGTACCTCGTACGAAAAACGACAAAAGATTCCTTTCATACATATTACTAAAAACTCACCGAAGGGTAAAAATGGATTTAAACAATTGTAGGTGGATGGAAATAATATTACATATTGATGAAACATGGATGTGGATGATAAAATACACCCCAGTAAATACTTACGAATAAACAATCTCGGATAAAAATGAGATTGTGATATTTCCCTTACCTTAGGTCCGATTTGCTTTGTACGTGTCCGAAGCTCCTGTATAATGGTTTAAATAATGTTATTGACTTATTCCAGAATCATAAATATTGATATGATATCATATATGGTCATATTCTTAGCTTCTTGTTAGTAATATTTCATTGTTACTTGTTACTCGGGTCTTTATTGCCTTTTGTTCTTATGCGTGTTTTGCCTAATAAATTCTTATTCTTATTTTAAGGTTATAGATACCTTATATCCAGAATGGTATTAGTGTAACATATATCATATTTATTCATTAAATTCATTTATATAATTATTATGTAATGATGATCATGTAGAACGAGTCGCTTCACATCGTAGAGACGGTATTCCGTACGTACACACGAGTGATGATATCGTTCCTATGATCGTGGAATTGTATTGGAGTATATATATATATATTATTTCAGTATCAATATTACTTTATAATAATCATAAATAGTTACTCATTACACCATTATACCCATCCTTGTAAAGTGATGGTGGAAAATAGATTAAACCACGGCGTGGAGACGGTATTCCGTACGTACGCACGCGCGGTGATTTCATTTTTCCATAGGATGGATAGAAGGTGAATTAGGGTTGTTTCATATTTATAATAACATATCAGTATGTAATTTATACTGATGTTATTACTTTATCATGAAACAACTAAAGGAGAAGAAGTTGAAGAAGAAAGAAATTGAAAAGATCGGTAACGGATATTACCTCTTCTTTGGAACGCCTCTTTGAATCCTCCACTTAGGGAACTAAGATTGGTCTTTGAAGAAGACCAGGACCTCTAGTATTATTCTAGGGAAGTGGATAGGAGAAAATGGCAGGGGTTGGCCGAGCTTGAGTGCTCAATTTGGTGTGAGGAGGAGGGGGAGGAGGTGCCCTTTTATAAGGGAGGAGAGGGGCACCTTAGGAATATCTCAAAATATTATTTTATATTAAAGTCAAAATCGGTTTATAATGGTTCCAAAGGGTCTTATTTCGAAGCTAAAGTGGGGATGGGTCGAAATCCAATCAACCAATAGGATTTAGACAAGTTTAGGGTATTATTTTATCCTTATTAATTAGATTTAACTCTAAGTTAAATAATTTAACTTTTACCGTGTCTTTTTGTTTTCTTTCACTATATGGTTAATACACTTACTATAACATGCCAAACGAACCCCAAATTGTTTATTATTAATATATATATCCTTATCTAAGTCATTGGGCCGAACCTTATATTTTTATGAATAAAATAAAAATTAATAATATAATATTTGATTTAAAAACTATTTTGTGTCAATTTTGACACTATTTGATATATGATTTTTGTGAAAGTCATAACAGAATTATATGTTCGAACCAAGTTTATTAAATCAAGATTAATATATCATAGTAACCTAGAAAATTAGTGTAATTCATAAAAAATCTAAAATTACATTTATTTTGGTGTTTATAACATCAATTTTGTCAATATTTCATAAATAAGATAATTATTGCATCATCATTGTGTCATAAATAAATTAAATTATTTAATGTCTAAAAATAACAAATAAAATACCATTATGTATGAAATATTTTTATCTTTATAATGAATATTTATAGTCGAATTTATATTATGTATAACCCCATATTAAAAATTATTTACTTATTAAACTTTGATTTTAACTATTTTAACCCCTCTTTAAATAAATTAATAATAAATGTCCTAATCTAATCCAAGTGGGCCTAAATGGTCATATTTTATTCATAAGGTTGTTTTTGGTCTAATTACACTTATCCAATAGAATTAGGACATGTGTTAGGGTAATAGTAATATCATATTTACCCTTAGTTACCCTATTTACTATTAACCGCGGTAAAAAAAGTAAAAAGTTACTATTCACCAAAAAATTATTTTTATCTCATTGAACCATATTTTACTTACTGATATCAACCGTGTCTGTCGGATTTTTGAAATTCCATTCACAGAAGCGGTAAAATTAAGTTTTATGCAAAATTCAGTTTTTAACCTACCACTTAGTGGTTTCACTATTCATCAAAAATTGAAAGTTTTCAGAAAAATACCAAAATTTCACCCTAGGCTAATTTCGGTATTCCGAATCCAAAAATGAAGTTCATTTTGAAAAATAAAATTTATAAAATTTCAAAAAGTGGTTATTATTATTCATTACGGCTAGTTATAATAATATTTTAATAGCATATCGTTGTTTAGTGAAACTTGGTATTGCGTACTACACACGCTATCGAGGAAGGTCTCGATTGCGTGTAATGCAAGGCAAGTCAAGGATGCGTGTTGTGCAAGCTCCTTTTGATGTAGCGTACAACACAAGACATTAGTGAAATTAAAAAGAATATTTTTCATAAAATCTTGGGCTGTTACAAAAACAACTTATTTAGTATGTATTCTTCAGTATCTCCAACAAATTCTTTACACAATCTATTATGTTATATATATTATGTGTTATACTATTCATCACAACTCGTGGAAATGGAAACATATGAAAAGTGATCTAAAACTCTCAGTAATAGTAAACATAAGTGATAACAATAAGATATAATAATTTAGAACAAGATGATAATAATTGAAATGGTTGAAATAGGTGACAAAAAATAATTTTATATTAAATTTAAAATATAAGAATAAAATTTATAGGGATAACTATAGAAATTTAAATACCAAATTGATACAAATAAAAATATACATAATAATGAAAAGAAAAATATCAGAAAGATAATTGCATTCTTTAATCAAGGTAAAAATTATCATTCTAATCATGATCTTTCTATTAAGGCGATGTTTTTTGGAAATATATATTCTCAGAAGACATACATAGAAATAACCAAACTATTCATTCACATTAGACCTATTGATGCATTGTGGGTCTACTGTAAGACCCACCTATCACTAATTATGTTCAATGAAATCATTATAGTATTTATTTAATAATATAATAATTTTATAATCAATATTCCTTAATAATCAATAAACATATATATAGTAATAATAATTTTATGATTTTTCAGAATTTCCTAAATCAATAAATGGAATATATTTTTACATACTTATCCCCAAATGTAACACTATATAGTGAAATGGTTGTACGATTATCAAAATAATTTCCCCATAAAATAATTTTATTTCACAATTTTGAGCACCCTCCAATAAATGTATTAAAATATACAGTGTTCGTGAATGAAAGGAATTGGGAAAATTAATGGATGTAAGAGGGGATGATTTGGACGGAAAAAAGGTGTGATTGATTTCCATAGGTTTAATCCCATAAAGGAAGATAGTATTAAATAATTTATAATTTAACCCATGTCAAAAATATACACCACATAAGGGAAATAGGTAGTTAATTGGAATTATATATCATTGAACCAAAATTGAGATGTAAACACCCTTATGTTAATGGTAACATGAGATACAAAAGAACTTGAGAGGGACTACAGGAAATTAAAATATATTTAAATGGATTATATTCAATTATTCTTGATTGAAATTTTCAAATCAATACACCATATCAATGTAAATATTGATCAAAATATCTAAACTATTCGTATTGAATTGATAAAAGAGACACAATATATACAAAATTTTAGAAATAGTTGAACAAACACTACAAGAAGGATAAAAATTAAAATGAATCATTAAATACCTTTATTTATTAGAGTGTCATAATTGAAAAGGTTAAATAGGTATTATATACATCATATAATGTAAAATAGGGTTTCGAAATAAAAATATATCTCAAGGGGGTGACAACTGGGACAAGAATCTATTACAAGTAACATAATTATCGTGGAAACAATCATTTGATATTGTGAATATATGGAATAATTCTAGAACCCAAAAAATAAAGAGAGATAAAATTCAATCGATACAATAAATTAAATTTTGGACTAGGGATTTCAATAAGATGTTTTGTAATTAAATGGTCATATATTAAGTTAACACATACACTAACCTTGTTCTTGATTAACTCTACATGGGCCTAACATCTAAATAATATAATAAATTTTATTATAGTTATTAATTAGAACCTTCTTAATAAATATTTAATTTAATATAGAACATATATCAACTTACATTCTTTATTATATACATAATTTTTGCTTCTGTTTTCTGTAAAATTGAATTAGAGTTGCCTCATTTTGGTAATTTTAGTGATCAATGATGATATTTTAACAAAAGGTTAATTAATTAAAATAAATTTTTTGGGAACCAATAAAAATAATTAATTTATTATTAACTTATATAAGTATGACTATTTAATTTCCCCCATTCATTCATGATAGATATGTATATCATTGTTCAAGTAAGTGGTCAGAACAATGAAAACAAGAACAAAACAGAATTCAATGATGAGTATTGTTAAAAATATTTATTTTGGAATAATATAAATATTATAGATTAATAATTATATTATTTATATTTATTAGTGGTTTTCAATTATAATATTTTTGTATGGATAAATATATAAATGCCTCAAGAAAAATGTTACTTCATGGATGTGATATTTCACATGATAAAATGTTAATATTTTTATTTTGTGATGCTTAAGTGGAATTGAATCCATATTATTATTATCCAATTAATATTCATAATAATTTAATATATCTACCTTTTTTATTTTTCTTATATATTTACAATCGGTGAAGAGTTGCAGTGGTGAATAACTGAAGATGTTTCTTTGTAGAGGAGTTAATTTGAAAAACATATGATCAATGTAATTTTGTTTTTTTATGTTGAATGAAAGGGATAAATAACAGTTGTTACAATATTACTATAACACATTATTATACTAATAATACAAATAAAGTTATATCACTTTTTTTATAATAATATTGGATGATAATTAAAAATAATAAAAACAGTGATTAATTGATACTCACTTTGGGACATTAAACTTTCTCCTTAAAGTATCCTTAATAGAAAGGGAATAGAATAACTAATTGATACATGAGGCATATGAAAATGACTGAGGATTATTTTATTATAAAACTATTTATATTTAAAGAAGAAATTATATAGAATGGATGTGCCACCATGGGGTTGAAATTTCCCCTTCTATTAGTGATGAAAAGACCACCATTGTAGACAACTATAATTTTTCAATATTTGAGTGACACCACTCAATGTTGAATTGATAAAAAACTTATAAATAATGGATTTTGGGATGATATTTGGTCTAAAAAAACTCAACTATGTATTTCTAAATCTTTTTTAATCATATTAGAGTTCATTTATTCTTATATGTCACATTTACCTTTTTTGTTTGCACGAAGGTAAATAGTTTTTACCCATGGAACATGTGTTATAAAAAACTATAAAATAAATCCTATTATATAATTTGGATATTATATTACTAAATTATTTTTTATTTAATCTAATTAAATTTATAACAAAAATAAAATTAACTTTTAAATAAAATACTTGTCTATATTAAAAAATTGCATTGTTGAAAAATGTTTTCTTCATTATTAAGTGTTTTTAAAATTATTTAGTATTTATTACCAGTTTAATGAATGATAATTTACTTAAATATAAGTGTAAAAAAATTGATTTATATTTTGAGAATTTTTTAATTTATTTAATAAAATAATACAACAATAAAAATTAAATTCTTTTAAATTTTACATTTTCCATTATATTGTTTATTAAAATTAATCATTGTAATTATATATTCATTCTAAAAATTATTTTTAAATTGTTACCCAATTTGATCATATTGATTGATAATATTATAATAATTTTTTTATTTAATTTCTAGAAGTGATGAAAATAGAGTTCTTAAATATATTCCAATAAATAAGTTGTTAGTCTGAAATATTAAACATTTTTTCAAAATGATATATTTTAGTTTTAAAATTTAAATATAGAAATTTAAAATAAATAATTTAAATTATATATAAATTATAGTACTAAATATTGTAATTTAATATGATTAAGTTTAATTATATATTTCTTATTTTAATTCACTCCAAAAATATTTATGTGATTATTGTATTTCGATATTATCATAAAACTAACAATACATGTAGTATTGGTATTTTTTTAGTATTCACTGAAAGAGGAACTATTTTCTAAAAAATAAATACTGATATATAATTATCATTCCAAATCTAAAAAATATTGTTTTATTTCATTTCGATTCTGTAATTTATGAATATTTAATTTGAAAATGAAATATAATGAAATACGATTTTTATCAAAAGAAATGCTATATTTTTTTAAACTTAAAATATGAAATGTTTAAAATACATGTGATAAATAACTCATTATGTTATCAAAAGCCTAATATTATTATCTGAATTACATGTCACATTTTCCTTCAAAACCACTAAATAAGTTTTAATCAGAAAGTATACTTTTTTGGCTATCATTTTTGGTGATTCCACTAGCATATATCTCATAGAAATTTCCCTGAGCTCTAATTTCTCTTCAATAAGTTTTAATTGAACCCAAAATTTTTCAACTAAGCCTTGATATTTTTCAATTTAAAACCGTAGAAAAGATAACTTGTTCCCAATTTAAGATAAATGAAGTTCATAATTATGACTTCCACTACCCAATTACATTTAGTTTCATTTTCTTCCTATATTTCTCAATATGTTTACTTCCATTTATACCCGCTAATTTAATGGATATATTATAAGGGTAAAAATTAATTTTATGATATCATAGTTTTTATGTTTAGTATTTATTGCATGATATGATAATAACTTAATATATATTAAATAAAAATATATATCTATCTTTCATGTCTTTGAAATATCCCCTGATATATATATTTCTCCTCATCATTACAATTATTCCAAACATATTAAATTTTTCTGGGTGTCTGTAATATAAAAATTAATCCTGATTTTATTTATATTGATGTATTAACTATTATAAAGAATGATACACTTGTTTCCTTTAGATACTTATTTATTTTATTAGATTTTCATATAAACAAAGAAGTCATATCTTTAAGGAAAAAATAATTTCATAGCATTGGAAAACCTGATCCATACATAAGTTCCACAATTCAACATGAAATGATATTTATCATAGAATCTCATTTGGAAATACTCTTCTTCATCAAGATTATTTTGTCTTTTCCTTCATAAAATTCATTTTTCCATCATAGGGAAATTAATCATTAGAAATTGGTGATATTTTATTATCAGTAATGGTAATTAATTATGTAGAACCATAAATAATAAGGCATTATGAATAACAAAAGAACACATGCCACTAAAACAAAACCATGAGCCTAATATGGTAATAATAAAACAATAATAAATAATTCAATGATAAAACATTACCAAGTATAGTCTAAATGTTTAATATTCACATGGACTATCAATTAATAGATTCTGAATGAGGTAATGGAAAATGCTCGAAATCATAATAATATCCTCAAGGCCTTGGTCATAATACCATATATAATGGGTAAAAATGCATGCTAGTTTGTATCATTAGACCAATTGATGCATCGAAGGGATATAGTGGACCCACCCTTCACTTATTAAGTCCAAATAATTCCTAATATTAATGGGGATAAACATAATCAACATATAAATATATATTAGAACTAACATATGAAATGTTAATAACTTCTCCCAATCGGTATACATAAATAATAACAATTTTGAGTAATGTGGTCAATGGTATCAAAATAACACATACATAGTAAAAATAATCAAAATACATTAAATAAAATATGTTATATGGTATCATAAAATATTAATCCCAATTAAATATAATAATCAACAATATTCATTAAATATATGACCATACTCTTATAAAATCTTCGAGTAATACTTGATAGAAATACTCCTTTAATTTGAAAGGAAGAGTTATTTTTGAAAAGTAATTGTATAAATCTAGAAGATAAATAATATAGTTTTTATATACTAAAATGAATTTTTTTTGAAAAATAATGGTTTTTTAAAATTCATTATAGTGTTCCCTTAAAATTATATAAGAATTTTAGAATTTTCCTAGAATTAGTCTTGATTTTTAGGAAGGGTTTAGGAAATATACTTTTAAAACATGTATCTCCCTATAAAATAAAGAACGATTTTGATTAGTATATATATATATAAACATAAAAAAAATTATGAGGAGTATATATGAAAAATGTAGAATTTTATTGGCATAAATAGAGAAAATGAGTAACCCAAAAGAAATAGGAGGTTCTGGTTGAACATCCTTACATTATTTCCAAATGTATTCTATACATGACCTTAACATCCAGAAAAATAATATTACATACATTAATTAATTAATTATGATCCTTATCTACATTTATTTTATTTAATATAATGTTATTAAGTTAATTCATTCATTTTTGATGAGTTATAATATAAAATTTTATTGCACGAGATAATTCCATTCCTTTGTTTCACGATCGGTATACTTATATATATGTATAGAAGTTAAAATATAAATGGTATAATTATAAATAATTTAATTTATATGATATTTATGAACAACCAAAATGTAACTGTTATTTTTTATTTTTTCTATATATTAGGATGAATCATTATTGATATTCATTTTGCTTAATTTTAGTGGGTTGTCAATCATAATGACATAGTTTTATTCTATAATTTAATAACATATATATATAATTTTTCCAAAAGGGAAAATAATATATAATACCTAGTTTATATCTTTATTAACAATAAAAATGGTTTCATTACCATCTATGAAGTTTTAATTAATGAACGGAAGTCTGTCGTCCATGAAAGTAGTAAATAGGCACCTCCCAGACGAGGATTTCATTTTTAAAATAGGAGAGGGAGAGAGTAAGAAAATAGATGATGGATATTTCATTAACATTATATAATTAAAATATAAATATGATACTGGAGTTATAATTAGCATTTTCATAGAGGAGGTGAGGAGAGAATAATAATAAAATAAAAAAACTTGAAAAAAATTAAAAGGAAAAGGAATAGGATATTACATCATGAATACTCCACCATGAGAACCTCTTTAGAAGAATGGGGTTCGTTGTTTTGGAAAGAAAAATAGCACTCAAACATGGGTAGGTATTATGGACATGGATTTGGGAAGAATTTTGACAATTTTCAATTCTTATATGTGTGAGGAGAAGAGGTGGTGATGGGTGGTTTTTACCGTGGAGTATAGGGGTGATTTAACATTATTTTATTCAATATTGTGTTATTTTACTCTAGAAAAGAAATCGTGTCAATTCATGCAACTAAATATAGTAATAGATTCATGTGAGTTCAAAAAACGTTTCTTACAACATCCAAGATTCAAAGAATCGTTTATTTTGTTTATAATGTATATATATTGTAAATTACCGTATTTTACTATTCACTAAAAATCAAGTATTTTAAATAAAATCCAAAATATTCACCATAACCTTTTTTTTAATGTGTATAATTCCAAAATTGACTCAATTTTATGAAAATTATTTTTATAAATATTAGAAACTAAATTTTGGATTAAAATTTTTATTTACTTGAAAAATATAGATTTATATTTATAACTGATTTGATTACACTTTCAAAAAATAAATATGGTCCTATAAAATTATCATACAATCATAAAGAAAAATTGTTTTATGAATATATTTTTTTTGAAAATGAATTTTATTTTAATTTATTATATTAATTATTGTATTATAATTAAATATTTGTGACTAAGAAATATACCAACACTTAAATATTAATTTATAAATTATTCATTTACTTACAAAATGATATAATTATATCATTATTTCATTTATAATAATTCAAAATTTTATATATAATTTTATTGGTGAGGTTATTATTCTATTGGTCAGTTTACTATTCAAAATGGTCATATTACTTTTCCTACGTCCAAGTTACTGTTTCCTTGGTACATGTTTCTTAACTTCAGGGAATAACTCTTATTTAATTAATTATTCTTTTATGATGTTCTTATTGTGTTCTATAAATGATTTTATATAAAAAATGCTATATGAAATAATCATAAGAAGGGTAATTTCATTTATAGAGTACTAGGTCATTATAGTCTCTCCTCATATAAAACATTCATCCTAGAAATTTCTAGATTGTTACCCCATAAAAATATTTGGGTGGTTCTTCATCATACATTCTTTAAGATCCCACGTCAGCTCTTCGATTTAACGAATTTAACAATGTACATTTACTGACCAACTCCCCAAATTCCTCAACACTTTTTCTTTACATTCCAAAATCTGGATAGAATCTTCACAATATGATAAGTCATGTTGTAATTGTATTCTTTCATAAGCGAGTTCTTATGTTGGGTCTTGAATGTAATTTATTAACTGTGAGAGATGGAACACATTTTATACTTTTTAATGGAAGGGAAGCATTGCCAAATGATAAGCCACATATCCAACTCTCTCTATAATTTAAAAAGAGTAATGTGCTTGAGGATTAGTTTCACTTTCATCCCAAATCTTACTAAATCATTCCATGGAGATATAATCCAGCAAACATAATATACCACTTGAAATTCCAAATCTTTTCATCAATTATCAACATAGCTCTTTTTCCTTCATTGAGTGACTTTGATATGGGTTTGAATATTCTTTACCATAGTTGTAGTTTCCTCTATAACCAATGTGGAATCAAGCTTCATTTCACTTACATCATCCTAATGTGCTGTTATACGACATATCATTTCGTATAATGCTTCATATGGTACCATTTTAATACTACAATTAAAAACATTTCTCTATGAAAACTCTAATAGTTCTATGTACTGATCTTACATACCTTAAAAATAAAATTAGAATTAAATAAACATATATATAAGTGTTTAGAGCATAGTTTGTGACATCCCATCAGTTTGAGGGTGACAAGCACTACTCAAATAAATCCCAATATCAAAATATTTCTGAAGACATTTCTATAATATTAATGTATGGTTCATGATTAGATACTATTGATAGATTATATCTATGTAGTCTTACAATTTCATTTATATAGAGGTGTTCAAGGTGGCCAAGTGGAAAATCAACCCTTATAGTGAGGAAATTTAATGATTTTATTTGTTGATCAACAATTACCCATACTGAATCATTTATTCATAGAGTTTTTTTCTAATGGAGTAACAAAATATATAGATATGTCATCCCATTCGCATATAGAAATATGAAGAGGTTTGAATGACTCCTTTGTGATGTTGTTTTTTAGCATTCACCTATTTATAGACAAAACATCATGATATATAATCAAAAATTTCCCACTTCATATTATCCCACAAGAAATGTTCCATCAGGTCACTATACATCTTAGTGATACCATGGTGTATAGAGAAATTCGAGCTTTGGGAATCATCAAATAAGTCCCTTTTTATCTTGGGGATAAAGGGTACACAAATCCTTATCCTAAATTTATCAATTCCATTGTCATAAAAAGGTCTAAAAACTTCCCTTCAATCACATATTTAATTTTCTATTGATGGTTATCATAATTATGATGAGAAATTTTAATCCTATCTATTATATATGGTTGGGAAACCATATGAAAAAGTAGTGAAGTTTCACTTTCTTTTATTCTATCTATATCCATCTTCACTGGATCCATATACATAGGATTCTAGTCAATTCTCATTTTTTTAGAACTCCATGATACTTTTTTCTCAATGCATCGCCGTTATTATTTCCCTTACATGAGTGATAGTTTATCGAACAATCATAATCATTAATAAATTGGAACCAACTTATTTTCCTCTTATTGAATTTCTTCCATGGGAAGATATATTTAAAGCTCTTGTGATCTGTATATATCTCATATATTTCACCATATAGGTAATATTTCTATTTCATCAAAGAAAATATTATAGGCCCTAATTCAAGATCATGGGTTTTATTGTTCTGTTACATATTTTTTAACTACCTAGATTCATTGAAAATAACTCTATCATTCAAAATAAAGACACAACCATGTCCTTTCTTTGATGAATCACTATAAATCACAAATACACCATTTCCTAATGGAAGATTCAATATTAGATCATTCACTAACATCTTCATTAATTATTCTAAAACATTCTTCACATTATTTTTTCCACACAAACATAACCCCTTTATGAGTAAACATTATTAATGGGTTAGCTAATTGGGTGATGTTCTGAACAAAACATTGATAATAACCTATTAAACTAATAAAACTACGTACCTCCTTAATGTTCATTACTGTAAGAAATTCCTAAAATTCATTTTCCTTCACTATATCAAATTAGGTTCCATCCTTAGAGACAATATGTACAAGAAAAGAATATCTTTGATGCCAGAATTCACACTTTCTAACCTTCCTATATAATTTTTTTCTTCTATGAGTCTTCAGAGAAATACAGATGTGATTCATATGTTATTCATTTCTTTTAAATTATACAAATATAACATAAATAAATAAAGAAAAAATTCGAATAAGATATTTCTTGAAAACACTATTTATTAAATCAATGAAAATAAAGGGTTCATTAGTCAATCCAAAACGCATTACTGTATACTCGTAATGCCCATACCTAGATCAAAATATTGTCTTGGGAATATATTCATTCTTTACATGAAACTGATGATATCCATATCAGAGGTAAATCATGGAAAATATTTGTCTCCATGAATTCAACCAAATAAATCACCTATGTGAGGAAGATGATACATGTTCTTTATCATAATACTATTTATTTCCCTATAGTCAATACAAAGCCTCATGGAAAAATCATGTATAATGACAAAGGGAACATGGTCTCCCCACAGAGAAACACTAGGGAGAATAAATCCTTTATCAATCAATTCCTCTAGTTGATTCTTTAGTTCCACTAATTATAATATATCTATTCTATAAGGATTCATTGATATAGGACTTACACCAATAATTAAATCAATAAAAAACTCAATTTCGTGCTTCTGAGGATGTATAAGAAAATCTCATAGAAAAAAATAAATATGTTCACGAATAATAGGTACATATTAGATTTGAATATTTCATTCATCTCCAATAGATATTGTTTTCGCTTCCTCCCCAAGAATTTCATTTAGAAGATCTACTGGGGTTGGATCATGATAAGAATCAGATAGAGAGGATTCTTCCCTAAAGATATGGGAATCTACATCATTCTCTAAAATTTTAACTTCCTTTTTCATGCCATATATTTTTACATCATAATTTGAAATACAATACATACCAATGTAATATATCAATGTCAATTGTAGGTATAATGATTAGGTCAGCAACTAAATAATGTTTATGTTTGATAACGGGAACTGATTGACACATATTTGTTACAATGATACTTTTCTTATCAGTTTTAAATGAATAAAACATTATTAAATCAAATTGGAAATGTAATTTTTTTTTGGAAAACAAAGAAGATATAAAATAATGTGATGACTCATAATATGGTAATGAATTGTCTTTTTTGAGCTAATGATTAAGGTACATGTGACTACATCACTAAGAATATTAGCTTTGGTATTTGTGACTGCATAAGCTTGGACTTTCTAACTTTTCCTTCTTTGGGTAATGTTTCCTTAATGAATAAGACAATAATTTGAATAAAAATCACCCTTATGTGTTATTTTAGAATTGAACATTGGTAGATTCTTTCATTACCTTGAAATCAAGAGATTGGTGGCCTTTTTCTCCGCACATGTAACAAACACCCATACCCTTCAAGAAAGTGTCGGGGAGTTTCATTACATAATTAGTATAGGTTGTAAAATAAAATCTTCCCTTCTTCCCATTTTACTTATTTCCTTTTCCATAGTGTTTAATAGTCCTCTTCTTATCTTGCTTTATTTTGATGTCATACGGCTTAGAGAATTATTTTACTCTTTTGATATCACATTGGAATGTATCATCATAGGATAAAATATTTTAAGAGACTTCTTCCCTATAGATTATTGGCTTTAATCCATCAATGAATCAACCAATAGTTCACCTTTTATTATGTATGTTGTCCGCGACATGGCCTGCGAACCTTTTAAAGAAGGCTTCATTCATGTCAATATTCTCATCCTCCTTTTTCCTGAGAGTTAAGATTTTCCTTTCCATGTCTACTTGATGTTCATGAGGAAAATATTTTTCTTGTAAAATTTCTTTAAAATTACTCAATTACATATTATAATTCCATTATTCTTCTTTGGGTTTTGGATTAGTGACCACCATTGATCATCATCTCCCAGGAGAATATAATATTCCATGACAACCATGTCCATCAATTACATCCCAAAGAGTGAAATATATTCTCTATAGAACATATCCAATACATAGTTAGAAATGGTTTTGTAGTTGTATAGAATAATGTAGGTTTTCTTTACATAAAGTAGTCAAATATTCATCATCCACATTGTGGATCAGGATGCTACATATGAGTTAAGATATTGTTCATAACCCAACTCACAAATCCCATTGTAGTTATAATTTTCTCAACACCTGTCATAGCTCCAGAACAAATATAATTATATTTTCTAGGATTGAAATCCAATATTGGTATATTGGAATTCATGAGTTTTTAATTCCATCCACTAGGCACCATTTATAAATAATGGAATACACTATATTAGGTTACAAATTATAATTTATAATCTAAATACTATCAAAATACTTAACCTGATCTGAAATCATGTCCATTATTGTTATCACAGTCATAAACATGGTTTTTTTAGGAAAATCATTACATTTATATCATTCATAATATTTTGTAATGAAAATTCTAAATATACTAAGAATATACACTGGGAATATCAATCCATGTGCATGTTCATTCTCATTTTTCATGTACCAGGTAACCTCGAGTCAGGCCCGGAACACCTTTTTGGAGTTGTTACTTCTAGGTACATCTATTCCAGAACCACATACACTTGTAGTATCCATATGGACTGTATTTAAATGAAGACCCACATAATCTCTTCCTTACCAGAATTATAAGATCTTCTACTATTCTTATCATAAATTTCATTCATGGTTTAATGTTCCAAAATCAATGTTGTCTAAATCTAGTTTCCATGGGTTGTACTAAAATTCCTCTAATACAAACTATAAGTATAAATACCCCATTTTCCCAGTGCCTACACATTATATTAATACATTAGGATATAAAAATGGAATTCATAACCCGAAGGAATGATTAGTTTAATAGCATTACAAAACCAAATATATAAATAAGTTATAAATAACAACATAAAATTAAATACATCATATAAACTCCTTTAGAAACAGTCTTATTCTTCTTTATTATCACTACATTTCAATAATAAAATTCATCCTATAATCTAGGAAAAAATAAACATATTGAATGTGGGAGATCAAATTATCCATAAGGGAATGTAATACAATATAATCATAAATAATTAGGCATGATGAATAACAAAAGAACATGTTCTGTTAAAACAAAATCATGAGCATAATATAAAAGGAATAAAATTTCAATAAATAATTCCATGATAAAATGTAACCATGTATATTCTGTTAGTTATAGTATGACATGGACTATCAATTAATTGTATCAAAATGGGGTAATGTATAACTTTGAACATCATAATAAAACTATCAGGTCCTTGACCAACACACCTTACATAATGGGAAAAAACCAAGTATTGTTTATCTCATTAGACCTACCATTGAATAAAGGGCCTATGGTAGGCCACATCCATCACATAGTAAGTCCAATGAATTTATAATTTAAAAGGGTAGAAACATATTGAACATATTAATTCATATTTAAAAGAACATATAGCTGAGGGGGGCATGAAGTAGGGATGGAATGGGGAGAACCCACATGGCGCTCTGTGATTAGCCGAGGATTCCATCAAGTTCGTCATAACTTTAGAGTCGAATTCCATCCCCTCCTCAGCGTGTAGCTCTGCTGGGTGCTCTACGTGGCACCAACGAAGGCTTCCATCATGTTCGATGGGTCTGTGGAGGTCATCATGGATCCCTTCATAATGCAAGGCTCCCGGTCCAGTGCGTCGTAACCGTAGAGTCTCCCACCTTTTTGTAATGTGGAAACTGCAATGCAGTGCTTTGGCTTCATGCTGGCCTCAGTTCAGGGCTCCATGAGTGGTCTTTGGGAGGAAACCCCTCCAGAGTTCGATTTCATTTTTCTATTCCTACGTCTCTACCCATATTTTCACGGCAACATAAATATATAATTGAAATAATTTGATTTCAAATATAACAAATAATATATGTTTTTTTATTTTTAATTCTCTATAATAAATGAAAATTCTAAATAAAAACAAGTATTTCAATATTCATAAATTAATTTATATTTTCATCAAATGATTAGTATGTTACTACGTGATAATTTTTCGTAGTTTATTCCCAAAAATCATTTTATTTTTTAAAACAATATGTTTCAAAATTTGAAAAAAAAAAATTATATTTAAAATAAGTTTACAAAATGTGAACAACTACTTTTTAGAAAAATCCAATTTCGAAGAATAAAATTTGATTTATTCATATATCATATCTAGAAATCACAGAAGATAAATACTATACATTTTATTGATTATATAATATATACATGTTATTAAAATCAATCTCTAAAAGTTATTTGTTTAATTTGTTGAGGTATAACACCTTTTAGCATATAAAAATAGTATTTTTTCATAAAAATATTATCTATATTTTCAAATGGTTCTTATTTTCGTTACTAATTAATTGGAGAACAAATAATTTATCTTATATACATTTGTTAACCATATATTTTCTTAATTTATTTAATCCTATTTTATCAAAAAATTACAATATCTTAGAGAAAACAATAATATTAAGTAATAATATTTTAATTTTATTTGAAATTTATTTTAAAATTAATGTTTTCCGTAACCCATGATAAATTCAATAATGTGTGAAAATCTACATAAATTAGGTATTGAATATAATCCAAAATATCATCAATATAAATTTTTTTAAAAAATATATTTTACAAAATATATGGGTCTTACAGTATCTATGGGAATGACAACCCAAATGTGGTGTTTATACTCCTTTTTGTCACCATGAAATGATTAAGTTAACACCTAACAAATTTGTAACACCTCGAGTGTTTATAATATATATATTTAGATTTATTTAATTTATTTGATATCTTATATGACACACAACCCCTTGTCATAAAAAACTAAAAAAAACTATTATTATTAATCATTAAACATGAAAATAATTACTTTGAAATTAAACATGGACGAATAAGTTGGAATGACTATTTGTTAAATTTTAATTATAATGGTTCCCTACAAAGGAAAAAATATAGATTAATTAATTTTTATTAAAGTTATTACATGATCTGAAAATAGTTTTCTATCAAATTTTTTTTGTCTTTGGTAGTGAATATAATGAAATTTATTTGACAAAATATACAAAAAATTTTATACATTTATTTAAAAATATCTATTAGCGTTTTTTAAATTTTTTGAAAATATTAATGTTTTTATTAATAATAAATAATACTGAGGTTTTATTAAAATTATTATTTAATTTATAAAAATTACAAGTTATTTTTTATATTTATATGTATTTAAAAATTAAAATTAGTTCAATTAGTTATATAGTAATCAAATTTATTTCTGTAGACTCTTTTTGATATTGAATTTTGATATTAAAATATTCAAAATTTAGGAATCTTTTCACTTTGGACAAACCAATTTTTCATTGCATATGTGGGATTAATTTAGAATTATTTTTTTCTCAATAACTGATGATATTTGGAAAAATAAATTCATTACTTTTATTCAGAATTATAAATATTATTCAGTATCTTCATTATAGTTTTCACGAAAAAATTAATAGTAAAAATATTAAAAATTAAATAACACTATTACTATTAAAATGAGATTTCTAGGGGTTACATTAATCATATTAATGTTAAAATAACATAGAAAAAAATTACAATCCCACTGGATAACTATTTTTCTTCTTTATCACCTCTAATTTTCAACAATAACCTATTTTGGATCCTTTTTTCATTTAAAAAATGTGAGTTCACTATTTTCTTTTAAAAAATCCCATTTTTCCCACTCTAAAAAAACAACACCCACTCCTCTCTACTTGAAAATTTCAAATCCATTTGCTTCACCAAATACCTTCCAAAATATATTCCTTACTCACTTACACACATCCTAAATGCATTATTTTTATTATTAAACCCTCATAATATATATTTTTTGTATATAAATAAAGTGGTTCTCCCAGGTAAATATAAAATTGAAAGCCGTTCATTTTGTATAATTTCATCATCAAAAAACACTAAATATTCTGAAATTATAGTTATATAATATAATGATAATGAATAATATATATAAAGGTTTTATTATATTAATTGGATAACCTATATCTATCCCATATTCCATAAAATTGGAAAGGAAACTATTTATTGTGTACAATGGACTATAGCTTCATGAACCGATGTTGTTTGTTTTCTACCACCACCACTCACAACTGGATATAATTATTTTTTTAAATTTTATATATGATATTTAAAATATTATTATAATTCACTAATTATTATATCAAATATTGCTTCTTAAATTTAATTTCGTTGTAGTACTATAATTTCACTCAAGTGTATGGTGGATGACTGTCTCATGTAATGATGTGAATTGATTTTAACTTATGCTTTACATTGATTTAAAAAAAAGATAAATTTAGTTATTAAATGTTATATATATTAAATAATAATTAATCAATAATTTTGAAATATTTTTACCTTCTTCTTCTTCCATACGCCAAGAAATTGTAAACTATGTTCAAATATGAGTATGGCCAAACATCTCCATGGAGGGTTTTTTTCATTTTCTATATATGAAATTTATGGCTTACACTAAATACATATATATATTATATTTATTATATTTATATCATTTTTAATATTGTTGAGATCATTTATCCATGATCAGAGTAAAAGAACTGAAATTACCAAATCAAAACATACATCAAAAAGGACATTGTTATTACCCAAAACAAGATTTTAATCAGTAATTATCAATAAATGTGTATTAAAAGGAAATATGTAAATCATATATAGTATGAAATATATTATTATTGTTTTTCAATATATGTATAATAATCCTAAATTTATTATACAAGTGTTTACAACATGTAAAATGGAATTCAAGACAATTTTCAAGGGATTTCTCTCTAATTTTCCCTTCATTGACATATGATATAGGTTGTATACCTTTATTATTTTATGGGTTGAATTTAATAACAATATTAAATTTATATCACTAATATCCTTTTACTTATTATATTTAATGTTTCATTTAATTTTAATCTTTTTGGGTCTTATAATTAAAAATATTCCAATGTCGTAATGGTTTGATGTTATAATATCATTGTTTATTGAGATAGTTTATGATTTTACATTATAAGATGGAATATTATATTAAATATCTAAAAAACACAAAAAAATATTCTCATCGGGTTACTTTTATAGAGTAATTTTTCCATTTATTTTCCCCTATATATGTATTATATATTCCAAATTACAGTTTTATGGAAAATTGACTATATTCCCCTCTTTAGTATAAAATCCTTTTTTCATATCCAAACTCCCTAAAAATATTTTCAATAATGTTATTATGATTATATATTTTTATTAAAAATTACATTCACCATTGTTTTACTGTTTATAAAGTGGGTTTAAAAAAATTTGATTTCATTTTCAAAATGTGGAACTATAGACTTTATAACAGAAAAATATGAAAGGAATAATTATATTAACATTTACAGAAATAACAATCTTTCCCACCAGCATGACAACTCAATGTTTTAAATCTCACATTATATGTTTCCACAGTTATTTTCAATGAATATTATTTTGAAATGTTTTTTGATTTAATATATTTAAATATATATTTTCCTTTTAAACTGTCTTAAATGATCTTTAATGCTTATCTTATTATATTAAATTGTTATTTTAATAGGAAAGGTTGTTGAAAATGATTTCTGTTTGAAAAATAGTATAAAACTTTGGAAAGGATATTTTACTTGAGAAATATTTCATTGTATCATCCAAAATCATTTTCCATCAAATATGACATTCTCTGATAATAACTTTTCTTTACTATGGAGATGACCCAATGATACCATTCTTATTATTTCTCTGAATGGTTTATGGTAATGAAGAAAATATGTTTAGGAAACCCATTTATCTTCCTTTTTTAATACCATGATAAAAATTTTCTAAAACCAACATCTTTTTTTGAAGGATATGGTATAATGATATGATGAAATGGATATGAGGCTTTTTATTTTCCACTTGTAGTGAATTAATAAAAATTTTATGTAACCCATTTCATTTCATGGGTTATAATATGAAAAAATTGTATTATATTTTCAAACATGTTATTATGATTTTCCATAAGTGATGGGTATAACCTATATATTCATCCAATGAATTTGGTAAATATTGATATATCATGAGAGAAATATGACTGGAATGGGGAGATAACCCAATTCAGTAATGTAATTAATCAACTATAATAGATTTAGGAGGGATAATTGACTACTATGATGGGTTGGGAACTGATCCCATTCCACTATGATAATATAAAAAATGATCCATACTGAGTAATGAAATTAATTTATATACTTATGTGTATTCCACAAATGTATGTCTTATGTTCATCATATTTTTTCATGGATCATTTTATTTTATTCCATTATTATTAATGTAATTTTAACTATGTTTCTTTATTCCATGACTCATATTTATAATCAATAATAACAAGGGCATGGGTTTCATATGTAATTATAATTTTCTCATACCATTATGCTCATGATATATTGATATCTCCATTATTTACCATTAATATCCATATAAGCTCACCAACCATTATTTTTTCAGTCAAGATGTAGAGAATGGTTTTATATATCATAGGTATAATAATGGTTCTAGATGTGGAGAACTAAGTTGGAGAATATGTTTCTCAATTATAGACCATTTTTTATATTTGTAACGTTGTAAACGAACTACAAATAAATTATTCTAGAATATAGAATTCTGTTATGTTATGATTATTTTCATATTAAGATTTAATATTTATGTATCAGATATTTGGTTCATTTCAATTGGTATTAGAGAAAGGCTTAGTTTATAATTTGTAAACTAGGATGAGAAAAATTTAATGATATCCCTTTGGATGATCTAACGAATAAGATAAAATACGAATGATTTAGTATGGACGATAAAGTTTTTTTATAGAGAAATGCATACTTTTAATGATATTAAATGTCGATGTGGTTCTAGAATATATGTTTCTAGTAGTAATTACTTGAATAAAGGCATGCTTGTTAGGACTCATTCTTTATCATTTAAATATCAACAATCCTTCTAGTGCACCCTGTTTGACACTGTATTTGGATATTCATTGGTTAATTCACATTTTCATTACAAACCATAATGAAGTATTTTAATAGTTAATGACCATGAGTGACTTAGTCTAATAAATTTTTTTCATATATTGAAAATAAGATATCAAGATTTAGGCTTGCTAATTGTGATTTTTTAATTATTATGTGGCTCCCCACTATGATTATTATTGTTTAAACTTTGAATTTTTGTTTTATTAAATGGATAGATCATAAAAGAATAATGTTAATTCTGAGTTTGATATACAAATCAATTATTTTACTCCCGAACAATTAAATGTTATGGGAGTTAGAATGAAAAGTCTCATTTCTATGCTCATAATGCTTTTGAAAACTATGAATTATTCTAAAAATCCAAATACAAAATTGATTGAACAATGTTCTATTAAGTCCTTCAGGAGGAATAAACCATATTTTAATTGTTTTTATATTCCATTATTTTTAAATATATATATTTGTACCATTGAAAATATATTTTCCATTATCTAGTGCTCAGAACATGAGAATGTCTTTGTCTATAGATTCTAAAGAAATGTGGATTAATAGTGGACTCTTATCAATAATATATGTCTAAAATATTAAATTGAATCCACTGAATGGGAAAATTTTATGTAATTATTTTTCAATAATCACATTACACTTATTTGTTTGATGAAAATAGAGAAGTAATTTATTGATATAAAGTTTATGTATGATGAATCTATGGTTTCATATAAGGTTAATTGTATAATTCTTTATAGTTATTCTTCTATTATATTCATCATATATAAAAATAAGGTTAATAGAATCATAAATGGATAATAACTAAGTCATATAATGGAAATGATCATAAAGTACATCACTGGTTGGGAGGAAATAATTTTTTGGGCTACCAGGGTAGAAATAGAGATTGGGGTTACCCATAAATTGCATGATTTGGATATTAAATGAAAGATAAAATTCAAAGGAAACTCTAAAAACCATGTAAAAATATGATGATATTTCTTTCATGCTATAAGTGGGTAAAGAAATATCAAGGAAATTGAAATAAAAGGATTAGTAAATGGTTTATGGGTGGAATGGAAGTTCATTGAACAATTTATTCCTGATTTTATTGGAATAAGGTAGATAATTATGATACTAGAGAGAAATATCCACATAATTAACAACAGACATAATAATATTTAATATTCATGGAGAATGGGATTTATGCTAACTGTTTCTCATATAAATAGGTTTAAAAAGATAATATACATCAATGGATTATTATGTTGATAGATAAGATTAAATCTCATGCAATCCGTATTTTTTATGAGGAGTCGGATAATGACATGATGAAAGGTACACATACCATCCACTCTAGAATATGTTTGACTTTTTCCCATTAGATATACCCATTCATTTATATTTGATGAATTTTATATGGGAATAAAAATTCCACCAAAATTATTATATTCTAATTACCAATTAATACCCTAAATTGAATAATTATTTCCTAAAAATCACGGGATTTTCCACATGTAGATGCTTGTGGTAATGTGATTTTTGAAAGCATCACTATTCTTCATTTGGTTGTATTTTATTTTATATCATGTTTAGATTGGTTCCGTCTTGATAATTCCCATATTAATTACTGAGGAAGTAATGTCACATTTGATAATCCCTACCATCCTCTAATATTCTATCAATTTTAGGTTATATTTGAAAATTTTATAGTGATTACATATATTATTTGTGTTAGGGTTCTATTTTAAAAGGATCATTTTTCTCATATGGTTGGGGGGACATAACATCATTGATATTCCTATTATGTGGAATATTTTGGATATATTTCCATTATATATTACTAATATTCTACAAAATTGTAATATTGATTTCCCAATATAACTTATTCTTGATGAAACAGCTATTTTAAACTATCCCTATATAAAGTCCATGGTTGAGTTTAAGGAATTGAAGAATAAACTATATGAGAAACTTGAAATGGGATTCATTCGTCCATGTTTGTCATGATATTGTGAACCAATTATATTTTTTAAAAATAATGATGGGTCAATGAAATCGTGTATTGATTATTGGGTATTGAACATTATCTCAATAAAGAACATTTATCCTTTATCTTGTATTGAGGACCCATTTGATCAACATTTCTTCACTCAATACATTTCCAAAAATGGATTTCATTATAGATATCATTAGATAAGGGTAATGAAGCAGGATATTCCAAATAAAATTTTCTATAAAAGGTATAGACATTATGGGTATATTGTGATGTAATTTTTCTATCCTAATTCCCCCCACCATATTCATGGATTTACAAATAAGTGATTGTAGTTTTTACCTTGATCAGTTTGTCGATGTATTTATAGTTTATATTCTTATTTATTCAAGATAAATATGTAACATAAATATCAGTTGATAATTTTGCTAAAGAAACTATTTGAGGAGAAAATTCTTTCAAATTCATTAATTATTAATTTTTTCCATAAAATGATTCATTTTTGGGTCATATAATCTCAATATAGTGTATATCAATAGATCCACCAAATAATAAAACTATAAAATGATGGAATAGATCATCTATAGTGATTAAAAGGCATAATTTACTTTTTTACAAGTATATTATGAATGGACTATGAATATGTTCTCCCAACTATCTTATCCACTCACCGAGTTAACTCAGAAGGGGGCTATGTTTATCTAAACAGATGAATGAGAGGAAACATTCAAGTAACTTAAGAGATGATTAGTTAGAACAAATTTTATCACATTAAAATATAGTGTATAATGGTTATTAATCTAGAGTGATGCATAAATTAAGGTATTGAGATGCATTACCATGTAACATTGAACAGTTATAACTTCTTTCGCACACCACATGACAGTTAATGAGAAAAATTACCCAAATGATGATTTGGACTTAACTAACACAATTTATTAATTAATTATTTAGATGTATTGTCTCTATAAAGTAAATTATTATATATATATATATAATGATAAAATAAGAATAAATTAAATATCCACACTGAATATGTTTAATAAATTACAAAGAGGATGGGAATATCTGATTAAATATTATGACAAATCAATACATTACCACCATGAGAAAGTAAGTAAGGTGGATGATTCTTTGAGTAAAAAAGATAATGTTAGTTTATATATGATGAGTATAAAAAAATATACAATATTAATGATTTTTCAAATTATAGATCCTGAAATCGTTAAAGAATGGGAGAAATCATGTCTTCCTAAAATAATTCCGTATTATTTTATCCATGAAAAGGTATAAGTGGAATATAAGGATGATATTGAGTTATAAAATAAAGTGATAAATGTTCTTATTTTAATCTCTGATCATGATGAGATAATAATGTTTTGGAAACTTTTATGTGTTCTATCCATAGCATATTTGAAAGAAGATCTATTATTGGAATCTCATAGTTCATTATTCTCTATTCTTCTGAGAGGTAAAAATGTTTTATAGAAATATGATAGACTTTATATATTGGGATAAAATTATGATATATTCTATTAATTTAATACCTTGATTCCTGGTATGTTATCACGTTAAGGGTCAGATAAAAAGGTATAAGTGGATGTTACCACAATTACCCATATTAGAATTGATATGGGGAGACATCCCTATGGATTTTTTCAATGGACTCCCCAGAATATCATAAGGTATAAACACTATATGAGATGAAGTAGGTAACTTTACAAATTCAACACATTTTATCAATTTAAAATATGACTTCCCCCTTGATCATCTCTCCATAATATACATTATGTAAGTGGTTTGTTTCATGGAGTACCATATTTTGTTGTGTCTAAGTAGGATCTGAGGTTTACCATGATGTTGTAATGAAATCATCAGAAAGTTCTTAATATACATTTGAGTTTTAGAATTTCATATATTCTATATATATATGGTCAGTGGGAGAGAAAAATATTTACCCTAGAGTATATGATAAGATATTGTTCTATGGATTTCTAATTTGGTCGGGATTAAACCATTCCCCTATTTATGTTTTTATACAATAATAGCTTTGACTCAAATATTTAGATCAATCGTTATCAATCCTTCTATGGAATTATTTATAGATATACAACTTATTTGGATGAATTTCTAGAATTAAATCTATTATTACATGAGCTAGTCGAAGAGATAAAAGAAATGTTTAGCCCGATTAATCAATAAATATGTATAACAAATGGGTAGTTGAAAATTTATAATGATAATCACAAACATAATTTATAATTTTATATTGGTGGTAAGGAGTTTATAAGAATTTATCATCGAAATCATGTTATGATATTATGTTCTAAATGGAAACTATTCCCATGGTAATTATTCCATTTGAAATTATTAACAGCATCAGAATGGTATCCTATAGATTGGTGCTTTCAATGATCCTATATAAAGTCTAATATTAGTAACATGTATCTCTCTTAAGGAAGAAGATACCTAAGCCTTCACATGTTCTGAAATTTTATTTCATATTAGTAGTTCACGATCATTCTTGTGTGGAATAACTGATGGTGATTATGGATCCTATATAGAATGTACTGTGAAACATGTCTAGTTAGGTAGTCAATTTTTTTTAGAGAATGCACCTGCTTTATGAAGCTATGGGGGAACCTATAGATGTAATGAAGAATAATTATCCTAATTTTTTTATATTATATTGATAAATGTAGAAGAAAAAAATTCATTTAACTCATTGAAGATTATAAAAACCCATTGCTTTATGATTTTTTTGAATAATTTGACATCTACTATGGATTACATTTCATAAAACAACGAGTTTTGACATTCAATGAAAGAAAAATTATATTATTATGTATAAAAAACCCTTATTACCAATTATTGAAACATGGAATAATGAATAATAAAAAACACCATTTAAATTTGAATTATAATTTTTTTATATATAGAAAAAATATTTACAAGGTACTGCATAATTTTTATTATTCTTTTATAGGTTTTGAAAAAAAAAATCTCGAAAAAAATTCTTATCGCATTTATTGACTGAATAATAAATTTAAGTAAATTAATATTTAGATAAATTATTTAAAAAAATAAACACAATTATTAATAGTATATTTAAAGTTAATTTTTATTGAATTATTTATAATTTTATGAAACGATGAATTTTTCAATGAGTAGTTAAAAAATATGTATATTTTTATTAAAACTACCATTTTGATTAAAAATTTACATGATCTATTTCATGTTAATATTTTTTGAAAACTAAAAACAGTTCAATAAAAAATTTAGTAATCCATTTTTTTCTAATATTTTTCATATTTAATTTTTATATTAAAACTTTTTTTACTTATGAATATTTTCTATTCGGAAAACCCCTTTTTGATAACATATGATGGATTAATTTAAGATTAAATGTTTACTATTATATGAAGGTAATTTCATAAAATGTTTTTCATATTTTTAATAATTATAAATTATTTTATTTATTATGATCCCATTATTTTTTAGATATATTGAATAGTAAAAATTATAAAATTTTAATATCACATTTAATGAAAAAGTGGTTTGTTAAGGGGTTATTCTAAAAATTTAAGGATTAAAATAACCTATGAACTTTTAAAAATCCAATTTCAAAGAAATATTAATAACTTTATACCAATAATATTTGAGTTTGGACCGTTTTTGAGCTTTCTAAAATATGAAAATCATTGGTACACACTATTATTTTAAAAGATTCATTATCTATTGTCTCCCCCATTTATAAAATAACATCCACTTTCTGTTGCACTTAACACATCCAAAACCATTTGGTTTAGAATATACCTATCAAAATAGATTTTGTATTTCACTCCCCACATCATAGTGTACTTTTATATTATGAATACCTCCAATTATGTCTTTAGGTATAAACCAAAATGGTGTTACGATTAAGATGTGAGATTCTTAACTATTCATTTGGTTTAAATTCTTCCTAAACCTCCATCAATTATTATCCAAATGTCATGATATAATATCTCTACTATCTAAAATATACTGAGATATTATTATGTTAATGGAATAACCCATAGTTATCTCCAATTCCTTTGAATCAGAAAAAAAAACTATCAATCCAGTGTATGATAAATATTTCCTCCGAACAGATGTTATTTCTCATTTCATTTGAAAACCTTCTTTTCAATTTCCGTGTTTTCTAAAAATGGTTCCAATTATCGTTTAATGTTACTATATGATTTTAAAATATAAATTTTATCTTGTTTTATTCTTTTTCAAAAAAAAATTAAATGAATCTTTTTATAGTTTTCTAAACTATTACCATTTGACTTTTTATCAAAAATGTGAAAGGAATATTTGTTTTAATGTGTACAACATTAACAAAATTTACCATTGTCATCATCGCATAATTTTATAAAGAATCCTTCAAATGTTTTCAAGCTTCTGTTCAATGAAATGGATTTCAAAACATTTTTATATTTTATTGGGTTTTTTAAAATGGAATGTATATTTTTTTATGAAATGTTAGAAATTATCTTTAAGGGTATTTTATATTTTTCCATGAATATTTTAAAATAAATAATTTTTCTACAAAAAATTTATATTATAAAATGAATTTTTCATATAATCAATTCTATTTTACTCTATAAATTTTCAATGTGATCTTTCCAATTCAATTTCCATCAATTATGACATGATTTGGTGTTACTTATACTTATATGAGGTTATGATCTTGTGATACTATTCAAATTTTGTTTGAGTTCGTTATACCTATGTTGAAAAGATTTTTGTGAAACCCATTTCTCCTTCTCATGTTATACAATGATAAAATTATTATGAACACTGATTATTTTTTTCATGGATTATCATATAATGAAATGATGTTATGATAATGAAACATATTTCTTTTACACAAGTTAGGCTATAATGAAATGTTCATAAAACCATTTTCTATTCCTAGTTTCTTATATTAGGAATGATTTATGAAAGTTTGGCACATGTATATATGAGTTTAGTAATGTGATGGGTGGTTCCTATATATCCCTCCATTGAATTTAGTAATTTTTTATATCCCTAGAGATAAACAAGACTAAAATGGAGAGGAATCCCATTTCAGTCAAGGAAATTTTCAACTATAATTGTATGTGGACGGAACCATGACTACTAAAATTATATAGGTTGTGAACCCATTCCTATATAATGAATTTTGAAGTAGAGAATGACTAAAATGTATACGAATTTCTATACTTATTCATATTCGATAAATATATGTCATATGAATATTTTTTTATCTCATGGCTCATGTTCTTTGATTCCATTATATTTCATGTATTATTTGATTCCTATATTTATTCCATGACTATATTTTATGATTTATGAAATTTAGGGTATGGTTTTGAAATGTTATTCTCATTTTATCATACCCTTATGCTGATCATATTTTTATATCTCTCTTTTTAACCATTACTTATAACATGATATTATATTTTATTATGTTTTCTTACACATGTTATGAAGAAAAATTTTATTTTTGATAAGTCTAAGAATGGTGATAGATATTAATACATTAGAAGGAGAATATGTAGCTCACATAATGACCAGTTATCTGTGTATCCATGTTTTCAAAAGAAATAGACCTTAACTATTTTGGAATAAATATTTAATGTATGTATAGAATAATAAACTATTAATATGGAATATTTATATATGAGTTTAGGTCTTTAGAAAATATTTTACAAGTTTATTACCCCTACATATATATTTTATAGATCCATTATCCAACAGTAGTATATTTTTAAGGATATTATTTATATAAAGGCCAAATAATATTCACATTATAAAAAAATTATGGTATTTCCCTATTCATTGACTTATCTCTTAGATTTTCATCTTGTGTTTCCTTATAATCTCTCTTATCAAAATCCCTAAAATATTTATATTTTTTTTTAAAAAACCTAAAGGGTTATAGTTAACAGTGAAATTATGATAATCTATAACATATCAGTATGTAAATTATTCTGAAAAAATTACATATTAATCATTAATGTTATCAAAATCTCCCTATAGTACCAAATGTAGCATCCCAGACCTACACTACAGAATCCCATTACAAAAAAGAACACGTTTTCATAAAAACACTGAAATGAACAAATGTTTCTCACTTTTAACATTTAATAATAAAAATATCACTAGGAAATATAGAGTTACAAACATTTCAAGAAGTATTTTTGATTATAGGATAAGATAATTAGAAAAAATAGAAACCTAATTATGTCCATATATTTCTCAATAAATGTACATAAATTACAAATTATAATAAAATACATAATCCATAATAATCCTTCACCATCTCTCATAAATTATCCACACCAGCTGACATGTTTGAAATATCATGGGAATTTATTGTACTCACAACCTATGGAAATAGAAAAATAAGAAAGGTTGAGCAAGAATATTCCATAACGAAAAACATAAGTGATAAAAATAAAATTTCATAAGTGATCATATGATTAGAATAAAAAAATTCATAGAATGGATACAAAATTATAATGAAAAAATATTATTAAACCGAAATAATTATATATATATGGATAATAATAGAAATTAATAGATCACATGGATAATTATAACTTGATCATTTGGTATGAAATTAAAAAATTAATATTACAAGTTCCATTCCATGAACGTAGAAGTCATTATTGTATACATTATGATCTTACTTTAGGGGCCCTGGTTTTTTGAAATACTTGTTCTAGGAAGGCATAACCCAAAATAATTGTGTTTGTTCTTCTCATGAGGCATATTGATGTATCAAAGGGATATTGTGGTCCCCTTCCATAACTAATTATGTCCAAATCAACCATCAAATTATGTAACGAATAATCAATAAAAAAACACAACAAATATTAAATAATAATAAATAATCATATATATATTAATAAAAATTACATTGATATCTGTTTTTTATGAAAAATTAAATAGAATAGAACTATATGATTGTACCACTAAATTTAGTAGTATATAGATAAACAGTGATTTTTTTTATTTTGTTTCCAAATAAATGAACATATTTAAACTATGTGAATAGTGTTCTATCAAAGTATGAAATTATAGATTGTTCACATAGTAATGGCATTGGGAGAATAAGCATGCACATAACACATGATTATATTGAAATAAATGGATTTGATGGATTTAAAAAATAGTGGAACCTAGAGGTAAATAGTTATAGGAGATTTAAATATTAATACATGTTAAATATATACACCACAAAAGTAAGCCATATGGATAATACAAATCAGATTTCAATGAAGAAAATTGATGTAAAATAACCATTTCAAAACATGTAATGTAAGAATGAAAAGATCATTAATGGGAGAACATTAACATAATATATAATTAAGATAATTATATTCCTTATAATGTATGTAATTTTTTTGTTAAAATAATCATATTAAATAAAATACATTTCACAGTATAAAAATTGAATCATAGTATTGAGAATAAAGAAAAATAACAACTATAGATTTAGAAAACCTCAACCTAAAACCCAGTGATGGATATAATTTTAAATGGGACATTAAATATCACGAGAAAATATAGGATACTAAAATAATAAGGGGTATTATATATACTATTAAAATGAAAACATGGTGTATAGTATGATTTTTTTCAAGAGGTTGAAAATTGAGACAAGAAACCCTTATAAGTATCCAAATCATTGAGATAATAATTACTCAATAACAAAGCTATAAATAAACATAAGATAAAAATGGGTAAGTAGAAAAAGTATTAAAATAATATAATAAATTAATGATGGAACAATAGAGTTCAATACAAATGTAATTGACCCAATGGATGAAAATTATGATTACAAAAACCCTCATAATGATCCTGATTCATTCTATGTGTGTGCCTAAATTCTTGATGAAATGAAACAATGTAAATTATAGATCTAAATAAAAAAATATTCCAAAATATTTAATTATATATAGGCCATATATTATTATAATATATTTATTTATAATAAATTTTTTGACTATGTTTCCATGAAAATTTAATTACTGTATACTTTTTCCAGCAGTTCCAGTGATCTAAGATGATATTTTAATTCTCAGATAATTTATTCATATAACCCTTCCATAAAAAACATTAATTTTTTTCTTATTAAAATATAATAATATTTTAATTTATGTTTTCATTTTCATCCATGATTGAATTTTATATCATTTTTCAAGTATGTAGTTACACCAACCCAAATATAAACATACTATAATTTGATGGGTGATTATGGTTATTAAATTGTTTATATTTAAATAATATATTTGTTAAAAATAATAATTATATTAATTTTTTATTAATTTGAATCATATTTTATACTTTTTGGATAAAAAATTAAAATTATGACGAGGAATGTCATTTCATAGTGTTGTTAATCTGGATAATATACAGTTAAAATTTTCATTTCTTCACAGATGAGATAATGTGAATGTTTATTATATATATTATATTAATATTAATAATTATTTAATATATTTTACTTATATTTTTTCTATTTCATACTTATAACTAGTGTAGAGAGGTGATGGCATGAACCAGATGATGTTTCTTCTAAGAGGTTGTAGTGTGGACAACACAAATTTAAGGCTATTTTGATTTTATATGTGAATGTAAAAGGATAACGTGGAATTGTTCCATTATAAAATACAAATAAAAAATAAATATGTTTTTTTTGTTATTATATATCTTTGTTTAGAATTTTTTTTATAATTTAATGGATAAGATGAAGTAGATAAGGATTACATAATCCTCACTCAGGGATGTTGAACATTCTCTAGAGAGACTCAATTGAAATAATGGAATTTAGATAAATAATTAAGAAAATAAGACTATGAAAATTATATAATATTCAATTAGGATAATATTTTATCATTTTAGAATGAAATTATTAGTATTTAGTGTCAAATGAAGGTATTTCTGTCCCCCTTTTTTAATATAAAGAAATGAGACCTTTAGTGAATAGTAGTTATTTATCAATAATGAAATGTCATTAAAGAAGTGTTGATGGTTCATAAATATTGAAGTATTTTATTATGGAATAATATTGGGTAAAAATAATCAATAATTAGTTTTATATAGTATGTCATTTTTTTAAAACATTTATTATTATATTTTAACTTTCACCATTTTTTTATAAAGATAACTAGTCTTTAACCAAGTAACTTGCCTTTTATTGAATAAATAAAATAAAACATCATAAAAAATATGGATGTGATGAAAATACATTTAATATAAATTTATTTTAATTTAATCTACAATTAATTTAATATTATCTTTAATATAAATCCAATTTTTATTAAAGAAAACTGTTTGGTAGAGAAATTTAATTTTTATCTTTCATTGTTCATAATCTATTTTATTATTGATTATGAATTAAATGAGTTATAAAAAACTAAAATATAGGATTTAAATGTATATTAATGTTATCTTTTATAATATATTAATTTATTCGGTAAAAATTGAAATATATAAATAAATTAATTCAATGAAAATAATAGTTATACAATTTTCAAGGGCATTAACATTAATCTTAGTAATCATACATTTACACACACAAAAACTGAATACTATTAAAAAATGTGATCCCTTTTAAATAGAAAAAAATCCATTTTTCGGAATTAATTTCTTTTATTTATGTAAAAATTATTTTTTTAATATATCATAGTTAACTAATTTCTAACGTAATACATTAATTTAGTTTCTGAATATATATTCATGGGATTTATTAATACATAATTGTAATTTTATATGATTTTTTTAATTATACATTGAAATAAATTTTATGACTATGTTTCATATAAATTTATGTCATTATGTTATTAGGGTAATTTCATAAAATTGAATATTTTTTGGAATATCAATACTTTTCACTATTCACAAAAAAAACCAATGTTTTTAGAAATATTTTAAAATTTTATTACAATTTAGTTTTTACTTTTTAAATCCAAATATGAAATTATATTTCTCTAAAACTAAATCAGAAATTTATAAATTTAGTTTTTAAATTTTATATATGAATAAAAATTATTTAGAATAATATATTATTTTATAAATCCAAAGTAAAAAATCAGTAAATAAACATGTGATAAAAAATCATAAATTATAAAATATTTGATTATGTCATCATGATTTTTAGTTACATAAACCCTTAGGATAAATAGGAATAATTTAACCAGAAGGTATACTCTGGTGGATGTTTATAGTAGTGATTCCTTATAAATAGATCTCTAAAAAATTTCCAAGATCATGATTTCATTAACACACAATTTTACTCATACAATAATTGTTATATTTTTTCAATGGATTGGCCAATAGAAAACCTTTATTGAAGCTACCTCGAATGCATGTATGGATAAATGAGCTTTAAAATGAAGAATTCATCTCCTTAATTCCATTTCCATCATTTGTTTTCAAAGATCTCATAATATGGTTACCTCCATTAATACACACTATTTTATAAAACATATTTGAATAGTAAAATTTAGTTTCAAATTATCAAATTTCATTCTAGTTTTGGTGCATGTTTAATATATTAAATGAACCTAATATTTATTTTAATAAAATACATAATGATATTTCGGGTCGTTTCATTTTACCTAAATACATGTATATATTAAAATATTTATTTAATAAATAATTATTATATTTATTTTATTGACTAGTAATATTTAAATGTTGATTATATAAATGATATTAATAATAAATTGTCTTGTTCATTTAAAAAAGTTATATTTAATGTAATATGAAACATACGAAAATTTTAATCTTTTTTTGGCATAATATAAAATGTATTAATATAGTGTAATTAGAGTGATCTATACACCATATGTATACAATTATGGAGAAAATGGAACTATATTACCACAATATTGACTAAAATTGACATACCAAATCAATTTTGGATATGATTATTTAAAAAACTCATGTGCCAAATGAGGGAAAATACTATTTCATTAATAGAATACACATTCTAATAACTAGTAAATAATATATAGAGTAAGAATTTATAAGGTTATTTATTATTCATGTAACCATTATAATTCATTTATTTAAGAGTTTAATATATTGTCCATATGAGTCAAGACCCAATGTATGGGAAATCCTATAGAACACCTTTTCATTAACATTATTTTTTCACTATATTTATCACACATTCAATGTATTTTATTCAAATTCATATCTCCAATTTTCTATATATATGATTTTTACATATATATATATATAATCTATTATACATTTCATTTCTGAGGATAGCTTGGTTTTTTGTGTTCTATTCTCAAAAATTTCTATAAAGACACTCGATTATTTGTAGAATATATATTCCTAATTCCTTGAAATATACCAATCTATAAAATTATTTTTATGTTTAATAATAACAGAAAGTACTTAATTTTTAATGGAAAAATATTGTGACAAATTTCTGGTTTAATGTAAAAATATATATAGTTTTATTATTTAATAGTTTATTTCCCATATATTAATGAATTTTTCATGAGATTAATTTTTATTCCAATGCATCTTCCCATTTAAAATGAATTTTTATTTACTTGGGCTATATATTCATAACCTATATTCAGTTTTTAGTTTTATGGGACTAAAAAATCTTATTCTTTTCCTTAATGGGATATTGATGTTATGAAATCTTATTATGCTTTGAGATATGATTAAGTAACCAATATTTTTTTATGATTTTTATATTGAATATAATTTATATATGATTCAATTTCATTTTGTATTCCAAATATTTTTGGGAATATTTCAAATTTAATGGGTTATCTTGAATTATACATTACATAATGCATCAAATTGTCCTATAATCTCCTGATATAAAATCAATGATCCACAATTAGTTATTCTAGAAATATATTCTATGTTATTTTTGTAGTGATACTTCAATAATTAATGTTCTATCTAACCTACCAAACCAGGGTGACATAAAACATCACCATATATGACATAACACAATTTAGAGTCAACAAACAAAATGAATACATGTCAAAAGGATAACTGAAAGGTAATTAAAAATAGATCAAATTTTAGAATAAAATTACACTTATAAGTGATATAAAATGATAAGACCAAAATTTTATTCCTGATATAAAAAGAAAATAAAAATATTACCTAGTTTTTATGTGACCATCTTCCACCATCAACATGTATCACATTAATTGCAAAATCAACAAAGGGATGTTGGAGATATACAAGAAAAAATCTCATTTAATTTTTTATACAAAATCATATCATTTTTTACCTAATGAAATATAAACGTATTAAATTAAATACCATGTAGGAAACCAGAATAAATCTATATAATTCCAATCACAATGAAACCATTAGATCACACTTTAAAATGATGAAATTTTATAAATATTTCTTTGGAAAAATATTTCATAAAACATAATTTGTTTTTCCATAAAATAATACAGTTTTTTTCATAAGAATATTAATTACATCATGACTAGTAAATATAGGTATGTTATAAAATGTTATAATTTCTCAATAGATAAAGCTAATATAAATGGATCATGAGAAAATGACATCATTTTATAAAACTGTCCACAACATGGGATCTCTCCAATAGGAACTTGTGCAAGGAAAGGTTATAGGACACTAATATAAGAATAATTTTAAGCCTAATGATATTATGTTCACAAACTATCATTTGATATCAAAAGAATTCATCTTGGTTGTGTTGCATAGAAATATTTTTTTTATATGTCTATAAATTGAATCAACCAATTTGCCCAATGTTCCATGATTTCCAAAAAAAACTTCTGTAAAAAAGCATCACAAAATATTAAATAATTTTTACTAGAAATGAATCACCACTCCAATGATTGAAATTAAATTTTTTGTCCAAATAAATCAATATTACTTTTATCTAACACAAGAATTCATCAAATATAGTTTTATGATAAAATAACATTAACAAACTTTTTATTCCACCAAAGATGATTTTTCATTAAAAAACATACATTGATATAAAATAAATAAATTCTAAGAGCAAAATAAATTGAATTTATAAGATCATTGATTTTTTTATATCCTATAACCATTGGATTGAGACACATGCCTCATTATTGGAGGAAAAATTTTTGACTTTGGAAATCAATATTATAATCTAGTATATTCAGTCCTAACAAGTCTAAAGACATAAACTAGAAAAACTTCTCATAAAACATTTTTTATTTTTGAAAAACATCCCAATTTGGTTCTAATAGAATACTTGTAAATGTGGCCCATGAGATATCTAAAGATATGACACGATATAAAATAAAAAAATAGACCATAACATGAAGATATCCTCCAATAATGAATAAAAATCATCACATATCCTATGTGTGAACCTGCCACTAGTTTTAATGGAAAAGTTGACCACAGAAATTTACATTTCTAATAAAACACCAAAATAAAAAACATGAACCAAAATTTAATTTTGATGAATCTAAATAGATCTATTTTTCTATCTCTTTTTCTAAGACTAAATTTTTTTACTTACCTTCAACTATTTACTATTCCCCTCTAGAAAATCATTTTTGATTCAAGAATATAAAAAGAGGTTCTCTATAAAAAAAGATAGTAGTAGAACCTTATAGATTCATTATCTTTTCACCATTTTGGTGATAGAGGAATTTCACCTTCATCAATTCCTTATTATGATGGAAACTATAAAATTTCATAATTTGATTGAAGATCACCCAAATTATGTACATAAAACAAGGATTATGTTGTAAACATGAGACTGAGTCGATAGAAATAAAATCTCACTTTGACATTTGAATGGGTTCTATTTGTAAAAAAAACTAAAGGACTATGGGTTTCTGCCTTAATATCTTTAAATTTAAAGCCCCATGACAAGATGTCAATAATTATGCAACTCATTATCAAACAGTAATAATGATTTATATATTGATGATACATATTTATAGTCCCAGGATGAACCAATACAAAATATAGTTTCTAGTGTCGATCAGTTAATGCTTTAGAGATATTGTAATAACCAATCCATCTTAAAAATTGAAATCACCAGTGGATGACTGAGACCAATCACCCGAGGAATCCCCCCCAAGAATGATTTTACTATAAGATATCCAATCAGTTCTAACAATATTTTCAAGAAAAATTTGATCATTTAATGATTATTCAGCCTTAAAATAATCTAAGAACACCAATCCAACGACCTTGTCCATATCCATTATCATCTTAATAAATAATATCATCAGAGACCACTCTACCAAAAATTCTTTCAAATATCGAGTCAGCAACATCCTACTCTATGTTTTATAGTCCATATTCAATTTCCATGTCTATATACAATATAAAAAATTAATTTTATAAGACACTCACCTAATTTACTATATATAATTTTCAGATCACTCTGTGTAAAAAATATATCATTCTATTATAATCATAATATATCATAAAATTCTCTCTAATGACTTAAGGGTTTAGAATTATTAGAGTATACATCAAAGATTAAAACTCAATTTCATGGGTAGGACATTTATTTTCATGAAGGAATTATTGGTAAGGTCTATATTCCACCACCTTTTTCCCTTCTTCAAGACACAGGATAGTCTTATACCTATATCATCATAAAAAATATCATAGCACATTCTCTGTTTTAGATAAATCCGAACTATGGTCAAATTCCTCTTCACCATAACTTAATAAAAAGATCTATGAAATTGATCACTCCACAAAAACATCACACCCTTACTGATCAGTTATGTCATATAAGATGAATGACTATTGAAATGATAATGAAACCACATATAGTATCCAATTATGCCTAAAAACTTCCAAATTGCAAACATATTCCATTGAATCTCCCTTGACATCATGACCTGGATGTTTTCATGATCAAAAAAAATCCCCAATTAGATATAATATTTCACTAAAACTTCACTTAAAAGATCTATAATTACCATTATGAAACATTTATATAAATATGATTTTTATTCAATATTCTATAAATCATATCCAATTGACCCTCAATTTCCTAACTAACATCAATTAAAGAAAAATATCTTCCACCAAATTTATAATGAAAGTGTAAAATAATCAATGAAAATTTTAGTTCTTCAACTCTATAAATGAAACTAAATACATAGAAATACATAATTTCATAACTAGGTACTCAATATTCTCATATGAGATCAATTTTTCTATCTTAGGTACATCCTCATATCGTAGACTTAACTAATGTTACCCTAATTAAATTTAATATTATTAAACAATTTGGTTCCTAAAATTTGATCAAATAGTTCATAAATCCAAGAAAGGGTGTATCTTTTCATAACAATATGTTGATTGAAAATTTGATAATGAGAACAAAATTTGAGTCTTCTTTATGACTTCATTAAGAAAGAAACGTGTGAATAAAATGGATAAAGTATGACGAATAAATCTCCAGGTCTCAAGATCCACAATATGATAATTAATGCTATTAAATAACTAGTTGACATATGATATTATGGAATATAATTGATTATTATCCAAGAGAGAAGGTTAATACTGAACCCAACCAATCTTTAAGGAGGTAATGCATAAAAATCATTACGAAAGACCTCATCGTATGCACATACTACTATAGTAATGGGAAAGACAAAAGGTTGATCAAGTTCATATGGAAACATACATGAAAAATAGCATGATATTAGTCCAACATATTATATAACATGATCCACTCTCCCTCATATTTAATTCCACTAACCTTGAAATAGATGATGGACTCCATCAGAATAATGAAACTAAAATAAAAAATGGTAACATTTGATCTAGGTGTTAACACAGTTCATCAAATACATGAGACTATAATGGTATAAAATATCAAGGTAAAGAACTATTATATACAAAATAACAACGATGTTAACAATCCCCACATAATATATGGGAAATTTAAAACAATCCTCCCCCTCTATACCATGGGTGTTGAAACATCCAACATGAATTCAATGGATTTGAGTATAATCCCTACACATAAATTATCATTGATGATATTAAATAATGGTATTCACCTATATCAATAAATTCATGGAACATAGAAGAATAAATTAAAATTTTACCTCAAACAGTATTTGACCCTCCATCTATTTCCTCCAATGCATACTCAACTAAAAAATGACACATAGCATTAGATCCTACCTAAGATTTCATGACCTTGATAGTCTTCCCATATTCATGATAAATATTTTAAGAAACCTTTAATTCATTAAATTGATATATGGGTCCTAAATTAAGATATAATATAGTTGTACTTCATTGGGATGTTCTCCTAAGAAAACACATAAAGTGACTACATTTTCCTCAATGATGGATTGACTGTGTTGATTTTGTAAAAGTTTCCATAATATGACTGTTTATCCAATACTATTATCAAAGAACCTAATGGTTTCCCATATAATCACATGAAATTCATAATAATATAAACAAACTAATGTAAAAAAAGATTCATTTTCTAGATAGATTACACACCATTGGCTACAACCCACTATAACATAAGATGCTTTTTAACCCATCTTCCAAGATAAGTTTCACTCAACAATAACATCTTTATAAAAAACCTTAGAAATGGCCTATAGGGAAAAGTGAATCATCATTTACTTAATAGTCACCCCTAACCAATCTCTATCCTCTAATATTTATGGTTACATAATATATAATTGTAGATGATATGTGAACCATCCTAGTGAAGCAAGTGGAATACACTATAACTGAATTCTCCCCACAATCCAATGAAAAAAATTTCTAATTCATATCCACATAAAAATTTTCATGATGATTTGGTTTAATAGATAGATTCATGATTATATTCTTGGTAATATTCTCATGTAACTTATCTTACCCATTGAAGTTACACCAATTTCATCTCAGCCATTCAATTATTCTAGTTGTGAAAACCACAATATATTCATTTCAATTCTATTATTTGATAAAAATCCACTAAATTTATTTATGGAAACCATTGAATTCTAGGGGAACCTTTTCCTTAAAGAAGGTAGATAGATTTTTTGGTACATTATAAAGCATGATGGTCTACCCATACATTGTTATTAACACCTCCATAATTGAAGTACTTTATTGTATATATAACCAATTCAATAGAAAAAATATAATTGATGAATAATAAGAAAAAATATTCACACCAAATCCTCTCTTAGATTCATAAGATATTATATTGGATGGATGGTATTATTAACCTAAAATTTGACATCGAATTAGTTTAATTGAAAATATCCAAATCCAAAAATGAGTTATAGGAATCCATATTGTAGCCATCAAATAATAAAAATTTAATTCTTCAATTAATTGAATAAATGAAAGGAAAAAAGTATAAAATAATAGGTCAATTAATTTTAAATCTAAATAAATATCTTTTAAATGACTTCTAAAACAAATCCAAAAATGATGGAAAATTTATAACCTCTGATAGTAATTCAACTTCATATAGATATGTTTTCTTTCCAGGATCCCTTCCACAATTACTTCATGAATTATATTTTACATAATATTATCTATCATAGATCTTGAAAAAACCCATGATATTTCATTACAAATATTTTTAGGAAATGGATCAGTTACCATTTTTAAACAATAGTCTCATGGTTGACATAAAATTTCACATGAGATTACCTACCGAATTTTATTGATCAATACCAAAAAAGTATAACATGATCCTAGATTAAATAAAAGGCATTAAATAATAGATCACAATATTAATGAAATTTACACATCAATGAGACATAAAAATACAATAAAATTTCAAAACCTAATAGAAAAAGGAATCAAGAAAAAAAAGGCTCAAAGTGACCATCCATCACCACCAATTAAACTCATGACTAAGTTGACATAAAAAAGAGAATAAGATGAGCTACATAATGACCTTATCATTGGCTATGTCCTCCAAAACAAAATATGAATGTTACCATAGGAATATGTATACTATGAGGTAAAAATGTAGTATAATACCACCAATAATATATAAAATGTTATTCACTATGAAACCCTTTTTTCACAAATTAAAACAAAATGAATTATAAATCAATTTCCTTTTAAAACCCATTTCATAAATGATCATTCGATTTTATATAAAATAATCCATATTTAAATCGATGATATTATGAATATTAACATGAGTGATAAATAGATGATTGTAATCAAAATAAACAATATCTCAATTGAAATATTTGAGACAGCCCAAATATTAAAAAATTCCATCTTTTCTTGAAACCAACTATAATTTGGGATCTATCCTATGATAAGTAATAGTATGACACATAAAGGAACACTAACACATGAATATTATGAATCCTATAAATATTGTGTATTTCCATAGTATATTAATATCCAAAGACTAACCCAACGTTGTTACAAAAACAATAAGGTTTCTATTTTTCCACAACCCAATAAACCCACGGTTCCTAAGGATCATTATATTATATTAAATTTATTTATTCCATTCTAAAAACTTATAAGTCATTTTAACATATAATGAATCCCTAATCATAGTCTTGGAAATTTATTTTTCAATAATGTTCATTTTGAGAAATTTCATTAATCCTACAATGTTAATATATATGGTTTAATGAAAATCCACTTAAACCCCTTTTTTATTCTAACTATCATGTATTCTCATAAAATATTTATTCATGAATATCAATCCAATAAATTTAATGGACCAAAAAACATTTATAATATTATTTTATAATTCGTATTATTGAACAATTGAATGAAAAACCTATTATTCCAAAAGATAAAAACATATATCCCTTCCTAAATACACATAGTAATTGGAAAGATTCAGTCCCCAAAAATCTCGATTCATTAAAAAATCAACATCTAATCTTCTAGTTCCAATAATTACAGTAAACTTTTGTTCTAATAGAATGAGGGGAAAATTTATCAAGGAGGGTTATATAAAGATAATAAGTTATCATAAAAATATATAACATAACTTGAGTAGATCAACCATGAATGAAGGGGAATAACAAAATATAAATGTAGAGAACCATATATATTATTAGGCTGTTTTTTTATAATGATAACGGAATAGTATTATTACAGTAGACTTAAAATGGACAAGGTTAGTAGGTTAAATTGAAATGATTATGAATCATGTCAATGTTGAATGGTTAGGAAGCATGTTTAGGGTCACGACCCATCCTCATGGCCGGTGTTGTGACTACCCCAAGCCCACCTTCCATAGGCCAGGGGCTGGCGACTTGCACCAAAGGATATAATCTTTATACTAGGAAGGAATTGCCTTTATAGAAGTAAACAAACACAACAGAGTACGAAACTGAAGTAAGTACAAGTAAAACTGTATACAAAAGTAAGTGATGAATAGAAAGGGGCCAGAAATACAATCCCAACAGTGAGTACAGTATAACTAAAAGACTAGTACAATAGAAGTAATGTAAAGAAGCAACCACTAAGTCATCCTACAGGAATGCCACCTAAAGGGTGGGTACAGATGGTCTCCTCAGCACCTCGGGTCTGTCTGTTCGCTCTGTGTACGTCTCGCTGAGTGGTCCACCTCCGGGTACCGTCCAGCTCCACAAGTCTCTACCATGATCAGTGATGTCCATCGTCTGCATCCAACACAACATAGTTCGGGCATAGCCCGTGCAGGGGTGAGTATAATAATACTCAGTAGGGACCCCGAGACCCCCAAAGGTCTCCTAGAATCTACAAAGGATAAACCAAAAAGGAAAAATACAATCATGAAGTATCAACCAACTCTACTTTGGTATATGTCCATACATATACCTAAGTCATCAATTTTAGTTCGGCTCCAACTCTCGAGCCCATGCACAACCCAGTCCACACAGGAAAGAAGTAAATAACACCGATGGTAATGATTGAAAGTCAAGACTCAGCTCACACAGGTATAAAACACACAAATTGGGGTGGAGATGATTAGATGTAGTCTTTGAATCATCTCATCTGCTGAACCCACGTTGGATCCTAGTACAGAAGTCGTCGCTGCCAAACCCACGGAGGTTCCAAGTACAGTAGTCATCGCTGCCGAACCCACGGAGGATCCAAGTACAGTAGTCATTGCTGTCGAACCCACAGAGGATCCAAGTACAGTAGTCATCGCTGCCAAACCCAAAGAGGATCCATGTACAGTATTCCTCATCATCGAACCCACTAAGGATCCCAGTACGGTAGTCGTCGCAGTTGCAACCAGCTCAAGGGTTCCCGCACATAGCACGCTCGATTCCGGGAGGGTCCGCTCCTCAAGCCAAGGGGGTCGATAAATCAACTATAATGAAGTCCCAAGTTTATGTATCCTAAAGTTCCGTCTCGTCAAAAGGAAGCCAACGTGACAGACGGTGCGTCAATCGGACGCTCGGTCTAAGAGATATTGGCTTTTCCATTCCAGGGGCCCGGTTGGAAATACGCTCATTCCAAAACCTGGTCATTTTCCAAATTTGTCCAAAACTCACTTATAGTATCGCAAAATGACAGCTTTTTCGTGAGGGTCCCAATTCTGCTGACAGTGCGTCGATCGGACGCGCGTTCCTTAAGTTATTCACATTTAACCGTAACGGGCCCGTCCCGTCAAGCCCATTGGGCTAGTGGGTCGGCCCGACCTGGTTCGGTGGGTCCCACCTAGTAGAGGTTCGAACCGGCCCATGGAAGCACGCGGCCCGCCCCGGTGGGGCGCGGCGCGGCCCAGCCCGAGGGGGCGCGGTCCGGCCCGAGAGGGCACGGCCTGGCCCGGCGCGGCGCAGCCCGGCTCGACCTGGCTGGCCGAGCGCTGTAGGGGGGGTGTGGCCCCTCGATCTCCCTAACTAGCAGTACCGCCCTCATGTCCGGCTGGCCGAAGCCGGTCGGTCTTCCTGGCATGAGCGGCCCGCACGGGCGGGTCGCGGTTCCTCCAGCGTGGCGCCCTCCTGGCACAGCAGGTCTTCCAAGCCCTACCGGCCAGCTGCCGGTCAGTTTGTCTTCTGAGCTGCACACGGAATGCGGGCCGCAGTCCCATGCAGCATGGCGTCGTTGTGGCGTTGTGGTCACTTCGGTTCGGTCGGCTTTAGCCAGCATGTTCCCCTTCGGCCGAGCACCCCGCGGTTGCGGGCCGCGGTTCTTCCATACGTGGTCGGCACGCGGCCGCCGCCTTCTCCCATCACCACCTATTCCAACACGCATTTATTGCGAACCAAAACGGAAAATATCGGAGGGTTGTCGGGCCGTGTTTTTTCGTCCCGTGCCATCTGCGTTAGGCGGTATCAGAAATCCAAAGACAAACTATGATTCTCAACGATGAACGGGGTACAAAAATATTCACTTCAAATTGTACAAACCCCTACCTCCAAATAAGGTTATCGGTAGTTGGGCATCAGGGAAGACAGCGTCGCGGGGAGGCAGCGTCAAGTCGTTGATGTCGAGGAAGAAGGATCCTAGGATGGTTTGTCGTTGTCATTCCTTGCGGGTGGCTCTTTCTCCTTTGGCTTGGCCGGAGATATAAGGAGATGATCGTCGTTCTTCGGTGGTTCATTGTTGGAAGGATGGTGTTCTTCGTTGAAGAATGAAGCTCTTCTAATTCTCCAGAGGTTCCTCCTCCAACTTTAAAGAAATGCCAACCAATTCAAAAAGAAGAGATGCTCCAATTAATTAATAAGGATATTAATTAATTTAGTTGGAAAACTTAATGAGAGGTAGGTGGAGAGTTTAAATTTAAAAGAGAGGAGTTAACAAATTAAATAAAGGGTGTTTAAGGGAGTTATGGGGAAGTATGCATAGATAAAAGGTTTAGGGAATGTGTGGGTCCCACCACTCTAAATCCTCTCATGGGAGGTTATGTGGGTGTCAGTCCCACCTCCAACTCCCCTTGGGAGGAAATAACCACCATCTATAAATAAAATTATGCACTACAAATTTTATTTATATTATTCTAAATCCCCAAATATTAACTCTCAACCCGCATAAAAGGCAACTGCATTAAAGGTCCCCTTAAGCGAATATCGGCACTGTGAGTACATCAGTGTCCTCGGATTTCAGTTCCAAGTACCGGTTCAAAAGATAGAAAAACTTACACGTACGTTTACTGAACGTACCCAAACAAAACTTCAGAAATTTATTCTGGTTACACCGGGCCTCGGAATCAAGTGTCGTCAGAAACCAAAGACTTGTAACATTCAAAAGTGTTTAAGAAAATAATTTCCTTGAAATTTATGGGTCTTTAAATTACTCTCACCTCTGGGATTTACGTCCATGTAAAGCTAAAACACACACTAGGGAAACAAATGGGGGTACTGTACATGCATCTGAGCCTCCCGCTCCCATGTGCTCTCCTGGAGGTTCATGTGCTGCCAGCGAATGCACACCAGAGGATCGCCCACATAGGACCTGTTCATGTCGATCCTCAATCTCCACCGGGACCTCCATAAATGTCTCCCTGTCATTGATGTCCATCTCCCCGTGATCGATGATGTGGGATGGGTCGTGCACGTATCTCCTCAGCAGATATATATGGAAGACGTCATGCACCCGGCGTAACTGAGGTTGAATGTCCAGGTAGTAAGCCACCTCGCCTACTCTGCTGAGGACCTAGAAAGATCTGATGAAACACACAGATAACTTTCCGCCCTAGCCAAATCTCTATAGACCTCATCGAGGTGAGACCCATAGGAAAACTTGGTCGCCATCCTCAAAATCCAGTGGTCTCCGTCTCCTATCATCGTAGGACTTCTGTCTGCTCTGTTCAGTCTTCATCCGCTCCTGGATGATCTGCACCTTCTCTGTCATGGCATGAACCATCTCTGGTCCTACAAGTGCTGACTCATATGGGTCAGTCCAGCACATAGGTGATCTGCAAGGTCGGATGTACATTGCATCGTAAAGTGCCATCTCGATGGTGGAGTGGTAGCTGTTGTTGTATGCAAACTATACCAAGGGTAGATGATCCTCCCAACTGCGACCAAAGTCAAGGAAATAAGCACAGAGCATGTCCTCGAGAGTTTGAATGGTCCTCTCTGTATGGTCGTTTATCTAAGGATGGAAGACGGTGCTCAAACTTTGTTTCATCCCAAAAGCCTCCTGTAACCCTTTCCATAGTCGGGAAGTGAATCAAGCATCTTGGTCGAAAACGATAGACGATGGCACACCATGAAGCTGTACGATCTCCTGAACATAGAGGCGTCCCAAGCTCTCTACTAAGCCCTGCTCTCTGATCGGTAGGAAGTGGGCCGACTTGGTGAGTCGGTCGAAAATCACCAAGATAGAGTTGTGTCCTCTGGATGTATGTGGAAGCCCCGTCACAAAATCCATGGATATCTCATCCCACTTCCACTCCAGAACCTCTAAGGGATGAACCAATCCTGCTGGTACCTGCTGCTCGGCCTTCACTTGCTGACAAGTGAGACATCATGAAATGAACTCTTCTACATCCTTCTTTAGACCTAGCCACCAGTGTTTTCATATGAGGTCATGGTACATCTTTGCTACTCTTGGATATACCGCTAGAGGGGAAGTGTGAAACTCCCTCAGCACTTCCACCTGCAGTGATAGTGGTACCATAGTACATCCCATGAAGAGGATGACGTGCTCCCCTCCTTCATAAAATCCATCAGGCACCTACCCTATGGATATCTGAGCACATCGCATCTCACAATCAACGTCCCCACGTTGTACCTCTCTGAATCGCTGAAGGAGTAGAGGAGTTACTGTGAGTGACTGTAGAAAGGCTGCTCCATCTCTATCCACAAAGGATATATGCAACGCAGCTAGCTACTCTATCACCTCTCCTAGTAGCTGAATTCCCAATCTCCTGCTGAGATAATCAGCTACAACGTTCGCCTTCCCAGGAGTATAGACTACCTCAAAGTCATAGTCCTGGAGGAACTCGAGCCATCGCCATTGTCTCGGGTTCATGTCCTTCTGTGAGAATATGTACCTAAGACTCTGGTGGTCAGAGTAGACTGTAAAGCGCTCGCCCATTAGATAGTTCCACCACATCTTCAAGGAAAAGACCACTGCCGATAACTCTAGGTCATGGGTAGCGTAGTTCTTCTCGTGCTATCTCAAATGTCATGAACCATATGAGATCACCGCTCACTCCTGCATCAGGACACACCCGAGTCTGGTCCCTGATGAGTCGCAGTACAATACGTACCCAATGCCCTTCTCTGATAGCCTCAAGATGGGCGCACTGGTCAACCTTTGCCTCAGCTCTTGAAAGCTCTGGTAACATCTATCTGACCATACGAAGGGTTTCCCTTTCTTCGTCAAGGCTCAATGCGGTGCTTCAACTCTAGAGAAGTCTGGCACAAATCTTCGATAGTACCCAGCTAGACACAAGAAACTTCGCACCTCTGTCACACACTTGGGTGGCTCCCAAGCAAGTACTGCCTCTATCTTCGCTGGATACACTACCAATCCAGCCTCCGAGATGACGTGTCCTAGAAATTGAACCTCTCAAATCCAAAATTGGCACTTCGAGAGCTTACCATAAAGCTGGTGCTCTCGGAGTGTATCAAGTACAACCCACAGGTGGTAGGCATGCTCCTCCTCAGTAGTCGAGTAAATCAGTATGTCGCCGATGAAGAATATGACAAAACAATCAAGGTAAGGTTGGAAGATCCTTTTCATGAGACTCATGAACACTTCTATTGCATTGGTTATGCCGAAAGGCATAACCAAGAACTCGTAGTGGCCATACTGACAACTGAAGGTCATCTTCTGCACATCCTCATCTCGAAATCTGAGCTGGTGATAGCCTGACCTGAGATCTATCTTGAAGAACCATCATACTCCCTTAAGCTGATCAAAGAGGTCATCAATACTTGGGAGTGGGTACTTGTTATTTGAGGTCACCTGATTCAGGCGACGGTAGTCGACACACAGTCGCAAGCTCCCATCCGCCTTCTTGTTGTACAAAATCGAAGATGCCCATGGTGAAACACTTGGTCGGACAAATCTCGTCCCCTACAAGTCCTCTAGCTATGCCCGCAGCTCATGAAGCTCGGAGAGAGCCATCTAATATTTTGGAGTAGATATCGTTGTTGTCCCGGGGTACATGTCAATGTAGAAGTCTACCTCTCCATTAGGAGGTATTCCTGGAACGTCTTCAGGAAAAATGTCCATAAAATGATCCACCACAACAGGAAAACTCAGACTCCACACATCAACCGCTCCGAGGATGAGACTATCTAACTGAAGAGTGATCGGATGCCCTCTCCTCTGCGTAAGTCCATACTGCCTTTAAAAGGATCGCTTCTCACCGGTGAAGGTGAACTTGCTCCCATCCATGCAGACACACCGCACTTTGCACCTAATACAGTCGATATGAGCATGGACTGTAGAAAACTAGTCCATACCCAAGATGACGTCGTAAGGCCTCGACGTCGCTACAAGAAAATCTTAGTTGAAGCTGTCAACTCCTAGAGTAATAACACACTACCGGAACCAGTGTTTAATAATCGATTCTGATTCCATAGGAGTCTCTATCCATTAGGATCTATCCAACGGCTCCATCAGAATCTCCGAGCTCCAAACAAAGGCAGCGAAAATAAAAGAATGACTCGTTCATGTGTCTATAAGTACAGCAGAAAGGGTGGAGCTGACACAGATAGTACCTTGAATCATCTCAGGTGCACCATGGTCGTAGGCCTTGACTTCCTGGAGATGAGCCTCCCTCTATCCACCAGCTCCATGTGGTCAGGGTGGACCTCCCGGTGGTGGTGGTGGTGGTGGTGGTAGAGCCTCGAAACGCCGTCCACCTCCCACAGCTCGGCCAGCTCCTCTAACTCATCTGCCTACTCCTGGCGGATCACCACGGTCGAACCTCTGCCTCTAACTGGGAGGTCCCTCCACTTTCTGCTGCTCATCTTCATGGTGGGTCAGGCAATCTCGATCCATGTGTCCCTACCCACCGCATGAATAGCATTTTCAACCCCTCGTATGGATGGCTCTATTTCTTGTTCCCCGCACATCTGAACCAGTATCCTGAGGTCGCCCACCTGATGGCCTAGTCCCCTTGGACCTCTGCGTCAAGTGTCTACTACTGGCTACAGAAGACTCTGCTACGTGTCTCCCTGTCGAGGGTCTCGCCGCTGGTGTCTGCTCAGCGAGAAAACCCTCCACTAGAAGAGCTTGCTCCATCACCACCGCCTATGTCAGAATGATGAAGGGAATCATCGAAGCTCTAATCTCGTGCCTGAGTCCCTCCTCAAAGATCTAGGCCCTGAAGAATAGGTCCATACCATATCTGTGGTGTAGCGTGAGAGGTCAGTAAATCTCTCTGAGTACTGAGCTACTGTCATGCTGCCCTGTCGTAGATGAAGTAACTCATGGATCTGCACCGCACGAAGAGTAGCGAGAACAAACTCTGAGCGGAAGAGACTCTCGAAGTCTGTCCAAAGTAGAGATGCCTTGTCGTGCACCTGGACCATCAACATCCACCATCTACCTACTGCTGCATGCAGGAGACTCACAGTAAGGATAACCATAAGATCAGTTGGTGTCCCTACTAATCTGAAAACCCTGACGATAGCCTCCAACCAATCCTCAGGAGCCTGAGGGTCCATCTCCATGTGGAACCTGGGCAGACTCTGTCACTGAAACTCGTGCAATGCATTCTGGTGGTGTGCAATATCTGCTGCTGGGGCTGGTAGTATTGGTGGCTCAGTGGGTAGTGGTACCGCTGGTGCCCCTACTATGATGAGGCCCTACACCGAGGCATCATCGCTCGGTAGGCTGGCATCTCGTACGCGACTCGGAACCTTAACTGCCTACCTTAATGGGGCCATCCGGAAAAGAAACAGGTGTGCCACCATCAAATAGTATACCTAGTGAGCTGAAACAAAGTAATCACAAACAAAACTTTTCAACAGAAACACACATGCAATCAGTGTTTTCGTGTACTGAGTCGGAAATCAGAGGTCAGGGACCTAGTGTATGGATACATCAGCAGCTGCACTAATAATGGACTCCTTGGACTGAAAACCACACTCAATACTCTTAACACTATTGCTTCACTGAAAATAATGATCAGAGTCCTGAGTTATGCTATTGAACTGACTCCTTTAATACCAATTTGTCACGACCCGTCCTCGGGGCCCGTGCCGTGACTACCCCAAGCCCGACATCCATAGGCCAGGGGTTGGCGACTAGCACCAAAGGTGTAAATCCCTATACCGGGAAGTGATTGCCTTTATAGAAGTAAACAAACACAACAGAGTACGCAACTGAAGTAAGCACAAGTAAAACTGTTTACAAAAGTAAGTGATCAAAAGAAAGGGGCTGGAAATACAAGCCCAACAGTGAGTACAGTACAACTGAATGACTAGTACAATAGCAGTAAAGTAAAGCAGCAACCACTGAGTCATCCTCCAGGAATCCCACCTGAAGGGTTGGTATAGATGGTCTCCTCAGCACCTCGGGTCCGTCTGTCTGCTCCGTGTATGTCCCACCGAGTGGTCCACCTCCGGGTACCGTCCAACTCCACAAGTCTCTACCACGATCTGTGCTGTCTGTCATCTATATCCAACACAATGTAGTGTGAGCATATCCTGTGCAGAGGTGAGAGACCCCCGAAGGTCTCCCAGAATCCATGAAGGATAAACCACAAAGGAAAAATACAATCACGAAGTATCAACCAACTCTACATAGGTATATTCCCATACATATACCAAAGTCATCAATTCCAGTTCGGCTCTAACTCTCAAGAACAATCACAACCCAGTCCACACAGGAAATAAGTCAATCACGCCGATGGTAATGATTGAATGTCAAGACTCATCTCACACAGGCATACAACTCACGAAGAGGGGTGGATATGATTAGATGTAGTCTCTAAATCATCTCCTCTGCCGAAACCACGTAGGATCCTAGTACAGAAGTCGTCGCTGCCGAACCCATGGAGGATCCAAGTACAGTAGTCTTCGTTGCGGAAGCCACGGAGGATCCAAGTACTGTAGTCATCGCTTCCAAACCCACAGAGGATCCAAGTACTGTAGTCATCGCTGCCGAACCCATGGAGGATCCAAGTACAGTAGTCATTGTTGTCGAACCCACAGAGGATCCCAGTACGGTAGTTGTCACAGTTACAGCCAGCTCTAGGGTTCCCGCACACAGAACGCTCGATTCCGGGAGGGTCCACTCCTCGAGCCAAGGGGGGTCAAAACATCCACTATCACGAAGTCCATAGTTGATATATCCCTAAGTTTCGTCTCGTCAAAAGGAACCCAACGCGACAGACGACGGGTCAATCGGACGCCCGGTCTAAGAGATATTGGTTTTTCCGTTCTAGGGGCCCAATTGGAAATACGCTCATTCCCAAACCCGGTCATTTTCCAAAGTTGTCCAAAACTCACTTATATTATCTCAAAATGACTGCTTCATCACGAGGGTCCCAATTCCATAGACGGCGCGTCGATCGGACCCGCGGTGTTTAAGTTATTCACATTTAAGAGTAACAGGCACGACCCATCAAGCCCAGTGGGCTGGCGGGTCGGCCCAACCTGGTTCGGCGGGTCCGACCCGGCAGAGGGTCGGACTGGCCCGGTGAAGCACGCGGCCTAGCCCGAGGGGGCACGGCTCGACTCTAGGGGGAGCGGCTCGGCCCGACTGGCCGAGCGCTGCGGGGAGGGAGGGGTTGGGGGCGACCCCTCGATCTCCCGAAATGGCGGCGCCGCCCTCCTGTCCGTCCGGATGAAGCCGACTTGACTTCCTGTCGCGAGCAGCCTGCTTGGGGGGGTCGCGGTTCCTCCAACGCGGCGCCCTCCTGGTGTCGTGGGTCTTCCCAGCCCAGCCGGCCAGCTGCTGGTCGGTTTTTCTGTCGAACGGCCCACGGAGAGCGGGCTGCAGTCCTCCAAAGCGTGGCACCCTCGTAGCGCCGCGGTCTCTTCGGTCCGGCCGGCTTTAGCTGACCGGTTCTCCTTAGGCCGAGAGGCCCGCGATTGCGGGCCGCGGTTCTTCTGCACGCGGCCAGGGCGCAGCCGCTGCCTTCTCCCATCGTCGCCTCTTCCAACACGCATTTATTGCGATCCAAAACAGAAAACATTAGAGGGTCCTCGGGACGTGTTCGTTCGGCCCGCGCCCTTCGCGTTAGTCGGTATCATAAATCCAAAGACAAAATATGATTTTCAACGAAGAACGAGGTACAAAAATATTCACTTAAATTTGTACAAACCCCTGCCTCGAAATATGGTTCGTAGTAGTCGAGCGTCGCGGAAGACGGCGTCGTGGGGAGGCGGCATCAACTCGTTGATGTCGGGGAAGAAGGAGCCGAGGATGGCGCATCATCGGCATTCCTTGAGGGTGGATCCTTCTCCTTTTTCTTGGCCAAAGATCTAAGGAGATGATCTTCATTCTTCAGTGGTTCTTCGTTGGAAGGATGGTGTTCTTCGTTGAAGAATGAATCTCTTCAAATTCTCCAGAGGTTCCCCCACCAAAAATATTTGCTATGAAAATATTAAATTTGACTCCTCCAACACTAAAATAATTACAACCAATTCAAAAAGAAGAGATGTTCCAATTAATTAATAAGGATCTTAATTAATTGAGTTGGAAAACATAATGAGAGGGAGGTGGAGAGTTTAAATTTAAAAGAGAGGAGTTAACAAATTAAATAAAGGGGGTTTAAGGGAGTTATGGGGATTTATGGGGAGATGAATGTTTTAGGGCATGTGTGGGTCCCACCACACCAAATCCTCTCGTGGGAGGTTATGTGGGTGTGGGTCCCACCTCCAACCCCTCTTGGGTGGAAATAACCACCATCCATAAATAAAATTGCGCACTACAAATTTTATTTATTCAATTCCAAATCCCCAAATATTAACTCTCAACCCGCATAAAACGCAACTGCGGTAAAGGTCCCCTTAAGAGAATACCGGAATTACGAGTTCATCATTGTCCTTAGATTTCAATTCCGATCACCAGTTCAAAAGATAGAAAAACCCGCATGTAATTTTACTAAACGTACCCGAAAAAAACATCAGAAATTGATTCCGGGCACACCGGGCCTCGGAATCAAGTGCCGTCAGAAACCGCAGACTCGTAAAATTCCAAAGTATTTATGAAAAAAAATTCCTTTAAATTTCCAAGTCTTTACATTTAGAGTAACAATGTTATAATCGGGTGGTAACATCATCCATTTTAAAATCAATGTTCACTATTACATATGTAAATTTTTATGGATATAAAAAACAATCTCAAGTAATTCTATATCCATTAGAAAAAACATGAACACCTACCCTATTTTGCTAGTTAATAACACAATAATACAAACCCAACTAAATTCCATTAGAACCAACAGTATTTTTTATATGGTTAGTCAAAACCAAACATGGATCATGTGTATATCCTATTGTCTCTAAAATGGAACTTTTTTGACCCAAACCCCAAAATACTTGAATCTCAAATCAGATAAACTAATATCCAAATAAATAATTCCTCTGGACTAGAGGGAGTCACATGATTTAATAATTTGGGTGGCTCTAAAAATTTATAATTCCATATTCTTGTGAAATTATATCATTTAAGAAACATTTTGATGACTATTTTCCACATATTTTATTATATTTTGATATCATTGTTCCCATAGAGAAATGTGGAGGTTTATTATGATTGTTAAATAACTCAATTTTGACTTATGTAGTAATAAGACATTCAAAAGGATTAAATAGTAAATTTACCTTATAATAGAACCATATAAAAATTAATTGATTGATCCATTGAACTTAGGGTATGTTGTTTACCACCATGATCATTAAAATAGATTTTTTTGTTATGAAAATGAACTGATAATATATTGAGTATACAAAATTATATTTATCTCATAGGAGTGTTTCTGTGTATACAATTTATATCTAATTAATGGAGTGTTATTTTAAAAAACTAATTTTGTTTGTTCTTCTAGATTATTGGTTTTACCTTGGTACAATATATATATTCTTAAGAGCAGGTTCCCTAATAATCATCTAACATTGGTGGATATAGAATATTATTTATTTAGAAACTAATTAACATATTTAATTAATATTTAAAACTCTAAATACACTATTTAAAATCTTCATTGGAAAATATTTAGTGTTACAGACACATCCATGGGAATGGAGAGGAGCAACCATTAGAGAATCCAGGTGTGGGATCATGAAATAACCATGGGATTTATAATTAACATGTTAGGGATCACCTATAGATATAACATGGACATTTTATTCTCCAACTATCATACTATTTGTGATGTATGGCTATGTGATTTCTCCAAGTTATATTTTCATCATGGAGAATCATTATTTGATCAATATTATAATATTTTCAAACTAATGTATGTTATTTACTATGTGATGGCAGTGATCCACACAAAAGAATATTTTTTTATCTTGATTTTCTTATATTTGAAATTTTTACTCCACTATTTCCTTCCTCGTTTCTATTCCCTTAATTCTACCTATCTATCTCTACCCCTCAAAAATATTTTCTAGGATCCATTATCTTAGGTAGTGGATGAAGATTGTGGGGGAAGATATGATTAGTTATGGACATTATGATTGGAAACTCATGGAATTTATACCTAGTCAAGCCATAATATTGATTAGATTCAAAGGGAACAGTGTAAGGATAGGGAATGAATAGGAAACCTAATAATGTTTTTCCAGCACCTAGTGAACAATAGAAGTTGATGGATTATCCTCTCAAGTGTCCGAACAACAAGATTAGTGGTGAATAATCTTGCTTCCATGATAATGGAATCTTAGTGGTGGGTAAAGGAACTTGAATCCCTCCCCAATTCCAAAATTATTTATAATATAGATTTTATTAATAAAAAATATTATAATAATGATAAAATTACTAATAATGTTGGGGTGACATGTCATGTGTGTGATGTCTAAGGGGGAGGGGGTCTGTTAGAGGGGTGACTATAAAAGGGGGATAAATGTACATATTATTCAACCATTCTACCATAATGTACATACAATAATATTATAATAAGAGTAATAATAATTGTCATTTTTATTTTTATTCTTATTTTTATATCATTATTTTGGTCATATATTCGACATATGATTCTGAATTAACCAAATGTATATGGTATGATAACCTAGCTAATGATTTGAATGATTCAAGAATAATATTTGTAATCTAAATTCATTAGTGGGGAAGTGTCTCATGTACCATCAGGTAACATCACCACTATTTGATATAGCCATTGTGTGTCAATTTAGGGAAATTAGATAACATGTCATGTATATTTTGTTTGCATATCACAAAAAAAATTATATGTTGGGATATATTATTTCATTCATAAGGATATATGGTCCATATTATGAATCAATTCAATATAATAAATGATTAGGTTATGGTATGTTATTTGGAGTGATTATGTGGATCGTATATCCCTAGAAGTATGGTCAAGGTGTGGATATTCCACTTCATACAAATTTATTAAAAAAAACTATGATTATGGGATCTTTATCTTCGATGTCAATAAACCACTATCTCATAATTCATCTATGGTTTGAGTCCTTTATTGGGTTTACTGTTCTATTAGATGTTTAATACACTTTGGTGATGCATGGGTCCAAAAATATATATGTATAATTGTTACAATGGTACTTGTAAATGATAGTTTAGATGTTTTATGGTTTATATGGTATTGATGGGATTATAGATTTGGTATACCCCTATCTATGGAGAATGTTCCAGTGATGACTAGGAATCACCATATGGTTTTTAGAGGTAGTAGAGTAAGTGGAAAGTCTAGGCACTATGGAGTTTATTCTATCATGTTTCTAATTTTAGAATACATAGATTAAATAAATATTTATTGTGTAGGTGAATATTTAATTTGGTCTTCTTGAACACCTTGATACTTTGATCATCCATATTTTCTCATGGTATTATTAACCTCATGTCTCATAGCGAGAATTGTAACATCCCAAACTATTATCAATAAAATTCCCCGTTTTGATTTAATTAAATGTTTTGAGGTTATTGAAAATAGGTGTACTTATTTTATCTTATTACATAATATTGGATTTAAATGAATGTTAAGTATCTTTACCGTAGATAATATAGTCATTGAACAGTGATCACATTACTTGTATAAAAACAGAGTGTTAAAAAATCCAATAGTCATATAAAAACAATGTGATGGCTTCAACCTATACAATCATACCCTATGAATCCCATTTATAAAATCTTCCATGGGATATATAATTTTAGGGATTTGTTCTAGACCAAGACCAAGCTGAGATCTAATAATGTATGAATGGGAAAAACTATATATGATAGAAGTTCAAGCTCATCAAGATCAAGGACCCAACAATATTCTCCAAACATCCCCATGAAAGCCCCACATTCTCGAACATTACTATTAGGGAATATTCTAGTGTATTAAATGGATATGCATCTAGACCCTTGAAATATGAGTGTTAACATTATTTTTTATATTGAAATGAATATTGTTTCCTGCTATTATTATTACATTGCAAAGGATTTTTTTTGATACAATATTGAAGAAATACAATTTTTTCATAATAATTTAATTCGATTAATGAATTTATGAAGTAATTATTTTTTGAAAATAAATATATTTTTAATGCAATATTATTATTAAATAATATAAATCAAATATAAATTATATTATAATATTTATCAAATATAAATTATATTATAATATTTATGATGTCAAATGTAATTTTTATTATGGTTTGAAAACTATTATAGAAAAAACCCATCATTTTCAATAAATCTCGATCATTATTTTAAAAGTTAAAATTAAAATACTTAGAAAATTATTTATATAAATGAATATTATTTTCTCAATCAGAATCTTGAAATTATCCCATGGTTAATGTTTCATAATTTTCTGAGACAGTGTAATTTTGAGGTAAAAAATAAATATAATATAAATATACTTTGTGTTTTATGACATCATATTGACCCAAATGTGAAGTAATAAGTTATATAAATGGGTTAAATGACCAAATACATGTTTTCAATTTAAAATAATTTTTTTATGTTTATTTTTTTTACTTTTTAAATCCATTATGAATCCCCCAAGATGTAAAATATATTTTATGCTTTTAAAATCATTTCATTAAGTGTGTGACTCACTCCACATAACTAAGAGTAATATTTTAATAAGATAGAACAATGTACATCTGAAATAATACAGAACAATCCTATTAGCTATATACCATGGGAAATTTTTTTAAGGTTTTTGGTTTTGGATATTTTATTATATTGAAGGCAAAACAAACATGACAACGAAATCTCCCTTTTTCATATATATATACCCACCCATGCTCTAATAATCTTCACTAAAACTCATTGGATAAAATCAAAACACTTCCATCCAATTCCTAGAGTCCACATAAGTCACCCAAAATCATGGAAGAATCCCTTCCCATTTCATTGGAATCACATACTCAAGTAAGGAATCTTCCAATCACCTCTTCTATCATGAACTCATTTTATGTTATGTCTTTTAATTTCAATTTTACTTCTTTGGAATATGTTCCTTGATATCCATGTTACCTTCCATTTTATGAATAAATTATTATAGACCCTTTCACTCTAATTTATCTTTTCTACAAACACCTATATGCACTGATTACTATACTGAAATTCAATAAGAGATCCTCACATTCTATTATCTATTCAATATTCTTTGTGAACTTCTGCATTCAATTTCAATTAGATAATGTTTGGAAATGTAATCCCATGTAACTATTAAAAACCCATTAATGTAAAAATGATGATAGAACTCATTTTATGTCATCTAATTTTTTTTAACAATATTTATATAACATCGGTGTGCTATCGAAATTTCACAGTGACTTTCCATGCCAAAACAATTGTGTAGAGAATACCATACCCAAATTTAATATAATAGATTTTCACCTTTATGCACATATTATATTTTTTGTACATTAATTTATGTATTTTACATTAATTTATTGTGGAAAAAAGTATTGTGATGATGAATCCATGTTGTATGATATATATTGCACACAAAATCATGAAAATGAAATGATTATGATGTGCGAGCCTAGAATGTGCTCTAATTCATTACGTAATGTTTAGTATCATGATATGTCATGTTGGGATAGGGGAGTTTCTGATTAATTTATGTTACACTTTCCACCATGAGGTCTTGGATGATTTATCATCATCTTATCATTATTATTTAGTGTTGAATGTTGTTTCCACACATCCCATGTTATTATTATCATGTTATATAATACCTTATTATTCATGTTCCTTTTATATAAAATTAATATGCCTATTTAAAAAAATTAATTATCCTCGTCATGTTATTCATTTTTTATTATCTTATTGTAATTCATATCATAACCATTTCTTATGTTTGACCCCAATATATCCTATGTAGTTTTATGACCGTTGGAATATTATGACCATGTTGACGAAGTGTGCAATATTGTTTTGTATCTGATGTTATAAGTTGTTATGTAGCATACCAAATTTCCAAAGATAGTATAATTATCGATATTTTGGGCCTTATTAAGTGTAATTTTATGTAATAAAACATGTATTATTGTGTAACACCCCAGGTAAATAAAGAATATGACATTTTTATATTTATTAATTTTTGTGAATAAAATATTAATATTACTTTAAAAGAGGACGCTATGCTCAATGGCGTACCCAATACACAACAACGAGTTTCTTTGGAATCTTACGTTGCACTCTAATAATAAAATAATATTATTTTAAATGGTAGCTAACGCCTAACTGTTGTAATGGTGGGAATGAACAGAACTAAATACAAAATTATTATATATGTTTGTAAAATATTTTTACTTTTTACAATAAATTTTAGAGGATTAAAAATGTGAATGAATTCAATTTTTAAGCGTAAACGTTCTAATGTTCTTTAGAAGGTCGATTAACCGCCATTTGATGGCGAACCTCTTTTAAATCCACTTTTTGACAATTTTATGTGTTATATTTTACAAAATAAAATTCTTATTTAGAATAGAGACATCAAAATTTAATTTGTGTAAATTTTTGGTATCATTCCGATAAAGTTCATTTTTTTAATGAATAGTGAAAAATGTTGTATTTTAATTCAAAACCCCTTTTTAATCTAATTTATTTATATGATTATATTATCTTTTGAATTGTTTTTAAAGTAAAATTAGAATATATTTTTACCATTTAATCCAATAGTTTTCATTGGAATTAATTTCACTTTGAAATTGGACTTAAACTAGTGTCAATCTTTTAATAGATATTGTTTCTTAAAAACACGCTATTTGTTTTGACAGCGGGAATTAATTATTAAATTAATTAATGCAACTTATATGTTTTGAATTTTTTAAAATAGACATCATTTTTGAGTTCGGAATATCAAATATAGCTTAGGGTGATTTTTTGGTATTTTTCTGAAAAACTTCAATTTTTGATGAATAGTGAAACCACCAAGTAGTAGTTAAAGAAACTGATTTTTCGTTTAAATGATACTTTGCCACCTCTGTGTTTTGAATTTCAAAAATCCGACATACATGGTAGTCATTACGAAGTAAAATGTGGTTCAATGGGATTAAAATAATTTTTTTGGTGAATAGTAACTTTTATGTTCTTAATCGCGATTAGAGGTGATTAGTGTAATTTAAGGTAAAAATAATGTTTTAATAATGTAAAATGACCTAGACACATGTCCTACCCTCATTGTATGTGTCATGGCCGACCAGGACAATTCATGGGTTAACTTGGGGACCCCATGGAGCCACTTTGGTTGGAAAATGACATAAATAACTTTTTATTTAAAGTTAAAATAAAAATATCACAAGCATGAGATGTTTCACTAAAAAAAAATTTATATGGGGTTATAAAAGTCATATTTTTTACTATAAATATTCATTATAAATATAAAAATATTTCCTACATCATGATATTTTTTAAATAATTTTTAGACATTAAATAAATTAAATTATTTATGACATCATGATGATGCAGCGATTACCTCATTAATAAAGGATTTAAATAAAATGAAAAGATAATATTAAAACTATAACTTACACTTGTCAAAAACCTATTGGATGAGTATATTTAGAACCCTTACCACCTTATACTCGATATACATCAATTTGGGACCTTTAAAATCCGAAACCCATTTGAAAATAAAGTAACATTTTGTAACTTTACAAGAGTGTCCCCCTCTCCTCTTATAAAAGGCCCCCACCTCTACCACCTTACCCACACCTCTCAAGCCTTTGGCTCGGCCAACCCCTGCTCATTTTTCCTCTCCACATCCCTCTCTTACTCCTATAAGCCTCACTTTTGGAAGAAGTCTTACCAAGGAATCCTTTGAGCTCAAATCAAAAAGAGTTACCAGATTTTAAGGACGTTAAAGAATGATCGAGTCAAGTCAGACTCGAGGTAAGGGATCCTACTCATCTCTTTCTTTTTAAGTACACTCTTTTATGTATTTCTTTTTAAGATCATATTTATTGTGATTGGGGTGTTATTTTATATTACTCTTACTATAATTTTTATGTTCATATGATGAGAGACCATATTCTCTCTCATCAATCCATTTTGGAAGTTTTGAGTGGCGCTGTTAGGCTGCCGAATTTTCGTAAGAGATCTAATGTCTCTCTTTCTCTTTAAGTACTCTCCTTTATGTCACTTCTTTTAAGCTCCTATTTGTTATGATGTAAGATGTTCTTTTATATTCCTCTTGCTGTACATTTTATTGTAATATGATGAGAGACCCTATTTGATCTCATCAATCCATTTTTGGAAGTTTTAAGTGGCGTCGTTAGGCTGCCAGGTTTTCGTAAGGGATTTTTCATCTCACTTTTATTCCCGTGAGATTTATTCTACATTTGTCACAATTTCCTTTGAGTTGTGTATGTACTGACCATTATTTTACTCATTGTGTAATATACTTTCATTTATGAGTATTTACATCAATGTTGTATTGTCCTTCTTTCACGGGGTGTATGTTTCGAAAGATACCCATGTCGGTAAGGGAACCTTGCACCCTCCTCTTTTTAAAAGACTTATTTTGTTATGTCTTTAAATTCACATAATATTATGTTGGTATATGTTCTTCTATATCCTTAGTGATTTAAACTTTATGTCCAAGTGATGAGATACCCTTTTTATCTCTCATCAACTCATTTTTTGAATTTTGTAGTGATGTCGTTAGGCTGTCAGATTTTTGCAAGGGAACTTCTTAACCCAATTTTGATTCCTTGGGATAAGCTTGTACTCCTTTAATATGTCATTCTATGAATATTTGTGAATAACCTCTGATTGTTTTACACTTAATACCCACTCATATTTGGTGTATTAGTTTGTCACACATAATTAGGTAATTGATTTATCCTTAATCTAAGGATACCGTCTTTGTATGGGAATTCGGCTCAATCTCCTTTCATTGAGGCATATTTTGTTTTTTACACAACCTTCTTTTATATGGTGTATAAACCCCTTTGGATTTTAAGTTTATCCAAAAGGAATCTTTTTTATACAAAGCGTTTTACTTAACGACAAAAGGGAATGTTTTTGTCGTACGTATGCGGCGACAACGACTTCTCTGTCGCCGTGACCATTATTTGAGTTTCGGCTTCCTCTACAAGCCATACCTTTTTTTAGAAGAAAAATAAATACCATCTTTTACTTTTCTTTTATTTTGGTATTGGAAATGGTTTTCATAATGTTTTTATATCAATGTGTTGTATTGATATCTTGTGATTGAAAAGATGAAATGTTATGTTTCCTTTATGCATGTTTTATGTGATACGATTATGTTATGGTTCCTGGGCATTATTATGAAGACGGGTGGTTATGTGATAAACTAAGGGCGGGTGAGCACGATATATCTCTCCAATGCATTGGGTAACGCGAAGGGGTTAAACGTTAAGGTTTCTCCGAAGAGATTTAGGGAATATACTGTGATGGGTATTCCAAATGTAACCAAGAGGGTTACTCCATACGTAAGAATGTTATCAATGCCTCAAGTTACCTTTATGTATTATGATTTCTATGATTTATTCATGATTTTATGAGGTATGTTAAAGTGAATATGTTTTATGGGTAAAGTATGATTTCATTCTTATGTATATATGTACTCATGTTTCCTTTCCATACTTTTTATAACCCTTACTGAGCTTTTTATGCTCATCCCATGTTTTTGAAATGTTTTTCACAGGTCAAGGGAATAGTACATGATATGATGATAGTGTCAAGGAAGTTTCAAGAAAGAATCCATGTTTTATTTTAAATATGTTTACATTTATTGGAAAAATGAATACTATATTTTATGTAACCACTTTGTTTAAATGTGGAATGTAATGCAAGTTTTATGATCTAATTCTCTAAAACTCTAAACTTGAAAAGATCCTCAATGTGTAATCTTGTAATAACTCATGATTAAGTAAGGTTTAAGGCTGGGGCCTTATAGTTGGTATCAGAGGTCGGTTTAGATAACTTTAGAGGTTAGTGTATTCTCTAAGCACAAGTGACAATACCATAATGGTTAGGATTTCAGAAAGAGTCCTAGTTTTAGATAAAGTGAATGAATAAGTATATCTTAGTGTTTACCTTCATCATTAGTACATGATGGTTTTTTTGATATACTCACATTGACATTTCTATTTTTAGTGAATGGATGGATCTAGCAGGCACCAAAGAGACAAAAGGTTTGAAGGAAACTGTGGTGGTTCTCTGATTAATATACTAGATAAAATGGGGGATTCAATGAGGAAACTCGTGGTTGTTATAAAACAACTATCAAGGAGTCATGATCAACCACTTGAACCTTGGTATGATCTGTAATGCATCATGTACGATATGACCAATCGATGTGGAAGTTCAGGTAATAATTATAAAGGTAGCCATTAGAGTTTATATGATCCTTACTTTTGAGGTAATTATGGATTATTATATGTTATGATGGAAAATGAAAGGCATGAGATTAACTTGATGTTAAAATATGTTATGATCATTTTTGAATATTTTATCTCGTTTTGGGGAGTTTTCTAAAAATTATATAGTTTTGCAAAAAGGACAACACGCAGACCGTGTGACAACCCGTCGCGTCGGACAAAGCTGCGAGAATAGAACCCACAACCAAAGTGCGACTGGTATTTATCGCCTACCACTGGACTCTGTGAAGTCCTTGGTTAGTTTGAATAATTCTTTCTAGTTAGATTTTGGGTTATCTATGGAAATGATTAACCTATCATTGAGGATATGTGATTAGGTTAATTACTTTTCAATATGAGAATTTAAGAGCAACTGATGTTATTTGGAGATAAAAGTTAATTTGTACCTTGGAAGACTATGTGACTAAATCCTTCAAATATTTGGGTTTCAATATTAGTTTGGTTTACATTGAAGAATTTTATGGACAAATTGTTTATCAAATGGTCCTCGTTGAACTTTGGGTTTTGTTGGACAAATTTTGGAGATTAAGAATAGATTTTCTTTTTATAAAAGGTTATCCTTTTCTAGATTATCTGATCTTGTACTAACCATTTTGGTTTTGGTTTTGGTTAAAGTCTAAAGACATGGGAAGTATATAGTTCTCTTTTGTGGATTAGGTGATTCTCTAGAAGTTGATTATAGTGAAAAATTCTTCCTAAATACTCATCTTTTGGAGAAAATATGAGTTTGTGTAAGAAATCTAATAAAAGTTGAAAGTCAACATGTAAGTAATTATGTTTCCTTATGAATCAATTCCTCAATAAAAAAACAAAAATGTTGTCTATTTACTTTTCCTACTGGTGAATCGAATACCGTTTAACCCGTCACAAGTTTGTGATTTTCTTGTGGTTAACTTTCTCTTAAACATGTTTTCTATCACTCTCCATCAGAACATGACCCTATGTTTACTCCTCCATGTCCATGTTTTCCTACATCGAATCCTAGTATGGGTTAACTCAGGTAACCTCTGTACTTCGCATTCTTTATTTTAAAGTGATTATTTTACCGACTCTTTTTCCGATGTGGGACTTTCAAGGATGTTTCCGAGCCCAATTTTAAAATTATGAGGACGCAATTCCCAAAAGGGGGAAGGATGTAACACCCTAGGTAAATAAAGAATATGACATTTTTATATTTATCCATTTTTGTGAATAAAATATTAATATTACTTTAAAGGGGACTCTATGCTCGATGGCATACTCAATACGCAACAATGATTTTCTTGGGAATCTTACATTGCACTCTAATAATAAAATAATATTATTTTAAATGGTAGTTAACGCCTAGCCGTTGTAATGGCAGGAATGAACAGAACTAACTAAAAAATGATTATATATGTTTGTCAAATATTTTTACTTTTTACAATAAATGTTAGAGGATTAAAAATGTGAATGAATTCAATTTTTAAGTGTAAACATTCTAATGTTCTTTAGAAGATCGATTAACCGCATTTTGATGGCGAACCTCTTTTAAATCGACTTTTTAACAATTTTATGTGTTATATTTGACAAATTAAAATTATTCTTTAGAATAGAGAAATCAAAATTTACTTTGTGTAAATTTTTGGTATCTTTCCGATAAAGTTCATTTTTTTAATGAATAGTGAAAAATGTTGTATTTTAATTCAAAACTTCTTTTTAATATAATATATTTATATGATTATATTATCTTTTGAATTGTTTTTAAAGTAAAATTAGAATATATTTTTATCATTTAATCCAATAGTGGTCATTGTAATTAATTTCACTTTGATATTAGACTTAAACTAGTGTCAATCTTTTAATAGATATTGTTTCTTAAAAACACGCTATTTGTTTTGACAGCGGGAATTAATTATTAAATTAATTAATGAAACTTATATGTTTTGAATTTTGTAAAATAGGCATCATTTTTGAGTTCGGAATATCAAATATAGCTTAGGATGAATTTTTGGTATTTTTCTGAAAAACATCAATTTTTTATGAATAGTGAAACCACTAAGTGGTAGTTAAAGAAACTGATTTTTCGTTGAAATGAAACTTTGCCACCTCTGTGTTTTGAATTTCAAAAATCTGACATACATGCTTGTCATTTGGAATTAGAATGTGGTTCAATGGGATTAAAATAATTTTTTTGTTGAATAGTAACTTTTATGTTCTTAATCGCGATTAGAGGTGATTAGTGTAATTTAAGGTAAAAATAATGTTTTAACAATGTGAAATGACCTAGACACATGTCCTAACCTCATTTTATGTGTTATGGACGACCAAGAAAATCCATGGGTCAACTTTTGGACCCCATGGAGCCACTTTGTTTGGAAAATGACATAAATAACTTTTTATTTAAAGTTAAAATAAAAATGTCACAAGCATGAGATGTTTCACTAAAACAATTTTTATATGGGGTTATACAAGTGATATTTTTTTACTATAAATATTAATTAGTAATCTAAAAAGATTTCGTACATCATTATATTTTTTTTTATAATTTTTAGACATTAAATAAATTAAATTATTTATGACATCATGATGATGCAGCGATTACCTCATTAATAAAGGATTTAAATAAAATGAAAAGATAATGTTAAAACTATAACTTACACTTTTGAAAAACCTATTAGATGAGTATATTTTGAACCCTTACCACCTTATCCTTGAAATAAATCAATGTGGGACCTTTAAAATCCGAAACTCATTTGAAAAAAAAGTAACATTTTGTAACTTTACAAGAGTGCGCCTCCTCTCCTCTTATAAATGGTCCCCACCTCTACCACCTTACCCACACCTCTCAAGCCTTTGTCTCAGCCAACCCCTACTTATTTTTCCTCTCCACATCCCTATATTACTCCTAGAAGCCCCACTTTGGGCAGAAGTCTTCCCAGGGAGCCTTTGAGCTCAAATCAAAAAGAGTTACCCGATTTTAAGGACGTTAAAGAACGATCGAGTCAAGTCGGACCCGAGGTAAGGGATCCTACTCCTCTATTTCTTTTTAAGTACACTCTTTTATGTCATTCCTTTTAAGATCATATTTATTGATATTGGGATTTTATTTTATATTACTCTTACTGTAATTTTTATGTTCATATGATGAGAGACCATATTCTCTCTCATCAATCCATTTTGGAAGTTTTGAGTGGCGCCGTTAGGCTGCCGAATTTTCGTAAGAGATCTAACCTCTCTCTTTCTCTATAAGTACTCTCCTTTATGTCACTTATTTTAAGCTCCTCTTTGTTATTATGGGGGATGTTCTTTTATATTCCTCTTTCTGTACATTTTATTGTAATATGATGAGAGACCCTATTTGATCTCATCAATCCATATTTGGATGTTTTAAGTGGCGTCGTTAGGCTGCCGAGTTTTCGTAAGGTATTTTTCTTCTAACTTTTATTCCCATGAGATTTATGATACATTTTCCACAATTTCCATTGATTGGTGTATGTACTAACCATTATTTTACTCATTGTGTAATATAATTTCATTTATGAGTATTTACATCAATGGTGAATTGTCCTTCTTTCACGGGGTGTATGTTTCGAAAGATACTCATGTCGGTAAGGGAACCTTTCACCCTCCTCTTTTTAAAAGACTTATTTTGTTATGTCTTTTAATTCACATAACATTATGTTGGGATATGTTCTTCTATATCCTTAGTGATCTAAATTTTATGTCCACGTGATGAGATACCCTTTTTATCTCTCATCAACTCATTTTCTGAATTTTTGTAGTGACGCCATTAGGCTATAAAATTTTTGCAAGGGAACTTCTTAACCCAATTTTGATTCTTTTGGATAATCTTGTACTCCTTGAATATTTCGTTCTATGAATATGTGTGAATAACCTCTGATTGTTTTATACTTAATATCCACTCATATTTGGTGTATTAGTTTGTCACACATAATTATGTAATTGATTTATCCTTAATCCAAGGATATCGTATTTTTATGGGACTTCGTCTCAATCTCCTCTCATTGAGGAATATTTTGTTTTATACACAACCTTATTTTATACAGTGTATAAACCCCTTTGGATTTTACATTTATCCTAAAGGAATCTTTTTTATACAAAGCGTTTTACTAAACGACAAAAGGGAATGTTTTTGTCGTACGTATGTGGAGACAACGACTTCTCCACCGCTGTGACCATTATTTGAGTTTCATCTTCCTCTACAAGCCACAACTTTTTTTTAAAGAAAAATAAATACCATGTTTTACTTTTATTTTATTTTGGTATTGAAAATGGTTTTCATAATGTTTTTATAACAAGGTGTTGTATTGATATCTTGTGATTGAAAAGTGTAAATGTTATGTTTCCATTATGCATGTTTTATGTGATACGATTATGTTATGGTTCTTGGGAATTATTATGAAGATGGGTGGTTCTGTGATAAACTAAAGGCAGGTGAGCCCGATATAGCTCTCCAATGCATTGGGTAACGTGAAGGGGTTAAACGTTAAGGTTTCTCCGAAGAGATTTAGGGAATATACTATGATGGGTATTCCAAACGTAACCAAGAGGGTTACTCACTACGGAAGAATGTTATGAATGCCTCAAGTTACCTTTATGTATTATGATTTCTATGATTTATTCATGATTTTATGAGGTATGTTAAATTGAATATGTTTTATGGGTAAAGTATGATTTCATTCTTATGTATATATGTACTCATGTTTCCTTTCCATACTTTTTACAACCCTTATTGAGCATTTTATGCTCATCCCAAGTTTTTGAAATTTTTTTCACAGGTCAAGGGAATGGTACATGATATGATCATAGTGTCAAGGAAGTTTCAAGAAAGAATCCATTTTTTATTTTAAATATGTTTCTGTTGATGGGAAAAATGAATACTATCTTTTATGTAACCACTTTGTTTAAATGTGGAATGTAATGCAAGTTTTATGATCTAATTCTCTAAAACTCTAAACCTGAAAAGATCCTCAATGTGTAATCTTGTAATAACTCATGATTATGTAAGTTTTAAGGCTGGGGCCTTATAGTTGGTATCAGAGGTCGGTTTAGATAACTTTAGAGGTTAGGGTATTCTCTAAGCACAAGTGACATTACCGTAATGGTTAGGATTTCAGAAAGAGTCCTAGTTTTAAATAAAGTGAATGAGTAAGTATATCTCAATGTTTACCTTCCTCATTAGTAAATGATGGTTTTGTTGATATACTCACACTGACATTTCTCTTTTTAGTGAATGGATGGATCTAGCAGGCACCAAAGAGACAACAAGTTTGAAGGAAACTGTGGTGGTTCTCTGATTAAGATACTAGATAAAATGGGGGATTCAATGAGGAAACTCATGGTTGTTCTAAACCAACTATCAAGGAGTCATGATCAACCACTTGAACCTCGGTATGATCTGTAATTCATCTTGTACGAGATGACCAATCGATGTGGAAGTTCATGTAATAATTATAAAGGTAACCATTAGAGTTTATATTATCCTTACTTTTGAGGTAATTATGGATTATTATATGTTATGATGGAAAATGAAGGGCATCAGATAAACTTGAGGTTAAAATATTTATGATCATTTTTGAAGATTTTATCTCGTTTTGGGTAATGTTTTAAGAATTATATAGTTTTGGAAAAAGGACAACACGCAGACCGTGTGACAACCCGTCGCGTCGGACAAAGCTGCGGGAATTGAACCCACAACCAAAGTGCGACTGGTATTTATCACCTACCACTGGACTACATGAAGTCTCTGGTTAGTTTGAAAAATCTTTTTAGTTAGATTTTGGGTTATCTATGGAAATGATTAACCTATCATCGAGGATATGTGATTAGGTTAATTACTTCTCAATATGAGAATTTAAGAGCAGCTGATGTTATTTGGAGATAAAAGTTAATTTGTACCTTGGAAGACTATGTGACTAAATCCTTAAAATATTTGGGTTTCAATCTTAGTTTGGATTAATTTTTAGAATTTTATGGACAAATTGTTTATCAAATGGTCCTCGTTGAACTTTGGGTTTTGTTGGACAAATTTTGGAGATTAAGAATAGATTTTCTTTTTATAAAGGGTTATCCTTTTCTGGATTATCTGATCTTGTACTAACCATTTTGGTTTTGGTTTTGGTTAAAGTATAAATACATGGGAAGTATATAGTTATCTTTGGTGGATTAGGTGATTCTCTAGAAGTTTATTATAGTGAAAAAGTCTTCCTAAATACTTGTCTTTTGGAGAAAATATGAGTTTGTGTAAGAAATATAATAAAAGTTGAAAGTCAACATGTAAGTAATTATGTTTCCTTATGAATAAATTCCTCAATAAAAAAACAAAAATGTTTTCTATTAACTTTTCCTACTGGGGAATCGAATACCGTTTAACCCATCATAAGTTTGTGATTTTCTTGTGGTTAACTTTCTCCTAAACATGTTTTCTATCACTCTCCATCAGAACATGACCCTATGTTTTCTCCTCCATATCCATGTTTTCCTACATGGAATCCTAGTATGGGTTAACTCGGGTAACCTCTATACTTCTCATTATTTATTTTAAAGTGATTATTTTACTGACTCAGGATGTGGGACTTTCAAGGATGTTTCCGAGCCCAATTTTAAAATTGCGAGGACGCAATTCCCAAAAGGGGGGAAGGATGTAACACCCCAGGTAAATAAAGAATATGGAATTTTTATATTTATCCATTTTTGTGAATAAAATATTAATATTACTTTAAAGGGTACTCTATGCTCGATGGCGTACCCAATACGCAACAACGAGTTTCTTGGGAATCTTACGTTGCACTCTAATAACAAAATAATATTATTTTAACTGGTAGTTAACGCCTAGCCATTGTAATGGCGGAAATAAACAGAACTAACTACAAAATGATTATATATGTTTTTCAAATATTTTTACTTTTTAAAATAAATTTTAGAGGATTAAAAATGTGAATGAATTTAATTTTTAAGCGTAAACATTCTAATGTTCTTTAGAAGGTCGATTAACCGGCTTTTGATGGAGAACCTCTTTTAAATCCACTTTTTTTCAATTTTATGTGTTATATTTGACAAAATAAAAATCTTCTTTAGAATAGCGACATCAAAATTTATTTTGTGTAAATTTTTGGTATCTTTCTGATAAAGTTCATTTTTTTAATGAATAGTGAAAAATGTTGTATTTTAATTCAAAAACTCTTTTTAATATAATTTATTTATATGATTAGATTATCTTTTGAATTGTTTTTAAAGTAAAATTATAATATATTTTTACCATTTAATCCAATAGTGGTCATTGGAATTAATTTCACTTTGAAATTGGACTTAAACTAGTGTCAATCTTTTAATAGATATTGTTTCTTAAAAACACGCTATTTGTTTTGACAGCGGGAATTAATTATTAAATTAACTAATGAAACTTATATGTTTTGAATTTTGTAAAATAGACATCATTTTTGAGTTCGGAATATCAAATATATCTTAGGGTGAATTTTTGATATTTTTCTGAAAAACATCAATTTTTGATGAATAGTGAAACCACTAAGTGGTAGTTAAAGAAAATCATTTTTCGTTTAAATGAATCTTTGCCACCTCTGTGTTTTGAATTTCAAAAATCCGACATACATGGTTGTCATTAGGAAGTAAAATGTGGTTCAATGGGATTAAAATAATTTTTTTGGTGAATAGTAACTTTTATGTTCTTAATCGCGATTAGTGGTGATTAGTGTAATTTAAGGTAAAAATAATGTTTTAATAATGTGAAATGACATAGACACGTGTCCTACCCTCATTGGATGTGTCGTGGCTGACCAAGATAATTCATGGGTCAACTTGGGGACCCCATGGAGCCACTTTGGTTGGAAAATGACATAAATAACTTTTTATTTAAAGTTAAAATAAAAATGTCACAAGCATGAGATGTTTCACTAAAGCAATTTTTATATGGGGTTATACAAGTGATGTTTTTGACTATAAATATTCATTAGAAAGATAAAAATATTTCCTACATCATTATAGTTTTTTTATAATTTTTAGACATTAAATAAATTAAATTATTTATGACATCATGATGATGCAGCGATTACATCATTAATAAAGGATTTAAATAAAATGAAAAGATAATGTTAAAACTATAACTTACACTTGTCAAAAACCTATTGGATGAGTATATTTCGAACCCTTACCACCTTATACTCTAAATACATCAATGTGGGACCTTTAAAATCCGAAACTCATTTGAAAATAAAGTAACATTTTGTAACTTTACAAGAGTGCCCCTCCTCTCCTCTTATAAAAGGCCCCCACCTCTACCACCTTACCCACACCTCTCAAGCCTTTGTCTCGGCCAACCCCTGCTCATTTTGCCTCTCCACATCCCTCGTTTACTCTTAGAAGCCTCACTTTGGGCAGAATTCTTCCCAAGAAATCCTTTGATCTCAAATCAAAAAGAGTTACCCGATTTTAAGGACGTTAAAGAACGATAAGTCAAGTCGGACCCGAGGTAAGGGATCCTACTCCTCTCTTTCTTTTTATGTACACTCTTTTATGTCATTCATTTTAAGATCATATTTATTTTTATTGGGATGTTATTTTATATTACTCTTACTGTAATTTATATGTTCATATGATGAGATACCCTATTCTCTCTCATCAATCCATTTTGGAAGTTTTGAGTGGCGCCGTTAGGCTGCCGAATTTTCGTAAGAGATCTAACCTCTATATTTCTCTTTATGTACTCTCCTTTATGTCACTTATTTTAAGATCCTCTTTCTTATGATGGGGGATGTTCTTTTATATTCCTCTTTCTGTACATTTTATTGTAATATGATGAGAGACCCTATTTTATCTCATCAATCCATTTTGGGATGTTTTAAGTGGCGTCGTTAGGCTGCCGAGTTTTCATAAGGGATTTTTCATCTCACTTTTATTCCCATGAGATTTATGCTACATTTTCCACAATTTCCTTTGACTGGTGTATGTACTGACCATTATTTTACTCATTGTGTAATATACTTTCATTTATGAGTATTTACATCAATGTTCTATTGTCTTTCTTTCACGGGGTGTATGATTCGAAAGATACCCATGTCGGTATGGGAACCTTTCACCCTCCTCTTTTTAAAAGACTTCTTTTGTTATGTCTTTTAATTCACATAACATTATGTTGGATATGTTCTTTTATATCCTTAGTGATTTAAATTTTATGTCCAAGTGATGAGATACCCTTTTTATCTCTCATCAACTCATTTTCTGAATTTTGTAGTGACGTCGTTAGGCTGTCAAATTTTTGCAAGGGAACTTCTTAACCCAATTTTGATTCTTTGGGATAAGCTTGTAATCCTTGAATATGTCGTTCTATGAATATGTGTGAATAGCCTCTGGTTATTTTACACTTAATATCCACTCATATTTGGTTTATTAGTTTTTCATACATAATTATGTAATTGATTTATCCTTAATCCAAGGATACCGTCTTTGTATGGGACTTCGTCCCAATCTCCTTTCAATTAGGCATATTTTGGTTTATACAAAACCTTATTTTATACAGTGTATAAACCCCTTTGTCTTTTATGTTTATCCAAAAGGAATCTTCTTTATACAAATCATTTTACTAAACGACAAAAGGGAATGTTTTTGTCGTACGTATGCTGCGACAATGACTTCATCACTGCCGTGACCATTATTTCAGTTTTGGCTTCCTCTACAAGCCATACCTTTTTTTAAAAGTAAAATAAATACCATGTTTTACTTTTCTTTTATTTTGGTATTGAAAATGGTTTTCATAATCTTTTTATATCAATGTGTTGTATTGATATCTTGTGATTGAAAAGTGGAAATGTTATGTTTCCTTTATGCATGTTTTATGTGATACGATTATGTTATGGTTCTTGGGAATTGTTATGAAGACGGGTGGTTCCGTGATAAACTAAGGGCGGGTGAGCCCGATATAGCTCTCCAATTCATTGGGTAACGCGAAGGGGTTAAACGTTAAGGTTTCTCCGAAACGATTTAGGGAATATACTGTGATGGGTATTCCAAACGTAACCAAGAGGTTTACTCCCTACGTAAGAATGTTATGAATGCCTCAAGTTACCTTTATGTCTTATGATTTCTATGATTTATTCATGATTTTATGAGGTATGTTAAAGTGAATATGTTTCATGGGTAAAGTATGATTTCATTCTTATGTATATATCTACTCATGTTTCCTTTCCATACTTTTTATAACCCTTACTGAGCTTTTTATGCTCATCCCAGGTTTTTGAAATGTTTTTCATAGGTCAAGGGAATGGTACATGATATGATGATAGTGTCAAGGAAGTATAAAGAATGAATCTATGTTTTATTTTAAATATGTTTCCGTTGATGGGAAAAATGAATACTATCTTTTATGTAACCACTTTGTTTAAATGTGGAATGTAATGCAGGTTTTATGATCTATTTCTATAAAACACTAAACCTGAAAAGATCCTCAATGTGTAATCTTGTAATAACTCATGATTAAGTAAGGTTTAAGGCTGGGTCCTTATAGTTGGTATCAGAGGTCGGTTTAGATAACTTTAGAGGTTAGGATATTCTCTAAGCACAAGTGACATTACCATAATGGTTAGGATTTCAGAAAGAGTCCTAGTTTTAGATAAAGTGAATGAGTAAGTATATCTTAGTGTTTACCTTCCTCATTATTACATGATGGTTTTATTTATATACTCACACTAACATTTCTGTTTTTAGTGAATGGATGGATCTATCAGGCACCAAAGAGACAACAGGTTTGAAGGAAACTATGGTGGGTCTCTGATTAAGATACAAGATAAAATGTGGGATTCAATGAGGAAACTCGTGGTTGTTCTAAACCAACTATCATGGAGTCATGATCAACCACTTGAACCTTGGTATGATCTGTAATGCATAATGTACGATATGACCAATCGATGTGGAAGTTCAGGTAATAATTATAAAGGTAACCATTAGAGTTTATATGATCCTTACTTTTGAGGTAATTATGGATTATTATATGTTTTGATGGAAAATGAAAGGCATGAGATAAACTTGAGGTTAAAATATGTTATGATCATTTTTGAATATTTTATCTCATTTTGGGGAATGTATTAAGAATTATATAGTTTTGGAAAAAGGACAACATGCAGACTGTGTGACAACCCGTCGCGTCGAACAAAGCTGTGGGAATCGAACCCACAACCAAAGTGCGACTGATATTTATCACCTACCACTGGACTACGTGATGTCCCTGGTTAGTTTTACTAATTCTTTTTAATTATATTTTGGGTTATCTATGGAAATGAATAACCTATAATCGAGGATATGTGATTAGGTTAATTACTTTTCAATATGAGAATTTAAGAGCAATTGATGTTATTTGGAGATAAAAGTTAATTTGTACCTTGGAAGACTATGTAAATAAATACATCAAATATTTGGGTTTCAATATTAGTTTGGTTTACTTTGAAGAATTTTATGGACAAATTTTTTATCAAATGGTCCTCGTTGAACTTTGGGTTTTGTTGGACAAATTTTGGAGATTAAGAATAGATTTTCTTTTTATAAAGGGTTATCCTTTTCTGGATTATCTGATCTTGTACTAACCATTTTGGTTTTGGTTTTGGTTAAATTCTAAAGACCTGGGAAGTATATAGTCCTCTTTTGTGGATTAGGTGATTCTCTAGAAGTTTATTATAGTGAACAAGTATTCATAAATACTCGTCTTTTGGAGAAAATATGAGTTTGTGTAAGAAATATAATAAAAGTTGAAAGTCAACATGTAAGTAATTATGTTTCCTTATGAATTAATTCCTCAATAAAAAAACAAAAATGTTTTCTATTAACGTTTCCTACTGGGGAATCGAATACCGTTTAACCCATCACAAGTTTGTGATATTCTTGTGGTTAACTTTCTCCTAAACATGTTTTCTATCACTCTCCATCAGAACATGACCCTATGTTATCTCCTCCATGTCCAAGTTTTCCTACATGGAATCCTAGTATGGGTTAACTCGGGTAACCTCTGTACTTCTCATTCTTTATTTTAAAGTGATTATTTTACCGACTCTTGTTCCGATGTGGGACTTTCAAGGATGTTTCTGAGCCCAATTTTAAAATTGTGAGGACACAATTCCCAAAAGGGGGGAAGGATGTAACACCTTAGGTAAATAAAGAATATGAAATTTTTATATTTATCCATTTTTGTGAATAAAATATTAATATTACTTTAAAGGGGACGCTATGCTCGATGGCGTACCCAATACGCAACAACGAGTTTCTTGGGAATCTTACGTTGCACTCTAATAATATAATAATATTATTTTAAATGGTAGTTAACGCCTAGCCGTTGTAATGGAGGGATTGAATAGAACTAACTACAAAATGATTATATATGTTTGTCAAATATTTTTACTTTTTACAATAAATGTTAGAGGATTAAAAATGTGAATGTATTTAATTTTTAAGTGTAAACATTCTAATGTTCTTTATAAGGTCGATTAACTGCCTTTTGGTGGCGAACCTCTTTTAAATCCAATTTTTGACAATTTTATGTGTTATATTTGAAAAAATAAAATTCTTATTTAGAATAGAGACATCAAAATTTACTTTGTGTAAATTTTTGGTATCTTTCCGATAAAGTTCATTTTTGTAATGAATAGTGAAAAATGTTGTATTTTAATTCAAAACCTCTTTTCAATCTAATTTATTTATATGATTAGATTATCTTTTGAATTGTTTTTAAAGTAAAATTAGAATATATTTTTACCATTTAATCCAATATTTGTCATTGGAATTAATTTCACTTTGAAATTGGACTTAAACTAGTGTCAATCGTTTAATAGATATTGTTTCTTAAAAACACGCTATTTGTTTTGACAGCGGGAATTAATTATTAAATTAATTAATGAAACTTATATGTTTTTAATTTTGTAAAATAGACATCATTTTTGAGTTCGGAATATCAAATATAGCTTAGGGTGAATTTTTTGTATTTTTCTAAAAAACTTCAATTTTTGATGAATAGTGAAACCACTAAGTGGTAGTTAAAGAAACTGATTTTTCGTTTAAATGAAACATTGCCACCTCTGTGTTTTGAATTTCGAAAATCCGACATACATGGTTGTCATTAGGAAGTAAAATTTGGTTCAATGGGATTAACATAATTTTTTTGGTGAATAGTAACTTTTATGTTCTTAATCGCGATTAGAGGTGATTAGTGTAATTTAAGGTAAAAATAATGTTTTAATAATGTGAAATGACCTAGACACATGTCCTACCCTCCTTGGATGTGTCATGGCCGACCATGAAAATCCATGGGTCAACTTGGGGACCCCATGGAGCCACTTTGGATGGAAAATGACATAAATAACTTTTTATTTAAAGTTAAAATAAAAATGTCACAAGCATGAGATGTTTCACTAAAAAAAATTTATATGGGGTTATACAAGTGATATTTTTGACTATAAATATTAATTATAAAGCTAAAAATATTTACAACATCATGATATTTTTTTTATAATTTTTAGACATTAAATAAATAAAATTATTTTTGACATCATGATGATACAGTGATTACCTCATTAATAAAGGATTTAAATAAAATGAAAAGATAATGTTAAAACTATAACTTACACTTTTCAAAAACCTATTGTATGAGTATATTTCGAACCCTTACCACCTTATCCTATAAATACATCAATTTGGGACCTTTAAAATCCGAAAATCATTTGAAAATAAAGTAACATTTTGTAACTTTACAAGAGTGACCCTCCTCTCCTCTTATAAAAGGCCCACACCTCTACCACCTTACCCACACCTCTCAAGACTTTGGCTTGGCCAAACCCATCTCATTTCTCCTCTCCACATCCCTCTCTTACTCCTAGAAGCCTCCCTTGGGGAAAAATTCTTCACAAGGAAGCCTTTGAGCTCAAATCAAAAAGAGTTACCCGATTTTAAGGACGTTAAAGAACGATCGAGTCAAGTCAGACCCAAGGTAAGGGATCCTAATCCTCTCTTTCTTTTTAAGTACACTCTTTTATGTCATTCCTTTTAAGCTCATATTTCTTGTGATTGGGATGTTCTTTTATATTAATCTTACTGTAATTTTTATGTTCATATGATGAGAGACCATATTCTCTCTCATCAATCCATTTTGGAAGTTTTGAGTGGTGCCGTTAGGCTGCTGAAGTTTTGTAAGAGATCTAACCTCTCTCTTTCTCTTTATGTACTCTCCTTTATGTCACTTATTTTAAGCTCCTCTTTTTTATGATTTGGTATGTTCTTTTATATTCCTCTTTCTGTACATTTTATTGTAATATGATGAGAGACCCTATTTGATCTCATCAATCCATTTTTGGATGTTTTAAGTGGCGCTGTTAGGCTTCCGAGTTTTCGTAAGGTATTTTTCATCTCACTTTTATTCCAATGAGATTTATGCTACATTTGCAAAAATTTCCTTTGAGTGGTGTATTTACTGACCATTATTTTACTCATTGTGTAATATACTTTCATTTATGAGTATTTGCATCAATGTTGTATTGTCCTTCTTTCACAGGGTGTATGTTTCGAAAGATACCCATGTCGGTATGGGAACCTTTCACCCTCCACTTTTTAAAATAATTCTTTTGTTATTTATTTTAATTCACATAAAATTATGTTGGGATATGTTCTTCTATATCCTTAGTGATTTATATTTTATTTCCAAGTGATGAGATACCCTTTTTATCTCTCATCAACTCATTTTCTGAATTTTGTAGTGACGTCGTTAGGCTGTCAAATTTTTGCAAGGGAACTTCTTAACCCAATTTTGATTCTTTGGGATAAGTTTGTACTCCTTGAATATGTCATTCTATGAATATGTGTGAATAACCTCTGATTTTTTTACACTTAATATCCACTCATATTTGGTTTATTAGTTTGTCACACATAATTATGTAATTGATTTATCCTTAATCAAAGGATATCGTCTTTGTATGGGACTTCGTCTCAATCTCCTTTCATTTAGGAATATTTTGTTTTATACACAACCTTCTTTTATATGGTGTATAAACCCCTTTTTATTTTACGTTTATCCGAAAGGAATATTTTTTATACAAAGTGTTTTACTAAACGACAAAAGGGAATGTTTTTGTCGTACGTATGTGGCGACAACGACTTCTTCTCCGCCGTGACCATTATTTGAGTTTCGGCTTCCTCTACAAGCCATACCTTTTTTTTAAAGAAAAATAAATACCATGTTTTACATTTCTTTTATTTTGGTATTGAAAATGGTTTTCATAATGTTTTTATATCAATGTGTTGTATTGATATCTTATGATTGAAAAGTGGAAATGTTATGTTTCCTTTATGCATGTTTTATGTGATACGATTATGTTATGGTTCTTGGGCATTATTATGAAGACGGGTGGTTCCGTGATAAACTAAGGGCGGGTGAGCCTGATATAGCTCTCCAATGCATTGGGTAACGCGAAGGGGTTAAACGTTATGGTTTCTCCGAATAGATTTAGGGAATATACTGTGATGGGTATTCCAAACGTAACCAAGATGGTTACTCCCTACGTAAGAATGTTATGAATGCCTCAAGTTACCTTTATGCCTTATGATTTCTATTATTTATTCATGGTTTTATGAGGTATGTTAAATTGAATATGTTTTATGGGTAAAGTATGATTTCATTCTTATGTATATAAGTACTCATGTTTCATTTCCATACTTTTTATAACCCTTACTGAGCTTTTTATGCTCATCCCAAGTTTTTGATATATTTTTCACAGGTCAAGGGAATGGTACATTATATGATGATAGTGTCAAGGAAGTGTCAAAAAAGAATCCATGTTTTATTTTAAATATGTTTCCGTTGATGGGAAAAATGAATACTATCTTTTATGTAACCACTTTGTTTAAATGTGGAATGTAATGCATGTTTTATGATCTAATTCTCTAAAACTCTAAACATGAAAAGATCCTCAATGTGTAATATTTTAATAACTCGTGATTAAGTAAGGTTTAAGGCTGGGACCTTATAGTTCGTATCAGAGGTCGGTTTAGATAACTTTAGAAGTTAGGGTATTCTCTAAGCACAAGTGATATTACCATAATGGTTAGGATTTCAGAAAGATTCCTAGTTTTAGATAAAGTGAATGAGTAAGTATATATTAGTGTTTACCTTCCTCATTAGTACATTATGGTTTTTTTGATATACTCACACTGACATTTCTGTTTTTAGTGAATGGATGGATCTAGAAGGCACCAAAGAGACAACAGGTTTGAAAGAAACTGTGGTGGTTCTCTGATTAAGATACTAGATAAAATGGGGGATTCAATGAGGAAACTCGTGGTTGTTCTAAACCAACTATCAAGGAGTCATGATCAACCACTTGAACCTTGGTATGATCTGTAATGAATCATGTACGAGATGACCAATCGATGTGTAAGTTCAGGTAATAATTATAAAGGTAACCATTAGAGTTTTTATGATCCTTACTTTTGAGGTAATTATGGATTATTATATGTTTTGATGGAAAATTAAAGGCATGAGATAAACTTGAGGTTAAAATATGTTATGATCATTTTCTAAGATTTTATCTCATTTTGGGGAATGTTTTAAGAATTATATAGTTTTGGAAAAAGGACAACACGCAGACCGTGTGACAACCCATCGCGTCGGACAAAGCTGCGTGAATCGAACCCACAACCAAAGTGTGACAGGTATTTATCGCCTACCACTGGACTACGTGAAGTCCCTGGTTAGTTTGACTAATTCCTTTTAGTTATATTTTGGATTATCTGTGGAAATGATTAACCTATCATCGAGGATATGTGATTAGGTTAATTACTTTTCAATATGAGAATTTAAGAGAAACTGATGTTATTTGAAGATAAAAGTTAATTTGTACCTTGGAAGACTATGTGACTAAATCCTTCAAATATTTGGGTTTCAATATTAGTTTGGTTTACTTTGAAGAATTTTATGGACAAATTGTTTATCAAATGGTCCTCGTTGAACTTTGGGTTTTGTTGGACAAATTTTGGAGATTAAGAATAGATTTTCTTTTTATAAAGGGTTATCCTTTTCTGGATTATCTGATCTTGTTCTAACCATTTTGGTTTTTGTTTTGGTTAAAGTCTAAAGACATGGGAAGTATATAGTTCTCTTTTGTGGATTAGGTGATTCTCTATAAGTTGATTATAGTGAACAAGTCTTCCTAAATACTCGTCTTTTGGAGAAAATATGAGTTTGTGTAAGAAATCTAATAAAAGTTGAAAGTCAACATGTAAGAAATTATGTTTCCCTATGAATAAATTCCTCAATAAAAAAATAAAAAATTCGTCTATTAACTTTTCCTACTGGGGAATCGAATACTGTTTAACCCATCACAAGTTTGTGATTTTCTTGTGGTTAACTTTCTCCTGAACATGTTTTCTATCACTCTCCATCAGAACATGACCCAATGTTTTCTCCTCCATGTCCATGTTTTCATACATGGAATCCTAGTATGGGTTAACTCGGGTAACCCATGTACTTCTCATTCTTTATTTTAAAGTGATTATTTTACCGACTCTTGTTCCGATGTGGGACTTTCAAGGATGTTTCCGAGCCCAATTTTAAAATTGCGGGGACACAATTCCCCAAATGGGGGAAAGATGTAACACCCCAGGTAAATAAAGAATATGACATTTTTATATTTATCCATTTTTGTGAATAAAATATTAATATTACTTTAAAGGGGACGCTATGCTCGATGGCGTACCCAATACGCAACAACGAGTTTCTTGGGAATCTTACGTTGCACTCTAATAATAAAATAATATTATTTTAAATGGTAGTTAACGCCTAGCCGTTGTAATGGCGGGAATGAACAGAAATAACTAAAGATGATTATATATGTTTTTCAAATATTTTTACTTTTTACAATAAATGTTAGAGGATTAAAAATGTGAATGAATTCAATTTTTAAGCGTAAACATTCTAATGTTCTTTAGAAGGTTGATTAACCGCTTTTTGATGTCGAAACTCTTTTAAAAACACTTTTTGACAATTTTATGTGTTATATTTGACAAAATAAAATTCTTCTTTAGAATAGAGACTTCAAAATTTACTTTATGTAAATTTTTGGTATCTTTCCGATAAAGTTCATTTTTTTAACGAATAGTGAAAAATGCTGTATTTTAATTCAAAACCTCTTTTTAATCTAATTTATTTATATGATTATATTATCTTTTGAATTTTTTTTAAATTAAAATTAGAATATATTTTTACCATTTAATCCAATAGTGGTCATTGTAATTTATTTCACTTTGAAATTGGACTTAAACTAGTGTCAATCTTTTAATAGACATTGTTTCTTAAAAACACGCTATTTGTTTTGACAGCGGGAATTAATTATTAAATCAATTAATGAAACTTATATGTTTTGAATTTTGTAAAATAGACATCATTTTTGAGTTCGGAATATCAAATATATCTTAGGGTAAATTTTTGGTATTTTTCTGAAAAACATCAATTTTTGATGAATAGTGAAACCACTAAGTGGTTGTTAAAGAAACTAATTTTTCGTTTAAATGAAACTTTGCCACCTCTGTGTTTTGAATTTAAAAAATATGAAATTCATGGTTGTCATTAGGAAGTAAAATGTGGTTCAATGGGATTAAAATAAATTTTTGGTGAATAGTAACTTTTATGTTCTTAATCGCGATTAGAGGTGATTAGTGTAATTTAAGGTAAAAATAATGTTTTAATAATGTGAAATGACCTCAACACATGTCCTAACATCATTGGATGTGTCATGGAAGACTAAGGCAATCCATGGGTCAACTTGGGGATCCCATGGAGCCACTTTGGTTGGAAAATGACATAAATTACTTTTTATTTAAAGTTAAAAAAAAAGTCACAAGAATGAAATGTTTCAATAAAACAATTTTTATATGGGTTTATACAAGTGATATTTTTTACTATAAATATTCATTAGAAAGATAAAAATATTTCCTACATCATGATATATTTTTTATAATTTTCAGACATTAAATAAATTAAATTATTTATGAAATCAGGATGATGCAGCGATTACCTCATTAATAAAGGATTTAAATAAAATGAAAAGATAATGTTAAAACTATAACATACACTTGTAAAAAACCTATTGGATGAGTATATTTCGAACCCTTACCACCTTATCCTCGAAATACATCAATGTGGAACCTTTAAAATCCGAAACTCATTTGAAAATAAAGTAACATTTTGTAACTTTACAAGAGTGCCCCTCCTCTCCTCTTATAAAAGGCCCCCACCTCTACCACCTTACCCACACCTCTCAAGCCTTTGGCTTGGCCAACCCCTGCTCATTTTGCATCTAAACATCATTCTATTACTCCTAGAAGCCTCACATTGGGCAGAAGTCTTCCCAAGGAAGCCTTTGAGCTCAAATCAAAAAGAGTTACCCGATTTTATGGACGTTAAAGAATGATCGAGTCAAGTCAGACCCGAGGTAAGGGATCCTACTCCTCTCTTTCTTTTTATGTACACTCTTTTATGTCATTACTTTTAAGATCATATTTCTTGTGATTGGGATGTTATTTTATATTACTCTTACTTTAATTTTTATGTTCATATTATGAGAGACCCAATTCTCTCTCATCAATCCATTTTGGAAGTTTTGAGTGGCCCCGTTATCCTGTCAAATTTTCGTAAGAGATCTAACCTCTCTCTTTCTCTTTAAGTACTCTCCTTTATGTCACTTATTTTAAGCTCCTCTTTATTATGATGGGGGATGTTCATTTATATTCCTCTTTCTGTACATTTTATTTTAATATGATGAGAGACCCTATTTGATCTCATCAATCCATTTTTGGAAGTTTTAAGTGGCGTCGTTAGGCTGTTGAGTTTTCGTAAGGGATTTTTCATCTCACTTTTATTCCCATGAAATTTATGCTACATTTTCCACAATTTCCTTTGAGTGGTGTATGTACTGACCATTATTTTACTCATTGTGTAATATACTTTCATTTATGAGTATTTACATCAATGTTGTATTGTCCTTCTTTTACGGGGTGTATATTTCGAAAGATACCCATGTCGGTATGGGAACCTTTCACCCTCCTCTTTTTAAAAGACTTCTTTTGTTATGTCTTTTAATTCACATAAAATTATGTTGGGATATGTTCTTCTATATCCTTAGTGGTTTAAATTTTATGTAAAAGTGATGAGATACCCTTTTTATCTCTCATCAACTAGTTTTCTGAATTTTGTAGTGACACCGTTAGGCTGTCAAATTTTTACAAGGGAACTTCTTAACCCAATTTTGATTCTTTGGGATAAGCTTGTACTCCTTGAATATGTCGTTCTATTAATATATGTGAATAACCTCTGACTGTTTCACACTTAATATCCACTCATATTTGGTGTATTAGTTTGTCACACATAATTATGTAATTGATTTATCCTTAATGCAAGGATACCGTCTTTGTATGGGACTTCGTCTCAATCTCCTTTCATTTAGGAATATTTTGTTTTATACACAACCTTCTTATATACGGTGTATAAACCCTTTTGGCTTTTATGTTTATCTGAAAGGAATCTTTTTTATACAAAGCGTTTTACTAAACGACAAAAGGGAATGTTTTTGTCTTATGTATGCGGCGACAACGACTTCTCCGCCGACGTGACCATTATTTGAGTTTCGGCTTCCTCTGCAAGCCATACCTTTTTTTAAAATAAAAATAAATACCATGTTATACTTTTATTTTATTTTGTTATTGAATATGGTTTTCATAATGTTTTTATATCAATGTGTTGTATTGATATCTTGTGATTGAAAATTTGAAATGTTATGTTTCCTTTATGCATGTTTTATGTGATACGATTATGTTATGGTTCTTGGGAATTATTATGAAGACGGGTGGTTCCATGATAAACTAAGGGCGGGTGAGCCCAATATAGCTCTCCAATGCATTGGGTAATGTGAAGGGGTTAAACATTAAGTTTTCTCCAAAGAGATTTAGGGAATATATTGTGATGGGTATTCCAAACGTAACCAAGAGGGTTACTCCCTACGTAAGAATGTTATGAATGCCTCAAGTGACCTTTATGTATTATGATTTCTATGATTTATTCATGATTTTATGAGGTATGTTAAAGTGAATATGTTTTATGGGTAAAGTGTGATTTCATTATTATGTATATATGTACTCATATTTCCTTTCCATACTTTTTATAACTCTTACTGATATTTGTATGCTCATCCCAAGTTTTTGAAATGTTTTTCATAGGTTAAGGGAATGGTACATGATATGATGATAGTGTTAAGGAAGTGTCAAGAAAGAATCCATGTTTTATTTTAAATACGTTTCTGTTGATGGGAAAAATGAATACTATCTTTTATGTAACCACTTTGTTTAAATGTGGAATGTAATTCAAGTTTTATGATCTAATTCTCTAAAACTCTAAACCTGAAAAGATCCTCAATGTGTAATCTTGTAATAACTCATGATTAAGTAGGGTTTAAGGCTGGGGCCTTATATATTGTGTTACAAAGAGCGGGGTTATTATGGTTTGTATCAGATAATATTTTTTTGTGATTAAGATTAGAAAAAGATAGAAAACACCATACAAATGAGACTATGTATAAGAAGAATTCCCTAACTTTTGGTCAATAAATAGTATGTGTCTTATCAAGAAATAACATCCATTTTGGGATACTACAGGTGGATGTGGTTCTGGCACAGATGTATCGTGGTGTAACAACTCTGACAAAATACTCTGGGCCTGACTCGGGGTAATCAGGAACATGACATAGTCCTTACCACCCACATGGTTTTACAATATTGGGGGACATGCATTGGTAAATTCATAGTCACCTTAAAAACTATTGTTATAGGGCCAAAAAAATCATATTAGAATATAGGTTTCAAATATATCATAGATAACAAAGATTGACGCCTAGAAATGAATATGTTAAGGAAAAAAGTAATCTATATATTATTTCTTTATTATAAATGGATTCCACTTTATGAGTTTAATTTTTTAAGATTCTCATCCATAATATGTCTTTTATTCAAGATAAATTCCTTAATGGGAGGAATCACTTTAACAACTGATTCCATGGGAAATGTGATGGTTGATCAAATGAGATGACGAACCCAATGGGAGCAGGAATCATGAACTTCATAATGATAATATCTCAACTAACTTAGGTTATGAACTTCATAATGATAATATATCAACTAACTTAGGTTATGAAAAGAAAACTGGATCACGAAGAGTGTCCAGACCCCATAATAGAGAACAATTCACAATCTAGAGCTTCATGATACAAAGGCCTCCTACTTTCAATGAGTCATATGATACCTTAAATATAAAACAATAGATCTAATCCATTGAGAATATATTCTTCATTTTTTAATGTTCAATGAAATATAAGGATCTTCTGGGCCTTTATCGTATGGAGGGAGAATATGATCAGGGGTGGACATTTATCAAAAATATGAATCTAAAGGATGAGATCAAAACAATTGAGTGGAAGAAATTATAAAAAATGTTTTCCAATAAATACTTTCCCCTCACTCTTTATATTAGAATATAAATGGCTTTCCTTGCACACAAACAAAAAAATGACAAATTGATTTGTTTATATGAAGAAAAATCCACATGACTTGAACAATATGCATCCAGTTTTATTGTTACCCCCTAATTCAAGGTTGGCATCTTCTTTGGTTGGCTAAACCATAGTCGGAAAAAATCCCTGGTGATCCTTGACTTTGATATACATGAATAAATTGTCTAATATTCCCTCAAAGTCAAAATGGAGATCAGATAATCCCAAGGGAATTATGGGGATGAAAAGATGAATGTGGAGTTTAATTGTGGTTTTTTAATGGAGAAATCTAATATTGATAAGAAATTTCATCATACCACTTTTAAAATGTGTTGAATAAAGAACCCTATAAATTTCCTTTGTTGGATAAAGAAATGATTTAGGTGTGGGAAGGAAGGAAACCTAGCTAATAATTACCAATGAGAAAAACCCATGAATGTGAGAACTGAATGGAATTCTCCATCCATCCCAAAACGCATTGTCCATCTCTTCAAATTCTAGAAACCATGGCAGTTTTGAATACAATGATCTAATCAGAGGGTTTTAAGAGACAATAAACAATCTCTAATGCAGTGAGGGCACTAGTGCAGAAAACGTTATTTACGTTGGTTATTTTTCATTTTTTACATCGGGTTTTAGTCGATGTTAATACGAAAGACGTTATAAATAATGTTTTTGACGTCGGTTATTTAAAAAATGACATAACATACATAACATCGCGGTGTTTACCACGTAGGTTAATTAATAACCGACGTGAAAAAAACCCAGGGGGGTTTATAATGTCGGTTATTATATACCCGTCGTGATAAACCCGGGGGGGGGCTTTATCACGTGGGTTATACAATAACCGACGTCATAAACACGTGTGGGTGACTTTATCACGTCGGTTATTTAATAACCAACCTGATAAACTCCTGGGCTATGGTTTATCACGTCAGTTATTAAATAACCGACGTGCTAAACCAGTCCCAGGAGGGGTTTATCACGTCGGTTAATCAATAACTGACGGGATAAAAAGCCTGGGAAATGGTTTATCACGTCGGTTATTAAATAACCGACCTGATAAAGCAGTCCCGGGAGGGGTTTATCACTTCGGTTATGAAAAAAACCAATGTGATAAACGCTTCTCAATTTCTTTATCACGCCGGTTATAAAATATCCGACGTGAAAGACAAATTTTTAAAAAAAAAATTCACTGCAGTCCTCTGCTCTCCCCCAAAATCAACAAGAAACCAAATCAATAATTCGTACCACAAAAACAGAAGATCAAAACATGAAATAAAGAAAATTTAAGCATTTACATTCATAATAGGTAAAACTTACCCACTTGATATCCCCCACCCTCTTGTATACCCCCTGTACAGCCCTCCCCCACCCCATTGGAGCTCCCACCACACCCCTAGACTGCCCCCCGACCCCCCTGGACAGCCCCAAACACCCCTCGACAACCCCCCACCCTTATGAACAGCACCCCCTCACCCCCTCACCCCACTTGACATCCCCCACCACACCCCTGGACTGCCCCTCGACCCCCTGGACAGCCTTAAACACCCCTCGACAACCCCCCCCCCCCCCACCCTCCTGAACAGCACCCCCTCACCCCACTTGACAGCCCCCACCAAACCCCTGGACCACCCCCGACCCCCTAGCCAGCTCCAAACACCCCGGGACAACCCCCCCAACCTCATGTATACCCCCCATACCCTGGACAGCCCTCCCCCACCCCATTGGAGGCCCCCACCACACCCCTGGACTGCCCCCCCCCCACCCTCCTGAACAGAACCCCCTCACCCCTCACCCCACTTGACAGCCCCCACCCCATTGGATCCCCCACCACACCCCTGGACTTCCCCCGACCCCCTGGACAGCCCCAAACACCCCTCTACAACCCCGCCACCCTCCTGAACAGCACCCCTCACCACACTTGACAGCCCCCACCACACCCCTGGACTGCCCCCCGACCCCCTAGACAGCTCCAAACACCCCGGGACAACCCCCCCCCCCCCCTCATGTATACCCCCCCCCCCCCCCACACCCTAGATAGCCCTCCCCCACCCCATTGGAGCCCCCACCACACCCCTAGACTGCCCCCAACCCCCTGGACAGCCCCAAACACCCCTCGACAACCCCCCCACCCCACCGGACAGCCCTCCCAAACCCCTGGACACCCCCAACCCCACTGAACACTCCCACACCCTTGAAACCCCTCCCCCCAGACAAGAATCCATACCATGAAAACCATCATAAGTAGACCAAAACAAGAAGTAGAGAAAAATTAAACATTCACATATATAACATTCAAAACTTACACTGTCAACTTCAAAAAAAACTAAATCCAACCTAAACGACTACCAAATACACAATTACAAACACAATATTCAAAATTACATTTTACATTACAAACAACTAAAATTTAATCAAACCTGTAAAATAATTTGACCACTCCACTTGTAGTTGTTTGATGTCTTCAGCATTATAGGGTTGAGGGTCATCAAAAAGATACAAATGAAAAGGATAGTAGTTAACGTGTATAATGAGTAAATCAAATTGAAATATTATTGCAAAGTTTAAGAGGAAATCATACCAGGTCAAAATTCACAACTTTCCTAGTTGTTATTATTTCATACATAAATCTTAACATATAATATCCACATTCAATGATGCCTTGTTGTTCATGAAAATTATGTTTGAATGAGTGTAAATTTAATATATTATTTTAATGTAATAAATAAAAAAGTACAAATTATAAATGGATATTTACCTTCGCATTTACATATTTGATCTTTGCATTCCTTTTCATTGCGTTTTTTCGAAAGTAGACCCATGCCCTGTTAGAAAATAATACTAATGGGGTAAATTTAAAATTCATTATAATATATAAAACTATTGAGAAATTGAAACTTAATTTTCTAATATATTCTTAAACCTTTCCTGCACATCATCACGGATAGAGCATATCCAATAAAGTGCTTTCTCCCTTGGGAAAAAACCCCCTAACATCCAATGATCACTGATAAAAGTAAATTTAATGTTAGTGGTTTTTTATGTTAAAAGATAATTAACTCTTTGAGAGAGATTTGTTTCATACCTCTCACAAAAAGGCATCATCTAACATTGTGTGACTATATTCTTTTCAAATCTTTCGGCAATATAAAGCATTATTTGTTCCTCATCCAATGCACATGCTTCAGGGGAAATCAATTGCAGGTCCATGAATCCATATACATCTATCAGCTCATTCCTCTCACAAATTTTATAAAGATACCTAATACAAAACAGAAATAAGTATACATTTTTAATAAATATAACGCAGGGAAAAGGTGTTAAGACGTACATGGGAAAAATTTTCACCACGTTGATGCCCAGCTTATCTCCAGTAAAAAGCTCCATGATATCAGTTTTCATAATCCCCACATTTATTTCACGTCCACAAACATGATCTTCCATTGGAAACTCATAATGATCCAACAACAAATATGAATATCATGACAATTTTTCAAGACTACTGGATTCTGTATCTGATGTCATAGCGATTTTTCTTTGTTGTTGTCTATACAATATTTCTTTACCTTTGAAGTATTCCTATAAAAATAAATTGAAAAATATATTTTTTTTCAAATGATAAAACAAATTTAATAAAAAAAAGATATAACATTCATACCTCTATGGTAATGAGTCGAAGAAGTCTGGATGGCCAAATTAAAAAATGGCCGATACTATGTCCAACTGTCGCCACCTCATCTGTAGGTAATCGTACCCGAGCTGATCTATCTATAATATCATGTACAGTGACCCTATGATTCTCTACCTCTAATTTTTTATGATGAATTGTATCTCCTATACAATATACCAACCCATATTCTACTATATGCTGTTGAGAATCATCAACATACAACTCGCAATAAGTTGGAAGCTGTGGGGGAGGGGTAGGATTAAAAATGGGGTCAGCAGGTTGAGGTGGGGGAGTGGGAGCTACTGGAAGAGGTGGAGGATAAATAATGGGGTCTGTAGGGGGAGGTGGAGGAGTGGGAGCTCCAGTCGGAAATTGTCTTTGCATGTCTACAAACATAGACTGCACCGACGCTCTAATCTTCTCCTCTATCGTCGCCTTAATATTATGAATTTCAGACTCCAAGGAATCAATTTTTTTTCTATAAACCCCCTCAATGATTGACGTTGAAGAACGTGGCAACACTTTTCTTACCGATACACCTGCCGGATATCCTCTTACATGACCAGGATGTTCGGGCCTTCCCAATGCTACAGATAAAATATCTTCCCTCCCATTAGCTGTAAATGTCCCCTGTGAACTCTGCTCCTCAAGAGAGTCCTGTATTAATTAATTGAACATTTCTGTAATGATTGAAATTATATGAAGAAAATGGTTAACTTAAATAAATAAAATATATATCTTACAATCCTCTCAGCTACAATTCTCGATTCGTCTTAAAGATATTGCCCTTTTTTGCCCTTCTGAGCTCTCTTCCATTTTTCATGTCTAGATGGAGGGGATGGAGGGGCCACCTCTCCAAAGCTTGAAGACTCAGCTCTTAGTTGTTGAAATTTTTCCTCCATCATTTGTTCTTCCAATAATGCATACCCTCCCTGAGAAAACTATGAGGGTATACATTTTTAGATTGGATCTCCGGATGAGCATTCCTTGTTTTCTATAAATTAAGAATAAGAAATCATTAACAAAACGTTAATAAGATCATTTATATAAGAAATCCTATAAAAGTTTACACTACCCTTACCAAAAATGACTCTTTTCTTCTACTTTCAAAAAACTGTCTCCATGTGTCTTCATCTATAAAGGGATATATACGACATGGATTGTCATGACTCCTATGACCATAAATGAAATCAGATGAGAGGGTTGATTTGAAATCCCTCCATCTATTGGAAGCCAACGATAAGCATTTCTTCCTGACTCCTCTAGTGTCAGGAATATTAAATGCCATCTAATAAAGAAGAGGTTAAACATATTATATATACTAGAAACATTTAATGAATATTCAAACAATAGCAAAAGATCTTACCAAAATCGTCTCCCATAAATGAAATATTATCGCTTTATCCACACTTCTCTAGTCATCATACAAAATGCTTACTTTTCTCTTAGCCTGAGTTGCTAAAAAACTCTTAAAATCTTTTGCATTTGGACCTCTAGGAATATCATCATTATCAAACTCAATGACTATCCTCTGATCCTGCGTACAAGCAACTGATAATTTTGGTAAACGTGTGCACCCACGTTTACCAACCTTTGAACTCTTTGTTCTAATAGGAGCATGTAAATGTTCCTCCCCATAGGTATGACCAATATTATCATCTCCAAAATCATGTGGTTGATCAACTGAATGATCTGTCGTTATCCTTCAAATCAAAAAAACAAACGTTAGTTCAAAAATATACAAATTCAAATATTTTAATACTACTGTAATCAGAAAATAGAAAAGTGTACTAAGTTACGTAATAGTAAACATTGGTAATATGGTAAGCATGTTAAACAATGGTAAATATGGTAAAGATGGTAAAGATGGTCAAGATGGTAAACATGGTAAACATGGTAAACCAGGTAAACATGGTAAAGTAATTGTCACTAAACAAAAATAATAGATATATAATTCATGTAATGGTAAACATGATAAAGTAAACTAAAAAAACATTAAACAAACAAAAACTTATACTTATTTTGTTTTAAAACGTGTTTTAATAAATAAAAAACTTACAACATCTAACATTTATGAAAAAAATAAATGTAAACAAGAAATAAACATATGTTACCTATAATTTTAGGAATGTACAAATGGATTGTTTTCCCAAATTCCTTCATCGTGATCGTTCCTTATGGCACAAACCATGTCTTCAACATGCTCATCATTATGTTCTGTTAATCCTTCCATGGAAGTAGGGATCTCACATAAATCAACATCTTCATCAACTTCATCCTCACCAACATATTTTTTTCCCTTGTAAAACAACATCCCACTACATATCAGATTGATCTACTACATAGAAAATTTGTTTTGCATGTGTTTCCATTATAAAAGAATCAGCTGTGTCTTCCAATCTATTCAGACTAACAAGTGTCATTCCAAATTCATCGTGTCTGACACTGTTGTTACCGATAAACCATTTACAGTTAAAAATAGGAACTTTAATTTTAAAGTAATCAACCTTCCATATGTCTTCAATCACTCCATAATATGCACTTGATGCAGAAATTGGGTTTTTGTCCTTAACACTCGAAAAATGCATTGCTTCTGCAAACACCAATACACCACTATTCTGAACTGCACTTCTGTTGTCCTGATCTTTTGTATGAAATGTATAGCCATTAATGTCATAACCAGACCATGTTATCACATTTAATCATGGACCACCCACTAGCCATTTTAATGTCTCTGATACATCTGATCTACCAAGAAAAGTCTTTTTAATCCATGATAAAAAAAGTTTTGTTGTGCTCATTCAAAATCCACATTTCTTTTTTTTAGATGAAATTGTTTCGACTCATTAATATGCAATGTGATATATGGTTGAGCATCAGCTATGTTATTCAAGATGTATGATTATAACTTCTTCATCTGTTCAGCTGACAATGATTTGACTTTCAAGCCACGAATCCCCTTTCCCTCATTATTAACTCGTTCATTGATAGATGGAGGCAAACCTATGTGTTTCGCCGCAGCCAAGTAGCTCATACAAAACTCTGCTACCTCCTCAGAAATATACTTTTCAATAATGGAGGCTTCAGGTCGATATGGATTTTTAATATACCCCTTTAATATTTTCATATACCTTTCAAAAGGATACATCCAACGAAGATATACAGGTCCACAAAGCTTTATTTCTCGAACCAGATGAATCATTAAATGCACCATTATATCAAAAAAAGTCGGAGGAAAATACATTTCCAATTGAAAAAGTATAAAAATTGCATCCTTTTCCAAAATGTTCAAAGCATTCACATTAATCGCCTTGTTACAAATTGAATTGAAAAAAATAACACAACTTCATCATAGTCTTTCTGACACGAATGGGAAATATTACACGCAATGCAACTGGTAGAATTTGTTGCACCATGACGTGACAATCATGTGATTTCATACCTATCAACTTCAAGTCCTCCAATGAGACAAAAAAATTTACATTTGAAGAATAACCTTGAGCCACTTTGATATCATGAAGACACTGACAAAAGCTAATTTTCTCCCTCTTCGATAATGTATGAAAAGCCGAGGGAAGAAATGTTCATCTTCCTTTTGGAGTGGGAGATAACTCCAAACATATTCCCATTGATAGTAAGTCTAATCTTGCATTCAACCCATCTTTAGTCTCTACTTTAATATCTAACAATGTTCCAATCAAACAATCACATATATTCTTCTCCACGTGCATGACATCAATATTATGTTTAACTTCATGATACCTCCAATATGGTAGCTCAAAAACTATTGACCTTTTCTTCCAAATATGTCTATCATTACTAGATTTATGTGTCTTTCCCAATGTCACATCAGGGTTTTTCACCCCCTCAAAATACAAATCCGGTGATAAAGGTTTTGGAGTAGTATCAAATTCTTGTGATCCATTGAATGCCTTTTTTAGTCTTCTATAAGGGTGATCCATAGGCAAAAACTTTCGATGACCCATGTACACTTTTTTCCTCCAATGATGCAATTGACAATATGATGTCTGTTGTTTGCAAATTGGACATGATTTATGCCCTTTAACACTGTATCCAGACAAAATTCCATACGCTGGGAAGTCATTTATAGTGAACAGAAGCACTACATGCAGTTGAAAATATTCCATTTTATAAGAATCATACACCCTAATACCATCAACCCATAACAGTTTCAAATCATCAATCAACAGTGACAAGTAAACATCAATATCATTGTCGGGTTTCTTTGGACCAGAGATCATTATACTCAACATGACATATTTTCGCTTCATACAAACTTCAGGAGAGAGGTTGTAAATTACCAATAAAACAGGCCATGAACTATGTGTGCTACTAAGGGTTCGGTATGAATTCATTCCATCTGTGCACAACCCTAATATGAGATTTCTTATTTCATTTCCAAATGTAGAATATTGCGCATCAATTTTCTTCCATTGTGGACAATCAGCTGGATGACGTATTTTTCCATCACATACCCGCTCATCAGCATGTCATCTTAACCTTTTTGCATCATGTGAATTAGAAAATAAACGTTTGAAATGATGAATTATAGGAAGATACCAAAATACCTTTGCAGGGAGCTTTGTATCTCTACATCAGCATGTGATTTCTCTTTCACCTTATACCGTGATGTCCCACATTTAGGACACTCTGACAGAAATTCATATTCCTTCCTAATACAATGCAGTCATTAGGAAAGGCATGTATTTTCGTGTATCCTAATCCCATCGGGCATAATATTTTCTTGCCCTTGTAATATGAATCTGGAAGATTATTATCTTTTGGAATAATGTCTTTCATCAATTGTAGCAGCTCTGTAAAACTTCTGTCACTCTATCCATGTTTCGCCTTCAGGTTAATCAATCTTAACACCGCCAACAAAACCGTAAAATCTGTACAACCAGGATATAATGGTTTTTTAGCATCACCATATAGATGTGCAACTGTCGGTTCTATCTCAATTTGTTCTGCTACAATATCACAAATCATTTCTTCAATTCCATCGGAGTTACCATCTTGTGAATCATCATCATCAATGGCATTTCATCCAGTTTCACCATGCAAAATCCAAGGGTTGTAACTCGGATTAAAACAATGTAATATCATATGATCTTTTATCTCTCTACTTTTCAACTTCTTCATATTCAAACATTTCAGACATGGACAGAAAAAAATGTCACTACTTGGAACATTTCGTTTAGAAAATTCCAAAAAAGGCATCAACACCTTCCTCATATTCATTTCTCATTCGATGTGTCGTAATCCAACTTCGACTCATTATTAACTATAAAAAATATCAAAAATATATATATTTTTAAGATAAGACAAATATAATTTTATATGAGAAAAATCATAATTTGAATGTAAAACAATTTTGAAATATAAAACAAATCTATGAGTATTTAAAAAAATATGCTTGAATATTATTATTAAAAGAAAATATTGTTAGATATAACAGTTTTAAAATCCATTGAATAAAAGAAAACCATGGCGCCTACATGGTTGATAGAAAATTGGAGAGAATGGAGTAAACCTGAGAATGAAATCATATTTAAAATAAAAACTCAGATGGAGAAAATCACAATGTAAATCCAAACACCCATGGACACCCCCCAACCCTCTGGACAGCCCCTACCCCCCGGAAAACCCCCAAAACCCTCTGGACAGGCCTCCACCCCCTTGGACATCCCCCCACACCCACCCACCTCCCAGGACACCCCCCAACCCTCTGGAAATCCCCCAACCCCCTGGACAACCCCCACTCCTCTAGACAACACCCCACCCCTCCTGGACACCACCCCCACCCCCTACCCCCTTGGACACACCCCCCCCCCAACCCTTTGGACAGCCCCCCCAGCCCCTGGACAGCACCCCACCCCTCCAGACAGCACCCCCCACCCCTCCTGGACACCACCCCCACCCCTGACCCCCTTGGACACCCCCCAACCCTCTAGACAGCCCCTACCCCCCCCCCCCCGGACAACCCCCAAAACCCTCTGGACAGGCCTCCACCCCCTTGCACAGCCCCCCACACCCACCCACCCCCTTGGACACCCCCCTGGACACCCCCCAACCCTCTGGACATCCCCCCACCCCCCGGACAACCCCCCAAACAATGGTTTACATATAAAACTAGGGATGGTGAACAACGAAAAACACATGCATTTAATATATACTTCAGCATGAAATAGATGGAATTAAATATTATTAAATATGGATACTTAAATGATCGTATGATAATTAAAAATAATCATTTATATTTAACTAGTCAAATGATCACAAGTTTCTCGATAACTAATATCATAATTTATTTTATCAAAAAATTCACAAAAATAGTCCACAAACATGTTTCGCACTAACATCACAATTTAATAAAATAATTCCTCAATTTATAAAACATTTTGAAAATGTTTGACATCTTAAATCACCTCTTTACCTTTCAAAAACCCTTATTAGGTGAATAACATCGCCAAAATATTGCATTTACACCATTTTATCCCTTTTTTTAACTCACTAAATCATTTTCAATTTTCATAAAACAATCCCAAGAGGAACAACCATGTTTTGCACACAAAAGACATTCCAAAACCCCCATTCAAGAAAAAAATCATACCAATACAAATCCAAAATATAAATTTCATCTCAATACACATTTATTAAACCACCCCCATATTTTAATAATTTACCTCAAATAATGTCACAAACAATACACATGAAAAACAAAATTTTTCATAAAACACATTCAATAAGTTTGACAAGGTTTTACACATAACACCCATTCAAAACCCCCCTTTTGAGGCCCACATGACAACAAAGAATTAAACAACCATAATTGGATTCCCCTTTCAAAATTAATGAATCACTTTCATAGGTTATAAAATACACCCAAATATTAACCTAAGAGTCACACATTAAAAGCACCCAATTTCAAGATAAAATTAATATATAAAATTAAATAGATATCCAAATCCATCAAAAAAAATTGGGACCACAAAAAATATACGATCTAGGCAAAAAGAATGAAAAAAAGCACACAAAAATATAGTGTTGCGAGTTGAAGGCTTACATGAAATGGGGGTTTTGGAATGCCTTTTGTGTTGCGAGTTGAAAGAACACAAAACGAGTTGAGATGATAGATCCGGGAAAAAAAGAAAACAAAAATCGAACGAGTTGAAAGCACACAAAATGAACGAAAAAAAAGCACACAAAAATTGCAAAACATAAATATAGACTATCCGGGAAAAAACGAACGAAATAAATTCGTGGAAGGCTTACTTGAGTGTTGCGAGTTGAGATGATAGATCCGAGGAGAGTAAAGATGATAAACGTTGTAGGCAAAATGAGTTTAACGTAGTGAGATCGACGACCCAATTAGGGTTTATCGCGCGAGAGAGACGAGCCGCCAGACTGTCGAACGAAAATTCGTAAATGATAAACCTCGGGGGTTGTTAATTTTTTAAATGTTTTTATAACGTCGGTTATTTAATAACCGATGTTATAAATGTATCAGATACGGATTTTTTTACGTCAGTTATTCTATAACCGATGTAAAAAAGACATCAAAAATAATAGTTTTTTACGTCGGTTATTTTATAACCGACGTAACAAACCCCCCGTGCTTTGGTTTTTTACGTCGGTTATTTGATAACCGATGTAAAAACCGAACACGAGCGATTTTTAACGTGGGTTATTAAAATAACTGACGTTAAAAATCTACTCACCACATTTGTTACGTCGGTTATTTTATAACCAACGTAAAAAACCACATTTCACATATTATCACGTCGGTTATATATAACCGACGTAAAAAATGGTGACGTAAATAACGTTTTCTGCACTAGTGGGGATATAATTTTCCTTCACTACCGTAGAGGTGAATCTTAAAAAACAAACTTGTGAAATGGAAACATGTTATTAAATCTATAATAGTGAACATAATTTTTTATTTTGGTTCTACACATATGTTCATCTAATAAAAGTTTAGTATAAATTTCCAAACAAAACTAAAAATCATGGGAGTAGAGATGTTAGTGAAAACAGAAAATGGGGAAATTATTACATAAAAAGTATATAACTCTCCCCATATCAACATTTATTGGATGAAAATCTAGAAGAACCTTGTAAAACTCCCTTTGGTGGAATATGATTCAATTATAATAATGGGTTTTTACTCCCTATAAAGAACCAACATTAATTTCTACAATAATGAAATAACTCTTTTTATGGAATTTTAACCCCTGATTCTAAATAAGTATATGGAGGATAATGAATATTCATTAGCACTATCATTTAATGTATGGTTATTAATTAACTATGATCATGTATATCATTCTCAAATGATTGAGTCTAATGAATGAAACATCTTGTGAGACATTCCAATTGTTAGGGAATATGTAGATTTGTTTCTCGAGTAATTGCTTAGTATTCCACCAATTTTAGTGGTCGAGTTTTCAATCGAGCATATACCTGTGACTTTTCCCATATCCTAGACACCATATAGGTTGGATATAATGGAACATGGGATGTAAATAAAAAATTATGACACTCAAGATAAATGAATTAAACACCATAGTTCTTCACTATACGGTGCATAAGTCCTATTTTTCAAGATGAAGGAGGGTTAATGCGCATTTGTGGCAATTATCATGAGCTCAACCTGATCACGATAAAGAAAAATTATTCACTTCTTTGATTGATTACTTAGTCGATTATCTATTTGGAGAAAAATACTTCTCCCATGTGGATTTTCAGTCAGTAAATTATCAAGTAATGGTGAAGAAGTAAGATATCCCCATTGCTGATTTTCATATAAGGTATGAGTACTATGAAATCATAGTGATTCCATTTGGACTCACTAATGATCCAATAATAATCATGGACATTATGAATACAGTATTTGGTGACTATAACGACAAATTTTTGGTAGTCTTTATATATTATATTTTAATATACTTCACATCCAAGTAGGAGGATAAGGATCATTTGAGCACTATGATAAAAACCGTATGAAAGGAGAAGATCTATGAAGAGTATAACATGTGTGGCTTATGGTTGAAGGAATTATCATTCTTCTGGAATATCATCACAAGAAATGTGATATATGTGGATCCTTAAAATAATAAAGAAATATAAGGTTGGATGAGGCCAATATCCTTGACAGATATATATAGTTTTCTTAGGATAGATGCATATTATCACTAATTTTTGAGAAATTTATAATGAATATCAAACCATATTACCTAAAAAACTCGTAGGTGAGTCATGTTTTCTGGAAGGATGTATGTGAATAAAGCATCATGAAGTTGAAAAGTAGGTTTATAACTACCCTTGTGCTAACACTACCCCCAAGTGGGGAACATTTCATAATTTCCAGTCTTTTATAAAAGAAGGGATTAGTATTTGTGTTGATGAAAAGAGATAATTTCATTTTATACACATCAAGGCAGTTGAAAATCCATGAGAAAAACTACCCCAAACCATATTTGGTGTTAAATGATGTGATATATTTTTTGAAAATATGGTTGAATTATCTCTATGGGAAGAAGTGTGGGATATATACTAATCACAATAATATCAACTATATTTTCACATAAAAATATATTAATATACACCAACAAAGATTGCTAGATCTCATCAAGGATTACAACATCTCAATCCACCACCATCCTGGTAAATAAAATAACATTGAGAATTATCTTAGTAGAAATGACAATGAAATTATACCATTGGGGAGAATTGGAAATGATATGATTTTTATGGATTTAAGTGGATGGTCATTGGAATAATAAAAAAACAAAAATCATCAATCCTTTCCCAAATGATTTCTCAACCGTCTCTTTTATAAAAGATAAATCATACATAAAAAAATTATGTGAATTCAAAAGAGTGCGTAAAATATAAGGAAAGGTAAATCCTAAAAGATAAATGTTAACCAAGATAGAAATGTGAGATTTGGGTCAAGACTATCCATTCTAGAAAATATAGATGTAAAGAAGGAACTATTTTATGATGTAAATAGTTCGATATTCTCTATTAACCCTGGAAACACAATGGTGTATCAAGATCTCTGAGATCACTATTGGTATGACAACATGAAGAAAGATATCTCTGAATAAAAAAATTCATAGTATTTCATCAAGTGAAGGTTGTATTTTATAAGTCTAAGGGGATGATGCAACCATTAATAATACCAACAAGGAAATTGGAAAAAACCATGTACATTTTCACCGGACATATGATGTCATTAGAATGAAACCATTCAATCTAGTTTTTTAAGAATAATCATTAAAATATTACACACATAATTTACATTCAAGAGGATTTATCGCAGAATTATATCGCACAAATATTCTTTAGAGATTTTTTAAGGCTACACGGACTACCACAATCAATTTTATTCGATCAAGATCAAAGATTAATCTCAATTTTCTATAAAAGTCTCTAGCATGATCTAATATATAAGATAAATTTCATTATGTTTTATCATCATCAAAATCATTTCTTGTTTTATAAGACTATTTAGACACTTTAGGGCATGATTAAATCATGTTATATGGACTTCAGAGGTTGATGCGACCAACTTCTTACATTGGATCAGTTCTATTACAAAAAAAATTTACACTCGAGGATCCAAATGGGTCCCTATGAAGCCCCATATTGATAGAGGTGCAGAACACCGACATGTTGGGATGATTATTGGGAATGAAAACTTCTTGTTCATAAAATGGATGACAAAATGGGGGAGAAGGATAAGACAATTCAACATCACTTCAAGGATTATCAGTGTCGAACTAGGAGCTATGTTAACAATCATCGATGATACCCAGAGTTTAATGTTGGATACATGGTATTCCTACATAAATATATATGGAATAATGTGATAAGATTTAGGAAGAAGGTAAAACATACTCCAGTGTATGTTAGTTCTTTTTAGATCCTTGATCACGTCAAATCAATGTCCTCTTGACTAAAACTCACACCAAACCTATCTCATGTACCTGATGTATTCTATGTATCCCTCATAAGAAAATAAATAATGTCACCCTAACATGTAATCAATCCATAGGTGGTGCCATTAGTGAATGATTGTTCCAATGAAGAGAAACATGTAAAAATCATAAATCAGATAGAAAAAGTCCTCCAAGATGAGACATTTACCCTCATCAATGTGTTTTGTGGAAATAACACGATTGAAGAAGAAACATGGGAAGCATAGGGGGTGATGGAGAATAGTTACCCACATTTGTTTTAGTGTTAGAATGGAATATTTTTTAGTGAAATTTTTAATTGGGGAAGACTATAATGGCCCAAACTGTTATGAATAAAATTCCCAGTTTTTATTTAAATAAATTTCTTCTGGTTATAGAAAAAACAAGTACTTTTATTGTTTTATTATATATAATTGGATTTAAATAACTTTTATGTATCACTAGAATTGATAATATAGTCTTTTAATAGTGATCATAGGACTGGTATAGAGATACGGTTTTCAAAAATCAAATTGATATAGATAGAGGATGTGATGGCTTCAACTAGTAGAACCATACCCTATGAGGCCCATTTATTAGATATTCTGTGGGAGCTATCATTTCAGAGCATTTACCTATATCAATCCCAAGTTGATATCTATAAATTTAAGAATGATAGAAACTATATATGGTATAATATCAAGCTCATTGAGATCATGGACTAAACCAAATTTTCCGAATGACCCCATGATATCCCCACTATCTCTTACCTTACTCTTAGGGTGTATGCAGGTGTATTAAAGGGATATGTATGAAGACCCTAGTAGTATGAGTTTATAAATTATTTTTTTATATAGAAATGAATATAATTTCATCCTAATATTGTGAATTCATAAATTATTCATATTTTGATATAATAATGTACCAATTATATTTTTGGTCCATATAAAAATTCAGTTAATGAAATTATAAATTTACCGATTTCTTAAAGAAATAATTTATTATTTTAATATTATTATTTAGTAATATTTATCAATTATAAATGATTATATAAATTTTTTGATGTTAGTTGAAATTTTTATAAGGGGCCAAAAACTATTATTGTAACAAACCCATCATTTTTAATAAATGCCATCCATTATTTTTAAAGTGAATATTAAATGATTAAGAAAATTATTTATGAAAAATGAATATTATTCTTGGAATTAGTACATCCAAATTATCCAATGGTCAATTTCTCATAATTTGCAAAGACATTCAAATTTTTGGTTAGAAATTATAGTGTAAAAAATAATTAGAGTTTTATGACATTGTAATGACCCAAATAAGCTGTAATAAGAAATATAAATGGGATCCATGAAAATATATATGTTTTACCTTTATAATAATGGGTTTTTAATTTTATTTTGTTTATTTTTTATATACATTGTGAATCCACCAAGACATATAATATATTTTATGATTAAAAAGTTTTTTATTTAAGGATGAGACTCACCTCCACATCATTAATGGTGATAGTTTAATAAGTTCGGACATTGGACATATAAAATAATAAATACCACTCCAATTTTATATAAACTATGGTATTAAATGGGATTGTTTGTGGTTTTGGATATTTTATTATGTTGAATCCAAACCGAAAATAATAAATAAACCTCCCACTTTACCCATATAAACAAACCCATGATCCAATTTCTCTTTACTAAATATCTATGTAGAACACCCAAACTCAGACCTCCACTACATATAGTCATCCAAAGGATACTAAAGCATTCACAAATCCCCTCCCATGCCTTTTTTGTCACACACTCAAATAATGGATCTCCTACTATCCTCTATTATCAAGCACTGCTTTTATATTTTTTCATTAAATTTCCATCTTATTCTATTGGGATGTATTCTTTCATATCCCCATTACATTTTATTTTATGTATAATTGATTATATACCATTTAAATATCATTTAAACAACCTAAAAAACCTTTTGTACACCTATTATAATGCTGACATTTTATAAGGGATCCTCACCTTCTATTTTTTTACTCTAGATTATTTAGGAACTTATGCATTCTATTTCCATTTCATAATTATTGTAAATGCCTTTACAAGTACCTCTTACTAAAAATTTAATTTCCAAATTATTAGATACCCATTTTTCTCTTTTCTATAATTTTTTATGAATTTCTAAGTAACGCCATTCTACTTCCAAAATGTCACCCTGATTTTCAAGGCCATAATGATTCTATAGTGAACACCATATCCACTATTCTGTCAAGGTATTTCACCTTTATTAACATATACATATTTATTGGGGACTACCATGTATTCATTCCACATTCCATGTTTGGGGGATAAATTTTTATGATGAATAAAACTAGGTTGTGTTATCTGTGTTTCACATATTTTCATGAGAATGAAATGACTATGATAGATGTGACTAGATTTTACACCAATTCATTTTCTAATGCTTACTATAATGATATTTAATATTTGGACATGCGTGTACCTGATTCCTTTATATGAATTTTTCCACCATGAGGTCTTGCTTGATTTAACCTTTACCTAAGTTTATGATTTAGTGTCTTAAGTTGTTTTCAATCATCAAATTTTATGATTATCAAATTTAGTCATTATTTATTATTACTGATCATTTTAAGCCCCATTTATATTCCTATTTTCTATCATGAATTATTTTCATCATGTTATGCCTTGTTTATTTTCTTACTAGACATTATAGACCACACTTTGAAAAACATTCTCCCTATGATATCCCATGCAGTTTCATGTTTCTTGGAATATTATGATCGTGTAAAAGAAGATTCCAATAATGTTTTTAAAATCATGTTATATATTTTTAAATAATATACATAATTACCAAATACACAAGACTTATTAATCTTTTGGGTTGTATTAAGTTTAATTTTATATAATAAAACATTTATTAATGTGTAATTAATAGTAGCATTGCAATAAGAATGGATAGGGATTCCATGTATTTATAGGATACTTATAGGGGTTTAGAATATTTAGATCATTAATTATATACATTAATTAGATTAAACAGTAGTATTGGTACTTTTGAGAACACACTATGTTCTTTTTTATAATTATTCAAAACAGAATTCACCACTTATACCAGTAGTTCATATGAATTATTAATTTGTATTTTATGGTGTTTTTTTGGGACACACTACAATTTATTTTTATAATTTCCCTTATGTGAAATGTGTTCCTCCACATGGTTTGTCTGTAGAGGAGATAAACTGGTTCAAGTATAGTCTATGTAGATCTAGAGCTACTATTTTTTCTATGGATGAAACTCCTTTTGATTCTTCATTAAAAATTATATATCGTGGTGATTTTTCCTAATGGTGTTTATTGATGTTGCTAGATACAGATTGTGGGGTATATTAATTTAGAGGTGGAATCATTGTACTTTTTTTATAATGTATTTTTGAATAATTATTTATATTTTTCATACCATATAGGATATAATTTTGGAAATTTTATTATGCATATATTTTTTATTCTTATCATGATTTTATGATCATATATGTCATTATAGATCTTTGGATAACTCTTATGTATTATAGATATGTTTTTATTTGGTTATTATAGGCTACATCATCTCATATATTCATATATTCCTACTCAATGCAAATCACAAGCCCCTAGTATGATCATAGTAGGATTCAGGTGTAACTATGGTCCTACTACTAGACCTGGTAGGACCTATTGCAAGATAATATTCATATAAGTATTTAGTTTGTGAATATAAGTAAATGATGCTTGAGGGGTATTGATTTAAGTTTTTAGACTAGAGAAAAAAATGATTGTGCAGTGACTAATATATATTATCTTTTTGAGTCTGGTAAGATGAAGGTTGAATGAGAGATTTAATTTATTATTGTAGTGTGTGTCAAAAATGGTACACCCATCATATAAAAGTAATTTATGATTGTTCTAATCCATTCAATGTCATCTTACCCATGTAATATCAAATTTATATGTTAGTTATATGAATATTGATACCCATCGATCGAAAACTTTTATTATGATGTAGGTTCATGATAATCCTTTTCCTATAATTGGACTTTCCACCACCACATAGAATAAAATGATGTGTTTTTCTTGGAATCGGTTGAGATAGATCCTTATCCTATAATGAGATATTGTTTCTCTCCCCATTATGCTTAGTAAATTACTCTTATATAGAATATTATAGTTTTTACATAGTGAGATGACACTTTCCATTATAGGATATGGTTATTCTTATCCAGTGATCATAACAAGCCTCATCCATTTATAACAGATGATTATTTAGACATAGAGACTCATATTTCCATCATGTTTTGAATAGGGTAACTATAGTATTAATCATTCTCTTATCTCCTCACATGGAATCATGATTTATTATGTAGGGTTGTTTATTTTCAAATAATATTAATGATAATTGTATGTTGTTGATGTAGACTTATATTTTTTATACATTGCATGATTTATATAGGTATATTGTACCCCCAAAAAATAATTATTTTCAAGTGTATATTGAAGACCATATAGAATTCTTTATAATGGTAAGGAGAATATCATTCAAACCATTCATAAACTTATAGGTGGGAAATTTTATTAAGGGTGAGGATGGATCCTGGTTTTCATTCATCATATAGAGTTGGAAAACCTTCACATGTGAACGGTTTTTGGTGATGATTCCCGGAAAATATATTAAAATATGGTTTTAGGTTTTCATTAATGTCATGATTGAGGTGTTCTGGAGCTGATGACATATGTTGTAAAACTTTAAGTTCCCCTTTAAGAATGTGATGTAATGAAATTAACTAGGGATTGAACCCATAAGGTTAAGGATGTGTCATCATGGTTCTTTATATTTCACAATTTGATTTGAGAATTATTCATGGCTATATGCTCTTATTATTTACATTATTGGATAGAATTTTTTTTCAAGTTCGGCAGATTTAGAGGCCTTGGTTTATCTTGATTGAGTCATAGATAAATCTCATGTTTTAGATACCTGAGATCTTAACATGCTTAACACGTTATTTTTTTATTTGGAAATGACTACTAAAAAATTATTTGATGACTTTTCTAATATTGAGGAATGTTTTTTGACCCCATATAAGAGCTGGAAAATAATTCTGATTTGACCAATTTCATGATAAAAATATATTGATTATAGAATTTTTTATTTATATTGTATGTTTATTTATTGTTTAAATTATTATATCACTTTATTAGAGTGTTATATGGGAAAAAATAAAATTATGTTGGGTGCAGAATGAGGGTTTTACCCTATGTATGATGTTTGTTTTTTCTTATGAATGATAATGATATTTCATAGTCATGGGATAATTTTAAGGATTATAAATTAAATAATGATTAATTTTTTTAAGATATTAGTTTAATATAACAAACCTATATTTTATCATAATATTATAAAATCTATAATGTTATCCTCAAAACATGTATACATGGGAGAGTAGCCAACATTACAAAATTAGGGGATGTAATTGAGAAAGAATTATAGGATCAACACCAAACATGAAGTGGATTTCCAATGAAACCAACGTGTCCATATTGAATTCTAATGGACATATAATTTATTATATATGGAAATGTGATATTTTGTTATTCTCCATTAATCATGGGTTATCTTTTTTAAGTAATTAGTTAAATTAATTCTATTCTCATTTTTGGATATTATGTTGGGATCCCCAATTATTCAATAAATCTAATTTTATTTGGGAATATGAACTGTTTATATTCATGTAGAATTTTTATTTGATTATAATTAAATTAATTTTTTTACCTAACATTTTTCTTTTTTATAGAGCTAATTTACAGGGAAGCTGACCAACTATTTTTCATTGTTTTCCCACTCTATGATATTTTCACTCAATTAATATCTTCAAAATTCCAAGATATCCACCCCATATATAATGTGTGGGGGATTAACCATGGACTACATATTTTTCCTATATTGATGGGAGAAGATACAATCATAGATGAAACATTTGATATGGTAGTTGTAAGATGTGGGACTAGGTGGTCACATATAGTTTTGAGAGGTGGGGTGCACATTGCGAGGCTAGGGAGCCAGTTGATGACTATTATAGATGCTAAATTTAACTATATGTTGGTGGAAGTAGATGAAATGAATATATGATCTCCTGAGAGTCATGATTAGATATGGAAAATTATACTTCCCTATCATGGGAATCATGACTTTGTGGGAGATGCACACCACCCCTTCCCACATACCCAATTTTGTTTATAATATTTGTTTAATAATATTATTATTCTTATTTTAATAAAATTAGATTGATTATGGGGGTATCATGCTACATGTTTGAATGAGTTGTGTAATTAAATTTTGGTTACCCTATAAATGGGGAGAAACCCACACAATGTTTTCCCATATTGGGTGGGTTGGGTTTACGGTTCAGGTAGGAATTGTAGGGTTGAGTCTCTATGAGGTTTTACTAAATAGTGAAAATTGTTATGGTGGAAAAATAATATATATATATATAACAAGTATTAAATCAAATTTTTTATTTTTTATTTTTCAAATGTCTATATACTGGTGAAATTTCTATAGAATCATTAACCCGGCTTTGTGATTCAAGATTGATGCCAAAAACGTGACACCTAAATTTCACAAAAGGTGAGAGCCTAAAATATGGTAACATATCATATCCAAAACCTCTTCCCAAAAATTGTACTCATCGTAATCCAAGAATTATTGAAGGTTGATGGTGACTGTTCGAGTTCGGCCATTAGTAGGCCTCGGGTTGAGAACTATCACCAAGGGTATAAGAAACAAACATATGGAAGGCATTACACTCTATGAGAAATTATACAAGAGAGTGATAAAGAAAATAGACAATTCAAAACCATATTAGTCATATATATATTCATATCAGTATATAAAGGAATCCCAAATGAAATCAAGTGATGTGATACAATATTGAAACAACTGAAAAAGAATGTGGAAGTAAAAAAAGCTAATGATGATAGTGATCACAAAGCACAAGCTGCTCATTCAAAACAACATTCTAGTAATATCTAGTCTTATCTCAAACCTCACTAGTAGGCTTACATTTTTTATATTTACTTTTGGATGTGGATAACTGTAAACTTAGTAGGATCCATGAAAAACAACGATATTTTTTTTATTTTTTTCAAATTAATTTAATAATTTGATACTTTTCATTCCAAAAAACACTTAATATAGATTGATTTATATTAAATAATCATGTTATTATTGATTTTTATGATTCAAAAATTTCATATTTTTTTATATTCTATACTAAGATAATATTGAACTACATGAAACATTAAGTTAGCAAGTGTTACATGCAAGATCCGGTTTTATTTCATTTTAGTAGCACACATATTTTTAAAATATATTTCCATAATTTTATAAATTGAATCTTTCAAAATGAAATTAAATTTTCAATTCTAAATTTCGAAATTATCATATTTTGATTTTTTTTGGTATTTTCTGATATGTTTCTTTTGTTGATAAATAGTAGAAAATAATGTATTTTAGTTAAAAATTAAAATTTAATTTAAATAATTATTTATATTAAATTATATTATAAATTTTTTATTATAGTCATAATAGATAAATTATATATCTAATAATAAAATTTTGTTCATTATATTCATTTATATATTTAATTTTTATATAACAACTTGTTGAACTATGGAATAGTTCAACTTTAGAATCCTGAATTATCGACACGTCTGCGGGCTTAGCATTAATTTTAATTATTCCATATCTATGAATTTATTTTGAAAAAATAGACATACTCAGTTTTTATATGAATAATATTTATATTTTAATAAGGTAAAATTATGTTTTCACCATAAATATTAATGTATGTAATTAAATTTAATTATGGTGAATATTGTAAAATTAAGCATAACAAGTGGCTTAACCATAAAATTAAGTGACAAAATGACCTAGACACATGTCCCAAATCAAATAGTTTGACCATATACCCTCTTGGTAAAAAAATTCTATTATTGTTATACTATTCCATGAGGTTGACCTATATAATTAGTTATGTAATGAGAAAAGAGAGATAAGAAACATTCATTACCTTTAACATTTATAAAGCATTAGAGTATGGCAGAGGATAAATATTTTGGGTTATAAAAACAATTTGGAATTTTAAATGAGATTTTTATCAGGTCAATTTTAGATTAATTTTTAGTGATGTTATAATTATATTATATTCTTAACAAACACTAACACATGGAATATTTTGTTAATGGTTATATTGAATAAATGGTGATATAAACATTAAAAGTAAAGTAAATTTAATAGTCCAGTTTATTCCATTTTATTGAAGATGAATATATCATGTTATAAATTCATTAACTCAATATACTTGTATTTATATTTTTTTGATATTTTTAATTAAAATTAAATAAATAGTGTCGAAATTGACATTATTATTATTTTATAATAAATGATATTTTATTAAACGTAATAAATTTACTAAAAATTATATATTATACAAACGTATTGGTAAATTTTTATTAAAATACAATATTATAAAATAACATACCAATTTATATCTATCTATTAACATGTTGAACAATATATGTAAAAAAATTATTAACAAGGTTTCGGTTAGAGTAGTGTTTTTGTGTATTATGTGTGCATGTTATAAAATTGATTTCCAATACGTGTGGGATTCAATTTTTTTAAATTATAAAACAAATTTATAATCAAGTGGGTAAATATATTTTTAATAAACATCACATTAATTTAGTTTTAATGGTTAATTTAATTTTGTTATAAAATTATTTCCCTTAATAAAATTTAAAATGACTAAAGTGGGGAAAATTAGTTTTTAACGAAACGAATTATAAAAGTACACTTATTTTTATGTTTTGAATTTTTTTATAGACAATAAATACCCTTTCTTACAAATGGATTCCATTTAGGAAGAACATGAGGTATGGGGGACCTTAAAATAGTGTCTACCTTTTGGCGTTTACCAGAATGCCACTCATCCAACTCTATAAATTGGTATTCAATCATCCATTTACTTATACCTCTCAAGACACATTGGCTCCCAAAATAAAAAAATAATAATAATCTCCCATAATACCTTATCTAATCCTATAATCCTTACAATGGTCAGAAATCCATCCAAAGAATCCCTTTTTAAAAATAAATTAGAGTTACTCAAAGAATAGGTTACATCATCTCACAAGCTCTTTTTTTATTTTCATTATCCACCATGACAATTTTTCTTATTCTATGATTACATAATAACTAATTTATAATAAAATTTAAAAGATTTTTTCATTCTACGGGTTCAAAATACACTTACACACACCTCCATCAAATGGTTAATAAACATACCATTCTTGTGCACAACAAACAACCGCCTCACTAAATGATTTCGTTTACTTTTCATTTACCACATATAATGGTAGGGAATTATATTAGAAACAATATTTTTATATGATTAAAAATTATTTTTAGGGTATAATTGAACTTTTAGAATTATTACACAAAACATATCATCATTCTTTCAATTTTTTTTAATTATGATAACTTTTTTTAGATGTGTGGACTACCGCCTCCTCAATGAAATGTAATTTGGTCACACATTACATGGATTGTAATCAGGATTGGATTATAAAAAGTACATTATATATATGAAATAATAACTCTAATTTATTAATAATATATATACATATATTTAATTTAATTTATTTGTTTCAATACAACAATAAAATAGAAACAATGTTCATGAGTATGTACGGCCTACAGTCTCCATGAACAGTGTCATCCATTTCATACATCTATCTTTAAGAAAATATTATAAATATGTAAATAATGAATATATATGATATTTATATAATTTTTTCTATTTTATAAATATGTAAATCATGATCTATGTAAGAGAATAAATAATATCAATACAAAACATATATGAAAAATAAAGCAGATAATACTCAAAATGTAATATTAAAAATTGAAAAATGGGTTATAATAATTCATAACAAAATATATGGTATTAGATATAATAATATGATTTGATGTTAGATTTATAAAAAATTATACTAATTTTAGATGAGTTTTGAATGTATAAAAAGAAAATCAAGAGTTAAGGTAAGGGTTTTCTCGTCTCTCTTTTATTTTGGTGAGACTTATTCCTTATTCACCACTCATTTATTTTATGTGGTTTATATACCTCCATTGAATATTTCCTAACCATAGTATACATAATTTCAACCTTATTCACAAATCCGTTTTATGATAATTCTTTTATGTGGTTTTTGATTCAAATGTTTTCAAATCGGTAAAGTAATTTTTTTTCAATTTTCCTTCTTTGAAATACATGCCATGTTATGAATCTATATTTTTCTATGGATTTTATATAAAGGAACAAGAATATGTTTCGACTATGGAAAATAAAGAAAAAAATAAATTAACTACAAAAAAAATGAATGGTTCAGTTAACACAATGGATGTGAATATTAGACGCCCCAAGACATAATTTATGGTTAAATGTTTCATGTGTGGAAAGAATAATCATTATAAAAATCTATGTCCCAAGTATAAATATCAAGAATTGAATTATAATGGTGGTATGAGTAAGTATTATATTTCTGATTAATAGGATACAATTGGTGAATTATAAATGGAAGAGGTATTAAGTAATAGGATGAGGTATCCTTTTTAATTGCTTAAAGATGAAGTATAATAATCGAATTGTTTAGCTATTTGGATTCATGAATTATGAATTGAGAAATGTATAATGATTATTCAATTTATCTTTTTCATTATTGATATAATATAATATGTTGAATGGTTCTGATGGACTTTAAAGGTGATTAAATCTAAAGGTGATATTCATTGGAAAATCATGATAAATGGAAAGATAACCCTTAATATGTCCCTAATGCCAATATAATGATGTTTTGGTAATGATATTTTGAATATTATTAATTAAATTATATGGAACTTATTTCCTTGGAATATATTAATGATTTGATGAAAATTTGGTTAAGGTTATCTTGGATGAAGTTTACAACATTTTTGGATTTAAGTAATATATCCATTATACATAGGAATATTGAATAATGAATGTTTTCAATAAAAGATTTATTATAATTTTGGTTATTACTATGTTTCAATAGAATACATTATGACTTTATTGGAAGGTATAATATGGGACAACTAAGGGATAACTTATGATATATGGGGGATCAATTATAATATTTTTTTTAGAAATTTTCTGAACTTATTTCTAATGTTTTGGACTTTCCCCTCACAAAAGGGTTAAAAGGATAACCATTTCTAGATTAGTTTATATAAAACTTTGTATGTATTTTTAGAGAATATATTATTATCTCACCATATGAGGATTTATGGTTATTGGATAACTTCTACTAACCATTTTTTTGTTAAGAAGACATATTGATTGACCCATCATTCTATTTATGGATCTTGGGATCAGAAAATATATTAGTAATGAAAAATTCACCTTTATTTAATAGAATAATAGAAGAAGTGTAAATTAATCATGGAAGAATAATGGGTGATATTTTTCTAAAATCATGTAATTATATAATCCTATGATTATTATTTGGCTTTATAAAATGGGTCTTCAAATAAAATATTTCCCTATTATTATTATTTTTTATAGCAATGAAAACATTTATGAATCTTCAGTTTATTTTTTTGTGATTATTGACTTTCTATCAACCTCCAACATTGTTTATATTAGTTATATTTATCAAACTCTATGATTATTTATTCATTTAATCTATATCTACGTTTTTTAACTTCCAATAATGTTCTCCTATGTGGAAGCCTAGTTGTGAGTTTCTATGGGTAGCCACTATGTTTCCAACCTCCATTTTTAACGAAAGTCAGAGTATTCATTTTTATAATGTGGGGTTCTATTAGAGGAACTTTAAAGCATTATACCATTTATAACCTATATGAATTTATATTAATAAATTCAATTAATGGAGGGGTTGAATGTTACAACATGGTATTTTGTGAAATTTATTTTGGAATTAATTTAAACTTTTGATGTTTTTCATTTCCCACAACACATAATATAGTTAGTGTTATATAAAATCATCAAAGTATTCTTTATTTTTACACCAAATACTATTAATTTTTCCTTATATTCTATACAATGATAATCTTATGCTAAAAAAAATAATGAGTTAGCTTATGTTTCATACAAGCCAGATTTTACCACCATTTAGTGGTGCAAATATTTTTAAAAAAATTGAAAATTTAATAAATATTATTTTTACAAAAAAAAATTAATGAGGAATTTAAAAATTATTTTAGTTTTATTTCTTTGTATTTTTCTCAGATGATTCATTTTTTTTGAATCGTGTATAATACTTTATTTTATTTAAAAACAACCCTTTCAATTCAATAATTATTAATGATAAATTATATTTTCAATTGGTTTTAAAAGTATTATACATATTCTAATCTAATTTAGCTCAATTTAGTTATTTTTATATTCAATTTAGATATAAAAACATATTGAGGTTTTGAAAATTTTCATATTAAAAACCCATTTACTTGCCAAATCTGTGGTATTAGCTTTAAATTTAATTTGGGTAATTATTTGAATAGAATTTGGAAACATGATCATAAATTGTCGAAATAAATATAATATTCTAGTATAATAAAATAATCCTATTTTTTCCAAAAAAACTTAGTGGAAGTAATTTAAATTAATTATAGCAATTAAGGTAAAATTAATCTTAGAAAGCGGCTAAACCTTATTCTTTAGGGCCAAAGTTTCCTAGACATGTTTCTAAATGAAATTGGAATCGAATAGTTCAACCAAATCCCATCTTGGTTCTAATAGTATGATTTATTGGGATTCTATTACAAGAATGAGAATTATATATTAAGTTATTTATGGAAAAAGACAGAAAGGGATCTTTTCTACATTTAACATTTATAAATATTTATATTATGGGAAAAGCTACATATTTCCTTATATAAAAATTATTTATAAATTTAAATGAGTTTTTTATCATTTTAATTTTAAATTAATTATTATAGATTATATATTAATTTTAAACATTTAAAAAATGATTGCAAAAGGGTTATTTATTTAACCATTAAATAAAATAATTAATGATTAAAACATTAATAGTAAAGAAAATTTAATGAAATATTTTGTTCCATTGTTTTTGTAGATATATATAAAATAATAAATGTATCTGAGCCTAATATATTTGAATTCATAAATTTTTTATATTTTATATTAAAATTAAGAAAACAATGTCATAATTAACGTTAATGTTATTTTACAACAGATAATATATTTTTCAAATGAATTAAATTTAGTAAAATGAATATATTCAGAAAACATAGTTTTAAAGTTTAATAAATATAAAATAGGGTTCAATAAGTTACCAATTTAAATTTTATGATTATCATATTGACAATTAAATATAATAAAAACTTCTTATCATAGTTCAGGTTAATGTAGTGTTTTGCGCATCACATTCACTTGTTTTAAAATTAATTTCAACACATATGGTGTTTAATTATTGTAAATTATATAAAATAATTTGAAATTAGGGGTTAATATTTTTTAAGAAATATATATTTTATATATTCTTTATGTTTACATTACATAGGTTGCCAAACTAGTTTTCTTAATAAAAACTGAAATGATAAATGTCGGGAAAATGGAAGTTAAGGAAAATGATATAAAACTACTCTTTTTTATATGGAGGACGTTCTTATCATCCACAATTCCACTTTAATCCATTATTTTTTCATTTTGGAAGCACAATAAGTAAGGGGGACCTCTCAATTATGGTAATATTTTGGCATTTACAGAGATTCCACTCATCCTCCTCTATAAAAAAAGAATTTAATTTTCCCTTCCACAAATGTAAAATCCTAGATAATTATATAATAATAATTTTTTATATTTGTTATTATATATTAATTATATAGTTATTTTACAATAATAAAGTTTCTATATCAGATAGAATAATCCACATGCAATAATTGTTTCTCTGAATTCATAAGATTCATAGAATACTGAGTTATATCGAAAAGTAATATATTATTAATATGCGTATTTTAAATGGTAGTTAACGTTATCCATTTTATTAGTGAAAATGAATAGAAAAAATTATATTATGTTTACACATGTTTTTCAGTGTTTTTGGTTCCTTCCAATAAATTTAATGGGCCTCAAATAAGAATAAATCCAATTTTATGCACAAAACATCTAATATTTTTAAAATGTATTTTCACCACCAATTGATGTAAAACCATTTTTAATTTAATTTTTTAAATTTTTATGAATTTTATTTGAAAAATTAATACTCATTATTTTTATAGCGACGTCTAAATTTACATTTGTTGATTTTTTGTTATTTTTTCTGAAAATGTTTATTTTTTTAATGAACAGTGAAAAATACTACATGTTAATTAAAAAAAACTTCTTCATCATACCTATATTTATAATTCGGTTATGCTTTTAGTTGGATTAAAAAGTATAATTAAGTAATTTTATTATTATTTAATTCTATACTGGTCATTGTAATCAATTTCACATTGAAATTGGATATATAATAGTTTCTGAACTATTGAACATTTTTACTTCAAAATAAACCATTTTCTCAACCCGTCAATGAGATTAATTTTATTTTAATTCCTTTTAACTTTTTTGAATTAAATTTCAAAAAATGTTCATACGTGATTTTAATAATATTTAAAATTTTGATATAATTGGAGAGAAATCATTTTTTATGAATAGTAATTTTAATATTTTATTTACCACTATTAAAGGTTAATCTGGTAAATAAAGGTAAAAATAATATTATAATAATATAAGAATACACTAACACTTGTAAAAATATTATTGGATGAGTTAGTTTTTAAACAATAAAATACTTGGGCTGAAATTGTTGCCTTTTAATTTATTTAAGTGTGATTATGGAATTAATAAATATTAATTTAATTTAAAAATAAATATGTTATAAACATGTATCATATTTATAAAACAATTATCATATGGAATTATATTTATCCTTAACTATAAATAGTACATATAAATATAAAAATAATAAATAAATCGTGATAATTTATTTATAATTTTTAGATATTTATAATCAAATTTAATTTTGACACAATGGGGATGCAGTAATAGGTTGATTAAATGAAAAATAAAATATATTATATTAATAACATTAAAATAAATATACATTTAAATATTTTATATCATATAAGAGTTTTATGGATGAATTTGACATTTTATTGATATGTTAATGTAGTTTTTTAGATGGAATCATGTTTTTATGATTTTTAAAAAAGTCATGTAATGAATAGTGTCATAGTTGACCTAATCCACAACATAAAATATAAATTATTAAATTAAAGCATATAAATTTAATAAAAATATAATATTTTTCAATCATGTTGGGATATTTACCAAACATGTCATTAGTGACTCATTCATTTGTAGTTTGGCATGATTTGGTAATTATATTAACTCTAAAATTTTAAATTACACAATAAAATGTTAAGAGATAAAAGGGTTAAAACATAAAGATAATGATTAAAAAATATACAAAACTTATATAAATTTATTTTATGAATTTATTTATACTCATCATGATCTTATATTATGACTAAATAATTTTTTATCCACTTGGAATCTATATTTAATTTATAGTAAATTAATACATTTAATAATTCCAAGGGTGTCCCTCCCCTCTTTTGTAAAAAGGAATCCATTTCCCACTATTACGCACACATCAAAAACATTTTCTATTTGAGAACATCTACCAAAAACCAATCCTATAATCCATGCCCAAATTCTTGATGCCTTAGTTTATGCATAATATATTTCTTAGAGGTGTTAAGGTGTTTGGAATGGTGATCATCCGAAGGAAAGGTAATGTTTTAATTTATGTGTTTTTGTTTTATTTCATCTTCCTCTTACATCAAATATATTCCAAAACTGATGAGATAATAACTCATGTATGATAAATATACTTAGATGTTATTATTTTAATATCAAAACCAATATCCATATCCACTTCAATCAAATATGAAAGTAATTAATAGTTCATGCGTACCTATAAACTATCACCTTTACAAACAGATATTTTTTTTCCATGTCTATTTTTCATGACTAGTTATGATGATGGAATTAATGTTCATGTATGATATTAATGAAATATTAATAATTATAATATAATAATATACAAATTATGTTCTTACATTACATGCACATAAGAATTATAACATCATTTATGCGTACATGTGAACTATCACATCCATGAAGTGATGTGATTCATTTTTATTATATGAATATCTTTTATGATATATATATAAGTATATTTAATTTATTATTATCATATTAATTATGATATTATAATAATGAATATATAAAATAATAATTACCTATCTTCCATACTGATCAATTAAAAATGAAAACATTACTCACGCATTCATTGAACCTGCCGTCTCTATGATTCTAACATTGTTCATTTTTCATAACAATAATTACTGGATTGATTTAAAATTATGTTTAATTCATAATAGTGATCATTATTTCCAGAATATTATTATATAGATTATGGGCTTATGACTATATGGAAAATTTACATAACACCAAGTTCACTTTTGAACTCAAGTACTGAATATTAAGAAAACATCCAACGTGAACATAAATAATTAAATAATTGTTATAAAATTATAAATAATTGATATAAAGGGAATAATAAAATTTAAAAAGGATCTCAAGAAAGTATAAATTAACCTATGTTTATTATTCGGGAATATAAATAATTTATTAGATGAATCAGACTCATGGTAAGGGACTTCATCTCAATATCTTTTCTTTGAGGAATATTTTGATATTACACAAATCCATCATTTATATGGTTTAAAATACACCCCTCTGACATTTAATTTCTTTAAAAGGTTTGCAAAATGAATCTCTTTATATGAATAACTTTATAGAACAAGAAAAGGAAATTTTTTAACATATACAATGACAATAACTTCTCCACCACCATAACTATTATTTGATATTTAGCATCCTCTATAATCCATAATGTTTTTAAATAATAAAGAAATCACTTATTCACATTTCTGGGACATATGATATTTAATATGGTTTTAAAAAATGATTGACTAATTTAATATAGTGAAATGATTTCTTGTGATTGGAAAAGAAATTATGACTAAAATATTGGTCATTTGAATATTTTATGTTTATTGATATTGCAATGGTATATGGACATTTGATGGGTGGTTATGTGATAAACCAAAGATTGGTGGTTCAGTGATAAACCATGTATGTGTTGTTACTTTGTAACCTCCAATTCAATGAGTATGGAATTCATCCATTTGGTAATTCCATTTGTAAGGGTGACAAGTATAGAATTCAACTATATGGTTATTAAATTTATGTATAATTATGTCCTATGTTACATTTTTATGTTATATGTTATTTATATGGATTTTATGGTAATATTTGGATTAAAAAAATTTAGTGAAGAGATTACAATCCAAGGAATGTATTTACTACTTCTTTATGGTGAAAATTATTACTTTATGATAATGTATTCATGTTTTACATGTTTTAGTATGATGAATAGTTTTTATTCATCTTGTATCCCTTACTGTGCTTTCTGTGCCAATCCCATGTTTTGAAATATTTATCGTTGGATTTCATGGAGAATAGAGTCAACGATATAATAAAAGAGAATGTATGATTAAACATTAAAATCAACCATTTTTCATTGTAATGATTTCGTTTCATGAATGAAATAGATGCTATTGGAAGTGTCCAAATTTTATTTTTATAGATTTGTTATGTATGAGTTATGGACTAATTTTCTAAATATTTAATCATGAAAAGATCCGTAATGTGAATTAAACAATAAATATTTACTTAACAAAATATTATATAATGTTTAAAATCAGGTATTTATAGTTGGTGTTATATGATATTTTAGATAACTTTAAGGGTTATGATATAGTTAATAAAATACCCATAAATGATTTTTTACATTATGGTGAAATGGAAATGATATATAATTTGAAGATTACCATGTTTCATCATCTAACATATGTCTGTTCAAAATGGTTTCCCATATAAGAAATATGCCATCTATTCTAGGAAGGCATCTAGTGTAAAACAACCTTCCAAATAATCAGGTTGGGATAGTTAGAATCAGAATCAAACATTTTTTGTTCAATGATGGTTTAGTGGAATCACCTGATAAATGGTGGTGGTGTTAATTCATGATATCAAATGTAGTGGAATATGTCGGTAGTGGAATATTTAATGAGGCAATACCCCCCGTAAATCAAAGGTTCTTCTGACCCCATGATAGCTAATGGGTGCATTAAATAACTAGAAAATATTTTGATATAATGGGGTGTTCATACAATCAAATTTTTTTTATTCTATTTATCATTTTGAAGGTGAAGTCGATCATTGGAGATATATGGTTAAAAATATTTCTGAGGAACTAAAGAGATTTATTCCATGGAATGAGATGAATTTTTGAATATATTCTTCAACAAAGATTTTCCTAATGTTTTTCTACTTATGATGGAAGAGAAATTCATGAAATTGAGACAAAAAGGAGGAATATTCAGTGGCTATATATGAAGAAAATATAACTCATTTTGAAAGGTGTGCCCCGGATTTTATCTTGGATATTGATAGTAATATAAATCATTTTTAAAAATGGTTAAAGCGAAGATATCAAAGGGATTTAGCTTCTTGTCAGTTAAAAATCTATGATCAACATTTCTAATGTTCTGAGAAGGTAGAAATGGGGTTTTATTATGTACATGATTCTCATGAGATCAAACAAATGATGAGTTCTTGTTGGCATATTATGGGAAAACATTCATCAAATATGTTTGGAAGTAAGAAAACTAAATTTTAATCTTGTGGGATGTGTGGTAAAAAGCATCTTGGAGAATGTATCTCCATGTCTAGGAAGTGCTTCGAATGTGATAAGACTGGTCCAATTTCATATGACTATAAGGGGATGATCTAGTATGTAATGAATAGTCAGCAATATGATGTTTTAGTTGCAATTATGTTAGGAATTATTCCAATGTGTGTCCAAAGATGATTACATAGGGTGGAAACTAGAAAAATAAAAAAATTCAGGACATGGAAAAAAATTCGACCACTATTGTTGATATAGGACTATAAAATGATGTGGTGGCAGGCATGTTATGGGTCTTTTCAGAATATTCTAAAACTCTCTTTAAATCTGGATATTTACATTCTTTCATTTCTGAGATCATTACAATGAAATAAGAAATATCACCTCATGATTGTGATATAAAATATTTGGTAAAGAATCATGGTAAAAGTATCAAAGAAACCTATATTTATTGGAATCTTCATATTATCATGGGTGGTATTTTCTTTCCTATAAATATTATTGAGCTTCCAATAGTGAAATTTCATATCATTTTGGGTATGAATAGTCTTTTAGTTTTTCATGAAAAACTATAATGTAAATCCGTTAATGTTTTATTAAATGAATTCATACCTTTTATAACATAAAAAGAAGAAGATATATTGATTATATATGGTATTTAAATTTATCTAGATCCTTTTTTTGAAAAGAAAGAAACAGTTTTGATTGGTGACATTATAGCTGTGAATGAATTTATAGATGTTTTTCCTGATTAATTGACTACTATTATTCCAAATAGGGAGTTTGAATTTAATATTGATTTAGTGCATGATTCTAATCCTATTTTTATAATTCTTTATCAAATGGACCATGTATAATTGGTGTAATTGAAAAAACATTTTTCAAGAATTACTTAATAAAGTATTCATTTAACCTGGCACTTCACCTTAGGGGGATCCTATTTTATTTCTGAGGAAGATAGATGGATCTATGAGACATTTTATTGATTAAATAGACTTTAATAATATTTCAATTAAGAAATAGTATCATTTTCCTCATATCCATGATTTGTTTGATCACCGCTATTATGATTAGTATTTTTCAAAGATTGATTTAAGGTATGGGTGCTATCAGCTAAACATGGAAGAGGATTAAATTCCAAAGTCATCATTTTGAATGATATATGGGAATTAGGATTCTCTAGTAATGACCTTTGGTTTAACTAATGCACATTATATGAATATGAATCCCATGAATGGAGTATTTCATCAGTTTTTGGATCAGTTTGTGGTTGGGATTATGGATGATATTTTTATATATTCTAAAAGAAATGTAAAACATAAAAGTCCCTTAAGTACTGTTTAAGAAACTACAAAATAAAATAAACTCTGGGGAAAGTTTCTTAAGAGTGAATTTTGGTTGTAAGGATATTATTTCAATGAAAATATTATTTCTAAAGACAGAATAACTTTTGATCCTTCTTAAACAAAAAATTTTGAAGACTAGCCAGGACCTTCTAATGTAATAGAGATTCTTAGTTTTCATGGATTAGTGACTTATTATATACGGGATCATGAAATATTTTCTCAATTATCTATCCCACTAAATATTTTAACATGTAAGGCAGTTGAGTTCATATGGAAAAAATAATGTGATGATTGTTTTTGATAACTAAAAAGAATATTGGTAAATTCAGTAATTTTGGCCCCGCATTATTGGAATATTGAATTTTTTATCTACAATGATGCCTAATTAAATGGAATTTTTTGTTTCTTAATTTAGAATCATATGTTAATTAATTTTTCTTCACATTAGATACAACATCATGTGGTAAATTTCCCTATGCATGGTTTGAATTAGATGATTTTGTTTTATACCAAAAATTTTGAGGCATCATTTTTATGGTGTATTGTATAAGATATATATTGATCAAAAAATTTCAAAGTAAATATTCACTTTTAAATAATTAAATATGAGACAAAGGAGATGGATGAAACTAATTAAGGACTATGATTTCACAATTTATTACTATCCTAGAAAAGAAATCAATGTGGTTGATGGTTTGAGTCAAAAATACAATGGTAAATTGATCATGCTATGTTTGGAACATGATCCTTTTGTTAATGATTTGATAAAAATTTTCTTGGATGTTATTGGAAATGGAAATTAAAATATTTGTTTCATGTGTTATTGAAATAATATCTATCAGAAATAATTAATAAATCCTATAATAAAGGAATTGACTTCCAGGGAATTGAAGAATTGGTTCAAAAGGGTAAGTTACCTTAATTTAACATAGATTAAGATTGTGTTTTTATATTTTGGAAGACATTATATAGGCCTTGAGATTCACTATTGGAGAAATATTTTTTAAAATATTCTCATAATTTTCCATTTTCAATTATTGTTTCCAACACTATGTTGTACAGAGACCGTCAGGAGTATTACTGGTTGAATGGAATAAAAATATATATTGCTGATTTTACAAAGATATGATTGACTTTCCAACATGTTAAAGTAGTGTGATAGTTTCCAAAATGAATGCTTCAACCTCTTCCAATTCTATAATGAAAATGGTAAAATATATCAATGGGCATTATTGTGGGAATACCAAATACTTCCCGAGGTAAAAATGTGATATTGGTTATTTTTTATCGATTGACCAAATATTCTCATTTTTTTACCATTAGAGGTGCACTATCTCTATATAAGAATTCTCAGTTTTATATTAAAGATATAGTCCAGATACATGGAGTTCCTTCTATATTGTATCTGATCATCACCCTAGGTTCAATTATATATTTTTGAATGGAATTCAGAAGTTGTTGGGTACTGGAATAAATTTCAGTATAGCTTTCCATACTCAATAAGATTGCTAGTTAGAATGTATAATTCAGAAGTTGGATGATATGCTCATTGCATGCTCAATTGATTACTAGGGAAGTTGGGATCAACATCATTCTTTGGATGAGTTTTCATATAACAACTATTTTTATTCCAATATACAAATTGAACCATTAAACGCATTATATGGAAAGAAGTGTAAAACTCAATCTATTTGGGATGGATTGGGTGAATGGATATTCATGGGACCATAATATGAAGAGGAAATGGAAGATAAAGATTAGTTGATTTAAAGACACATGGGGACATCGTAGTAAATGAAGAAATGTTATGTGGATAACTTAGAGAAAAATATTTCATCTAATGTGGGTGATCATGTCTTTCTCAAATTCTCTCCATGGAATAGTGTGATTCATTTTAGTAAAAAAGGTTAGCTGAGTCGAAGTTTCATTAGACCCTATGAAATCCTTGAGAAGTTTGGATCACTTTATTGAAAATTGTCTTTACTTATGAGTTAGTCCTTAGTAATAAAATACATTTCATGTTTCAATGATACGAAATTATATACCAGATCCATCTCATATTTTGAGTCAAGAAGTAGTTCAGTTGGAATAGAATCATTCTTATGAGCGAGCAGAGATTCTTAACCATAGAGAGAAAGAGTTGTTGAATAAGGTGATTCATTGTGTTACAATTTTATGAAAAAACCATATGGTGCTTTGGGGAATATTGGAATAAGAAAATTCTATGAGGGAGAAATACCCCCAAATTTTTTGATAAGTGAATAATAATTACTAAGACATAATTTCCAAAAGGGGGAAGGATGTAACTCCCTTGTAGTTATTGAATAATAGGTTTTAATATTTATTGATATTTTTGTATTATATATTGATTTTACCTTAATATGGACGCAATTTATGACAGTGTACTTGACGCATAATAATGTTTTCTCTAAAATCTTATATTTTCACACAATACTGAGTTTTATCGAAAAAATATATTATTAATATAGTTATATTAAATGGAAGTTAATTTAACATACCAGGTAAATAAAGAATAATAAATTTTCATATTTATTAATATTTGTGAATTAAATATTAATTTTACTTTAAAGGGGTTGCCATGTTCGATAGCGTACTCGATACGCAACGATGAGTTTCTTTGAAAACTTACGTTGCACACTAGTAATATAATAATATTATTTTAAATGGTAGTTAACACGTATTCTTTGTATTGGCGGGAATGGATAGAAATAACTAAAATATGATTATATATGTTTTTTAAATTTTTTACAATAAAAGATAAAGGCTTAAAATATGGAAATAATTCAATTTTAGGCATTTATACCCTAATTTTCACTAAAGGTTCACTTATCGCCTTTTGATGGCGAACCGTCATTAAATATAGTTTTGATCACTCTTATACATTCTATTGGACCAAATATACCTTTTTTTTAGAATCGGGACATCAAAATTTACTTTGTGTAATTTTTTGGTATTTTTCCGATAAAGTTCATTTTTTAATGAATAGTGAAAAATGTTGTATTTTAATTCAAAACCTATTTTTAATCAAATTTATTTATATTATTAGATTATCATTTTAATTGGTTTTAAAGTAAAATTAGAATATATTTTTACCATTTAATCCAATAGTAGTCATTGGAATTAATTTCACTTTGAAATCGGACTTAAACTAGTGTCAATCTTTTGATACTTATTGGTTCATAAAAACACGCTATTTGCTCTGACAGCGGGAATTAATTATTAAATTAATTAATGTAACTTATATGTTTTGAATTTTTTAAAATAGACATAATTTTTGAATTCAGAATATCAAATATAGCTTAGGGTAAATTTTTAGTATTTTTCTGAAAAACTTCAATTTTTGATGAATAGTGAAACCACTAAGTGGTACTTAAAAAACTGATTTTTCGTTTAAAATAAATTTTACCACCTTTGTGTTTTGAATTTCAAAAATCCGACATACATGGTTTTCATTAGGAATTAAAATGTGGTTCAATGGGATTAAAATAATTTTTTGGTGAATAGTAACTTTTAGGTTTATTAATCGCGATTGGAGGTAATTAGTGTAGTTTAAGGTAAAAATAATGTTTTAATAATATGGAATGACCTAGAAACATATCCTACCCTTATTGTATATTTCATGGACTACCAAGACAATACATGGGTCAACTTGGGGACCCCATGAAGCCACTTTGGAAGGAAAATAACATTAATATCTTTTTATTTAATGTTAAAGTAAAAATGTCTCAAACATGAGTTGTTTTACTAAAACAATTTTTAAATGGGGTTATACAAGTCATATTTTTCACTATAAATATTCATTAGAAAGATAAAAATATTTTCTACATCATGATATTTTTTTCATAATTTTTAGATACTAAATAAATTAAATTATTTATGGCACCATGATGATGTAGCGATTACCTCATTATTTAACGATTTAAATAAAATGAAAATATAATGTAAACTCTTAGACCTAAACTTGTAAAAAACCTATTGTATGGGTGGATTTAGAAATCTTATCACCTTATCCTAGAATTATATCAATGTGTGACCTCTTAAATCCGAAACTCATTTTAAAATAAAGTAACATTTCTTTACTTTCCAAGAGTGCCCCTCCTCTCCTCTTATAAAAGGCCCCCACCTCTACCACCTTACCCACACTTCCAAAGACTTTGGCTTGGCCAAACCCTACCCATTTTGTCTCTAAACATCCCTATCTAACTCTTAGAAGACTAACTTTTGGCAGAAGTCTTCCCAAGGAATCCTTTGAGCTCATATCTAAGAGAGTTACCCGATTTTAAGGTAATGTCTTCACTTGTGTCCTTTTGTTTTATTTTGCTTCTCCAACCCCCTAAACTCTTTTTATTCATTTATTTTGTAACAACTCCAGTATCTTCAATATAATAGGATGTTTTTATAAGAATATTTCTAGATACACTTATACACACCTACATCTAATGGTTAAAGAACATACTGTTTCTGTGGATGGAGAATTTCTACCTCATGAAACGAAGATTGTTCAATATTCTTCCAACACATTCAAAGGTGGCCATTAAGATTTCAATATATTTATATATGATATATAATATGTTTATGTCTTCCTTAAGCATCTGTATTTTTCATTTATGGCACACCTTCATGGCTTCCATTATGGGTATACGCGATATCTTCATTTTAGGAAGTGCGGACTACCGCCCCCTCAAAGTGATTTGATTTGTTAATGCGATATGTGGGAAGTATACAGGATTGATTTAGAGTTATTATATATGATTTATGTTACATATAAATGATGAATATAATTCTGTAATTAAAATATACATACCTCTCATTTAGTTTTAATTCCATTAATATGACAAAGAAATGAAAGTAGCGTTCATGCGTACGTACAGCTTACCGTCTCCATGAACGGTGAATTTCATTTCTTACCTCTAAATGATTATGTAATATTATAAATACATGTATATTCTGGATATATATGATATATATTATATCCAAATCATGAATATCATTCTGGATATAATGAACCTTTGACCACACGAACAACATGTAATTGTAAGAAGTTCACTTTTGACTCAAGTACCAAATATCGACAAACGACCGTTATCAACTTAAATGACTATATAATGTTCATAACATGGTAATAAGTGATATAAAAGGAATAATGAACTTGAAAAAGGTTCTTAATCAAGTAGAAATTAACTCAAGTTTGTTATTCAGGACGTTAAAGAACGATCGAGTCAAGTCAGACCTGAGGTAAGGGACTTTGTCTCAATCTCCTTTCATTGAGGCATATTTTTGTTTTATAAACCACTTTCTTTAATACGGTGTATAAACCCCTTTGACTTTTATGTTTATTCAAAAGGAATCTTTTTATACGAAGCGTTTTACTAAACGAAAAAAGGGAATATTTTTTTCATACGTATGCGGCGACAACGACTTCTCCGCCGCCGCGAGTATTATTTGGTCTTTGGATTCCTCAACAAGCCGTAATGTTTTTAAAATGAAATAAATACCATATACTATTTTATGTATTTTGGTATTGAAAATGGTTTTTATAATGGATTTTTTATGTCAATATATTTATGTGATATATTGTGATCAAAGTGTGGAAATGTTTTCTTTCCATTATATTTGTTTTATGTTTTATGATTTTATATTGGTACTTGGACATTTGACGGGTGGTTACATGATAAACCATATGACAGGTGGTGTCGTGAATACCAGTATGGGTAGTTACGTTATAACCTCCAATTCAATGGGTATGGAAGTCGGTTGTATGGCTATTCCATTAAGTGATATGTGTGGAAGTCGACCGTATGGTTATTCCATTTAAGTATGTTTATGTCCCAAGTTACCTTTATATGTTATGTGATCTTTATATGGATTTTATGGTAATCTTTTGGTTACAAAAGGGTATGTAATGATCTTTTATTCAGTGAAGAGTTTTTACTACTTCATAAAGGTGAAAAGTATTACTTTGATAAAGTATACATGGTTTACTTGTTGTTTTGATAAACTAATAGTTTTCATTCTTTGTGTATCCCTTACTGAGCTTTTTATGCTCACCCCAAGTTTTTTTTTGAAATGTTTTTCACAGGACTTATTGTGGAATAGGGTCAAGGATGGGATCAAGGCAAATTTATGCTATATAAAACATGGAACTAAAAATGTTTCTTTTTAAGAGTTTTTTTATTCTATGGAAACTTAGTAGAATTGTCTACTTTGTAATCTTTTGAGATGTAATAGTTATGTTCTAATTATCTAAATTCTATACCTGAAAAGATCCTCAATGTGAATTATTTATTTAATTCAATATTAAGTAAGGTTTAAGGTCGGGGCCTTATAGTTGGTATCAAAGGTCGGTTTAGACAACTTTAGGAGTTAGAAAATTTGTAAATTATAAATTAATTTATGGTATGACTGAAATGATATAGAATTTAAAGATTACCATGTTGCTTCGCCTAAGATATTTCTGTGTTCAGAATGGTTTTCCGTAGAGGAAACAAAGCAGCTATGTTGGGACGACATCAGGAGGAAGACAACCTTCCAAATCAGCAACCTGAGATGGTCGGAATCGGAACTGAACCGTTTGTTGCAGTGACGGCACAGTTGACTCAGGATATAAATGGTGGTGGTATCCATGCACGAGATCAGCCAGATCAACCGTAGAGGAACATGTCAGTGGTGGAACATTTCATGAGGCAACATCCCCTATCATTAAGAGGATCATCTGACCCTGTGCAAGCTGAAGGGTGGATTAAAGTACTGGAGAAGATTTTTGATGTTATGGGGTGTTCAGAACATCAAAAGGTTAGTCTTGATGTTTACCGTTTTGAAGGTGAAGCTGATCAGTGGTGGTCGATGGTGAAAAATATCAGGGATAGTGATGAGATTGATTATCTTCACTAGGACTAATTCAAAGGTATGTTTCTTGAGAAATATTTTCCTAAGGTGGTTCGTCTTAGGATGGAAAGACAGTTCCTAGAATTGAGGTAGGAGGATGAATCAGTTGCGGATTATGAAGCTAAGTTCACTCGATTGGCAAGGTATGCTCCAAACTTCATACGAGATATTGATAGTAAAATAAACCGTTTTTACTCAGGGTTAAAGCCAAAGTATCAAAGGGATTTAGCTTCTCGTGAGTTCAAAAGTTATGAAAAACTTGTTCGATGTGTGGAGAAGGTGGAAATGGAATTTTCCAATGATCAGGTGTTCTTTAAAAAACGACAGAATAAGAGGTCCAGTTGGCAGGCAAAGGGGAAGAATTCATCAAAGAAGCAAGGAGTTAAGAAAACCAAATATCCATCATATGAGAGGTGTGGTAAAATGAATCCTGTAGAATTTTTATCCAAGTCTGGAAAGTGCTTTCGTTGTGGTAAGTTAGGTTATATTGCTCGTAACTGTAAGGAAGATGATCAAGTAGGCAATGAAAAGTCAGTGGTAAGATGTTTTAAGTGTAATGAAATGGGTCATTATGAAAATGAGTGTCTAATGAAGAACTCAACTGAGGGAAAGCAGCCAGACTACAAGCAGAAAGGGGTGGTGAAATCCTTTGCAACTACTTCAATAGATGTTGGACCATCGAATGAAGTAGTATCAGGTACACTGTTTTTTTTTTCAGATTATGCCAATGTGTTTTTTGATTCAGGGTCTACACATTCTTTCATTTCTGAGAAGTTTTCTATTAAATTGAAAATTCCATCTCAAGATATGAATCCAGAACATATGGTAAAAATGCCTGGAGGGAACGTTGAGACAAAAAGGAATTATAATAACCTTCATATCCTTGTGTACGGAAAGAATCTACCAGAAAACCTTATTGTTTTTCCTCTAATAGATTTTGGTGTTATTTTGGGCATGGATTGGATTTCTGTTTATCATGCTAAGATTGACTGCAGAGCTAAAATGGTTTCTTTTCAGAAAGATTTTCAGTTTGTGTACAAGAATGAACCCTTGATTTTGATAACATATCAGGAAGTTGAGAAACTAGTAAAATATGGAAATGAATGTTACCTTGCACATATTGTTGAAAATAAAGGAATTGTTCAGATTAATGATGTTCCAGTGGTAAATTAGTATCTTGATGTTTTTCCTGATGAGTTGTCTGGAATTATTCATGATCGGGAAGTTGAATTTACTGTTGACTTAGTTCCTGATTCTAAGACAATTTCAAAACCCCCTTATCGAATGGCTCAAGTTAAACTTTTAGAGTTAAAGAAGCAATTACAGGATTTATTAGATAAAGGTTTCATTAGACCTAGCACATCACCATGGGGTGATCCTATCTTGTTTGTTAAAAAGAAAGATGGCTCAATGAGACTTTGCATTGATTATAGAGCCTTAAATAACATTACTGTTAAGAACAAGTATCCTTTGCCTCATATCGATGATTTGTTTAATCAGCTCTAGGGAGCTCAGTATTTTTCGAAGATTGGATTGAGGTCGGGGTACCATCAGTTGAAAGTAAAAGAAGCAGACGTTCTGAAGACTGTGTTCTGTACTAGATATGGCCATTATGAATTTGTAGTTATGCCTTTTGGGTTAACCAATGCACCTTCTGTATTCATGGACTTAATGAATAGAATTTTCCATGATTTCTTGGATAAGTTTGTGGTGGTTTTCATTGATGATATTTTGGTGTTTTAGAAAAGTAAAGAGGAGCATAAAAGACATTTAAGGGTTATTTTTCAAACCTTAAAAGAAAAGAAATTGTATGGGAAATTCATCAAGTGTGAGTTTTGGTTGCAACAAATTTCTTTCCTTGGTCACATTGTTTCTAAAAATGGGATAACTTTTGATCCTGCAAAAACAAAGGTTGTTGAATAATGGCCAAGACCCACAAATGTAACTGATTTTCGTAGCTCCCTTGGTTTGGCAGGCTATTACCGAAGGTTTGTCAGAAATTTTTCACAGTTATCTAGTCCAATGACTAAGCTAACTCGGAAGGGTTTAAGTTTATTTGGACAAAAGAATGTGATGATTGTTTTCAGGAACTGAAAAGAAGATTGGTGAATGCTGCAGTTTTGGAACTACCTTCCAGGAATGGGGAGTTTGTTATCTACAGTGATGCTTTGTTGAAGGGAATTGGTTGTGTCCTTATGCAGAATGATCAGGTAATTTCATATGCTTCACGTCAGTTGAAAACTCATGAGGTAAATTACCCTACACATGACTTGGAATTAGCTGCTGTTGTTTTTGCTCTAAAAATTTGGAGGCATCATTTGTATGGAGTAAAGTGTGAAATATATACGGATCACAAAATTTTAAAGTATATATTCACTCAGAAAGAATTGAACATGAGACATAGGAGATGGCTGGAATTAATCAAGGATTATGATTGTACAATTCATTACCATTCGGGAAAAGCAAGTAAAGTGGCCGATGCTTTGAGTCAAAAAAGTAATGCTTCATTAACTATGCTACGTTTGGAACGAGATCCTTTGGTTTTTTATTTGATGAACTTTGGAATAGAAGTTGTTGGTGCAGGAAGTTCTTCTGTTTTGTTTCAGGTATCAGTGAGATCATCCCTATCAGACAGAATTAAGCAAGCATAGAGGGAAGACAGTGAGTTGTAGAAAAAGGTAGATCTGGTTCAGAAGGGTAAGTTTCCTGAATTCAACATTGATAATGATTGTGTTTTGATGTTTGGGAAGAGATTATGTGTCCCTGGTGATTCACAGTTGAAGAATGAGTTGTTATGTGAGGCTCATAGTTCCCCATTTTCAGTTTATCCTGGCAGTACGAAGATGTACAGGGATCCGCGGGAGTATTACTGGTGGGATGGAATGAAAAGAGATATTGCTGTTTTTACTGTGAAGTGTTTGACTTGTCAGCAGGTTAAAGCAGAGTGGAAGTTACCGAAAGGGATGTTTCAGCCTTTACCAGTGCCTGAGTGGAAATGGGAAAATATATCCATGGACTTTGTTGTGGGATTACCGAGGACATCTCGAGGTAATAATGCAATCTAGGTTATTGTTGATCGGCAAAAGAGCCTCAGCCCAGTTGGTGAGGACTCGCTAGGTGCATCCAAGAGACCCAGGATCAAATCCTGGTGGAGGCATATTTCTGGGTACTGTAGCAGCACTGTAGCAGTACTATAGCAGTACTATAGTAGGTACTGTAGCAGGTACTGTAGCAGGCACTGTTCGGTACTGTAGCAGCCGAAACTATTCATCTATCTGTGCCTTCGGGCCACTAGTTTGGTTCTCGGGTCCTGCAAGGCTTTCGGGCCACCAAAGCCCTTCGGGCCAGTTGATTCTCAAGGCCTTCGGGCCACCTTAAGGCCTTAGGGCCACCCCAAGGCCTTCGGGCCACATGAATGCATGCCTAGACACACTACAAAAAAGGAACAGCCCCAGAAGAGGATTCAGAGCAGGTACACTCACCAGAGCAGAGCCAAATTGATTGACAGAATGAGAGGGTATGGCTATGCCATCGGTACCAGCCTGTGCTTGCACATGAAGCCTAGCCAGACGGTCATGCAAAGGTGGAGAGCTACTATCAAAGATGCAGATGTTGGGGAGGGGTAGTTCCTTGTAGATAGTTTGGTTGAATTCCCTAAAGACCTTCGGGTCATGTAATCTCTTAAGCATACGGGCCATGTATTCTCTGAGCCTACGGGCCTTGTAAGGGTTCCCTCTCATCCCTTGAAAGAGGGGTTATCAAAATCAACAAAAAATGAAGACCTTTGAGCCATTCAGGTCAGGGTTATTGTTGATCGATTGACTAAATCTGCTCATTTCCTTCCTATCCGAGATACTTTTTCTCTAGATCAACTTTCTCGATTGTATCTTAAAGAGATAGTCAGGTTACATGGAGTTCCCCTCTCCATTGTGTCTGATTGTGATCCCAGGTTTACTTCTAACTTTTGGAAAGGCCTTCAGAAGTCATTGGGTACTAAATTAAATTTTAGTATAGCTTTTTATCCGCAATCTGATGGGCAGTCAGAACGAACAATTCAGACCTTGGAGGATATGCTACGATCTTTCTCTATGGATTATCAGGGAATTTGGGACTAACATCTTTCTTTGGTTGAGTTTTCTTGTAATAACATTTTTCATTCCAGTATACAGATGGAACTATTTGAGGCATTATATGGGAAGCGGTGTAGAACTCCAGCTTTTTGGGATGAAGTGGGTGAAAGGAAGCTGATGGGACCAGAATTGGTAGAAGAGATGGAAAAAAAAGTTCAGTTGATTCAGAAACACATGAGAATAGCTCAGAGCAGACAGAAAAGTTATGCGGATAACTGGAGGAAGGATCTATCTTTCGAGGTAGGTGATCATGTTTTTCTCAAGGTTTCTCTATGGAAAAGTGTGATGCGATTTGGTAAGAAATGAAATCTGAGTCCAAGGTTCATTGGACCATATGAAATTATGGAGAGAGTTGGATCAGTTACATACAGAGTGACATTACCTCCGAGTTTATCTCAGGTACACAATGTTTTTCATGTTTCAATGTTGAGAAAGTATGTGCCATATCCATCTCATGTTTTGAGCCCGAAGGTAGTTCAGTTGGAAGAGAATCTCTCTTATGAAGAACAACCAGTCCAGATTCTTGACCGAAGAGAGAAGGTGTTGTGAAATAAGGTAATTCACCAGGTAAAGGTTTTGTGGAAAAACCATATGGTTGAAGAGGCAACGTGGTAATCTGAAAATGCTATGAGGGATAAATACCCCCACTTATTTTGATAAGTGAATAAAATTGTGAGGACGCAATTCCCAAAAGGGGGGAAGGATGTAACATCCCAGGTAAATAAAGAATAATAAATTTTCATATTTATTAATATTTGTGAATTAAATATTAATTTTACTTTAAAGGGATTGGTATGTTTGATAGCGTACTCGATACGCAACGATGAGTTTCTTTGAAAACTTACCTTACACACTAGTAATATATAATAATATTATTTTAAATGGTAGTTAACACATAGCCGTTGTATTGGCGGGAATGGATAGAAATAACTAAAATATGATTATATATGTTTTTTAAATTTTTTACAATAAAAGATAAAGGCTTAAAATACGGAAAGAATTCAATTTTAGGCATTTATACCTTAATTTTTACTAAAGGTTCACTTATCGCCTTTTGATGGTGAACCGTCATTAAATATAGTTTTGATCACTCTTATACGTTCTATTGGACCAAATATAACTTTTTTTAGAATCGGGACATCAAAATTTAATTTGTGTAAATTTTTGGTATTTTTCTGATAAAGTTCATTTTTTAATGAATAGTGAAAAATGTTGTATTTTAATTCAAAAACACTTTCTAATCTAATTTATTTATATGATTATATTATCATTTGAATTGGTTTTAAAGTTAAATTAGAATATAATTTTACCATTTAATCCAATAGTGGTCGTTGAAATTAATTTCACTTTGAAATCGGACTTAAACTAGTGTCAATCTTTTGATACTTATTGTTTCATAAAAACACGCTATTTGCTCTGACAGCGGGAATTAATTATTAAATTAATTAATGTAACTTATATGTTTTGAATTTTGTAAAATAGACATCATTTTTGAATTTGAAATATCAAATATAGCTTAGGGTGAATTTTTGGTAATTTTCTGAAAAACTTCAATTTTTGATGAATAGTGAAACCACTAAGTGGTACTTAAAAAACTGATTTTTCGTTTAAATGAAATTTTACCACCTTTGTGTTTTGAATTTAAAGAATCCTACATACATGGTTGTCATTATGAAGTAAAATTTGGTTCAATGGGATTAAAATAATTTTTTGGTGAATAGTAACTTTTAGGTTTATTAATCGTGATTAGAGGTAATTAGTGTAGTTTAAGGTAAAAATAATGTTTTAATAATATGGAATGACCTACACACATGTCCTACCCTTATTGGATATGTCATGGCCGACCAATAAAATCCATGGGTCAACTTGGGGACCCCATGGAGCCACTTTGGAAGGAAAATAACATTAATATCTTTTTATTTAATGTTAAAGTAAAAATGTCACAAACATGAGTTGTTTTACTAAAACAATTTTTAAATGGGGTTATACAAGTAATATTTTTTACTATAAATATTAATTAGAAATATAAAAAGATTTCCAACATCCTGATATTTTTTTTATAATTTTTACACATTAAATAAATTAAATTATTTATGGCACCATGATGATGCAGCGATTACCTCATTATTTAACGATTTAAATAAAATGAAAATATAATGTAAAATCTAAGACCTACACTTGTCAAAAACCAATTTTATGGGTAAATTTAGAACCCTTATCACCTTATCCTATAATTAAATCAATGTGGGACCTATTAAATCCAAAAATCATTTTAAAATAAAGTAACATTTCTTTACTTTCCAAGAGTGCCCCTCCTCTCCTCTTATAAAAGGCCCCCACCTCTACCACCTTGCCCACAATTCCAAAGCCTTTGGCTCGGCCAACCCCTGCCCATTTTGTCTCTCCACATCCCTCTATAACTCTTAGAAGCCTCACTTTGGGCATAAGTCTTCACAAGGAATCCTTTGAGCTCAAATCTAAGAGAGTTACCCGAATTTAAGGTAATGTCTTCACTTGTGTCCTTTTGTTTTATTTTGCTTCTCCAACCCCCTAAACTGTTTTTATTCATTTCTTTTGTAACAACTCCAGTATCTTAAATATAATAGTATGTTTTTATAAGAAGCTTTCGAGCTACACTTACACACACCTACATCTAATGGTTAAAGAACATACTATTTCCGTGGATGGAGAATTTCTGCCTCATGAAACGATGATTGTTAAATATTCTTCCAACACCTTAAAAGGTGGCCATTAAGATGTCACTATATTTATATATGATATATAATATTTTTATGTCTTCCTAAATCTTCTGTATTTTTCATTTAAGGCACACCTTCATGGTTCCCATTATGGGTATACGCGATATCTTCATTTTAGGAAGTGCGGACTACCGCCCCCTCAAAGTGATTTGATTCGTTAATGCCATATGTGGGACGTATAAAGGATGGATTTAAAGTTATTATATATGGTGTATGTTACATATAAATGATGAATATAATTCTGTAATTAAAATATACATACCTCTCATTTAGTTTTAATTCCATTAATATGACAAAGAAATGAAAGTAGCGTTCATGCGTATGTACGACTTACTGTATCCATGAACGGTGCATTTCATTTCTTACCTCTAAATGATTTTGTAATATTATAAATACATGTATATTCTGGATATATATGATATATATGATATCCAAATCATGAATATCATTCTGGATATAATGAACCTTTGACCACACGAACAACATGTAATTGTAAGAAGTTCACTTTTGACTCAAGTACCAAATATCGACAAATGCCCGTTATCAACTTAAATGACTACATAATGTTAATAACATGGTAATAAGTGATATGAAAGGAATAATGAACTTGAAAAGGGTTCTTAATCAAGTAGAATTTAACTCAAGTTTATTATTTAGGATGTTAAAGAACGATCGAGTCAAGTCGGACCCGAGGTAAGGGACTTCGTCTCAATATCCTTTCATTGAGGCATATTTTTGTTTTATACACCACTTTCTTTAATACGGTGTATAAACCCATTTGACTTTTATGTTTATTCAAAAGTAATCTTTTTATACGAAGCATTTTACTAAATGACAAAAGGGAATGTTTTTGTCGTACGTATGTGGCGACAACGACTTCTCCGCTGCTGCGAGTATTATTTGGTCTTTGGCTTCCTCAACAAGCCGTAATGTTTTTAAAATAAAATAAATACCATATACTATTTTATGTATTTTGGTATTGAAAATGGTTTTTATAATGGATTTTTTATGTCAATATATTTATGTGATATGTTGTGATCAAAGTGTGGAAATGTTTTCTTTCCATTATATTTGTTTTATGTTTTATGATTTTATATTGGTACTTGAACATTTGACGGGTGGTTACGTGATAAACCATATGACGGGTGGTGTCGTGAATACCAGGATGGGTGGTTACGTTATAACCTCCAATGTATTGGGTATGGAAGTCGTCCGTATGGATATTCCATTAAGTGATATATGTGGAAGTCGACCGTATGGTTATTCCATTTAAGTATGTTTATGTCCCAAGTTACCTTTATATGTTATGTGATCTTTATATGGGTTTTATGGTAATCTTTTGGTTACAAAATGGTAAGTAATGATCTTCTATTCAGTGAAGAGTTTTTACTACTTAATAAAGGGAAAAAGTATTACTTTGATAAAGTATACATGGATTACTTGTTGTTTTGATAAACTAATAGTTTTCATTCTTTGTGTATCCCTTACTGATCTTTTTATGCTCACCCTAAGTTTTTTTTTTGAAATGTTTTTCACAGGACTTAATGTGGAATAGGGTCAAGGATGGGATCAAGGGAAAGTCATTCTATATAAAACATGGAACTAGACATGTTTCTTTTTAAGAGTTTTTTTATTCTATGGAAACTTAGTAGAAGTGTCTACTTTGTAATATTTTGAGATGTAATAGTTATGTTCTAATTCTCTAAAACTCTAAACCTAAAAAGATCCTCAATGTGAATTATTCATTTAATTCAATATTAAGTAAGGTTTAAGGTCGGGGCCTTATAGTTAACGCCTCACAATATTATTGGTGTGAATGAAAATTTATTACTATATTATGTTTAAACACGTTTTTTATATGTTTATTACTTTCATGCAATTAATATTATGTGCTTCAAATATGAATAAACCGAAATTTAAGCATAAAAAGCTCTAATATTCTTAAAAGGTAGTTTTACCACATATTTATGGAGATCCCATTTTAATTTAAATTATGATATTTTAATTAATTTTATATGACCAATTAAACATCTTATATGGATGCGGAATATCAAAATTTTATTTGGTTGGATTTTTTTTATTTTTATAATAATAATTATATTTAGTGAATAGTGAACAAAAATATTATGTTAATTCAAAACTACTTTTTAGTCTAATTTACTTATATAGTTAGATTATAATTTTAATTTTTTTAATGTATAATTATATAATTATTTTATCATTTAATCCAATATTGTTCCTTGGAATCAATTTCACGTTGAAATTTGACATAAAAAACTCTTTGAACTTTTGAACGTTTTTACTTCAAAAAACATGTTTTCTCGATCCGTCAACAAGATTAATTTTAATATAATTTTACAACATATATTAATTTTTTTTAAATGTACCTAAATTATTGTAATATAATGAAATTTTTGATCTAATATGATGAAAAAAAATCGTGATTAATAAACATTTCTAGTAGAACACATCCATCCTATCCCTCGTTCCATGATTCATTTAGCATTTCAACATTGTCTCCTTGAGCTCAACCACTACATCTGTGGATGGATCACGACCAAATATAATAATACCCTATTTGAGTCCATCAATGGAATCCCTCAAGGGATGCATAATTCACCCAAGTAATAAGGTACAATAGTCAGATGAAATTATAATCTGAATCCATGGTTCACCCATTTCTATTTAACACTTTAATAATAACAAGTTCAATTAACATTTCATTAGGCAAACAAAGGTCAAATCCAAATTCATGAAATATATTATCATGCAATGACAATCCACATAATTTTTGGCCTTTCATTTATTAACATGGTAACAATTATCAAAATAACAAACATATGAAAATTAAACTATTACATGGTTTATCATTTTTCATCTCATGTTGGTACATATCATATGACAATACTATCATGTAGATTAAACTATTACACAGATTTAGCATTAAATAACTCATGTGGGAACATTTCTAATAGGACACAAGCATGTAAATTAAATTAGTACATATCATTGACAATAATAACTCACGTGGTAAAATCATATAACCACACTATTATGTAAGTTAAACTATCACAAGGCTTATCCATTAATTATATCATGTGAAAAAATAATTCATTTTACCAAATTAATTTTAAAAAAACCATTAATTAAAATAAAGTAATTCATTATTGTAACCTTAGGAAAAATGCCCATAAACAGTCATCCATGGGAAACAAACCCTTATGGTGTCTCTTAATCAAGGAAAACAAATATTTATATGCTCCTTAACACCTAAAAATTTACCAAAACAACAATATGTAATGACAATAGGAAAAATTAATTCAAGGAAACAACCAATAAATGGTCTTTTGGAACTATGGAATATATAATCATGTTGAAAATTAGTGAAAGGAACAAGACCACCTACCTCATACTCATACAACTCTCCTTATACAGCTTTATCCTCTAATTTTTTTTAGATTGGAGTAGATATACAAAACAATCATAAAAAATAAAACCTCAATAATTAGGTTCAGATTAAGAATCAAAAAGAAATTATTAAGAGGGATCTAGATCTCACTGAAGGGGTTTCAATGAATCTAATTATGTTTGAATTGGATTTCTAATGAAAAATCAGGAGGAAATTCTTCTTCTGGAATTACTGCTCCCGATATTGGGGTGAGACCATCAGTCCGTCTGAAAAAACACAAGGCCACAACCTGTTTTAGTCATTAAAATAAATGTACAATTCATGTATTTGAGAATACATTTTAGTTATATGGTAGTTTTCCCTTCTCCTACAGATATTCCTTACACGTCATAAAAAGGACCTTCCGCCATCCATGCATAGCTTGTACTGAGATTACACAATGTGTAACCCCCATTAATGTTGTGTAATAGTCCTATAGAAAGAAACCATCATATTTTTCCTCTTGTTTCTTATGTACAAAAACTAAAAGGAAAGATCCATACCTTAAAAAAAGAACCTGGTTATTACAAACATCTCCCCTTAAATAAATTCATCCACGAATTTCCATTGTAAGGGTGGTGAAGAAATATCAACAAAAAATTCTGGCCACAATGATCGTACATCAACCTCCCTCTCCCAGGTCTTGTTCTTCACTCATCTGTTCTTCTGTTTCACCCATACTAAAGGAACATACTGTCCAGGGAGAACAATCGTGACATGATCCACAATTCATATAGGTTTCTCCTCAAAGGATTCATCTACATATAAATCAACCTCCTCAGTAGTCTCCTGGATAAGACGAGGTCCCATCATCACTACCTCTCCTACCTCCATCCAATACAAGGGTGAACAACATGGTCTTTTGTAAAAATCCACATATGGTGACATTTGAGAAGTATCCTAAAAAACTATTATTACATGAGAACTCAACCAAGGGTATGTGTCTCTCCCAAAAACCCCCAAAATCCAGGATGCATGCCTGAAGCATGTCCTCAAGAACCTGAATCTCACACTATGACTGACCACCTATATAAGGGTGGTAATCCAGTCTTAGATGCACCTGTGGACCCGATTCCCTCTATACCCCTTTCTAGAAATGAAATGTACATCCATCATTCCTATCTAAAATGATATAAAGCGGGAGCCCGTTCATTTATAAAATCTCAAAGATGTATAACCTCCAACGCTCATAAAAACTAAAGGTTTCCTTGATTAGTATGAAAATGTGAAATATTTTCCATCATTTTAAGAACAACTCAGATGAAATCATTACCATTACACCTCCACCAACAGAAAACACCACAAAGCCCGCCCTAGAGCATTCCAGAGATTCTAACAGCATGATTTTCATTTAACTGGGAGAACCCAAACACGATTAGGGGTATATCAGTGGCCTCATAGGATAGAATGGTCAAACCCTGACTAACCATATCAAAACCAATCCCACAATATTCTCTTGAAAGACATTTTAAACTATCACATCACACCCACCATCAACTGGAGGAGTGTTCCAACAAGTTCACATGAACCATTCACATAGATCTACATGGATAATGAGACAATCAATAACTATATGAATTATCTATGATATTATCAGCTTAGGAGGTCGGCGTGATTCAACAGAATCACAATGCCTTCTCCCAAGGAAACAAGCACCCACAACAATAAAAAGCGTGATTTAGATCCATACCACTGGAATCATTACCCAATTGTATGAATCAAATCCAAGACAAACAATAAGTCTATATTATCCTCATTTTTATCAACCTAAACTCCATGGAACTCACCAATGAGGTCCATAATACCTGTTACAAGCTAGACATTGGTGCAAGGCCAAAAATCCACATAAAAACCCTGACTAAATCCAGAGCATCATCCACTTGGTGGTCGCGTCAAAGGAAGTGGCGAGAATACATGATTATTTATAAGGGGTTCCAACAAGGAAACCCAAATAACACTTAGGAGTAACCTCGCATGTTCTAAAACTACATATCCATCACACCACATAGAAAGAGAACATGGACTTTTCCAAAAACATTCAATTATAGCTCAATGTATAACCGACTGTATATTTCTAAATCAATTATGATGTCAATATAAGAGACATGTTCATCTCTTAAGGAAGATCTCACTAATAGGATTTAACAGATTACCAAAAAAGGACAGCTGGACAACTACTGGTCGACCTCATGAAAGCAGCTCAACTTCACTAGCAGATGCATCATCATTTAACTGACTACAATGCCTTTATCCCAAGGAAATTCAATGATAGCTCATATTTAACCACCAAGTTCCATTCATGATCATCCGTTACTAAAAATGGATTCACATATAACCAACTTTAGAAATATTGTGATTCCAGGAAATAATTGACCTGAAAGAAGACTTGCAACCCCTAATAGAATTCAAGTAAAATTGACAATTTATAAATGGTCCTTTATTGTGAAACTTCTACTTGGAAAGACACTTTTAAATTTAACTAACATGACTCTCCCTAGCTTATAGTGTCTTAAAGTTCAATAATAAGGACTAAACACTCTCAAAAAAGTTAGTTCATAATCAACTTAAATGCACATGTGTCATTCTACAGACCACAATCACCACATCCCAACAGTAGGCATGAAAGCCAAAATTAAACTAACCCACGAGTCAAAACAATCATGTCCCAGAATGTCCTCCTGAGTAAGGGGATGAACATGGTTCCATAACATTCCGTTCACAATACTATATAGATAACCCGAGAACATACAAAACATCTCAAATCTCATCAATTTAACCGAACTCATCTGCCCATTTTAACATTTAATACTTGATGGGTACCGTGAATGTCATGATATATGAACTTGAGTATACAAGAAGAAACATAACATTCTGGGTAAAATTCATAGGATTTACACACTATGAATCCTTATACTAGATAGCTCACATAGGAATTGGATCAAAATCACATCATCTACATAAGCATTTAAAAATAAGATAACGTAGCAATTTACCCATCACTTATGAAAAGGGAGATTCGCATGACCTCCAAAGAAACTGAACATTCCTGGAGCATTTCTAACTTACCAAACCGGGCAATCATAAATTATCATTCCAATATTAAGGGTAAAAATTCAACAAAACCTCATATCTTAACAAAATAGATAACTAAATATGAAAGGTAAACAACGTCTTCTAAGAACTAACCCCGTTTCCTAACCCATGGGTAAGGTATAGGTGTTAAACAATGTGATATACTTCCATGATCCCATAACTATGGTTAGTTCTTGTCAACAACATCACTAATAGGAATCCTACGTGGGATCATTAGTTAAAAATGAAAAGGTGGAATCTTACATGGGATCCTCTAATGATAAACAAGAGAGGCATCCAACAACATGGATCCTCGTAAATGGTATACAGGAAAGGGATCCTACAACAGACTCCCTAGAATAGCATAGATCATGATAGATATCTCAAATCTCATATTAGATAAAACTCTCAACTAGGTTTTCCCAAACACCCAACCCATCATTCACACCCAATTTCACTCCCATGTGACAACTAAAAAATGACAACAAAAGGAGGCACCTCTCCATTTAGATAGAATCCCAAAAACTCCCATTAGGATTCCTCAGAATTGTCCAAAGGTTTCACCATCATGATCTATGAAAAAATGACACAAAATGGAAAACCCTTGGGTTTAATTCTGACTCTACTACTGTATGGCACAGAAAACACTCGAAGGGTTGAAAATGGCATCACACCACATGTCACCATCATTACATGGTGTGTCCTCCAGAAACTCCACAAAGTAATGTACTCTCACAAGACTATGTTTGTAACAACCCTAGGTACACGACATGTTAGATGGCTACACAATGTGTTCCCTATACGAGGTACATGCCTATGTCCCTAAACTGGTTTGGCAATTTACATGTTCAAGAAGTGTACTACTACATGGTGTGATACCCTAGAAGGGGTATGGACATGTAATCTATATGGATATGCACCCTTACATGGGAAGACATTCCAATGTGCATTGATACACAACCAATTACAAGTATAATAAATCTATACCCTATACATGGTGTGTACGACTTAAGAATTCATCTCCCCCAAATGGAAAGAACAAATGCCTTGTTACCCTGAACTACATGATTTGTGACCTAGGTTTCCCTAAAAAAATTACAATTTCCCAAAAACATTGTTTTTGAATGATAAAACAATGGTCTATCAAATTATAATCCCTGGGGACCCATACTCCTTAAAGGTTAATGCTTGGTTTCTACCTGTATCACATCACATCACAATTCAACATAAAAAAGTTACATTATCCAAAAAATGAGGATCCAAAAGGGCCCATACACCTCAGGGATGAATGATTGGTTTTTATATGTTTCATAACCTAACATTATTCAATTGAATTTCAAAACATGGTCCACCAAATTCTGATCCAAGAGGGTCCGTACACCTTAGGGACCAAAGCTTAGAGTCTACTGAATTCAAACCAAAACACGTAGAGATATATCTATCATAATAGCATCAATATCTATCACAGTAATTACCATAGCTGCATACATATCTATAATGAAATCTATCATGATAGCATGAAAATCATTAATTCTCTCAAAATGGCATAGAAATAATTCATGTCACATGATTTCTAACAAGTTCCTATATAATGAATGAGATGGAACACCACTATCTCAATGGGTTGAAATAAAATATATCCATATTAATATCTTTAATAACAACATAATACAAGTGTGTCACCCAATAGTTAAATAAAATCAACCATTACATATCAAAATTCAAATATAATAATTCATTCGAGGTAGTTTGTATTTTCCTTGTAATTGGGGTAGCTACTCTCAAGCACAATTTATTACCAAACTCCATTTCCTTCATATCCTTGTCTATAGATTCCATACAGTAAGTAACACTACAAAAAAACTACTCTGATCCCACATTGCAACATCCCAAATCTGAATACCACTCAAATGTTCCTGTAAGCATTGTCAATTGTCTCCTATCGACCGTTCAAAGTTCATGTGCTCTGCTAATGTGTATAGCAGCACTCGGGTTGAATCCTCCGTGATGATACTTTTTAATAGTCAATTGTTTTAGTTTATTGTATTCTGATTGAGGGGTTTATTTTCCGATCTTATGAAATGATTGATTTAATAAGATTTATTTAAGAAATTTATAAATATTTGGGTGGGTTCACCATTAGGTAGTTAAGCTTGTGATATCCTTGAGCCTTGCATTATATTGCACTAAATTAACACTCATGTCACAAGTTGATATTGATTGGAATTCCAAAGTGTTAAGGCATTAATCCAAAACTTAACTTAACTAATATTCTAATCTCATTTAGTAATTGATATTGGTAGTGTGTTTATGGTTCCAATAATCAATTTAATACATACGTTAAACAAAATAAGTCATTAATCCATGACATGTTACGTCTAACATACACAATGTTAATTTAAATAATATTCCTCGAGAAAAATATCAAAATCACTTAACATACCTATATTATAACTCAACCTAATGAGATATTTACTAATCCATTTTAGTTATTTGTAATCTGGTTATAATTATTATAATGATAAATTAAGGATATTGGAAAAAGAAAGGGATAATAAAAGATTGGTGCGGTGAACACACACACAAACAATGATGATAATTAAAAACGGTCTTTAGATTGAATGGGAAAGAAAAATAAGGGAAGGGGATTCAACTATATTTAAAATATTTTTAGAACATTAATATTAAAATACATATGGTTGATGTGAATAATAGATACTTAAGAAGAACCTTGCATTAAAACGGAATTACAAAGAAAAGACTTACAATATTTCCATAATGAAGAACACAAAAGTAAAAAAGAAACTAAGAGAGGATGAAGGGTATCTAAAGTGAAAAAACTGAGTATTTAAGGTCCTCCAAAGACCTTGTCACGGATTTGGTCATTATAATATGTGCTCCTCTAATCATAAATTCCAACCCCTTTGAACGAGATGAGGGGATGTATTTATAGCCCAAGGAAGTGGACTGTTTTCATTCCCAATATTTCCCTCCCCTTTCATCACCTTTTTGAAAATTCAGATAGACAAATATCAAGATTTCCCTTTCTTCAAAGTTGTATATACCCATGTTTTCCTAACAATCTCAAAATTTGGAAGAATTTAGACTTATGGAGACAATGTTATGTCCGTTTGATTAAACAATGTTAATCTGTCCATTTCAATCTAGAATTTTTAGAAGGAAAACATGTGAATTGATTTATTAATAGGAATATGCCTTCAAATCTGAATGATTCCTTCAAGAAAGTAAATCGCATATATCTCCTCCTCCACACTGCAAAATCTCATCTTGATGTGATTATTACATCCTGACATATGTCATGAATAGTGACTGGATTTTAATTTTCGGATAGAATGGTGGGCTGGAATTCAAAGCATCAGTTGGTCCCATTGTATTAGGAGTTGGACCTTGGAATTTTTTTCAATATTGATTTAATTTTTCCCCGAACATTGAAGGATAATTAATGTATTTGGACTTCTGGAGTGAGCCCAGTAATTCTATCTTCATGGATTGTCCAGTTTCTTCACAGATTATTTGGGCCTTTTTGTGTGGAACATATGTCCCTCAAAATGGATGATTTGGCCAAAGGTTACTTCTAATGAAATGTTTTAATTTGTGTAAGGAACCCTAAAAATAGTAATGCAATTTATATAAGTTGGGTGAGAGTTATTATTAAAACATTAAACATGCTTGATTCTGGATGAATTCAAATAGTGCCCTAAAATTATATTTAATATTTAAACATTATTATTTCACACAAACTAGGAACATTTCATATAAAATCAGAAAATGGAGTATATAAAAATTTATGAAAATATTAATAACATCAAATCCCCCACACATATCCTTTTTCATGTTCTCATGTGCAACAAATATAAAAACATGACAATATCATTTTCACTCACCAACAAATATTAAAATTTATTTTCCCCAATCAGGGGAGGCATAGAAAATTTAACACATCCATATTGAATTACACCACATGTTGTTAAAGAAACAATATTCCAAAAAATAATTTTTTTCATTCTAAAATTTAGAATTGGTAAATGGTGGCACACAAAACATATTCCTCTCATGATGATAAAATTAATTTATGGAGCTTCACTCATTCACCAAAAAAGTGAAAATCTTAGAGTTTGTAAGAGCTCTCAGATTTCACTCACTATCCTAAAGTGTTCAAAATCAAGAGGTATTTTTAGGTGTTCTATTGTGGCTATGGGACGGTAGGAAGATGATATCCAATAGATAAGAAAAAAAGGGGGTAAAACACCAACATGGAAAAATCAATGCACATTTTTTTTGAAATGATACATGAAAGGAAATGGAAACACATATTTACAAGGGAATGAAAATGTGAAATAAGGCACAATAGAGGAATTAAATTTGATGTGGATGAGAATATGGAATATTTACAAACCATAAATTGCTTCCCAATGACCTAAGTGTTCATTTTTTTCTTTTTTTCTTTTGTTTTTTTTTAAGTTGAACTTTAAATAGATCTCAAACTCATATCCCAGTCCATGATTGATCTCCTCATGACAAAAATTTTAATAGTTATAACAAGAACATAAGTTGAGGAAGTGTGATTTTTGACCCACACAAGACACAACCCTTTTTTGGATTTTATTTTGAATTTTTTTGAGGATTTTTTTCTGAACACTTGTAAATAACATTTACAAAATTACATAAATGAAGGTACACTACATACCCCAAAAGAAAATATATGGAAACCTATCCCCCACACCAAAATGGATGTTTTCCCTCAAGCTTATGATAACATGGTGAAATCAACAAAGGGTACCCAAAATGAAATATATTCCACCCACACATAAATTTCAAAAAATTATGCAATTAAAATTCATGTTGATATTTGGTGGGAAAAGGTATTGGGATTTTAATATGGCTATCAAAGAAATTTTTTTCATAGTCTTGAAGGGGGTTTCAAAAGTATGATTAATGTAAGAGAAATGGGAGGTTATTCATCTATTGTAATTCTCATGTGGTTCAAAAAATGCCACTATCATATTAATGCACACCAAAGTAGAAAATTCATCTCGAAAGTACAGAAACTCAAGAATCTAAAATGGGGGTGAAAACATACATTTTGAAAAGATTTCAATAGATGTCCTTGGCATGAAAGCAAGTGTTGTTCCTCATGGGTGGGGAAAATCATTTTACAAATCAAAAAAAATGTGCATTAAAATTTTGTTGGTTTTGACACAATATTCTTTATCCAAAGTCATGATTAAAATACAAAATTTTTGAGATTAAATCATGTATTTTGACTCTCCAAAATGGGTGGACAAAATTTGAACAATGGAAGGTTAGTAAGCATGAATATTTATTTTTCATAGTTTTTATGATTTTTTTCAGTTTTTTAGGTTCTTCTTTTGTTTTTTATAAAGACACACCTACATAAAAAGAAAGAGTAAATAAAAAAATGTGATCAGAAAAGTGGTAAAAATGATAATTATTGATGAAGAAGAAGAAATATATAGAGAGAGAGAGTATATGTGTTAAAGGGAAAGAGGTTCCCCTAGTTTGGATTTGGTGGGTTTCCATATCCATCCACCGGTGGGTCAACCATAGAAGTTGGGGATATGATGGAAGTCGATGTGGTTCCAGGATTGTTTTTCCTCTCATGGTGATGCTTTAAAATATGTTCATTAACTATGAATTACCTTTTTGAAGAGGGGTTTTATACTTGCACTTCACCAAATGGGTAAACATTAGTAATAAGAAAAGGACCTTCCCAATGAGAGTTAATTTCATAGCCTGGCCTAGGCGTGTGTTTTATTTTCTTATTTCTTTATCCTTAAATAATTTTTCTGGGGTTCGGGATGAGTCCCAGATGAATATTTTGAGTCTATATTAAAAAGTGTGCTTTTTGAGGTAACGTTATTGGGTGCGTCAGTGGAACACATTTTGGAAACTATACAAGTCTCCTCTCGGGTAACTGCGCATCCCGCTGTCTTTGGAAAATTGAAATAAAGAGTTTTTATATTTAAATCGCACATCTATTGTTGTCAATTAGAATTTTTTCTCCTATTAATAATTATTTTTATTATTACTTTTAAGACAAAATGAATATTTTTTTCATTTTTATTTTTATCATTATGATTATGACTATGATTATTATTTTTATCATTATGTTAAAAATAATTAATTAATGACGTTGTTAATGTTGTGGATAATAGTATTATTATTATTATTAAATATTTTTTTCTGTTAATATTTATTACTATTATTATTATTTCTATTTTTATCAACTCTATTTTGTCCATATAATAATTATTATTATACCTTTTATTGTTTTAATTTTTATCATTATTCATTATTATTCATTATTGTTATTTTATTATTGTTGTTGTTGTTGTTTTTATTAAATTTTATTTTATTTCCATTTCTTTATTTTATTTCTTTTATATTTTTCCTCCTTTACTCTCTTTCCACTAACCTTAAATTTTTAATTTCACCCCTATAGCCCTGTGTGCTGCCTCACCCCTCCCATCCCTCGGCACAAGCAGGACCCACTCGGCCTCCGCCTCTTGTTGCACTCCCCTCTCCTACACAAGCAGTCTGGATCAGCCATCCTTTGGATCCCATAACCATGCCTCCACCTATATGGCGACACCCCCCATGCGCAACGCTCTTCCCCTCGGGCACCCGCTATCTGCATGCCCTCAAGACACCCTGCACCGATCGGCCTTCCCTGTAGCACGGAAGCCCACCGCCCTAACCTCCTGCTTCTTACACACCTCCACAGCCCTTGAACCAGTCGGCTCCTCCCTTGCTCTAAGTGCCTCGCTCCCGGCCTCTTGACCTCCGCCCTCGGTTCACTTCCAACAATCCATTCCAGTGCAACCGGACGTGACCTACAGTATGACTCATATTTCTTCATCGCAGAAACCAGTGTATCCCTCTTTATAAACAACACCGAACCCCCCGTCTCCCTCAGGTGAGGCGTCCCCCCCCCCCCCGCCTTCCCTTAGGTGATGCGTGAAACCGAGCCTGCCCTCACCCTCCCCCTATAGCACCTCGTACCGATGTTGCCCAGTACCCCATCTTCGGTTCGGATTCCCTGCATAGTAGCACAGCCCTCCGGGTCACCCGCACGCTTCCTGGCTCACCCGCACCCTACCACCCAACCACCTCGCATCGTCGTTGTCCCGTGGCCCTCACCCGTAACCCCCCAAAACCTCTTGTTTAGTGCGCAATATCCTCTCCGACTGACTGACCAAACTTATCGGCTAATTTTTTAATATGGGTTTTAGGAAAACAAAAATTTGGGAAAAGGGGTTGGGTTCCGATATTTTTAAAATTAGGTCCGGGATGCGTGAACGCCGTTCACGCATCCTTCCGTGGCAAAGGATATGTGAACGTCGTTCACGCATCAACCCGAGAGGAGGGATGCGTGAACGGCATTCACGCGTCTCATAGAAGACTCAAATTCTCCTCAAAATGTATAACTATTAATTATAAACTAATACACTTAATGTAAAAATTAAGAAATATTAATAAATATCAATTAAATAATAGAAAATATTGAAATAATGTTAATAATTTTTAATAAATATTCATGAACAGTAGATATTCATTAAATAATTCTTAATAGAATGTCTTGAGTATTCTCTAACATATATTGTAGTGAAATATCTATTTCTATAAAGATCCTCATATGGTTCCATTTTTATTCTAAAGTGGAAACTTAATTTTTATACTTTCTAATACTCCATTTTCATTGTTTTTCTAATTAAATATTATTATATTTGTGAACAAATGAGTTACATGAAAAACATCTAGTGATTGTGATGAGTGAACCATGATCACATCATCACTATGCTATGTTCTCTAAGTTTCATTTCTAGGTCCAAGAGTAATATTTTTTAAGGCATGTGATCTCTAAAAAATATCATTTTATCTAAATAAGGTGTAATAAGTGATGTCATGGACATGACCTAAGTTTTGAGATGCATACTCAATAATCTCACTCTTTATATTGCGTACCAGTAGAAATTGTTTCCTTTTATAAAGTCTGAATATGTATCTTCTCAAAATTGGCCAAATGAACTTCTAATTCATATTGTAGTTTTCAATGTTGTCCATAAACAACCATACATGTGAAATCATGCTCAGAGTGTATCAATTATTAACCAAGGGTAGATAATCAAAATTATCAATGAAATGCTAAATCCTGCACATACTTCACCAAATATATTAAAAATTTCAAGTGAAAAGATAAATCTCCCCTTTCCATTCCATCTTTCCATCAATCAAGCTCTCCCCATTAATTGAAATGATAAATATAATTAAGAACAATGGATAAAGTGTGATTGGAATACCTCAAGTTTCAACTTCTTGAGATGATATGAATTTCAAGATTTGTCATGAAATAATCCTTGGATTTTAGCTCAAACTTATTCTTGGGAATAGTTTCTTTCACAGTTTTCCTGACTTCATTGTTTTTCATATTCCCAATGGAAGATTTTCGAACTATTGTTCCATTCTTCTACACTTTTTGTGGCCTTTTATTCTTATCAACATATGCATTCTGCATGGTTGGACTGAACCAGCACTCATCATAATTGTGACCACTTCTATTGCCATTTGAAATAATTAATATAATTAATATTTATCATTTAATTTAATCATATTATTTATTATACATATATATATACATTGGTAGATAATTTGATAATAGTAAGACACTTATTAACAATATAATAGAAGTCTAGATAACAGTAATACACATACAAAATGTATCATAAATCAAATGTCAACCTAATATATGCCTCTGGCGTGGATGCTCCTCTATCCCACAGTCAGGTGTATACTGGATGCGTCCACGCCGTGTCTGTCTACGTCTGTGCCCGGGCGTATGTTGTGCATCCTCATCGATAGCCACCTCAACATCCTCCTGTGCGATAGACGGTGGATGTACAGTCTCACCGCCTGTACCCTGGCCTGCATCTAAGGATAGTAGAAGCTGGCTGGAACTCTCACCAATATAGGAAATAGAAGGCTGCTCTGCTACAGATGACTGCAATAAAACATCAAACTCAATCCAGTCAGCATTTGTAAGTACCTTTGGCTGTGCCTGAGAAGCTGGAGGAGCATCTGACTAATCATGCTGAACACCCTCCTCCAGTGGAACAATATCATGTGGCTGAGCAAGCTGAGCAGCCTCCTCCTGTGGAATAACAGCATCCATAACAGGGTCGTCACCCCCAAGTACATCTACGTGAGGCTCAGCAGGCTCTACGGCCTCCGCAGCAGGCAATGCGGCCTCCGCATCAGGTGGTGGATCAAAGAAAATGCCATGATAAATCTCGTCCATCGACGGTAGCATCTGTCGTACAAGGCTGTGAAAATATGATGGGTCAGAGACAGCTCTCTCCACTAGATCAGACATATGAAGTAGATGACAAATACGAGCATCCTGCAAAAACAAATTCTGTTGTTAACTAATTTGAATAAAAAATATGTTGAACAGTGAAAGGAAGAATGCATACCAAGTCATGGAAGCCCCGTCCGTGCCGTGTCAGAAATCTGACTGGAGACCTGATGTACCAGCCTGCATAATCCATCTGATCCATCAAATGAAAACGTACTGTCCCTGCCCCTCGCAACTGGGACTCCCGTCATCTGTCCCATAACGCAACATATCTGGCATGGTAGCTCCTCCAATCAAAATCTCTCTTCCCTGACATCTTCAGAGAATGCAATGAATTCAACTGACTAGGCAGGTCAGGAACTGGCTGAAGGAATCCAAACTGTCTCATAACCCTATCTGTCTGATGCCACTTGACTATATGAAAATGAATTAGTGGAACCATGCAGGAGCCGATATCAAGCATCACTGTACAGTATGGGGGCAGACTCTGAAGGATATCATCTGTATATGGCATCCATGTAATCTGAAAGAAAAAATGAATAATCAACTAATAAATGAATAGATGTACAATAAAGAGTAAATATTTAACAATATAAATAATAATCACTTACATCGTCTGGTCGAATGTTGTCTAACATAAGTCTGTAGGCATGAACATCATGTCTGGGAGAATCTGAATGTCAATGCGCCTGACTCCACCTGTAGATAACATTTTTTTTACATTTCATAAAAGAATTTTATACAAGTAAGTTAGATATTATAAGGAATTAATAACATACCAACGTCCACGTGAAGCCTCTGATACAATATCTACGGGTAATGGCGCACGGGCATGTGGAGATAAACGAGGTATGTGCTCCCATACCCACATCTGTAGAAGAACCATGCATCATGTGATCTGCATCTTATCGATGCGACATGCGCTGCATAGGGCTCTGTATGTATATGCTAGGTAGGCAGACCCCCAACTATATCGGCCTGCCTGGTCCAAATCCTCCAAATAAGATAGATACATCAGGTGCACAAAAGTAGTAGAGTGGTCAACAAAAAGCATGCCACCGATTAGCCTCAAAATATATGCACGTGAAAATCGCAGCATGGTGACGTCATCAGCATCATCTGGTAAATGTGTGAAGGGATGGTCTAACCAAGGCATCCGCAATCTACCACCGACGATGGTCCGGCCATCATCCTGTACCTCTATGCCCAGAAGTCTATGAATAAGCTCAGGAAAATCTGATGAAACTCGGCCTGTCAAAGCATGTCCGTCGATAGGGAGGCCCAACATAATGGCCACATCCTACAACGTAATAGTCATCTCCCCCTCAATGAAATGGAAAGTATGCGACTCTAGTCTCCATCTCTCTACAAGTTCGGTAATGAGCTGATGATCAAGAAATGTGAAGTCGCACATCACTACTCCATAGAATCCAGCTCGATGAAGATGTGGGACGATAGCGGGAGGTGGTGCAGTATGATGGAAATGGTGAGATCTACGTACACTCAAGGGAGCCACAGGACGTCCCTCTAAAAGCAGTCGTGATACATGTGTAGCCTGAGATGTAAGTAATGGAAAAACTGCCATCTGCACACATGATATCATTGTTACTTATTAATAGTGGAAGCATGATATATTCATTTTTATTTGGTGTCACAATCAACATTAGCCTAGTCTCACAATCAACATTAGTTAATGATGCTCATACACTTAGATGCCATTACTAAAACTAGACATCTTATATGAAAACCAGAATTTAAAAGTGAAAAATTAATTATTTCTTCTTTTTTGTGAAATTAGGTTTGTTAATTTATCCATTATCCATTAAATAACCATTAACATTATTCCACATTAAAAATTAACAGGAAAAAATGAAAAATTAATTATTTCTTCTTTTTTGTGAAATTACGTTTATTAATTTATCCATTATCCATTAAATAACCATCAACATTATTCCACATTAAAATTAACAGGAAAAAGTGAAAATTTAATTATTTCTTCTTTTTTGTGAAATTACGTTTGTTAATTTATCCAAAATAAGGCACTTGAACTGCTCTAGAGAAAGTACAAATCACGCTCTAGAAAATTATATTTATCACAAAAATGGAGCAGGTACATAGACTCGATCATGGATGATGAGATGTGGAACTCTGTCCTGCCACTTGGGGACATCTCTTACGAGTATGTCCTTCTGGGTGGCTGATATTGCATCGTATTCTCCCTCCTCGTTGTCGAGGCCAATCCATCTCATTTCTTATGCGAGTTGACTTAGGTCTTCCTCGAGGCCGCAACCTGGTATCATGAAGCCAATAATTTTAAAAATGACAGACATTGAAAAAATTATAAATGAAACCAAAACCAAAATATGAAAACATGGAAATATCAGGGACGATGGTCGGTTGATCAGCAGGCAATGTGATAGAATGGAAGTCACCAACAGGCATCCAAGTAGCACTATAACAATTAACCAAAGTGCTCATGTGATACACCATGTCAACATATGGCTCCCATGATATATTTACCGAAGAGCAAGCTGCAATAACATGTACACATGGATATCTCAATGCCTGAAATCTGCCACAATCACAGTACATGTTGTCCAACATCACGACAAACACTCCACCATTAGTGCATGTACCCTGGTCGTAGCACTGTCTTACCCGAAAAATCCTCTTTTCCCTGTCAAAGGCTATAACATTCCATCGTGAATCCTCATTCCGTATCCGGTCAATATCAGTTTCAAAATGATGAGTAAAAAGTATTCCATTTTCCAGCATCTGGTAGGCCTTTTGGGACCGGTCAACAAAGTAGTGAACACATCTAAAAAATTTCTCTTACACTAACCCTGTGATTAGGAGTTTGCACACACCCTTGAGGACCCCATTTACGCACTCCACTATATTAGTGGTCATATGCCCATATCTCATGCCACCATCGTATGCTAATGACCATTTTTTCTTTGAAATTTGTACAATATATTCATATACCTCCTCATTAACTCTTCGGATCTCTTCAAGATGTCGATCAAACCTTTCTTGTTGGGGTTCATATACTAAAATAATAACATAATAATGTATTAAAATGGATATTAAATTTTGTTAAAAAATCATGTTTAGAAAACCATACCCAATTTAAGGATCGCCTTCTTTATGGCCTCATCTCTAAACTGCTTATGCACATTACTTGCAATATGTCTAATGCAATAACGGTGATAAGCATTCAGCTCTGTCCAAGAAACCCCATAACTACTCATGGCCTCTATAATCGCTCGATGGCGATCAGATATCATACACACGCTCTGTTTTTGCATGACATGAGCACGTACACATGCCAAGAACCAGCTCCAGCATTCAAAATTTTCTTTTTCAACAACAGAAAAAGCAAGTGGCAGAGGAGCGTGATTACCATCCTGTGTGGCAGCAATGAGTAGAACACCTGTATACTTTCCATAAAGGAATGTGCCATCTACCTGAATAAATTGTTTACAAAAGTGAAATACATCAATGCATGGTCTGAATGCCCAAAAAATCCTATTGAACTTCACCTTTGACTGGTCAAATCGATGATTTTGGGATACATACTCAACACTGTCCAATTGATAAACAATCTGATTATTGAGAGACAACAATTCCATAAGTTGTGGCAACATCGAATAAGACTCATCCCAATCACCATACACTTTTACAATGGCTATCTGTTTTTCATTCCAAGCTTTGTTGTATGATACCTTATAGTTATAGAACTGTTGAATTCCTTCCTGAACAAGGGCAACAGGAACATCCTGACTTGTTCGTATCATCTCACAAATAACAGTAGATATAAACTCTTCATCAAGAGAAGATTGATCTTGTGCCAAACTGGGATGAAGACAAGTGTGTGGGCCTTCTAATTTGGTTAACTTCCAACATCCATAATATTTATCAAATAGTGATCTTAATCGAAATTTACATTCTGACCCATATTTTTCACAACGAATGAGATATTTGGTCTTCTTTGACTCATAAATCACAAATGTGAAATTTCGCTCAATGTGGTATTGGTTTATCACATTTTTCATGACCTGTTTACTTTCGAACTCCTTCCCAACATATATGGCATTATCATTTAATGCAGGCCTATTCCCTATAATGTTAGGGAATTCAGAAGCTGGTGTAATGACATCCCAATCAAAATGTTGTTCACGAGACATTCCTCCAACTAATGAACTAAAAACTGGAGGCTGATTACCAATAAATGGTGGATGTAGTGGATGTCTGTCTCTCAAAGGAACCTCGGAAGGTTCATTCCCAACCACATCATCTCCTACTGACTCCCCAGATTCTTCTTCCTCAGATAAACTTTCATGCACTATATCAGCACTGAAAGGGATGTCATCTACATTTCCTTCCAAATTTTGATGATCTTCCTCATTACATTCTTCCACATGAGTCATATGATAATGAGGCAATGAATAAGACTGCTGTGAAGGACCGACTTCTATAGAGGTCACAAAGCATGGTTCTGTAGTAATCGATTTCACCACATCAATATCATAAATGAAAATAAATAATTCCATCAAACCATTAATACATTGTTGCCTGAATAACTAAGAAGCCTCCATCCAATCCTCATCATCGACTATAGGGTAGTCGTTGTGCCACAGACGCTCAGGATATTGAAGATGTCGGTATCTAATTGAAGTGATTTCTTGTCCTGCACTCAGTCTTAACCGACTATGAATCTTATTACGAACTGCATCCAATTTCATACAACCATGGAGATTTACCACTTTGACAGGGGGCACACTGTAGCTAAAACCCTGCTCGGTACAAATTACATCACCGTTGCAATATATTTGAGCAGACATAATTACCTATAAAAAAATAATTTAAAAAATATTATACACTACATTAAAATTTTAAATTATTTAATTTGGTTTTGAATAATTTATTATCTTGAGACTTTTTTATGTATTGATTTATCACTGTTAAGGTATAGTGATTGTTATTTTAGCACAAAAGAAAATTTAATATAATGTTTCATAAAGTTTAATTACTTACGAATATATAATCATGACTTGATCTTGAGACTTGCGATTAGATTATCATTATCTGATAAACTAACCACAACCTATATGGGTAAACTCCTGTCTCTATTATCAAATATTGCAGCAACCGCCAATCTTCTGTCAAACAGCAACGCCTCCTCTCGAACGAGTTCTCGAATGCCTCTTCGTCGACACCTCTTCGGGGATGCCTCTTTGTCGACACCTCTTGAGGGCGTCTGTCTTTTAATTACAAATTTACTCACATGCATGTGAGGGGGTCTAGGGGTATGAAATACATAAATTATTTTAAGCGGACACGCAGGTCCTTACACTTACTGAGAGATGAATCGCAGGTCATCAATGCAGAAAAAATGCAATTATTACAAATTGAATAACAACATGCACAAAATAAAACATGTAATTTCAATTATGCATGGTCGGTCATCTTTTCGTTCATTCATCACTCATACCGTGTTTTTTGGTATATTTATTATATTATCTGTATTATATAAAATCTATATTAAATACTACACCTCTTTTACAAAAATTTAACTTCATGTGTATATATATATATAATTATTAATAACATTTAATAAATTTTATTATAACTGATCTAATTGAGATTTACATAATAAACACTTTTTTTATTTTAAATTTTATGAAATTGTAATGTTTTTTGGGCATTCTTCTACTTTTTAAAATATAAGTAAATATATTTTATACTTTATTGATTAAAAATATTATTACTAATAAAATAATTTAATTTACACTTACATCAAAACCATCCATTAAAATAACTTTATCTAACATAAATTACTTTTCCTAAACATTAAAAATTTTAGACATAACATAAAACATTCAATATTCAGACAACAGACATTCAAAAAATTAAATCATATGAACATTCAACATCAAGAAAATTAAATCATACAAAACATTTCATGCATAACATATGAAATAAATAAATCATACACACAATTAAACATACAAATGAAATAAATAAACACAATTAAACAATTAAATTATTAAATAGAAATTTTACCTTAATAAAAGCAGCAAATATTTGTTGAGAAAGAATTTCTGCAGAGCTTCGAAACAAAAACTAGAGGAGAACAATGGGTTTTTTTGGGGGGGGGACCCCTCCTTTTATAGAAATTCTCGGCCGGATGGGTGAACGTCATTCACGCATCCTTTAGCTCTTTCTCTAAAGATGTGTGAACGTCGTTCACGCATCACTACCACATCTCGGATGCGTGAACGCCGTTCACGCATCTTTTCCCGCGCAAGGATGCGTGAACGGCGTTCACGCGTCCTTTCTCTGGTCACCAAAGGAAGCGTGAACGTAGTTCACGCATTACCGCCTGGGTCCGGGATGCGTGAACGCCGTTCACGCATCCTTTTGCGGCGAAAGATGCGTGAATGGTGTTCACGCATCCCGGACCCAATTTTAAAAATATCGGAACCCTAACCCCTTTTCCCAAATTTTTATTTTCCTAAAACCCAGAAAAAAAATCAGTCAAACTTATCCTTTACCAGAGGACTTCCCCCTGATGGCGCGTACACTATCGGTGCACCCTCTTCTTGTGAGCATAGTAACCCTCCTTGCTGGCATTACTGTGTTTTAATGCCCGCACCATGATGGTGTTGACCTGACCAGCCCTTCGGCGGTATTTTTCCAATCAAAACCCCACCCCACCCCATTGGTATACCCATTTTTTTGTGCTCCTTTCGATATTTCTATTTGATATATATATGTATATATATATATATATTATATTGGTTTGATTATGGGTTTTATTAATTAAATGATTTTTTGGGTCAGTTTGATATTTTAGGACCCACGTGGGGTCTTTCTGAGTGAGCATTCTCATCGCACCTTGGTTTTTGAGGATGCCTTATCATCACGGCTTGGATCCGATATTGCATAGTCATCACACTTTGATCTAGTGGTAGTTTCCCATTGCACTGCCTTTTTGAATTTAAGTTTCATATATTTCCAACTGTCTGTGCCCTATATATGTGTTAATTATTATTGTGCAGCTTGTGGTTAATTTATTTATTATGTTAATTGGTAGCTCAATTCTGGTTCTGTGAAAAATGAGGTCATTTTAATATAATTGAACATATTGTTTGTTTAATTAATGTTTCTGTTTGTTTCGCACCTGAATTGTTATATTTAGAATCTGGTTTCTCATTTTAAATACATTCTTAGCATGAAAAATGGCGTTTTATAACTTTGTGGGTGTGAACTGAAATTGTTTGCTAAGCATTGCTTGTCTGGTCTTCAAAAAGGTTCCCGATTGGTTCTTATGTGTTAGAAGCGATATAAAATATTTTTTTTTGTTTTTTTTAAGTATTGGCATCGTGCAGAATTATGTTTTGGGTTCTTTTTTTGGATTTTCAATGTGGTTCGTCTTTGATAAAAAATGTGTTTCTTGAGAAATAATGGAATTTTGGTTCTTGAAAAGGTTTAAAATTTTTTAAGCTATGTGAAGTGTGAAGTTAGTTTTTTTAAATCAGTTTGTTGTGTGACAAGGAATAGTAGCCTGATTGGCATTTCTGTAAAAGTTTGTTTTGTTTGAAAGTGTGTCAGAAATGTTTTGAAGGGGGTTTTACAAGTGATTTTATATGGTAAACGGTGTGTCTTGCACCTATTTTGAAGTTGGTTTTCATCTTTGATCAAGAATGTTTTTATGGAATCATTAAGGGATCGTTTGGCCACTTTATGAAAAATTAGAGAAAATTGATTATTTTGAAAACCTCCTGTGGATGATTCTCATGCCACAAATGCGTGTGTATAATGGATGGTATGTCCTTACTAAAGAATAATCGTGATCCATTATGAGAGTTTTTAATGTGGGCCTCTTTATGTTCTTTGATAAATGGTATGAGATCAGTCCTTGGAGTGGCTCGGGGTGATGCCTGTTGTGCATTATTATTATTGTATATATGTATGTATGTAATTGAATGATCGGATGGTAGCAATTGGATCACCCCCTTTCCAAATACTTGGGACATGGGAATCTTTCATATTGAGAGAATACTCTAAGAATGATTTCTGCACTGGTAGGTTATGGTACTGTCTATTGGCCAATAGTAAGTGGATATATTGGGTTTATTACTGTGGGATTTTTTCTTGGCCTGCCTGAGAAAGGATGGTCGAGCATATTGGGTGTTTTTATTTCATCGTGTGTGACATGTCAATGAGGATGAGGTCTCATTTATTAGTGTATTTTGGATTATTCTTGATCTCCTAGGTTCACCCATGTCTATTGACTTTCAGTTACATGCAGTGATGAATATAGTAATTGTATGCATGTCTACATTGCCCTTATTGGGTACTTACTCTTGTGCATTTTGTTTATTTTTTTCCTTGGAAAGTGGTAAACTGGTTTTAATTAGGTTTCTAAAAATGGTTTTCAAAAGAAATTTTTTAATCCTCTTTGTACAAATCTAAAAATATAAATATCACTTTCCCTTTATAAAATGACATTGACACTAATTAAATGAATCTATATATGAAAATGATTAAGGGAAATGTTTCGTACTTTGTGTTTAAGTAAAATATTTATAAAGACGTACTTTTATAAATTGTAGTTCAAACTAGAAATGATGATTCTTTTATTTTAAAGGTACTTCATTGGGAATATATATCGAGCTAGCCTACTGAGTTATAATACACACGCCTATAGTTCTTTTCTATTTTTATTATTGGGCAGGCTTCAGCTAGGGTGCACTCTCCTAGGCCGACACTTGATCGTTGATTCAGGGAGTGACCTATGGGGTCACCCGGAGTTAGTCCAGACATCGATTTTGGTTAGTTTTAATTTCTTTTGTTCTTTTTTGTCATTCTATTTGGTTTATTTATCCTGCACTACTCTTTATTATTTTTGCTGCTTTTATTTATTTGTCATGGTGAAACGGTTCCCACAGTCTCTATTGATTCCCTGGCACTTGTCGACAGCTTGGGAGGATTAAGAACGCCTCTCGGGCCTTTCCACGGACCTACTCAGGTGATCGGTTCCAGGTTGACTCAGGTTTGGTCATGAAAAAATGGTATCAAAGTAGGCCAGCTCTTAGCAGACCTCACTATTCATAGCTCCCTTTGTTATTTGGGATTTCAAGGTAGATGGAGTAGGATTGTCGGGACTCGATGGGTAGGTGGGAGAACAGCGTCGTGAAATCTTGCTCATTCTGATCCTTAGGTTTCCATGGGAAGTCCAGTTTAATTAGTTTCTTCATGTTTTTATGGAACGTTCTTTTATTGGGATACTACAAAGGGAGTTGGGATAATATTCCTCCTAAGCCGCACGTCTTGTCAAGCCATGAGGAGCTAGGGGTATGGTCCAAAAAGGCTCTCTATGTCGGTGAAATGTTTGGCATATGGCCTCCAACCATATGTTCAAGTCACCCACCGATACTAGTTCCATGTTTGACTTGTTTTGGGCCTCTTATGACTTCCAGAAGTTGTTTCTATCAGAAAAATTGGTTTTGAAAAAAATGGTTGTTTGAAATGACATGTTGAATTCGAGAATTTCTTTAAAGGAAAGGGGATGAATGATTCATTTTTCGAAAATAAGGTCATTTTGTTTTGGCTTTGGTATTACTAGGGATTCTCACGTGCATAGCGATATGTTGAAATATGAACGGATTTATGGTATGATGGATGGATGACCTAGGTGGCACAGATACATGCATGTTAGTGAGGCCCTAATGAATACCAATGGAGAATGTTTAACCCAAAAAGATTTTTTTAAATTAAAGATGTTTTCAAAAGGTAAGTTTTGAGGTTATGATGCCTCGTTTTCTTGTGTTTAGAGCGTTTCATATATGCAGTGTTTGTTTTTGAGGATTTTTATTTATTGAGTTAGTATTGAATGGGTTCTTGACTTTTCTTTCCCAGCAGCTTTTCCCTCTAAGCTTTGATGTATGATCGTAATACGGTTGATCAATCTAAGGATTTTAGGCTTGATTTTTGGAAGCTAGATCCACCTCTCTTTAATGGACAAGTAGAACCCTCCGTAGCAGAGGAGTGGATGCAGAGGAATGAAATGGACTTAGACCTCATTGAGCTTCCTGAGTCATTGAAGGTCATGTTTGCAACCATCATTCTTGAAGGTTCACTGTGGATGTGGTGGTAGTGGTGTCTCGAAACAAGCCCCATCAAGATCTAACAGTGGATTTTTTCAAGGATTTTTTCGTTCGTCAGTATTTCTCTGAGGACGAATGGGTGAGCAAGTGGATGGAGTGGTGTTATTTGTAGCAGGTTGACAGATCCATGTTGGAATATTTCCCGTGCTTTGTGGAGCTAGTCGATTATGATTTAGGGTATGCCACAAATGACTCAATGAAGGCTCGATGCTTTGAAGCGGGTCTCCACCCTAATATACAGTCGAAGGTGTTGGCTTCCAACCAAAATTCATTTTCTAATGTGGCGAATCAAACTTTTCATGTTGAATCCATGATGTTGGGAGTGCTCAATGTAGTCCTCCCTTCTTCAATCCCTATGAGCAGTGGTGAATATTTAGCCAAGATTATGAGTAAGCGATCGAAAGTTGATGGAGAAAGTTGTGGATTCAAGAGGCCTTGTGATCGTTCATCAACCTCTTCGGAAAGAGAGATCCTCGTGTGTTATCAGTGTGGCAAGCTGGGTCACAAGAATCCGTCGTGCCCAATTACTCCTAAGCCCTGCCATGTTTGCAGATGTTTGGTTCACTTACAACGATTCTGTTGAGGCATCGCTAGAAAGTGTCATGGGGGAAGTTCTCATATGTGATGTGATTTTGGGTTTTTGATTAAAGTTTCATGTTTATATTTCCTTCCAGTGTAAGGGATATTTTATCGTTTCAGTGTAATGATGGTGTTTTGGGTTTTGACATGTATGGGAATGTCGTGGATCTTTTGATGAACTCCACTTTTCAATGCCTCTGTTGTTTTATCTCAAAATTATGTCCCTTCATCTGTCAGATCAAAAGATGTTTGTTTCTTTTTAGTATTATCGGAACCTAACTGTGAGGCAGAAGATGATTCTTCTATTAGAGCTCCAGCCAAAAGGCCTTAGAGTGAAGCCGGTGTGTATTTAGGAACCCCAGAGAATTTTAAAAATCTTGTCTAAGGTTGTGCCTCTATCATTGCGGTTAGACAGTTTTAGCATGTCTGTTGTGGCTTCATGGTCATAGTAATTCTCCTCTATTTTCAAGAGTGTGGTGGAATTATCCCTTGCGTAATGTCAGTAGATATATCTTTTGTATTTGAGTTGTCAATCAGTGACCTTTCATGGACCACCCATGTGAATCAGTTGTGGCCTTGGATGGTGTCCATCCTGATGTGCTAAGTCGTGAGTAGTTTTTCATCCAAGTTTCATTGATATAATCCTTGGGCCCTCCCTCACCAACCATTGGGCGAGGGTTTTTCATTCGTACAAAGTTTTCAGTTCAAATCCTATTACATTCGGATGGGACTGATTGGTTTAAGTCTTCTTGATGTGTTCATTCTTGCTTGAGTAAGGTCGTGTTCAGATACTAGTTGAATTCTTATGGTGGGGTGTTTGTTCAGGACTCCCCTATGCTGGTAATTTGTTTTAGAAAATGGGGTTATGTCCCACTGGTGGTTGATGGAATGTCCTTGCATTAGGATGTTGGATCGTGTTTATATGGAGTCCTTAGGTGTTAATCAATCGGCTGGAAAGTGTTGGGGCTTTTCGGGGACGAAAAGCGTTATGGTGGGGATAATTGTCACACCCCGACCTAGGTGTGTGTTTTATTTTATTATTTCATCATCATTAAATAATTTTATTGGGGTCCTGGGGGATTCCCAGATGAAAATTTTTAGTCTATGTTAAAAGGTGCGCTTTTGCAGGCGACGTCATTGGGTGCGTGAGCAGAACACATTTTAGAAACTTTGCACGGCTCTGATCAGGTAACTGCGCATCCCACTATCTTTGGAAAATTGAAAAAATGATTTTCTATATTTAAAGTGCACATCTATTGTTATAAATTAAAATTTTTATTGCTGTTAATAGTTATTTTTATTATTACTGTTAAGACGAAATGAATATTTTTATCATTTTTATTTTTATCATTATGATTGTTATTATCATTATTATTTTTATCATTATGTTATAAATAATTAATTAATGACGTCGTTAAAGTTGTGTATAATAGTATTATTATTATTAAATATGTTTTCCCCTTAATAATTATTACTTTTATCATCATTATTATTATTATCCCCCCCACACACACAGTGCTCTTCCCCTCCGGCACCCGGTGTCTGCATGCCCTTCAGCCGCCCTGCACCAATCGGCCTTCACTATTGCATGGCAGCCCAACGCCCCAACCTCATTCTTCTTCTGCACCTCCTCAACCCTCGACCTAGTCGTATCCTCCTTTGCATCTAGTGCCTCGCTCCCGGCCTCTCAACCTCCACCCTCGGTTCACTTCAAGCACTCCATTCCAGCGCACCCATACGTGACCTTCGGCATGACTCCTATTTCTTCATCGCAGCAACCAGCGCAACCCTCCTGCTCACCAACACTGAACCCCTCGTCACCCTCCTTCTCAACGTGGAAGCCAACTGCCTCGGATTCCCCCTTATTTTAGGCATATAAATCCCACTGTCCCGCTTCTTTTCCAGCGGCGAAGCCCTCCCCCTTCCCTCAGGTGCGTCGTGCAACCCAACCGGCCCTCAGCCTCCCCTTACAGCATGCCCCACCGCTCCAACAACCCCCAACCTCTACCTATAGCACCTCGCACCGCTGCTGCCCGGTGCCCCGGCTCCTATTCATCTTCCCCGAGTAGCAGCGTAGCCGTCCCAGTCACCTGCACGCTGCCCAGATCACCTGCACCCTACCCACCGGCCACCTCGCTCCACCGCTGTCAAGCGGCCCTTACCTGCAACCCCCTCAGACCTCTTGTTTAGTGTGCAGTATCTGTTGGGAAAGACGGGAAAGCGACGAACGCGCAAACAAAAGAAAAAGCGAACGTGCAGCGGAAATTGAATTTTCCCCCCCAAATAGAAGCGGATGTGCAGCGACAAAAATTAAATGTGCAGAAAAAATAAATTTGACACCGGAAATTTTTACATGGAAAACCCGAAAGGGAAAAACCACGGGACCTAGTCCAGAAAGAGGGATCCACTAAAATCAAGAAGTACACGGTAGAGACTCCCCAAAATGGAAGGGATCTCAAAAGTAATACTCAAGAATAAAAGTATGGATCAAAAGGTGGAGAGCAAGAAAGATGATCGTCAAAGAAAGGCGATCACCAAATGGGATTTGCTCTCGGTGTTGTTGCTGCCGGTGATGATAAAATGCCTTGCCTCTGCCTCCTTATATAGGAAAAGAATCAGCGTCAAAATAATGTCGCCGCGTCAAAAGAGTGTCACCGCGTGAATTAATTCACGCGGTCTTGGCCCGCATTAAAACACCACATTAAAACAGATACCGCATGTGCACCATTTGAGGAGGCGTTGCCCAGTGCGCCAACCAGGAAGGCGCCCAACAATCTCCCCCTCCGACTCAAGTGGGGATCACCGCCAACTCTGCTATCTGTCGGCAAGTCTCAAATTTTCCTCTGGGTAAACTCTTGGTCAACATGTCTGACCCGTTGTCATCAGTGTGGATCTTCTCAAGCTCTAACTGTCTCGAATCAAGGACATTGCGAATCCAATGATATCGAACATCGATATGTTTCGACCTGCCATGAAAAGTAGAATTCTTTCCCAAACAAATAGTACTCTGACTATCACAAAATAAAACATACCTGTCCTGATTTAAATTGAGCTCTCGAATAAACGTTTTCATCCACAACAATTCTTTGCACGCCTCAGTAGCTGCAATAAACTCTGACTCTGTGGTAGATAAAGCAACACATCTCTGTAATCTAGACTGCCAAGATACAGCTCCCCCTGCAAAAGTGATCAAATAGCCTGAAGTAGACTTCCTCGAATCGATATCTCCTGCCATATCTGAATCTGTAAAGCCACAAAGCATAGGTTCCCCTTTGCCAAAACACAATCTCAGATCAGAAGTACCACGAAGATAACGAAAAATGTACTTCAATGCTCTCCAATGCTCTCTACCTGGATTTGATAGAAAACGACTGACCACACCAACTGCATGAGCTATATCAGGTCTAGTACATACCATTGCATACATCAAACATCCAACAGCAGATGAATAAGGTATGTGTTGCATCTCCTCTCTCTCTTCATCAGTAGAAGGTGACTGACTGGAACTGAGCTTAAAATGTAAAGCAAGAGGAGTACTAACCACTTTCGCTCTATCCATAGAAAATCTCTGAAGAACCTTCTCAATGTATCTCTCCTGAGATAACCACAACTTCTTGGCCTTCCTGTCACGGGAGATCGTCATGCCAAGAATCTGCTGTGCTGGCCCCAAGTCTTTCATCGCAAAAGACTGACAAAGATCCTTCTTCAATCTGTCAATTCTAGAAGTATCATGGCCAACAATGAGCATATCATCAACATAAAGCAACAGTATAATAAAATCATCATCAGTAAATCTCTGAACAAAAACACAATGATCAGAAGATGTCTTCCTGAAACCCTGATGAGAAATGACAGATTCAAACTTCTTATACCACTGCTTCGGAGCTTGTTTCAAACCATACAAGCTCTTCTTCAACTTGCAGACATGATTTTCTTTACCTGTTTCAACAAAACCCTCTGGTTGCTCCATATAAATCTCCTCCTCTAAATCTCCATGGAGGAAAGCTGTCTTCACATCCATCTGCTGAATCTGCAGATCTAAACTGGCAGCCAAACCAAGAACAACCCGAATGGAAGACATTTTGACAACAGGTGAGAAAATCTCATCAAAATCAATACCTTTCTTCTGACGGAAGCCTTTGACAACTAACCTTGCCTTGTATCGTGGAACAGAACTGGATTCTTCATTCTTAATCCGATAAATCCACCGATTTTGCAAAGCTCTCTTCCCTGTCGGTAACTTCACCAGCTCAAAAGTGAGGTTGTCGTGCAATGATTTCATCTCGTCATCCATTGCCGCAACCCATCTATCCTTCTGTTCACTCTCCATTGCCTCATCAAACGATTCTGGTTCTCCCCCTTCAGCGAGGAGCACATACTCATCAGGTGAATATCGAGTAGAAACGGTGCGATGCCGAGATGACCTCCGGAGTGGAACTGCGGGTTCATTAATAACCCCTGGAACCGGATCATCAGAAACAAAAGGTGCATCGGAAACTTCAACTCCAACCTGTTCACCTTGAGCATCATTCTGTACATCAACATGATCATCAGAATCAACAACATGAGGAAAATGTGAATTAGAACCTGGCTCAAGACTGACAAAACCATCAGAAGTTGGAGAAGCATCTTTTTCTCCCTTATCAATGTCTGCAATAGTCTGATCCTCCTTAAACACTGCATCGCGACTTCTGACAAGTTTCCTCAAAACAGGATCATAGAACCTGTACCCAAACTCATCGTGTCCATAGCCAATAAAAATACACTGGCGTGTCTTACCATCCAGCTTGGATCTCTCATCTCTAGGCACATGAACAAAAGCCTTGCAACCAAAAACACGCAAGTGATCGTACCTGATCTCTTTGCCATACCAAAATTTGTCGGGAGTGTCTGTCTGCAAAGCAACCGCAGGTGACAAATTGATAATATAAGCAGCAGTAAGTAAAGCCTCACCCCAAAAATGTCCAGGCAACTTTGCTTCTGAAAGCAAACAACGAACTCTTTCCAGCAAAGTTCTGTTCATCCGCTCAGCTACACCATTCAGCTGAGGTGTCTTGGGCGGCGTCTTCTGATGGCGAATACCTTCCTGCCTGCAATACTGATCAAACGGACCACAATACTCTCCTCCATTGTCAGTGCGAATACATTTTAATTTCTTTCCTGATTCTCTCTCAGCAGAAACATGAAATTGCTTAAAAACACTGAGCACCTGACTTTTGGCTTTCAAAACATAAACCCAGAGCTTTCGTGAGTAGTCATCAATAAATGTAACAAAATAAAGACCGCCACTAAAGGTCTTCGATTTCAAAGGACCACAAACGTCGGAATGTACCAATTCAAGTACCTGTGACTTCCTGTGTAGAGGATGACTGCTGAAACTCACTCTGCTCTGTTTTCCAGCCATGCAATGATCACATGTGTCCAACTTGACACTCTTCAAATCTGGAAGAAGATTTCTCTTGGCCAAACAACCGAGACCTTTCTCACTGATGTGACTGAGCCTCTTATGCCACAACTTGGACGAAACACTGCACTCAACAACACAAGCAGTATCACAAGAAATAGAAGCTCTAGTCCAGTACAAACCTGATTGCTTCTTCCCTCTAGCCACAATCAAAGAGCCCTTGGAAAGCTTCCATTGGCAATCACCGAAAGTGCTGATAAACCCTTCATCATCAAGAACGCTGGTAGAGATAAGATTCAAACGAACCTCGGGTGCATGTCGGACATTCTTCAAAATCAGCTTACTTCCTGTACTGGTCTTTAAACAAACAGTCCCGATGCCTACAACGTCAGCATGTCCATCATTTCCCATCTTCAAAATCCCAAAATTACCTGGGCTGTAAGATGTAAAGAACTCCTTCTTCGATGTCACGTGAAAACAGGCACCACTATCAACAACCCAGCAAGAATCATCAGAAGCAATGTTAATGGAATCATAAACAATAACAAGATCACCCCCTGTAGCAGCGGCAACATGATCCTCTCCATCGCCATTTTTCTTCTGTTGATTTTCCTTCAATCTGTTCTCTCTTTTCAGCTGATAACAAAACTTCTTAACATGACCCTTCTTACCACAATGATGACATTCAAAATCTCTCTGCTTCAGTCTGGATTTGCTTCTGCCTCTACTCTTATCTCGACTGCTCTGCCCCCGGTCCTGACTTCTCCCCCTGTTCTCTGTGACCAAAAGCTCGGAAGAAGATTTCTCCTGAGTACGTCTCCTGACCTCTTCATTTAAAATAGCAGACTTGACAAAACTAAATGTCACAACACCATTAGGAGCAGAACCGGTTAGAGTAACACGTAAATTTTCCCATGAATCGGGTAAAGTGTTAAGAAGCAAAAGAGCTAAAACCTCATCTTCAAAATTGATACCCATGCCAGACAACTGATCAAAACATCCTTGATATTCACTTAAATAATCAGAAATAGACGTACCTTCTCTGTACCTCAAGTTCATCATTTTCTTGAGAAGAAACAGTTTATTGTTTCCCGTCTTCGAAGCGTAGGTCGTCTCAAGCTTCTCCCACAAAGTTCTGGCGTGAGAGATGTTGACAATGTGGTTCATCACGTTGTCTTCGACCCATTGACGAATGAAACCGCAAACCATCTCATGCTCGAACGCCCATTCTTCGTCTGACATTCTCTCTGGCTTCTGGGTACTAAACGCTGGAAGATGCATTCGCTTGACAAAAAGCAGATCTTTCATTTTAAGTCGCCACATATGGTAGTTGGTACCATTTAACAAAATCATCCGACTGTAGTTGGCCTCCATAATAAATATGAAAAGAAAAGAACCAAACCCTCTGATACCAGATGTTGGGAAAGACGGGAAAGCGACGAACGCGCAAACAAAAGAAAAAGCGAACGCGCAGCGGAAATTGAATTTTCCCCCCCAAATAGAAGCGGATGTGCAGCGACAAAAATTAAATGTGCAGAAAAAATAAATTTGACACCGGAAATTTTTACGTGGAAAACCCGAAAGGGAAAAACCACGGGACCTAGTCCAGAAAGAGGGATCCACTAAAATCAAGAAGTACACGGTAGAGACTCCCCAAAATGGAAGGGATCTCAAAAGTAATACTCAAGAATAAAAGTATGGATCAAAAGGTGGAGAGCAAGAAAGATGATCGTCAAAGAAAGGCGATCACCAAATGGGATTTGCTCTCGGTGTTGTTGCTGCTGGTGATGATAAAATGCCTTGCCTCTGCCTCCTTATATAGGAAAAGAATCAGCGTCAAAATAATGTCGCCGCGTCAAAAGAGTGTCACCGCGTGAATTAATTCACGCGGTCTTGGCCCGCATTAAAACACCACATTAAAACAGATACCGCATGTGCACCATTTGAGGAGGCGTTGCCCAGTGCGCCAACCAGGAAGGCGCCCAACAGTATCCTCTCTGGATGACCGGACAACATTCTCCACTACCAGAGCGCGCGCCCCTGACGGCGCGTACACTGTCGACTCACCTGCTGCTTGTGAGCGCAGCAACCTGCCTTGCTGGCATTGCCCTGTTTCAATGTTTCAATGCCCGCAGCATGCCGGCGTTGCCTCGACCAGCCCTCCGGTGGTCTGTTTCCAGTCGCAACCCCCCATTGGTATACCCTTTTGTTTTATACTCCTTTGGATATTTGTATTTGATATATATATATATAACATTGATTTGATTAGGGGTTTTATTAATTAAATGTTGTTTAGGGTCAGTTTGATATTTTGAGACCCGCACGGGGTGTTTCTGGGTGAGTGTTGTCGTCGCGCCTTTGTTTCTGACGTTGTGTTATCATTGTGGCTCAGTTCTGAGATTGCGTAGTCATTGCGCTTTGATCTTGAGGTAGGTTCCCATTGCACATACTTTTTGAATTTATGTTTCATCTATTTCCTATTATATGTGCCCTATATATGTGCTAATTATTACTGTGCAACTTGTGGTTAATTTATTTATTAAGTTAATTGGTAGCTCAATTCTGGTTCTATGAAAAAATGAGGTTATTTTATTATAATTTCGCATAATGTTTGTTTAATTAATGGTTCTATTTGGTTCACACCTGAATTGTGATATTTAGAATCTGGTTTTACATTTTAAATAAGTTCTTGGCATAAAAATGAGCGTTTTATAACTTTGTGAGTGTCAACATAAAATGTTTTCTAAGCATTGTGTTCCTGGTATTCGGAAAGGTGCACAGTTGGATATTAGGTGTTAAAAGCGATATAAAATATATTGTTTGTTTTTGTTAAAGTTTTGGAAGCATGCAGAATTATGTTTTGGGGTCTTTTATGGATTTTCAAAGTGGTTCGGCTTTGATAAAAAAAAAATTTCTTGTGAAATAAGTGAATTTTTGTTCTTGAAAAGGTTTCAAATGTTTTAAGCTAAGTGAAGTGTGAAGTTAGATTTTCTAAATCAGTTTGTTGTGTGAAAAGGATTTGAAGCCCAATCGACATGTTTGAAAAAGTTTGTTTTGTTTGAAAGTGTGTCAAAATTGTTTTGAAGGGGGTTTTACAAGTGCTTTTATATGGTATACAACGTGTCTTTCACCACTTTAGAAGTTGGTTTGAATCTTTGATAAATAATTTTTTTATGAAATGTTTAAGGGCCCGTTTGGCCACGTTGTGAAAAATTAGTGAAATTTTTTTATTATGAAAACCTTTTGTGGATGTTTCTCATGCCATAATTGTGTGTGTATAATGGATGGGATGTACTTACTTAGGAATCCTCGTGATCCATTATGAGAGTGTCTAATGTTGGCCTCTTTTTGTTTTTTGATAAATGGTATGAGATCAGTGCTTGGAGTGGCTCGTTGTGATGCATGTTGTGCAATATATATATATATATATATATATATATATATATTTGTGTGTGTGTGTGTGATTGGATGCTCTGCTGGCATCAGATGGCTCACCCCCTTTTCAACAACTTGAGACATGGGAATCTAGTATATTAAGAGAATACTCTAAGAATGATTGATGCACTGGTAGGTTATGGTACTAACCAGTGGCCCATAGTAGGAGGATATATTGGGTTTATTACTATGGGATTTGACCTCGTCCACCTGAGAAACGATGATCAAGCGTATTGGGCGTTTTTATTTCATCTTGTGTGACATGCCAATGAGGATGATGACTCATGTATTGGTGTCTTCTGAATTATTCTTTATCTCCTAGGTTCACCCATGTCTATTAACTTTCAGTTAAATGTAGTGATGAATATATTACTAGTTTGCATATCTACATTGCCCTTGTTATGTACTAACTCTTGTGCATTTTTTGAATTGCATTATTTGGAAAGTGGTAAAATGGTTTTAATTGGGTTTATAAAAATGGTTTTCAAATGAAATAGTTTAATCATATTTGTACAAATCTAAAAATATGAACATCAATTTCCCATTCAAAAATTCCACCGACCCAAATGAAATGATTCTAGATTTGATAACAGTTAAGGAAAATGTTTCGTAATTTGTTTTTAAGTAAAATATTTTGAGAAACATACTTTTATAAATTGTAGTTAAAACATGAAATGATGTGTCTTTTATTTTAAAGGAAGTTCATTGGGAATAGATATCGGGATTGCCTACTGAGTTTTAATACTAACAACTAAAGTTTGTTTCGGTTTTTAGTGTTGTGAAGGCTTTAGCATGGGTTCTCTCACCTTGAGAGATGCTTGATATTTAAGTCATGGAGTGACATGTGGGGTCACACAGAGTTAGTTCGGATGTCGACTTTGGTTAGTTTTAATTTCTTTTTCTCTTATTTGGTTGTTCTATTTGGTTTATTTATCTTGCGCTGCTCTTTATTTTTTTTGCTGGTTTTATTTATTAGTCATGAGAAAACCATTACAACAATATCTATTGATGCCCGGGAGATTTTTTCCAGTCCGGGAGGATTGGGAACACCTCTCGAGCCTTGCCATGGACCGGCTCGGGTGGCTGGTTCAGGGTCAACCCGGGTGGGTTCGTGATAATTAAACTTACTTGGGTGACGTCGAAAATGAGAGTTGAAAAGAATTTCCTTTTCCCATTCATGAAATACCATTCTCAGGAAGTTTTTGACATGGAGTTCCTTATCCTTTTCTTTGTATAGATTGGAATTCTCATAAAAAGCAAATCATAGATCCTCTAATTCAACCAATTGAAACAGTCTTTCTTCACCATATTTTTCAGATCATAATAACAAGTTTTCACGTCCCAAAATGACATTTGAATGATTTTAACTGGAAAATGACATGTTTTACCAAATACTAGCCTAAAAGGAGACATCCCAATTGTTGTTTTATAGGGAGTTCGATAAGCCCATAGTGCATCACCAAGTCTTTCATGCCAGTCTTTTCCGAGGGGTTTTACAATTCTCTCAAATCACTCTTTTGACTTATCTATTAGAATGTTCCTCCATGCCATTTGTTTAGGGTGGTATTTATTTGACGTTTTATGTACAAAAAAATTCCTTTTAAAAAAATATTCCATGTTTCTATTACAAAAATGGGTTCTTAATTCACTGATCAAGGCACTTGGTGTGCCAAATCAGTGGAAGATGTGTGTTGTTAGGAACTCACCAACAGTATGGGAATCATCCTTTCTATTGGTTTTGGCCTCAACCCACCTAGAAACAAAATTAACCACAAGAATAATGTATGATAATCCATTGGAAGGGGGGATTGGTCCCATGAAGTCGATGCCCCAAACATCGAATATCTCACAGAAAATTAAAGGCTTTTGGGGCATTTCATTTCTCTTTGAAATTGTGCCAAACTTTTGGCAAGTGGGACATGATTGAAATAACTCATGTGAGTCCTTGAAGAGTAAAGTCTAGAAGAATCCAGAGTCTATGACCTTTCGGAAAGTCCTTTGTGGTACAAATTTTCCACTTACGGGAAGTGAGCGACATAATTCTAAGATAGAGGAATGTTCTTCTTCATCAACACATCGAATAATTACTATGTATTCCCTAGTTTTCCAAAGTTTATTTTCATCCCAAAAATAGTGTTTTGAACCACTTTTCATATTCCTTTTTTGTTCATTTGAAACATTTTCCTGAAAAACGCCAGAAACCACGTTATTTACAATTGGGGAATACCATGGTAACATTGGAATGAGAGATGAAAGGCACTCAGTGGGGAATTCTAGATCAATTATTTCAGAATGAGAAGAATTATAAATTCTACTCAAGTGATCAGACACATGGTTTTCTTTTCCAGTTCTATCTTTGATTTCAAGGTCAAACTCTTGGATCATTACGATACATCTTATTATCCTTAGGTTGGAATAAATTTTCTTGAGTAAGAATATTATAGAAGAATGTTTTGTGAAGATTATGATTTTGTCACCAAACAGATAGGGTAGGAATTTATCATAGTCAAAAACCACTACTAAAAGTTCCTTTTCAGTTACAATGTAGTGAGATTGAGTTTCATCCAATGTTTTTGACGCATAATATATGACATGAGAAATTTTTTCTCTTAATTGACAAATAAAATCCCCAAAATATATATTAGAAGCATCACACATCAACTCAAAGGATAAGAACAGATCATGGGGTTGGATTATTGGGGAAGCTGTAAAAGCAGTTTTGAGTTCAATGAAGGCTCTCTTGAAAACCTCATAGAAATGGTAAGTGACATAATTTTGGAGCAACCAAGTGAGTGAGAGGGAAATCCTACTGAAATTATAGATGAATCACCAATAAAAACCAGCGTGACCGAGGAATGAACAGATGTCTCAAATAGAAGTGGGTTCATGAAGTGATTAGATCACATCATTTCTGGTAGGATCGACTTCAATACCATCTTCTGAAACTTTTTCCCCTAGAACAATCCCATTTTCAACCATGAAGTGAATTGTTTTCAAAATTTAATAGAATGTTACACTAGACACACTTTTGAAGGACTAGAGAGAGTGAATTTAAGCAAGATTCAAATCACTCACCATAAATGATAAAGTCATCCATGAATACTTCCATGCAGTGTGAAATGAATTCAGAAAAGATACTCATTGTCCACCTATGGAATGTTGTAGGAGCATTGAAAAATCCAAACAACATTCTCCTATATGGATGTGTTCCAAAGGGGCATGTGAAAGTAGAATTTCTTTGGTAATGTGGTGAGATTGGGATTTGGAAGTAGCCAGTGTATCCATCATGAAGGAAATAGTGTGACTTTCAAGCTAATCGTTCTAGCATTTTATCAAGGAATGGAAGAGGGTAGAGATCCTTTCGTGTTTCAACATTCAATTTCCTGTAGTTTATGTACACATGTCGTTTGTTCTTCACTTGAGTTGTGACTACCTAACCATGTTCATTTGTGACAATATTTATCCCACCCATCTTAGGTACAACTTGAATTTGACTAACCCCTTCCCCCTCATAAATTGGGTAGATAATACTATCTTGATGAATCTTGGTGATCTCTTCCCTAACTACCTCAAGGATGAGTGGATTGAGTCTTCTTTGTGGTTGTCTAATTGGTTTGGATGATTCCTTCAGATGGATGTGATGCATGGAAAAAGTAGGGTTGATTCCTAGTATGTCATCTAGGGTCCACCCTAAGGCCTTTTTGTTTTCCTCTAATAGTTAAACAAGTTTGGACTCCTATGTTTCAGTAAGTGAATTAGAAATAATGACAGGATCAGGGTGATCATGGAAAAGGAATGCATATTTCTGGTGTTTAGGAATAGGTTTCAAATCAGACTCATCTTTCATTTGTGGGTTAGACAACCTAGGAATGGAGGAAGGGACATCAGTTGCTTCATATTCATTTTCCTTAATACTGTCCAAGTTGGAGCATTAGAGATTAGAGTTGATGTGGGATTCTAGAGAGTTTTCCAGTTCCTCTACATTGATGGAGTCTATGAATGAGAGGTGCACAACAACTTCACCATTTAAGACTTGGTTAATCATGGGGAAGATTCGACAAGATCCTTTATCATTTGAACAAGAAGAACATGATATATTGGGGTTTAATTGACTCTCAGAAGTGTCCTCAAAAGCACAGATTGAGAATGCAAAGTGATCCTCAGATGGGTATCTCATGGCTTGGAAAATGTTGAACATGACCCATTGGTCACCAAATTACATGGATATGATTCTTGAATAGACATCAATCTTAGTTCTCACTATCATTAGGAATGGTCTTCCAAGAATTAAGGGAGATTGAGAAGAGTTCATCTCACCTTTCATATCAAGGACATAGAAATCAGCAGGGAAGATAAGATCATTCACACAAACAAGAAAAAACTCTATTATACCCTCAAGACTAGAAGTTCCTTGATTGTCCAATTGAATGAAAACGCCCATTTGATGTAAGAGACCTAGACCAAGTCTCGAGAAGATGGATTTGGGCATGACATTAATTGAGTCTCCTTGGTCTACGAGTGCATCATCAAAGTTGGAAATTTTTATTTGGAATCGAACTATAATGGTCCCTGGATCATTGCACTTAATGGGTATGGACACTTGGGTTGAAAATTTTTCAAAGGTCCCAAGTTTCCTCTTAAGGTTACACAAATCCTTGAGAAATGTAGCATACATAAGAATTTTTTAATGGAATCTACGAGGAGAATGTTCACTTCAACACTTCTAAACATGTCAACCATTTTATGGTCCAGTTTAAATGACTTCTTTGGTTTAGAAATGGCATGAAGAAAAGAAATTGGGTTACAAAGTGGAATGGAAGGAGGTGAGGGAATGGTATCAGGTTCCTTTTCATATTTATTTTTCTTTTCATTTTCTAGGTCAATATTCAAAGGATGTTTTGAGGACTTATCTTGAGGCATATCAATTTTATTTCCCAGTCTAAGTGAAATTGCACTTACATTACCCTTGGGGTTAGGTAATGGCTGAGTTGGAGGTTGGGAAGAATTTTATTATGGTTGCTGGCATAGGTGGGATGCAATTTGACCAATTTTGGATTCAATATTTTTAAGGATGGAATGGGTGAAGAAGGCAAGATCTTCAACTTCACTTTTCCATGGTTGCATGGAAGAAGAGGCTTGTCCCGGAGTGGGATTCCATTGATTTAGGTTCATGGGAATGCGATTTTATTGGTTTGGGAATTAGGAAGGCTCATTGGGACAGTGGAAGTCTAGAGGAGGAAGGGGAGGATTGATCCTTTGAGTTTGTGGAACAAAAGGGTAAGGTTTTTGGAAGTTACCAACACCTTGACCATACTGGAACTAGTTTGGGTTTTGATGTGGTTATGGGGGGGATGAGAAATTGGATTCCCATATCTCATGTTAGGGTTATATGTACAAGAGAAGGGCCTAGAATGGGGTTGGTTTAAGTTTCTAACAAACTAACCTAATTGTTGTGGGTTGGGGTTCCGCTGAGTATTTACTTCATTGAGATCCATTGTTCTGGATGAATCAGATGGTTCATCTTGATTTTGGGGAAATGTGTCTATTGGCTGAGCTGGCGAGTTGAAGATTCCACAATTTTCGATAGGTCCTAGAAACATTTATTGTGGATAAGATTAGTTTGTGGCTTTGGTAGCCACAACTAGTTGTCTCACAAGACCTGTAAGTTCACTCATCGACTCTGTCATCTTGTTTGGCACTATTGATTGATTATCTTGGGCTAGTTTTACTTGATCATGTGCTTGAGTATGTATTTTTTTGTGTTAACAGCCAAGTTTCTTATAAGATATTTTACAGCTACGAGAGATTTATCAACAAGAGCACCACAACTTGCGGCATCAATGAGAGTTATCTCCATAGAAAATAACCCCTCATAGAAGTATTGGATTAAGAGGTTGTCAAGGATTTGGTGGTGTGGGCAGGTTTCAACAAGCTTTTTGATCCTCTCCTAGTATTCATGGAGATATTCACTTGGGAACTAACATATACCACTTATTTCCTTTCAGATTAAAGCAGTACGAGAATCAGAAATGAATTTATCAAAGAAGAGTCTCTTCATGTCATTCCATGTGGTCTTGGAACCCGACGAAGGTAGTAGAGCCATGACTTAGCAGTGTCATTTAGGGAGAAATGGAATGCAGAGAGTTTGATTTGTTCCTTAGAAACCCTTTGAGGCTTCATGGTAGATCAGACCACTTAGAACTCTTTAAGGTGGAGATGTGGATCCTCACCAGCTAGCCTGTGGAAATGAGGGAGAAAATTAATCACACCCGATTTGAGTTCGAATTCAGATTCTATGTTTGGATAATGAATACCAAGAGGTTGGTAATTCATATCAGGGGTAGCAAGTTCTTTTATTGTTTTTTCCCTAGGATTAGAAATTTCTAATTCAACCGGTTGGACAAGGACCAGTTCTTGAATTATTTGATTATCTATAATGTTCCTCCTATGTTGGTGTAGTGTTCGCTCAATTTCAAGGTCAAAAAATTCTGAGTGATTGTTTGGGAGGCTATGGGGAATTTAGAGAGATGTTGGAAGATAGTGGAAGACGAGTTTTTCTTTTTATTTTTTCAGTTTATGATTTTTATTTGAAGATGGGTTTTTCTTTGGTTTTTTTTAGTTTTTTTTGGTTTGTTGGTTTTTTTTACAATAACATGAAACTAATGACTACATAAAGCACCATCCCTGGAAACAAATCCATTTGAAGGCGTGACCAATTTTTTCCTATTGACCCTTTAATGTTCCGGTGCTCTTCTAATGTGTATAGCAGCACTCGGGTCAAATCTTTGGCAATGATACTTTTTAATAGTAGATTTTTTTTAGTTGAATGTATTCTAATCAAGGGGTTTGTTTGCATGGATTATGAAATGATTGATTTATTAAGATTGATTTAACAAATTTATAATGATTGGGGTGATTTAATCAACAGGTAGTTTAGCTTGTGATATCCTTGAGCCTTGCATGAAATTGCATTTAAATAACACCCATGTCACATGTTGGCATTGATTGGAATTCCTATGTGTTATGGCTTTAATCCATGCCTTAACATAACTAGGATTATAATCTCAATTAGTACATGATTTTGGTAGTGTATTTATGGTTCCAATAATGAATGGAATCCATATGTTAAACAAAAGAAGTCATTAATCCATGACATGTTATGTCCATCATACACAATGTTAATTTAAAGAATATTCATTGAGTAGAAGCTCTCAATTGATTAACATACCTAAAATATAACTCCCCCCAATGAAAGATTAACTCATCCATTGAAATGATTATTAATCTGGTTATAATTATTATTATGATAAATTAAAAAGATAAGAAAAATAAAGGGATAAGAAAATATTTGTGCGACAAACACACACCCAAACAACGATGATAATTAAAAAAGAACTTTAGGTTGAATGAGAAAGAAAAATAAGGGAAGGGGATTAAACTGTATGTATACTATTTTTAGAACATTAATATTAAACTACAGAAGGTGGATGAGAATAAAATATAGTTATGAAGAAACATTAATTAAAATATAATTACAATGACAAGACTTAAAATATTACAATAATGAAGAACACAAAAGTAAAAGGAAACAACGAGATGAGGAACAATATATCAAGAGACAAAAATGAGTATGGAAGGTCCTTACAAACCCTTTTCAGGGATTTTTTCATGAAAATATGTTCTCCTCTCTTATGAAATTACAACCCCTTTGAAAGAGATGAGGGGGATGTATTTATATCCTGAGGAAGTGGACTGTTTGCATTCCCAGTCTGTCCTCCCAATTGCATCACCATTTTGATAATTCTGATAGCTGAATCTCAAGATATATCCTTATTCAAAATCATAGATAATAATTTTTTCTGACTACTCTCAAAATTTGGAGGCATTTGGACTTATGGATCAAATATTAAGGTCATTTTAAAAAACAATGTTAATCTATCCATTTCAATAAAGACTTTTTAGAAGGAAAAAATGTGAATGAGTTTATGAATATGAAGATGCCTTCAAATATGATGGTTTTCTTCAACAATGTTGGCTGCATATATGTACTATTTCACACTGCAAAATCTCATCTTGATTTGATTATTACATCATGATCTATGTCATGAGTAGTGTCCGGATTTTAATTTCCGTCCAGAATGGTGGGATGGACTTCAAAGCATCAGTTGTGTCCCTTGCCTTTGGAGGTGGACCTTGCAATTTTTATCAAAAATTGAATGAATTTTCCCCTGACTTTTGGGGGAGAAATAAAGGATTTGGACTTATGGAGTGAGCCAAATAATTCTTTATTAATGGATTTTCCATTTTCTTCATAGATTATTTGGGCCTTTTGTGTGGACCATATGTCCCTCAAAATGGAAAATTTGGCAATTTGTTCCTTCTAATAAATGTATTAATTTGATCAAGGAACCCTAAAAAACAAGAATAATGAAATTATGAAAATAAGGATGAGTGTTATTATTAAAACATTAAACATACTTGATTCTGGATGAATTCAAATTGTGCTCTAAAATAATATTTAATATTTAAACATTAATATCTCACAAAAATTATGCACATTTCATATAAAATATGAAATGGGAGTATATAATAAGTAATGAAAATATTAATAACACCATATCCCTATACCCCTTTAGCCACATGGCCTCCAATGCATCTCCCCAAATGCTCGAAGCTGCTGACTAGCAGTGAGGGCCTTTGTAATGATACTGGGGAGACTATTCCCATATTGGAAGAGTCTAACACAACATAAATAATAATAGGTAGTACATGAAGAAAAATCATACAAAAGAAGTAATCATAGAAGAATGATAATATAAATAAGCAGATGTTTGTTGGAGCCAAAATTTGGGGAGAATAAGAAAAAATGGAAAGCCTTATGGGATTCCTCGCGAAACATGTTCATGGAGCCCCTGCAACACTGCGGCTGCTACATATCTTCCCCTCTGCGAAGCCACGATGGAGCAAGTAGGTGGGAGGCTCCGTGAACCCATTTGACATTTGCGAAGCCACTGCCGAGGAAGGAGGCGAGAGGCCCTGTGAACTTGTTTGACATTTGTGAAGCTGCCGTGGAGTAAGTAAGTGGGAGGCTCTGAGAACCTGTTTGACATTTTTGAATCTGCCGCAGAGTAAGGAGGCGGGAGGCTCTGAGAACCCATTTGAAATTTTCTATGCCCCCGTGGAGTAAGGAGGAAGGAGGCTCCACGAACCCATTTAACGTTTTCGATGCTTTCGTGGAGAAAGGATGTGGAAGGCTCTACAAACCCATTTGATGTTTGTGAAACCCCTTTCGAGAAAGGATGTGGGAGGCTTTGCTGTAGAGACCCAAATCTTGAAGTACATGGACATTAAATTACTTTTTCGGAATAATTAATACATAATAAGAACCAACACTCAAGGACCGCAATAGTTTAGTGTCTTTGGAAACATGGAATATAAACTTCTAATCATGTTGAAAGATCTTCAACAACTCCCATAATGGTCTTCCCCTTTTTGTTTCCTTACCTTAAACATTTATTTATTTCCTGGGGAAAATAAAACATAAAAAGGGTGAGCTCAAATGCTCAGTAAGGGCAAACATAGAGAACATAAAACAATCCATAAACATTTGAAAGCAAAAACTTGAACATGAAATTTAAACATCAAAATCTTGAGAAAAGACATAAATCGTGGAAGTACGTAAGGAATATATCCTAATGGAACATAAATCATGATAAAATATAATGGGAATAAAACATGTAATTGTGGGAACCATTCAACACATGTCATGATTTCCATAGTAGCCAAGGCATTGCTGCCAAGACCATCTTAGTGGACAAAGTCCCTTTCTGAATCGAGTTCACTCCTCGTTCCAGTCCGGTAACACTGAACTGGATTAACTTACCATTCCAGCCATGTCTATCTCATGAGATATAAATCATTACCCAATGAATTGGAGGGAGATATAGGTCCCACCCATCTCATAATTAAATTATTCTTACTTGTGACACAAAATAATCTTAAAACATTCATCATAACCCAAAGAATAAAATGGGTTTCATAAACATCATCCCATCATCACATAATCCATATAAAACAAATGCATATTTCATCATAAGTAATGTTAATCCATGTAAATCATAGAGAAAATATACTTGAAACATACATATATGAAATAATGTCATCTTAGATGGAAAATGGTTTTGATAAAACACTTGAAATAAATTCTTGAGGAAAATATTTTTTCTTCTTCATAATCATTTTCTTTTCACAAAATTCCATGAAATTTTAAAAGAAAAGTATTTTTTTGAAAATATTCATAAAGTTTTGTAAAGGAATCTTCATTGAAATAAGTCATTATGAAATCGTAAAAATCCATTCACGCTGTATAAGTTAAAAATAACATTCTTCTCGTACTTTTTTCGGAAAAGTCAAAAAGTTCCTCGTATGGTAAAAAAAAGAAAGATTCATTCCATAACACAAAGTAAAAGTCAAATAGGGTAAAAATGACATTAAACATACATGGAATAATATTAAACACTTTATGAAAAACATTTTATGGGAATGGATAAAAAATATAACCCCAGTAAGTACTTACGTATAACAAATCTCGGATAAAAAGGAGATTTGCAAAATTATCCCTTACCTTAGGTCCGATATGCTTCGTATGGATCCAAAACTCCTATATAATGATTTAAATAATGTCATTGACTTATTACATAATCATATTCATTGTTATGATATCATATATGTTTCACTTATGACTTTATATTACCCATTCTTTTGTAAATTCCATGTTAAAGCAGCGTTTTGGGTAAAATCATTTCATTTATCATATGTATTTCGACTTGTCGTTCTTGATATTATTACATATATACTGATTTAGATAATTCCAGAATGTAAAACATGATTTATATATAATATATATTCATCATATACATATATATTATAGATTGATAAAAGGAATGAAATACACCGTTCATGGAGATGGTAGGCCGTACGTACGCATGAACGTTGTTTTCGTTTCCTTATTGAATTGAATGAAAATAAATAGATGACATACATATATATATATACATAAATCCAGTAGAATTATTATTTCATATATTTCATTATTATTCACTATATAAAATTTATTATCATTCATGTATGGTTAACATGGAGAATGAATCTCATCGCGTCGTGGAGACGACAGTCCGTACGTACGCACGAGCGATGATATCGTTCCCATAATTATTGAATATAATTGGAGTGGATGGTATAATATATCAGAATCATTATGATGTTATAATAACCATATATATTTATTCTTTACACCATTATACTCATCCATGTAAGGTGTTGGTGGAAAAATAGATTACACCACGGCGTGGAGACGGTATTCCGTACGTACGCACGCGCGGTGATTATGTTTTCCGTAGGATGGATAGAAGGTGAAATAGGGTTGTTTCATATTTATAATAACATATAATTATATGAGGGATACTGATGTTATTACTTCATAATGAAACAACTAAAGAAGAGGGAGTATAATAATAATGGAACTTGAAGAAAACGGTAGAAGGTATTACCTCTTTCTCGAAGTACCTCCTTTAAACTTTCTCTTAGGGCACTAGAGTTGGTCTTTTGAGAAGACCAGTACCTATATTAGGTTTCTAAGGAAGTGGGGAAGTGAAATTGGCAGGGGTTGGCCGAGCTTGAAGGCTCAAATTGGTGTGAGGAGGATAGGGAGGAGGTGCCCTTTTTTAAGGGAGGAGAGGGGCACCTTTGGAAATATAAATTTTTTTAGTTTATATTAAATCCCAACCCCACTTAAAAACTTCCAAAATGACTCATATCCGAATATTATATGATATAGGGTTGTAATCTCATCAACCAATAAAATTTAGACATTTTATTAATTTATTTTAAAGATTATCAACTTGATTTATCCTTATTTATCAATTTAATTTTATTTGTGGTAATAATATTCTAAATTTCAAATTAATATAAATAATTACATATGTGTTGTGAATTTTTATAATTTGACACTTTATGACATTTTTGACCATATAAATTTTAATTTATAATTTTTAAATATTTTTGTGATTTTTAAACAATTTTATAATATGTTATTTTTATAAAATAACAATAGTGTCAATTTTGACACTATTCATTTATTTGAATTTAAATAAAATATATACAGAAAATATGTTCAAACTAAAAGTTTTAATAGATTCATAAAATGTCATATGTATCTAGAAAATTAGTGGAACATATTAAATAGTTCATATAAAATTTATTTTAATATTTTTAAGATCATTTATTTGTTATTTCAATCAATAATATAATTTCAGCATCACTATTGTGTCATAATTAATGATACTTATTTAATCCCTAAAAATTATAAATAAATTCATATGATGTAGATACTTGTATTAGAACTCTGGAGAATATTTATGTTTGAAGTTTCATTAAGTTTGTCACTAAATTAAAATTATTATACTTATAGGATTTAAGAAAGCGACATGTTGTCACTTTCTTTGGTTTTAATAATAATTAAATTATTTTCATGGAACAAAGTCCATTAAATGAATATAATCTGACCCTTAGGTGATATGGGTCGACTTTTAGTCATCCAATAGAATTTTGGCAGTTGTTAGGGTAATTTTATTATCTTATATTTACCCTTAATTACCCGATTTACCTTTAATTATGGTAAATAAAATTTACCGTAGTTACTATTCATAATGCCCAAAAATAAAAAGTAGCTTATTAACATAATTTGTACCCAATGATTCAAAATATGGAATCCATTTTTCCAAATTCAATACAAAAAAGTTGCAGAAATTAAATTAAAATTAATCCCGTTGTCGAAAGAAAACGAGATTTTGTTTAAAACATTGCAAAAGATTGAATTGATTTAACCTAAGAATTCATGGTAAAATAAATGATAATGAAATAAATTATATTAAATGGTAAAAATAAATTCTATTTATACTTTAAAACCATTCATTAATATAATTTAACCATATAAATTATTACGATGAAAAAAGTTTTTTTTAATTAAAATATAGCGTGTTTTTACTATTCATTAAAATATGAAAGTTATAAGAAATATCAAAACTTTATCCAATGTAAATTTTTATATCATAATTCAATAGAAGAAGTTTATTTTGTAAAATTGAACTTATAAACATGTCAAAAACCAGATTTAATGTGGGTGCGCCATCAAAAGGCGACAAAACTGCATTTTTTGAAAAATACTTATTTTACTAGAAAAATTTATTTTGTTCACATAAAATGTTTTAGAAAAATTATAAGATGAATAATAATGTCATAAAATTCAAAATTTAGTTAATACTATTCATATCGGCTAGTTCTTGATAATATTATAACCATATATCATTGTTTAGTGAAGCCCGATATTGCGTACAACGCACGCTATCGAGGAAGGTCGTGATTGCGTGTAATGAAATCCAAGTCAGGGTTGCATATAGTGCAAGAATACTTTGTTGTTGCGTATAACAAAATCCAACCATATTTCATTTATATATTGAATATATATATATATATACACTCAATTTTGCGTAGAATAAATTCTATCAAATGAACTTGAAATTGTGTATAACACGATCCAAGAATTGTGTTGCGTATACTGCAAGATAATACGGTGTTGCGTATAGTGCAAGATAATCATGGTGTACCATACAACACAAGAAATTAAATAAATTAAAAATAATACTTCTCATAAAATCTCGGGTTGTTACATTCTACCCCCCTAAAAATGAATTTCGCCCTCCAAATTCGTCGGGATTATAAATGGTTTTCTACTTGAAAGTTTTTTTTAATGGAAACCCACATCTTAAAAAGGAATACCAAAACTTGACTTTAAAAACTAAAGTATGAAATGTAATGGTTACCCAAATAAACTAACCACTAGGTTTCCACATAGGAGAACATAGGTGAAAATATGGATATGGAAGAGAAATCTAACCATCATGTTCTGATAGAGAGTGGTAGTGATCATGGCTATGAAAAAGCCAACAATCACAAAGCCATAGATTTGAGATGATCTAAGGTACTGTCTGATTCGTCAGATATAAGAGCACTAGGACAACATTTTTGGTTTTCAATATCATTTCCCTAAAGTTAAAAATTTGGAATTAGAAGAAATACTTTCTTGATTTTGGTACAATCTCACTGTTGTTCGTGGTTTGAACAATTTCCACTTCATCTCTTAAAGAAATGAAGTTGAATTTTTTATTCGTGAAGTGCTAACAGATCATGTGATAGAATGATGGGTCATTCCATCTGTTTCAAACAAAAGGTTAGCAAAAGTTATCAAATATACATAAGTCCATCTATGTTGTAGTTAATCATATACGATTCCAAAAATGAACTTATACTTCATATATCATACCGCTTAATAAAATAATACTAGTTTCTGCTAACCAGGGACTTCTTGTAGGCCAATGGTAGGCGATAAAGGCTAGTCACACTTCGGTTGTGGGTTCGATTCCCACAGCCTTGTCCGACGCGATGGGCTGTCGCCCATCCTGCAGGCTTTCCTTTTTCTAAAACTAAAATACTATAACATCCCATCAATAATATCGAAAAAAGTTCTATCCTTAAATAATACTAACTTATGTCCAAAATAATCTATTCCAATCTTTAGGATTATCTAAAATACTTCGGTCCAAGGTCATAGTATAAAGAAAATTATTACTTGAAATGTCAAATAAGAATCACATGAATGCCATTGTTTATCCCCCATATATCATAATATATATCTTGTTGGTCAAATTACAAACATGTGAATACCTTAATCATGTATTCTCTTAAAGAATGAATACCCATTTAACCCTAGTGAAAACATGAATGGTGTTATATTTTAACACATTCCACATACCAAAATCCCAAAAATTCTATATACTCAAACCATAATATCACTTAGTCCTTATACCAGTCATGAGCTCATGGATACAATCAAACATCTCATTATCTTCTTATCCCTTCCTTATGCCCATATCATCTACTTTCCAAAAATATCTGAAAAACCTTTCATGGTTACCGGTACCATTCAATATATACTTTCAAATACTTTAGGAAAAACAATAGTGTAACAATCCTTAGATGATTCTTTATTCCATAGTACCATTAACTATACATCATAACTCTTGATAAACATACAATCATTCCACTACCTTCTTAAACAACTGACTAAGCATCAACACTTATTTCATCTCATATATCATTTGTAGTCTCCTCATCATCATCCACATAAATACTACCCATATGACCATGCTGATTCTCTTCATGAGATTTTCCCTTAGGGAATTGTTTTTCATAATGCCCGTACATTCCACATTTAAAACATTTAACCGTTGTTGATGTCTTAGAAATACCATTATCCTTGTCCATGGTGTTAAGTAAACCTTTTCCTTTGCAATTACTGGATTTTTGTCCTTTTCCACACCCAAATCATCTTCCAGTTCCTTTGAAAAATTCTCCATGATGCCTCTTCCCACATGATTTACATGAGGGGAATTGAACTTTCTTTCCTCTATGATCATCATGAAACTCCATCTTTCTCTGATTAGCTGAGTCAGGAAACTTACCAAAGTTGAGATTATTGATCATATTATGAGATTTCTGATTAGGCATAATAACTATATGTGGATGTCCATATCCAATTTCATTTGGTTTCTAATGAATAATATCATTCCATTGTCCATCATATCCTCCATTATCATGAATCTTCCTGTTTCCAGCCATTTTCTAAAACCCAAAACGAATAGTGTGAGAGGAAAAAATCATGCTCGGGAAAAAACATAGTAAAGGGGAAGTACCATCAATATCTAACATATTAGGTTAAATTCTAAGATCGTTACCATAGTTCTAGGACTATATCCTATACGTATACTTATCCTTAGGGACATCCCTAGACATACCTTAGAAATATCTCTAGGGATCTCACTAACGTTTTCGCATCCTAGTTTCCAAAGGTTAACTAAACCTTTCCTCTGATACCAACTGTAGAGACCCAAAGCTTGATGTACATAGACATTACATTACATTTTCGGAATACTTAATACATAATAAGAACCAACACTCATGGACCGTAATAGTTTAGTGTCTTTGGAAACTTGGAATATAAACTTCTAATCATGTTGAAAGATCTTCAAGAACTCCCATAAAGATATTCCACTTTTTGTTTCCTTACCTTAAAACTTTATTTATTTCTTGGGGAAAATAAAACATAAAAAGGGTGACCTCAAATGCTCAGTAAGGGCAAACATAGAGAACATAAAACAATCCATAAACATTTGAAAGCAAAAACTTGAACATGAAATTTAAACATCAAAATCTTGAGCAAAGACATAAATCATGGAAGTACGTAAGGAATATATCCTAATGGAACATCAATAATGATAAAATATAATGGGAATAAAACATGTAATTGTGGAAACCATTAAGCACATGTCATGATTTCCATAGTAGCCAAGACATTGCTGCCATGACCATCTTAGTGGACAAAGTCCCTTTCTGAATCGAGTTCACTCCTCATTTCAGTCCTGTAACACTGAACCAGATTAACTTACCATTCTATCCATGTCTATATCATGAGATATAAATATTTACCCAATAAATTTTAGGGAGATATAGGTCCCACCCATCTCATAATTAAATCGTTCTTACTTGTTCCACAAAATAAACTTAAAACATTCATCATAACCCACAGAATAAAATGGGTTTTAAAAAAACATCATCCCATCATCACATAATCCATATAAAACAAATGCATATTTAATAATAAGTATAGTGAAACCATGTAAATCATAGAGACATTATACTTGAAACATACACATATGAAATAATGTCATCTTAGATGGAAAATGGTTTTGATAAAACACTTAAAATAAATTCTTGAGGAAAATATCCTTTCTTCTTCAAAATCATTTTTTACACAAAATTCCATGAAATTTTAAAAGAAAAGTATTTTGTTGAAAATATTCATAAAGTTTTGTAAAGTAAACATCATTGAAATAAGTCATTATGAAATCGTAAAAATCCATTCACGCTGTATAAGTTCAAAATAACTTTCTTCTCATACTTTTGTCGGAAAAGTCAAAAAGTTCCTCGTATGGTAAACAAAAGAAAGATTCCTTCCATAACACAAAGTAAAAGTCAAAGAGGGGTAAAAATGACATTAAAAAAATATTGAATAATATTATACACTTTATGAAAAACATTTTATGGGATGGATGAAAAATATAACCCCAGTAAATACTTACGTATAAGAAATCTTGGATAAATATGAGATTTGCAAAATTATCCCTTACCTTAGGTCTGATATGCTTCGTATGGATCCGAAACTCCTGTATAATGATTTATTTAATGTCATTGACTTAATAAATAATCATATTAATTGTTATGATATCATATATGTTTCACTTTTGACTTTATATTAACCCTTCTTTTGTAAATTCCATGTTAAAGCAGCGTTTTGGGTAAAATCATTTCATTTATCGTATGTGTTTCGACTTGTCATTCTTGATATTATTACTTATATCCTGATTTACATAATTACAGAATGTAAAACATGATTTATATATAATATATATTCATCATATACATATATATTATAGATCGATAAAAGGAATGAAATACACCGTTCATGGAGACGGTAGGTCGTACGTACGCATGAATGCTGTTTTCGTTTCCTTATTGAATTGAATGAAACTAAATAGATGACATACATATATATATACATAAATACAATAGAATTATTATTTCATATATTTAATTATTATTCATTATATAAACTTTATGATCGTTCATGTATGGTTAACATGGATAATGAATCTCGTCGCGTCGTGGAGACGGTAGTCCGTACGTACGCACGAGCGATGATATCGTTCCCATAATTATTGAATAGAATTGGAGTGGATGGTATAATATATCAGAATCAGTATGATTTTATAATAAACATATATAGTTATTATTTACACCATTATACCCATCCATGTAAGGTGTTGGTGGAAAAACAGATTACACCACGACGTGGAGACGGTATTCCGTACGTACGTACGCGCGGTGATTTTGTTTTCCGTAGGATGGATAGAAGGTGAAATAGAGTTGTTTCATATTTATAATAACATATAAGTATATTAGGGATACTGATGTTATTACTTCATAATGAAACAACTAAAGAAGAGGGAGTAGAAGAAGAATGGAACTTGAAGAAAACGGTAGAAGGTATTACCTCTTTCTCGAAGTGCCTCCTTTAAACTTTCTCTTAGGGCACTAGAGTTGGTCTTTTGAGAAGACCCGTACCTCTAGTAGGTTTATAAGGAATTGGGGAAGTGAAATGGTCAGGCGTTGGTCGAGCTTGAAGGCTCAAATTGGTGTGAGGAGGAGAGGGAGGAGGTGCCCTTTTATAAGGGAGGAGAGGGGCACCTTTGGAAATATAAAATATATTAGTTTATATTAAATCCCAACCCCACTTAAAAACTTCCAAAATGACTCATATCCTAAGATTAGATGATATAGGGTTGTAATAGCATCAACCAATAAAATTTAGACATGTTAAAAATTTATTTTAAATATTATCAACTTGATTTATCCTTATTTATCAATTTAAATTTATTTGTGGTAATAATATTCTAAATTTTAAATTGTTATAAATAATTACATATGTGTTGTTAATTTTCCATAATTTTACACTTTATGAAATTTTAGACCATATAAATTTTAATTTATAATTTTTAAATAATTTTTTGATTTTTAAACAATTTTATAATATGTTATTTTTATAAAATAACAATAGTGTAAATTTTGACACTATTCATTTATTTGAATTTAAATAAAATATATACAGAAAATATGTTCAAAATAAAAGCTTTAATAGATTCATAAAATGTCATATTTATCTAGAAAATTATTGGAGCACATTAAATAGTTCATATAATATTTATTTTAATATTTTTAAGATCATTTATTTGATATTTCAATCAATAAAATAATTTCAACATCACTATTGTGTCATAATTAATGATAATTATTTAATCCCTAAAAATTATAAATAAATTAATATAATGTAGATAATTGTATTATATTTCTGGAGATTATTCATGTTTGAAGTTTCATTAAGTTTATCACTAAATTAAAATTATTATACTTATAAGATTTAAGAAAGTGACATGTTGTCACTTTCTTTGGTTTTAATAATAATTAAATTATTGTCAGGGAAAAAAGTCCATTAAATGAATCTAATCTGACCCTTAGGTGATATGGGTCGACGTTTAGTCATCCAATAGGATTTTGGAAGGTGTTAGGGTAATTTTATTATCTTATATTTACCCTTAATTACCCGATTTACCTTTAATTATGGTAAATAAAATTTACCGTAGTTACTATTCCTAATGCCCAAAAATATAAAGTAGCTTATTAAAATAATTTGGACCCACTTATTCCAAATATGGAATCCATTTTTCCAAATTTAATACACAAAAGTTGCAGAAATTAAATTAAAATTAATCCCGTTGTCGAAAGAAAACTGGTTTTTGTTTAAAACATTGCAAAAGATTGAATTGATTTAACATACAAATTCATGGTAAAATCAATGCTAATGACATAAATTATATTAAATGTTAAAAATATATTCTATTTATACTTTAAAACCATTAATTAATATAATTTAACCATATAAATTATTACGATGAAAAAAGTTGTTTTTAATTAAAATATAGCGTGTTTCTACTATTCATTAAAATATGAAAGTTATCAGAAAAATATCAAAACTTTATCCAATGTAAATTTTTATATCCTGATTCAAAATAAGAAGTTTATTTTGTAATATTGAACTTATAAACATGTCAAAACTAGATTTAATGAGGGTGCGCCATCGAAAGGCGGCAAAACTGCATTTTTTGAAAAATACGTATTTTACCCGAAAAAATTATTTTGTTCACAAAAAATGTTTTATAAAATTTATAAGATAAATAATAATGTTATAAAATTCAAAATTTAGTTAATACTATTCATAACGGCTAGTTCGTGATAATATTATAACCATATATCGTTGTTTAGTGAAACCCGGTATTGCGTACAGCGCACGCTATCGAGGAAGGTCGCGATTGTGTGTAATGAAAGCCAAGTCAGGGTTGCATGTAGTGCAAGACTTCTTTTTTGTTGCATATAACATAATCCGACCATATTTCATTTATAAATTGAATATATATATATATATACTCAATGTTGCGTAGAATAACTTCTATCAAATGAACTTGAAATTGTGTATAACACGATCCAAGAATTGTGTTGTGTATACTACAAGCTAATACGGTGTTGTGTATAGCGCAAGATAATCTTGGTGTAGCATACAACACAAGACATTAAATAAATTAAAAATAATACTTCTCATAAAATCTCGGGTTGTTACATTTGTGATTACGAAAAAATGCCTCGTGTCCTCACCCCCAGTCTACTCTGCTCTGCAACGCCTCTTTCCTATAAATACTAGGCTCCCCTCGACCCCAAAGGATAGATCCTCTGACCTTTCACCTTCTTATCTCTCAAATCATGAAGTAATTTCTGCACTGTCAATCATGATCTTTTCAAGGTACTTTTGAATCGTGAAGTGCCTCCCTCTTTACTAGAATCCAACCCATCTTTAAAGATGTATGCCCTTCATGGAGCCTACGGGCCTATATGAAGGAAGGGGATGCCCAAGGGGATTTAGGTCTTCACAGAGCACTTATGTTTCGTGAAATACCCTCCATGCACATGTGACCCACATACTTAGGCAGGGCCGCTGTGATTCGCCAAGCACATTGCTTCTCAATTCTATTCTTCACAAGGCACCCTTACTTCATGAACCACTACTCACCGAATGTTTTTCTACATTGAAAAGCACCTTCCATATGCACCAACACCCTATGCCATTGCTAGTCCACTACACTTTGCGAATCCCCTCTGCTACATGGAGCACCAGAGCTTCACAAGGCTTCTACCTTTGAACCACTTTTCTCTACAACACATTTTCCATGAGACCCTATAGGTTTTCACAAAGTGATTTCAAAGACCCTTTGGGAAGTACTTCCCATTTCTTTTCTTGGCATCATGTTTCTTTCCATAGGCCCAATAACAACTTCTACTTCTTTGCATAGACATGAAAATGTAAAACCCTCAAGGGATCACTCTATAACACTGTCTCACCACGACATTGCTGATTCCTTCCCTTACCTATGAGCAGGTGGGTAGCAGTCATGTTAGTCCTTGGGGTGTGGAGTGAACCCCAATACTCTGAGCAGCAGGATGTTAAAATTCCAAACACCATCATCCTCAGCACATGACGTTAAACTGTGACCCCTCCCTGTGCATCATACATAAGGTGCCCCCTTTTTGGACATTATCTATTCTCGCTCATCTTCATAGGAGTGAGATCTTCATCACATGGAATGCGATACTCTTTTCTAGAGCGTCATCTGTCTGTGGGGTAAGGGCAACAACCTCGGTGTAAGCCCCATGCATTTCTTGAGTGAGGCAACATACAAGCTCCTCCTATCTCTTCAGTGCTAAACCAATCTAGGATTTTTCTCCATCAGGACTCCATACTAGAGTAAGTCCCAATCTCTATCTCCCTTGGCTGCTAACCACACATAATCCCATGTTTCCATTTTGGGCTGCTAACCACGCGTAAGCCCCTGTTTCCATTTTAGGCTGCTAACCACATTTAAGCACCAATCCACTTCCCACAGATGCACCTTTTGCGACGTGATTATCAGGTCTTCACTGCTTCTTATTTCTCACACTAATCATGACTCATGTTGTCTTCGAGTAATAATTGACAATGAAATTCTATCTGGGACTCCCTAGAGTGTAAGCCCCACACCTATCACGAACTACATGGACTCTGATCTTTTCCATGGCAAGGTACGTAAGAAGCCTTCCTAATGGTTCAAGCCTAAAAACCATTGGTACTGACTCCGTTCACGTCGTTTCACCAAACACTATCCCGAACTATGTGGACATTGATATTTTCAAAGGAAAAGTACATTGTAAGCCTCATAGAGGTTCAAGCCTAACAACCATTGGTCCCGAATCCTTTCATGTCAGTTCACCAACCACTATCCAGATCAACATGGACATTGATCCATGTCAAGGATATGAACATAAAAAGCCTCCCTAAGATTCAAGGCCAACAACTAATTGATCTGAACCCTTTCACGTTGGTTCACCAAACCCATCCCGAACTACGTGGACTTTGACCCTTGCGAGGTAAGGAACATAGGAAGCCTTCCTGAGGTTCAAGCCCATCGACCAGTTGTTTCGACCCCCTTCATGTCGGTTCACCAAAGACTATCCAAACTATGTGGAATTTGATCCTTTCCATGGAAATGTACGTAGGAATCCTCCCTGAGGTTCAAACCCAACAACCAGTTGTTCCGACCCCCTTCACGTCGATTCACCAAACTCATCCCGAACTACGTTGACTTTGATCCTTACTAAGGAAAGGTATGTTGGATCCCTCCCTAATGATCAAGCCCAACACCCATTGGTCTCGACCACTTCATGTCAGCCCCCATCCCTCTTGACATTAAACTGTACGCCCCTTATTTATCGCATGACACTAAACTATCTCTATCCAGTGATAAGTCGTTGTGCCTCCATCTAGTGGTAAGTCATTGCGCCTCCATCCAGTGGTGTGCTGTTGTGACCATATCCAGAGGTAATCCATTGTAAAACCCATGCAGCGGTTATCTATTGTGATCCCCTACCCAAGGTTAAGCCATTGTGAATCTCACGTAGCGGTAAGTCATTGTAATCCCCATTCAATAGAAATCCATTGTCAACCCAAACCCAGCGTTAATCCGTTTTCGTCCTTCTATTGGGACCCATATCTCAGGTCCATCCCAGTGGCGTGAGACAAACCTCAGGCTTCTAACCACATGTAACCCCCAGTATATCATCAGGTCACTATCCTCTACGCACTCCTCGATCCAATGCCCCATCCGTAACTACACTGACTTTGATTCCTTGCCATGGGGATATGAAAGAGGTCTCTTCAAGGATAAATCCCAACATTATAGTCACCCTCGAGCTAACACCATCTCATTCTCCATCCACTTCACATAACCATCCATTATCCATTTTGATTATTACCCGGGCCACGATATCCTAGTGAGATCATGTCAATTCACATCTTCACTACTCTTAGCAGTACTCGGGTAACTAACCACGTGTTATCCCTAGCATCAATGTTCCCTTGAGGGGTTTCACCCATATGATCCAATCTAGTAAGTGTTCAGATAAGTCTGAACCATCTACTCAAGATGTTAAACTCGTGGCATAACTTTTGTTAAATATGGGAAGCTGAGTAAAACCATAGAGACAAGACAATGACATATAATCCATCATATTAGACATGGGATGCCTCCGGGCTTCCGTTCCTTTGAAGAAACCCAATAATAAGGGAATAAAACCCATACGTGCTTGTGTTCCAGTGTACAAACATGCTAGTGATATCCAACACGACTAATCCCCCGACCGAAGGTTGCTTCCCATGCTGGAACCCTTGGAATGTCCTGACAGAAGCAGTGTAATTAACCAGCGCCCATGAAGATATGGAACTGGGAAGAGTTTTATGAACAAAATATAAATCTATATGGGAGATCTGGAATAGGTGACGAGTTCCAAGAAAGAATCCACAAAAGGAGGAACCGACATCCCATCATGCTGTTTCAATCATGGATAAAATGCCCCTGAATAAGTGATGGAAGCCACCCGCCTCTGGAAAGAGGGAATGTGGGGTAACAGTCATCGTTTCCTCATCCTCCTCAAATGGATGGATGTGCGCGCCCTGTCGAAAGCATCGGAAATAGAAATTGTGAACCCATTTTGAAATTCTTCTCCTCAATGTGGAGATTAATAGCATTCAAGACATCAATGGATTAGCGTGTCACCAGATCCAGTTATCCTACCGGGCCCTGCCAGGAAAATATCAGGCCTGGCGTGAATATTACCAGATGCTGGGGCAGTTGAACATTAGAGATCACGGTCTGTGATGTTTTCTGCATGGATCCATATCTTTAGTCATGGAAGATGGAATGATGCTGGGGCACTAAACATCTATTTCCTTTTTGTAGCACTAATGGTTTAATCTCCCTGCCATATAGGTCCTAAGCTGCCACAATAGGAAAACGATAACCTCCCCCAAACAGACACAGGGATAGGGGAAATGTCACTCCATGTGGCTCCACCGCTTCTGAAACAATCTCTACAACCACAGCTTTTGGGCACCCATGCCCCATCTCCCCTTCTGAATTCTTATAATGAACGGTGATAAACGGCCTCGTCCGACGATTCGACGAGGAAGGGATTATCTCAACTTGAGATATGGACCTCCAAAATATAGAGACATCTACACCTTGTTTCCACCAATGCCCCCAAGGGTCGTGTATGGAGCCACTGCTCCCCACTCGGATGTACAACTATTTTGGGAGCCTCTCCCCGAAACACTTCGTCGACTCCATCCCCTACACCGATGAGGTTGGGGATGTTTGGGCCCACCTAGACGAGATCCCATTTTAGGGGCCCCCAAGGAGAGCTCCCACCAGGCTATGCCAGCACTGCCACCCGATCCCATGGGCAGAAGAGAAGGTGAGCCGTGTGCCTGCACTACTGGTCCCAGTCTGGTTAACCCAACCCCAGCGTCAAGCACATGTTGAGGAGTACGCCCGCCAAGGGGTGTTAACGTCAACAACTACTGCAGCCCGCACCACCGCCGATGTATATCATCATACCATGTGTATGTTGAGTAGGGGAACTCACATACCTGACTCGGATTGAGGCCCTAACCACCCCGCGGACAAGCTGGGTCCACTATCTTGGTCGTCGGTGCAGGTAGTGGCCGCTGCAGACATACCCACAGCAACGACACCCTGTAATGATGTGCACCTCGTACCGCCACCATAGAGAATGCGGGTCCACCCTACTTCTAAGATCGGCATAGAGGACCTCCCCGTGCTACCTTAAATCTAAATGAGGGTCCTCCCCATGGCTGCGACACTCAGCATGGAAGCCTCTCCCACGCTCATTACGTCGGGTATGGAGTTGTTCCTCCTGACACGGGCCACCGGTGTGGGGATGTTGCACCTCTGGTCAATCTCCTACGTGGGGGGCCTCACCATGTCCTTACTGCAGCTGGAGAAGTTCCTCCATGCCTTTGTAATCAGAGGGGTAAAAATCAGTTTTTCCTCACCATCATCTAGCATGGAGGTCGTACCCATGCTCCTATCAGCTTCAACGGAGGTCCTACCCACTCCAGTATTTCCCATGGAGATTCCCACCACACATAATTATGTGGTTATGATGGTCCTCCTCATGTTCCCTTTGATATCTATCTAGGCGCTCCTCTCACCCCATCTCACTCAAGCTGAAATCCTCTCTGCCCCTCCACTAGTACGGCTGAAGGTCCTCTTTGTGCTAGAAATCTACCATGTCCAAAGGAACCATCCTGGGGTAGGAGGGAAGTTAATCACCAAAATAAAAAGAATATCGAGAGGATTAAGACCGAGATTAAACTATTTTACTTCTCAGATTATGAGTCAAAATATGATTCTGCGATGGAACCCTCGTATGGATCCTCCGTGTCAAGGGTCGGGGAAGGAATAAGGCGCATTAGCCCCATACTTCTAGAATATGATGTCCATAGGATTCCCTCCTCCCTCTGTAGGTAAATAAACGGGGATGAAAATATGTCAGCTCCATAGGTTCCAGCCGTGAAATCGCCACCATCATCACCAGAAGCACTTTCTACCTTGACTAGAGACCACAAAGAGCTATTCCGGGGAAAAATGGTGGGTGAGTAGTAGTGTGGTCCATCAATAGTATTCGTAGTCCCTGGCCAAAAATTGCAGTCGTCAGCCCATATTACCGCGATGTGGTGGTGAAGACACTACACTCTTCAGAGGATAGCCCAATATGCGACAGTTTGTCAGCTTGCTTGTCGTATTCTCCACCCGCCAGCCTACCATCTCAATGGTCTGCTTCTGTACCGCTACTGGTCCCCTATCCACCTCTGTTTGTTGAGTGGGGAAATGAAGGTATAGAACCTGAACCTATACCAAGGAGCATGTGGGATATTCTCACAGTGGACCATTTTTTTCAGTGGTTTTGGCCAGTTACAACACTGAATTTCAGTGCTCCAGAATCACTCACCCAGGAAGAGGTAGAGGGTTTTCACCAGACCCTTTGGGTGAGTCATTTCTGCCTACTTCATCGATGAGTGTCCTACCCCTAGAGTCAGGCACACTTCGAAGACATCGGCAAACAATTTCTTTTAGTTGATTTGGTCTCACTCCCTGTGGCCTAATGCCCTGAGTCACCAAGTTGCCATTGGACCAACCATCAACTATGTGTCTAGATCATTAAATTGATCCGCATGATAATAATGGAGGCTTTACACATGTGCAAATATGTGGTTGGGGGCAGTACACGGTCCTCCATTTCAGTGACATATGTTAGTAGCCCGATTTTCCAGGTGACATAGAGGATATGCCTCCTAGAAGGGTAGTGGTTAACATGGTCGACCTGCCAGGGGTCAGAACGAGTTATAGCTTCTTGGAGAGGACCTCCTCCCCCATAGGGAGTTTCACTCATCTTGGATCCATTGGGAATGATTAATCATCAACAAAAGAATCTACGGGGTCTTCTCGTGCCCACTGAGGGGTTGGACCTTAGTAAAAATCCAAACATGGGTAAGGAACACCACAGAGCTGTCAAACACTATGACCCATCTGGCTCATTACAGAAGGTAGAAGAAAATCCCAAAAAAGCTGTGTTGCATCAGCAACTCACTGAAAAAAAGAATATTGGTTGACGACCTCCATACTGAATGCACTACAAAGTGATAGCCAGACTATGATGATCAGCGGCCAGTGCAGCAGGGATAGGAACAACTTCCCCTCAATGAATTTCCTCCTAGTGACCCTAACCATCTTTCCCTCACAGACAATGTTGAGGTTGTAACTTATGGCAAGAGGGCACAATATGTGTCTCTAAATCCTTTTAAATGGCTTGACAATCCTCGAGACCCATCCCAGGTTCCCCCAACTACTCCACAGTTCATTCCACCAGCCGCTCCACAAGCCGCTAGGCCTACTAATCTTGATGAAGAACCTTCCAACGTTCTAGTGGTCAGTGATACCCATCAAGATAGGAACCCCCGCCCAGATGATCCAATGTAGACACTAATCATCAGCCTCAAAGCATAAGAGAATCAATAGGTGGAAATCCAACTTGATGGCAATCATTATTCGGCGTGGATGGATGATATGCCAACACCCCCAGGTTTTGTAAATCCCACCTTTTCCCCCTTCAACTGGACAGGGGACCCACCGCAACACCCTGCCCACTTTATCTCAAGGTGTGGGCCTCTATTGGGAACTGTAGCGCGGCAAGAGGCTGCCGAACTCCAATGCTTCAAACAAACAATGGAGTGGCCGACATTCATCTTGTACAGCCCACTCCCCATTAGATTAGTAGCCAACTGGAAAGACCTCCATAGGCAATTTCTCTAACATTTAAGTTCCAAAATGTAGAAGACAAGTATCACGGACCTCTTCAAGCTCAAGTAGAGGCCTGATGAGTGCGTTGCAGACTTTGTCGCCTGAAGTAAAGGGATCACATACTCACTTGACATTCCACTGACTCAAGAGAAACAACTGACGATGTCTGTAGGGAATGTAACGACCGAACTGGTCCTCTGTTTGTTCACCCAGAACTACCCGAGGGGATTCTGAGACTCCTCTGATAAGGCCCAGCTCCTAGAGTAAGCCTTACAATAGGCCATCCGGGCACTTCTGTTGCTTCTTGCAATCCCCACGAGAATGGAAGATAGGGCCGATCCCATCACGGTGGCTCAAATAGAGGATCCTAGGAAACTAGAGTTGTTACTAGTGGAGCCACCACGACAGCCTTGCATAGGCCCCCCACCTCAATCATTGCCTCCGGCCCAGCAACGCCCACCTCACAATCGACCGGTGCCCCGAAAAAATGTGATGCCACTGGCTCAGCGAGATAACTAAGCTCTACCTCCTTAACATGCACCTCCAGCTCCTTGTTAGGGTTTGGATGCAAGGGCCCCTTCTTAGACAAGAGGAACCATACTTACTCATTCAATGAGGATCGGGTCCTTGGTTACATCTGAAGTGCCTTGGAGTAGGGGATTGTATGTTTTCCAGAATGCAGGAGGCCAGAAGAGGCGAATATCACTAATAATCATAATTACTTCCCCTTTCAATGGATCCTAGGGAACACCCTCAAATAGTTCTATTTGATTAAATACTATCTTCAATATCACATGGATAATAACATAATCCAATTTTAGGCCCAGATCTGGCCCAAGTAGAATGTGTCTTCGTGAGGCCAGACATCAGCAGTGACAGCGAAGGAGAGTGGAATCAGGGTTCCAACTATGGGTCCGATATGTATAAAGACTGGATGGCTTGTAAAATATTTTCATGTGCCCATGCCATTATCCGTGCATGCATGAATCGACCACAGACTTCAGAAGCCACATTTACTACTTCTGCATCGTCGTTTAATCCGTCCCCTTATTAGAAGATCAAACACCGGTGGCACAATGGAAACAAATTCCCCCACCGATTCCATCGTCACCCCTTACACTCAGCGAATTCATGCCTCGGGAAATGGATATTTCTCCCAAAATCCATCCAGTAGGGGATGACTCTTCAAGAGAGAGTCCAGGGTATGTATCGGTTAATACCGTAGAGCTGGTAAACCCCTACATGATTCCTGATGATGAGGAGCGCTAGGAGGATCGTCTAAGCTTTCCTAGCCATCGCCAGCGTCAGTGGGGCCATGGCTATATGGGCTATAAGAGTGCCTCAGTTAGTACTTATAGTCAGGATGTTCATGTTACTGAAACTAGGATGCAGGCCCAACTCAAATATCAGCACGAGAAGCCTTCTTATCTGGTTTCATCTGGTTCACCTTCACCACCATTCGTGTTGATGGATCAGGAAGATCTACCTCGAATGCATCTTGATTAGACACTCTTTGCTACAGACCTGTATTATTCATTGAGCCCCCATCCAGTAGTCACTCTGTATGTTCCGAAAACTTAGAAGTAAGATTTTCCTTGCACCAGTCAGCCACTGGTCCAGTCGGTAGGGCCTACCATACCTCTTGTCATATAGGGACCTCATGTAAGTAGAAGTTCATGATTTTCATTGAATAATAATGTCCTCAAGAACCTTTATAGAATTCCAGAAATTCTCTTCATCCTTGAGGTCCTTCTCTTATCATCAGATATATGTGAGGCCCTCACTGAGGCTTTTAGAAGCCCCTTCCAGTTTGAGAGGGAGGTAGCATCTGCGGAAGACTTCCATGCTGAGGCGGTTGAGCAAGTTGAATTCCAAGACATCATCTCATTCTCTTCAAAAGATGAAGGCAATCCCATACAGGGTAAAATGTTCCTATAGTAGGTCACTATCCAATTCAATGGCATGGAGTTTTGTCACAGTCGTGTCAACACGAGCTCTGTGATCAACCTAATCCTGACTCGAACATGGTTAAAACTACAGTTGTCTAAGGATGATCTAAGTCCCTCTGACCTAAGAATCCAATGTTATGACAAGACATAACATACATCCATCGACAAGATCATCTTGAAGACCCTATTCGATGGCCAAGTTTCTAGAACTGAGTTTATGGTTTTCTCCAAGGACACCGCCTACAATGCGTTGATGGGCAGGTCGTGGCTCCACATACATACAGAGGTTCCTTCATCGCATCACCGGTGCCTCATGTACTCCCTTAATTGTCGAGTGGGTGTGCTTCAAGGTGATTCATATCCCATTTCCTCTTGTGACTCTGACTATCTGGATGAAGACTATTACGAGAGAAAAGTCATGAAGATTCAGGCTAACGAGTTTGATCATGCCACGACCACGACCAACCCATGGACTGATCTAGATGACTCCAACAATATTAAAATCCACCGATTGGAGGCTACAACCCCGAACATGGGACAATTATTCATTGTTTCTAGAATGAGGGGGGAACACATTATCTTATTTAAGCAACACCAGAAGATCTCCTCATACTCCTATACAAATAAGGCTCAGGTGATCCCGGAGCCTCCTACTCCCATAAGGTATCGGGATGTCCACCCCATGACAATGACAATACATTATAATTTCCTGTTATGCTAGGATGGGATAAATAGGCTCATGCCTAAAAACCACTATTACTTCAACATCATCAATCGTGGCCCCTTGGGCTGATGACCAAATGGGATTGGATCAATAACATTCATCGCTATGGTTTCAGTAGCATCGAAGTTCCCGGATGCAGTGTCCACTGCCACCCATGCTGGTACCAGTCTCTCATCAAGATCTATCGACTCAGAAGAAATTCCTCCCACTGAAGATCCCTCCTCTATAAGTGAAGGAGAGGATTTATAGGATGCTCCCCCCACCTTTGAAGAGGGTGTCTTTTCCATGGATGAAGAAATGGTGTAGGTGAACCTCGATAGCGAGGCGGACCCGAAACCCACATTGATCTGTTCCGCCATGCCCCTCGAGGAGAAACATCCATACATAGACTCCCTTAAAAAACATTGTGATGAATTCACCTGGAGTAATGAGGAGATTCAAGGACTAGATCCTCAGGGATTCTTCCACCACTTTTATATACTGGAAAATCATCACGGGTTCAAGCAGCCTCCTAGAAAGACGCAACCTTCTCATGGTGTCGTGGTTGAGGAAAAAGTTGATAGGGTCATCAGAGCCAATTTAGTTATGGAGGTACAGTAACAAAAATGGATATCCAACATTATTCCAGTCTGGAAGAAGAAAAGACAGATCAGTGTCTTCATCGACTACTAGGACCTCAACCGCCAGTGTCCGAAGGATGATTTTCCCCTTCTTGTGACAGAATTATTGATCGACGCTACAACTGGGTTCCAAGTCCTCTCCTTCATGGATAGGTACTTTGGGTATAACCAGATTCGAATGGCCCCTGAGGATGAGGATTCTATAGCCTTCAGGGAACCACATGGTACTTTCTACTACTAAGTCATTCCCTTTGGTTTAAATAATGTAGGCGGCACCTAAATATGGACAATGCATCGCATATTCATACCAATCCTCAAAACATTGGTAGAATGTTGCATGGATGATTTTCTGGTCAAATATCACTAGTGTTTGGACCATCTCAAAGAATGTGAGTGTTTGGATTTCTCTATTCCCACTACATGAAGATAATTCCATTGAAGTGTGCATTCGGGGTCACCTATGGAAAGTTTCTCAGCATCATTGTGAGATACAAGGGCATCGAGATCAACCAAGAGAAGATCAAGGCCATCCATCATATGTCTCACCAAAGAAACATGTGGGAGATACGATGTTTCCTAGGATACATGGCCTAAAAACGCCGATTCATCGTGAATTTTTCATGAATGAGTAAACCCTTTTCCCTGCTCTTGAAGAAAGGTATTGTCTACGAGTGGGATGAATAATGTTAGACTACTTTTGAGGAAAACAATAAGTAGCTACTCCGGCCTCTGGTATTAATGATACTCATCTCTGTAAGGTCACTGTTCTTATACGTGACTGCCCTGGAAAGCTCTCTTGGTGCCCTTCTCACCAATAAGAACAACGAGGGGACAAATCATAGTCATTATTACCTTAACAGCATGCTCCTTGATACAGAGACTAGATACCCCCCTATAGAGAAGAGCTACATTGCACTGATATTCACAGTATATAAATTGTGGCATTACCTCTATCATCATGAGGTACAGTTGGTGTCATGGGTTGATCCGATGAAGTGCATCCTGAACTGCCCCATGTTGATAGGACATCTAACTTGGTTGGTGGTAATACTTCATCAGTTCGACATCAGTTTTGTCCCTCAGAAGGAAATTCAATGGAAATAATTTAAAGACTTCCTTTCCATCCATACAGCTCTTGCAGACCAGTACCTAGATCTTGGTTTCCCTGATGAAGCAATTCTCTCAGTAGACCAAGCCATGTTGTGCTCGAAAATTCACTTTGATGGTGTTTCCCGAAGCCCAACCAGTATAAGGATGAAGGACCCCAGGCTCAACAAAGTAGGCCTGGATATTGTCTTCATTACACTAGCACAAGCCATTCTGTCGTATTCATTCCAATTGTCATAATGTTGCACCATCAATGAGGAATAGTATTAGGATTTCATTACTAGCCTCAAGCTAGCCCTCAAGATTGATGTGACCCATTTTCATGTGAAAGGGGACTCTGAATTAATCATCGAGTCGATCAACAATGACTATTTCATTAGAAATCCAGAGCCCATACCATTGTTGGAACACACTCTCCAGCTATTGGTGCAGTTCCCTTCTCAACTAGAGGTTATTCATGTCCATCGATCTCAGAACGGTCAAGCTGAAGCCCTGGACAGCTTGGCCGCATCACTTGCAAAGCCTGAACAGGATGATCTGATTATCCACACGACACACCAGTATGTAATTTCTCCCATCACTCCAGATGGCGATGACAACCCATTAGTAAGCCACATTACCACCGACGTATCCACGTGAGGACCCCCAGGTCCCTCAGATGCAGTGATTGAAGTGACTCCTGACTAGAGAACCTCCTCTGCTGAGTACCTCCAAAACGATAATCTCCCAGAAGATCGGGCCAATCATGAGCGAATTCGACGCTGCACATTATAGTTTACCCTATAGGATGGTCCTTATCATTAGCAGATCCTCTACAAGCATGGGTTTGAGGGGGTTCTCCTCCATTGCATTAAAGTAGTTGATTTTTCCCACATCATGCATGAGGTTCATGCCGGTTCATGCGGGGCTCATTAGACTAGGCTAAAACTATCTCACCAGATCTAGAGACTATGGTATTTTTGGCCTTCCATTATCCATGAATGCATCTAGTTATCCAAATGATTCAATGCGTTCCAAATTCATTCCAACTTTATGCATTAGCCGTCAGATCCTCTCATCACTACCAAGTACTCTTGGCTATTTGCTATATGGGGACTTGATGTCATGGGACCATATCCACCGACAACAGATTCCCAGTGCTGGTTCATCGTGATCGCTATGGATTTATTCTTTATATGGACAGAGGCAGTTTCACTCAAGGAGTTGAAGGCCTATTCCATCAATGACTTTGTGAGCTCCATCATCATTTATTGATTTTGAGTCCCTCATGTTGTCCTCACCGATAAAGGCACAAACTTCTGGGTAGCTATGCTGAAGAAACTGTATGCTAAGTACAAAATCCATTCTGAACATAGCCCCCACAATCATGTCAAAAAAAGTATAGATTGCGCCATTCAACCAATCCCTCTCAAAAATTCTGCATAAAATCATCAGTTAGAACAAGAAGAGTTGATCGTAAAAGCTCCCCAACACCCTCTAGGCTTATCAGACAACGACTCATAATTACACCATGGTGACCCTATATTCCCTGGTGTATGGAACAGAGGCCATCCAGCCCATTGATATACAATTTCCCTCATTGCGCACAGCTGTCTATGATTAGCAAGCGCTAGATAAAATAGCTAAAATATGTCTGCCTGAGTTGGAAGTGCTCGATGAGAACGAGCTTTGTGCCCTGTAAAATTTGGAATGGCATCAGAACAAGATAGCTTGAGCTTTCAACAAGAAAGTTCTCCTCCACTCCTTCTTTCATGGCGACATGGTATTGGCGCTAAGGACACAAATGATACCTGGAAGGAAACCACCAAAGAAGGATCCAAAATGGGAAGGACCTTACATCATTCACAAGTTGTACTCCAATTGCGCATATTCCCTAGTTATAGTGGATGGTGAGCATATAAATCCTCCAGCCAATGCCATTTTCCTCAAGAAATAAATTTCTTAAAGCACGAAGGGTCTTGCACGACCATAAACTACCTGGTCCTATGTGACTTTAAACTGTGAAATGTTCCTCATGATGTTAAACTGTATGTCGTCCCGCATGATGTTAAACTGTATTTCATCCTGCATGATGTTAAACTATATGTTGTCCCGCATGACGTTATACAGTGCATCATCCTTCAAGCTGATAAACTTCAATAACTACATATGGCTTCATTCCCATCCTTATGGGATATATAGCAATGCTCAGATGCTTCTAATGAGTACAGCTCCATGTTTCCTCTTTGACTACCCCCTGGGTGTAGTTCTTTTGGAGGATCTCAGAAGGTGTCGTGTAGGCTTATTTGGCCCCATTCATGTCAGGATTATGATGATTGCACCATGTTCCCTCCCTTGTTCTTCTCTCCTCCAACAACCTCACCGCATTGCATTAAACTACATGGCCTTGAAAACTACATATGGCATGATTCCCATCCTTATGGGATACATAGGAATTCCCAGACATTTCGTCTATAGGCCCAACCCTAAACTTCGAGATCTCCCATTGGGTTGAAACACATGGTGTGGGGTATGATTTTTCCATTATTCACGTCGAGTTCATAATGACCATACTAGGTATCCCTCTTCCTGATGATATCCACCACTTTTACTATCCATCTTGACTTTAAATTGAATGGGCACATTTAATCTTTAAACACTCCTTTGACTTGGTAATCCATTATCTTTCACATACTAAGGGACCCTGGAATGGAATTGATGCATCGCCTAAGGGCACTCGTACAATTAAGGGCCAACGTCTTTGAGGGTTTCAAACAACAAATTGATACAAGTCAAGCATTGTGAATTTGGTCACCGGTTGACACTCATTTTCTGTTCCCATTTCAAGTCACACAATATTGATGTTGTGTTTCGAATCTTTTCAACAACTATCCTTTTTTGTTTTCACCACCCCCAAATGTCCCAAACATTGAGTGTAGTGGCTCATTCTGCGCCACTGTCTCTTCAAGATTTGGTCTACCTCGGGAAAGAGTGTGATTCTAGCTATCAGACCATTACATGATGGGGAGATCCTAGTCCCACTCTTTGTTTCCCCCACTGACCATTGCTCACATGGGATTAGGAGTTGATGTAAGGCAATCCCCACATGAGGGGTCAAGTGGCTACAGTTGGTCAGGAAGCACTGCCTCAGGTCTCTCGACCCTTTATGCCACTTTCCCTGAGTTCTCATTTAGGATTGTGTGGTGTGGTATTTAATCGCATCCTCATTGAATTCGGGCTTTTTTTGCACCACACATATCCTCTTGGAACATCCCTCCTTTATTTTTCATCTTTTCTGCAAGATCTGGCCCTTCCATGCTTTGCGAGCCCCATCACTTGGGTTTCCATCATCTTTTATATCCAAAAAAACCCCCGAATGGAATGGATGCTCAGCCCAAGGTCTATCTTACCATTTTGGGCCAAAGTCCAAAGGATTTTGAGGGAAAAATTGATACACGTCCCCAGTTTTAAATACGGTCAACAATCGAAGATCAATTGTTTCCCCCCAATAATCCGATCTCACAAGGACGAAAACTGTGTTGCGAACCAGGTCAACAGTTATCCTCAATCATCTTTTCCACTTTGTGGTTTTCCATAGGCATGACGATTCAGCCTCTCCACTCAGATGTCCCATTCATATGACATTAAACTAGGAATCTACTGTCTGATCCCTACAACCTTAAACTAAGAGAACCACTGTCCTTGTTGCATGACTATAAATTGCACATCATCCTTCTCCCAAACTATGTGTGGCATGATTCACATCCTTATGGGTTACGTAGGACTGCCTGAAAATCTAGTCTTTGGATCCAGCCCCATCTCTTAGATACCTCCTTATCATTTTGGCCCCTTGGCCTAATTACTTAAAGTGGAAGGGTATGTGGTTTGGTATGGGCTTGTGTCCCCATTCACACCGGGATTGTAACAACCATGCCACATATGTCTCCATCCTGAGTTCCCTTCACTCCCATTCCCTACACTCATCTTTTCATGTCAGCTACTCTTAAGTAAAGTCCGTCGATCCTCTTCGGTGATTCGCCAATGTGCCTAGGAGTACTCTGGTACAGAACCTGGAGTGTCGGATTTTACCTGGATATGCTTTCACCCAATTTTCAGGCTTCATGTTCCCCATCATTTGGGATTTCAGTATCTTTCAAATTTTAAGGGACCCCCAAATTCCTTGGATGCTCGGCAAAAGGTATCTCCTACCATTACGAGCCAACTTCCTCAAGGGATTCAAAAAAAAATTTATACAAGTCCTGTAATGAAAATATGTTTAGTGGTTGACACTCATTTATTGTTATCATTTCATGTCCCATGATAGGGATGTTGAGTTTCGAATATGGCCAACAGTTATCCTCCATCGTTATGCCATTCCCATCAAGCCTTAAAAGTCAGTTACATGATCCACATCATTTTACACCCCATCATTTCCATGTGGAATTTCGATAATCTTGGTACTACCACTCAATACGCATTTTCACATTAGGATAACAAAGCCATGGGGAGGCGTTGTTCAGGGATACACACCTACTTCTCCTTTACATGTATCCCATGGGTTGTAAAGACCTCTTCTGACCCTGTTTCCCACAATGAGTTTGACTCACATGAGCGTAGAGACCGGATCGAGGTTTGCACTCACATGTAAGAGTTCCACTACATCATGATCCAGGATCTAAGTTCATAAAATAAGATCTCCATATACATAATCTTCTAAAACTACCTCTAGTTTGATTCCCATGCTCATGGTATACATAAGAACGCTAGGAAATCTAGTCTTTGGGTCCAACTCAACTAATAGATAGTCTCTCCTGCCCCATATTCTATAACCGTTTTGGGACCCTCGGCCCAAGGGTTATTTCTGAGAATCGTGCATGGTGTGATGTGGACCTCGTACTCATTTACGCAAGGTAATCTTTATCACGTCATGAAGATCCCCTATTGAACCTCATTTATCCTACATATGTCTAAGCCATATGACATTAAACTTTTCTACCTAGTCCCACATGACATTAAACTATTGTGTCTATACTGTACAACGTTAAAATGTGTGGTTGGTCCCATCACATGACACTAAACCATGACATTATCGTCCTTGTCGCATGATGAAAAAAGGCAATGCATCGTGGTGTCCTCATTCAAGAAGACATCATGTTTGGTGTCAGTCACACACCATACCATATTTCAACACCTACATACAGTTGTATTCTAGTTTTTATGTATGGACATTGCATCCCCGGTCTATCACTTCTAAAAGAAACCACACACTCATCCTAAAGGACAAACAAGATCTATCAAACACTGCTTTTATTTGTGTGAGGGCCAGACCCACAAGACATTAATGTCTCTGGCACTAGTATCTTACCATGCCTCCTGCAGAACAATGTAAAGCATTATTCCTATCCTCATGGGGTATATAGGAAAGCTTGGGCACTTTGCCTCGGGCCTAGCCTAATTTTCACTTTTGGTCCCCTAACCTAGAATTTTCTTAGGGAGCACATTGTGGTGACACAGACTCCTACTTTCCTCATTCATGATGGGTTTTAGAAATTACATCAAAATGTGTCTCCCACTTCCAGTTCATCATTGTCCGAGCTCTATGAAAAACAACTAAGACCACTACACATCCTTTCCGTATGACGTTAAACTAGACTCCATCTCCCAGAACTACGTACGACTTGATTCCCATCTTCATAGGATACATAAGAACGCTCAGACATCTTGTCTCTGGGTATATCCCCTAGAATCTAGGATCATTCTCCCTCTTTATCCCTTTCTCTTGAAATCTTTTTCATGCATGTGGTGTGGAGAGTACCTCTTGGGTCCTCATTCATGTTGGGTTTTGCAATAGCTGAACCAGGTGCCTCCCACATCTTTTTCCAACCTGGTCCGAGTTTAATTACCATAAAATAAGATCTCCCTATGGGAACTACACGTCACTTTTTTCTAATTCTATGACCTTCTCACAATCCATTAAATCACTCCCCCAATGGCCCATCCTACCACCATTTAGTAGGATGCCTGCAACCTCAGGACCCTTGTCCTTGGAGGGGGACTCGGCTCCCTCTATCTGAAAATTCCTATTATCATACTCAGATTCATTGTGACGAATATCCCAAGGTGTGGAATTTACATGTGGACATTCCCCTCGTTCCAATCCATGCTTTTCATGACCTTTATTCAGACCCCCCATCCTCTTTCAGGTCTAAAAGAACCCCCTATACGTAGGGATGCTCAGCCTATGGATCAGATACTGTCATTGGCCATTGTTCGAGAAGAATAATGTATGAAATTTTGAGCTAGGCCCCATGTTTATAATATGGTCAATGGTCAACCCTCGTTTGTTATCTCTATTTCAGGATAACACAATAAGGATACTGTGTTTCAAACGTGGTCAATGATTATCCTTCATTTTCATGCCACCCCCACAGTGTTCGGATACTGGGGTATCGTGATTCACACTTTCCACTCCATTATGTTTGGGTTAATTCCAAACTCACCTAGTGTTACCCTACTAGCACACTTGATCACATTGGGAAGACGACATGTCAATTATTCTGAGTTCCTCATCCTCCAGTCAGGCATCTCCCTTTCTTCTCAGAATACCGGATTGGCTGTTCAAACCCTGGATGCTTGAAGCGTGGTTTAAAATCTTATATTCAGATAGAATTACATGGTGTTCATTCCTAGTTTCTTACATCGGACCAAACCCACATGAGTTTATGGAGCGATCGATGGATGTTCCCTGAATTTAAAGGAAATGAAATACACTAAAAATGAATAATAGAACTCATGAATGCATCTAGAATGAATAATCAAAACATTAAGGCACGTTCAAATGTTACATGCATCACAATACCTAGGGTTCGACCCCTCCCATGGATGGGATGACCCCATCAAAAGAGTGTTGCAGCTCTGCCACCCTCTGGATTATGGCATCCAGGATTCGATGTCGCCTATTCAGTTCTTGCTCCTCCTCGGTAGCAATGGGGTGAAATTCGTCAGCTGCGATATAATCCCACAAATCGTTGGTTCGAATAATGGTCATCACCACGGAGGCTTGCCTCATGTGCTCTTCAACCTCAACCAGCTAAGACTTTAGCCACGATCTAATCTCCGATTGTGTATTGAGGAAATTAGAATGCTCATCTTCCCAGATGTGGAGACACTGAATCTCATTTTTAGCATCCTGGAGAATCTGGATGATCGCCTCCTTTCTCCACTTCCAAAGCACACCCAGTCTCTGGTCATATTCTCGAATCTTCACCACCATTATATCTCAAATGAGTATGGGGGGACGCAGGGCATCCAATCCCCCAGTACACAATTCATGCAGTCATGAAATAAGTCTATCCATCTGGTCTATCCATTATTCTTGAGGGGTGTCATCGATAATTTTCTTCAACAACTTCCATGACTGGCGACATACTATCTTTCTATCCTCTTCATCAGATGTCATCTCCTACCATTCTACTGGGTTGGTAGGCTCATATGTGGGGAACGCCCCCAAGAACTCATTACCAGGGTATGCATCTAGTGTTTGATCAGATATGGCATGACCTATGTTGTTTGATATATCTTCAATATTGGATCCCACCTCAATAATTTCAGGCTCGACCCTACTAATGACCCCACCAGTGATCTTAAGTGTCGCGACATGGTCAGTCTCGATATCTGACTCCATGACTACTGGTGTTCCCCTTGGAAAGGCACCGCTAAGAGTACCAACCAACCTTGCCAAGGTAGGCCACACCATTTGTAGAACTGTGCATACCAAAATGAGTTAGGTCATGCCATATCCGATCCTGGGTTGCGACACTGGGTTGTTGCAGTGGGGACCCCGATTCATGAATTTTTTAAAGGAGACATATAGATATCGAATTATCGATCTTGATCCTGGGTTGTTGCGGCGGGGACCCCGAGTCATGAACCTCTATATATTGTTGGAAAGTTTTAAAACATCATAAGACCACATCGGGTGTCCTAGCCCTACTAGACACGGTAATTGTCAAAGCTATGGGTATAGATCCCAAAGGCCCCGCATCTGCATCTATTTAGGGGTGAGAATGGGTTCTACGTATGAGTCCCTCTTATATAGTTCAAATGTTATTGAGAAGTCCAACGTAATCTGGACACAGATCTCAGGGAAGGGACTCATGGTTTTTCCCCGAGAGCATCAGAAAACTCTTCATTTTATGGGTATGAATCTCCAACTTCACCCTCCCCCCAATGTGCTCCCTCTACCTGCCTCCTCCCACAAAGAGGATTCATCTGATTCTTCCGAAAAAGGGAATCACCCCCTCGGTTTAGTAGCTGACAACTGTGTTGGGGTTGTACGACCCATAAACTCTATTACCTGATCTGTCATTGGACGTAGAGAACCCCGGGAGGTCACAATGTCCTCCAACTCCACCAGGTATTGCTCCTCCTCTGCCTGGGGTACTCCAAATCTAGCCCTGACAGGACCAATTCCCAGCAAATCCATCACAAGATGGTTTAGGTGATTCCACATCTCAGATGGTTTGAGGAATTTCTAGTTGACATCCCAGATGTCCCAAGCATCCAGGAAGATGGCATATTTTAGCTTGTCTATATGGCGCAACCACGTCCCTAGATCCCAGGTGGATATCCTACAGAATCCCCTTGGTGGCCTCCCCTCTGGGTGACTCTGCTCCTCTGGGACTGCCGGGTCCGCCACCCCCACTTGATCCTCTAATACCTCCCTTTCGACCGGTGTGGGCCCCACCACCACTGCAGCCCCACCACCAAGAGATTTACTCACTACCTTCTGGCACCAGCCTCATGGTTGGGGAGGCACACCATCGCTGTCCTGAACTGTTGGATGGATTAGCCTCTCCCTAGGGTAGGCCGCCTCCCATCTTTTGGTGTACTCCTTCACCAATATGAAGACAGTGGTGGGAGGAGGCAGCTCTTTCCTCATATTCCCATCTTCCCATCATAACATGAGCCACATCTACCTTATCACACATAGGTGGTCCTCATAGCTCACCCCAAATAGTCTTATGGGGTCCATCACTGCATTCACCAAAATTTCCTTGCAAATTGGTGCAGGGTGTACAGATCATATAGTGACTCGTGGTCCACCTACGCCATAAGGACTCCACCCCAAAAAGGCCAGGAGGTAGGAATAATGCTATTTTGTTCCCAGACCATCATTAGTGAACACACCTATTGGTAATGGTAATGGGTGGAAATTAAACTCGTCTACTTTCCATACCCAGTTTAGAACCACCTACACTATCATCTTGGCTAGAAAGCTCCCCACAACATTCATAATAGATGAGAAGAACTTCGATCTTGGAGGGGAGATAGGGTTTAGATATTCATAGACCCCCCTGACATGTGTCGCTATCCACCCATACAAGATGTGGAATGGCCCACATATTCTATGTGGCTTCATCCTATCACTGATATGACACAACATCTTATACAACTTTAAGAGCAATGGGATCCTGAGGTTGACTCGTCCTCTGGTCACTAGCATGGACTCCATGATAAACGTGCATGGTCGCACACCCATGTTTATTTCTCTCTCCGACAGGATCAAACTGTAGATGAGTGCCACAATGAATGTATCCAACCTGACTACAAGTTGCTACACGGTACTAACACCAGATCCCCACATCATCCATTGGATATCCTCCAATAGCATCCAATATGAGTGCTCTTGGCCTCGTTGAGCCCCCTTCAGGCAGGTCTGAGGCCTCACTGGGAACTGCCTATTTTCCAGGAAGTTCAAGAACTGCTTAAACCACTATTTGAAGAGGACGTCCCTCAAAGACTGCTTGTCTTATCCCAGTACATGGTTCGTCAACACCATCTCCAGTGGTGAAAATTTCTCCAGATCCTCCAATGCACCTATAACAGGGAGGAAATCATTTTATATCACCCACAATATTGGAACCCCCCGAGATCTGATGCAGGTCCCATAAACTGATACTAACCTCTCCGTGATGCAAGTGGAAGGTATTGGTCTTCGATGACCATCTGCTTAGAAACTCTGAAATCAACTTCTTAGACTGATAGATGTGGAATTGGGAGGCCCAAGCCACCTTATACATGCCCACTCCTCTCAGCTCTTCCCCAGATTTCTTGCTTGAGGCACCAAACTAGTATGCCGAGGCCCAGTCATCTTTGAAGTTATCACCCTAATACAGATACCACTCATTGGACAACCCCATTTCAGAGTTCCTCACTACTACCTTCAAGATAGTATGGTACAATGGGGAGATGTCTTCGACGATAGTTCCTTCATGTCAACTTCATTCATTGGAGTTTATAGACAATCAACATTGACAAGCGTGAATTCCTCCCAGGCATGGCCGTTAGCCACCCTGAACCACTAGCACTGACACAGAGTACTCCTAAACTAGTAAGATGGTTTTGCCTGTTCACTTTAGGGATGAAGAGGTCATCCCTCAGGCCAAATCCATACAGAGGTGGTCTCCTACACAATGGAAATACTTTTTTGGCTTTCCGAAATTAGTGCCACCAGTGAGTTATAGTCAGAGTGGCTTCACACAAACTCCCCTATACTCAAACTATCATTCATCCTCTCCCTCTAGAAAGCATCATCGAAGACCCTATGTAAAACTATTGGTGAGCCATTTAGTTTTTTAAGGTTTGGGAGTTTTTGGTTTTTGTTCGCGAAGCGCTTTTGCGGAACTCGTTAGTGTAGTTCGTTCACGAAGACCATTCTCAGAGCCCTATCCGGCCTTCAGACGCGAGCCATAGAGCACACCATCGTGTAGTCAAAGACTAGATGTGTGCCACAAAGAGAAGTCCCGATTTACAGAGAGCAATTTGGTAGTATGCAGTGCTTTACAATTCGAGAGCTCTAAATGCCAAAACATAGAAATGATAAAGGAAAAAATAGAGGTCATCCGCGCCTATTTATAAGTTAGGAACCCTGGTGCTTTGTAGCATGTTGAACCGTGACATGCTTCATGGTGTTCTAAGCCCATGCATCACCTCTTCGCCTCGTGAGAATCCATCACGAATATTCTTCATGATTGACCAGGGAATTTTGGTGATTGACCCTCAGAAATTTCCCCTTGGTTTCTCCTCATCTGAAAGTTGGAGGGGGGAATTTTTTGGTTCCAAAATTTCGGAAGAACAAGAAAAAACAGAAATCCTTAAGGGCTACCTCGTGAAGCTTGTTCACGGAGCCCCTGCAACATTGTGTCTAGCACACAACTTCCCCTATACGAAGCCATCGTAGATAAAGGAGGCGAGAGGCGCCTAGAACCCATTTGTAATTTGTGAATCCACCACATAGAAAGGAGGTAAGAGGCTCCACAAACCCATTTAACATTTGTGATGCTGCCGCAGAGCAAGGAGGTGGGGGGATCTACCAACCTGTTTGATGTTTGCGAAGCCGCCGTGGAGTAAGGAGGCAGGAGGCCCCGTGAACCCATTTGAAATTTGGGAAGTTGTCATGGAGCAAGGAGGCGAGAGGCTCTGTGAACCCGTTTGACATTTGTAAAGCTGTCTCCAAGCAAGGAGGCGGGAAGCTTCAAAATTACGAAAATTTTCCATGTATCCTCACGTCAGGCATGATCTGCTTCACGACACCTCTTGCCTATAAATACTATGCTTCCCTCAATCCCAAAAGAGGGGCCCTATGAACTTTATCCTTCTTAGCTCTCAAATCACGAAGAAATTTCAACTCTTTGAACCATGAGCTTTTGAATGTACATTTTCATTGTTAAGTGCCTGCCCCTTTTCTTGAATTCAACCCCTATTCAAGTAGGGATACCATTTGCATAGCCCACTGGCCTCCACGAATGAAGGGGATCTCCAAGGGGACTCGGGACATCACGGAGCACTTATGCTTCACTAAATACCCTTCATGAACATGTGACCCAGATGATAAGGCAGGTTTACTGTGCTTCACAAATCACATTGATTCGTAATGCTAGGCTTCACAAGGAACCCCTGATTCGTGAAGCACTACTCCACAAATGCTTTTCCACTTTGTGAATCAACTTCTCTATGCAAATATTACCTATGCCTAGGATAGGCCACTTCACTTCACGAATCATACCCCTTCATGAAGCCCCTATGCTACATAGATCACCAGAGCTTCATAGGGATTCTACCTATGAACCCCTTTGATCCGAAACTCCATTTATCATGTGACCCTCCAGGTTTGCACGAAGTGATTTCAATGTCCATTGGGAGATACTTCCCATTGCATTGCTTCGCCTCATGATTCTTCTCATAGGCACACTAACATCTATTTCTTTTTTCCATAGCCACTCTAAAGTGGAACCCTCAATGGATCACTCCATAACACCCTCTCACCACTACATTGCTGATTCCTTCCCTTCCCCAAGGGTGGGTGGGTATAAGTCATGTAACTCAAAGGGGTGTGGAGTGAACCCCCTCGTCTAAGTGGTAGGTCATTTAACATCCAAGCAACATCATTCTCAGCACATGACGTTAAACAGTGACCCCACCCCATGCATCATACATGGGGTTTCCCTATATCGGACATTCCCTACACCCGCTCATCTCCACTAGAGTGATATATTCCTCACATGGAATGAGATCCTCTTTTCCAAATTAGCGTCTATCCGTCAGTTAAGGGAAACCACCTTGTTGTAAACCCTAATTATTTCTTGAGGGAGGAAACATACCTGATTATCCTATCTCTTTCATGCCAAACCCATCTGGTCTTTGTCAACAAAGGGCCTCCATCCTAGAGTAAGTCCCAATCTCCATCTCCCTAGGATTCTAACCATGAGTAAGCCCCAGTTTCCATTTTGGGATACTAACCATGTGTAAGCCCTTGTTTCCAATTTGGGCTACTAAGCACTTGTAAGCCCCACTCCACTTCCCATGGACACACCTTTCATGGCATTATCAACAGGTCTTTGTTGCCTCTTGTTTCTCACACCATGCATGACTAACATGGGTTTAGAGTAAGCATCGCCCATGAAATCCTCTCTGCGTCTCCCAAGAGTCTAAGCCCCGCACCTATCTCGAACTATGTGGACATTGATTTTGTCCAATTCAAGTCTGTAAGAAGCATCCTAGAGGTTCAAGCCTAACAAAAATTGGTCCCAACTCGTTTCACGTCAGTTCACCAAACACTATCCTGAACTATGTGGACTTTGACCTTTGACAATGAAAGTTACGTAAGAATCCTCCCAGAAGTTCAAGCCTAACAACTATTGTTCTCGACTCCTTTCATGTAGGTTCACCAAACACTATCCCGAACTACGTGGACTTTGATCTTTTCTAAGGCAAGGTATGTAGGAATCCCCACTAAGGTTCAAGCCCAACAACCAGTTGTTCCAACCCCTTTCACTTTGGTTCACCAAACCCATCTCGAACTACGTGGAATTTGATACTTGCCATGGCAAGGTACGTAGGATGCCTCCCTGAGGTTCATGCCCAACAACTAGTCGTTCCGACCCCTTTCACGTATGTTCACCAAACACCTTCTGAACTATGTGGACATTGATCATTGCCAAGGAAAGGTACATAGGAAGCCTCCATGAGGTTCAAGCAAAACAACCAGTTATTCCAACCCCTTTCATGTTAGTTCACCAAACCCATCCCAAAGTACATGGTCATTGATCTTTTCCTAGGAAAGGTACATAGGAAGCCTTCCTGTGGTACAAGCCCAACAATCATTGGTCCCGACCACTTCACGTCGGTCTATCCCCATCCTCCATGCTATTAAACTGTACGCCCCTTTTGTCCCACATGAATCTAAACTATCTCTATCCAGTGGTAAGTCGATGTGCCTCCATCCTGCGGAAAACCGTTGTGCCTCTATCCAGTGGTAAGCCGTTGTGCCCCCATCCAGTAGTAAGACATTGTCAACCCCATCCAGCAGTAAGACATTGTGTTCCACTACCCAATGGTAAGCTGTTGTGAATCTCATGCAGTGGTAAGCCATTATGAACCCCATTTAGCAGTAAGTCATTGTCAACCCGAACATAGCGGTAATTTGTTCTCATCCCTTCTTTTGGGACCCATATATCTAGTCCGTCCTAGTGGCGTCAGACCAACCTCGGGCTCTTAACCACCAATAACGCCCAATATATCATCATGTCACTGTCCTCTGCATACACCCCAATAATATACCCCATCATGAACTATGCGGAATTTGATTCCCTGCCCCATGGATACATAGGAGGTCTCTTTGAGGCTCAAGCCCAACATTACCATCACTCTCAATCCAACTCCATCTCATTCTCCATCCACTTCACTTAACCATCCATTATCCATCTTGATTCTTACCTGGGCCGCCACATCCCAGTGATATCATGCCAATTCACCTCTTCATTTTTCTTAGCAGCACTCGGGTAACTAACCACATCTTATCCCTAGCATCGGGACTCCCTCTAGGGGTTTCACCTATCTGATCCACTCTAGTCAGTGTTCCGATCAGTCTTATCCATATCTGGTAGACTTTAAACTCACGAAATACCCTGAGTTAAACATGTAAAGTGGAGGAAAACCTCAGAGACATTCCTATGGAATATAATTACCCACATTCTATGTGGGATGCCTTCGGCTTTGAAGCCCTTGAGAAGCTATATAGTAATGCAATGAACCCCAGATGTGCTAGTGTTCCAACATTCACGCAAGCCAGTGATGTCCTGCATGACTACTCCCCTGACTGAAGGTTGCTGCCCTGGACGGACCCCTTGGAATGTCCTGATAGAAGCAATGTAATTAATCAGTGCCAATAAAGATATGACACTAGGAAGTGTTTCAAGAAAAATGTCTTAATCTAAAAGGGAGACCCAGACTATCTGACAAGTTCCAAGGAGGAATCCACATAAACAAGAACTGACATCCCATCACCCCATTTCGATCATGGAGAAAACATCCCTGAATAAGCGACGGATTCCACCTACCTTTGGAAAGCATAAATGTGGGGTAATAGTTATCACATCCTCATCCTCCTCGAATGGACGGATGCGTGCACCTTAGAAAAAGCATCGGAAACAATGTTTTATCATAAAAAGGATGATGTTTCATGATGCATGTTTTAGGAAAACAAACAAAATAGGGTGCACTATAGTAATACATGATATATGTACCAATATAAAAAATCAAAAAAGGTAAATAATAAGCATTGTAGGCCTCCACTTTGTTCCATGCTCTCCTGCTCCTAAAAAACATATCAAGTACCTATAATAGGGAACATTCCATTATCGACACCAAAAACTATATAATCTATTTGGGACCAAAAGCATGACCAAAATAGGGTGTGAGACTAAATTCAAATATGAAACCGCCCATGGCCTATGCCAATCTATGAGTGACAGGTATGTAAAATAGTGAAATCTATAAGCTAGGAAGTACTCAAAAGTGAACATTCCAAAATGCACTGGTATCCATTTACAATCATTTATTATTCCTAAAAAGTTAATTTACATTGAATTATATAATTATCAAGACTCTACATAAGTTCTAAAATCCATGTATAAAATTAATCACAAAAAATCTCTCTAAATACCATCTATATAAGTAAATGAGATGACTGAATCAAAGATTGTACTTAGTCTTGGAAAACACAACATAATTCATTCCATTTCAATTTTTAAATTAAATCTGATTCTATACTTAACATGAATTATTCTGCCTTTAAACATATTGTCCATTATCTTGACCAAAACATTTGTACCTCACTCCCAAAATAACATAAAAATACCCTCTTGGAGTTCGTCTATGGAATCCCTCAATGGATCCACGATTCACCCAAGGCGTAAGTTACAATAGTCACATGAACCCATCCATGGAATTCTAATCTGAATCCATGGTTCACCCAATTCGTTATAAATTTCCAATAACAATAAGTTCAATTAACATTTCATTCAGTATGTAATGGTGAAAACCAAATGCATGCAACATATTCCCTAGAAAGGGACAACCTTATAACGTTTGGCCTTTCAATTACTCACATGGGCCCAATTCTCATAACAAGAAACACATTTAAATTAAACTATTACACCATTTAAAATTTGTCATCTCACGTGGACACATATCATATAACAATCCTATCATATAAATTAAACTATTACATAGTTTTGGCATTTAATAACTAACATGGGAACATTAATCATCAGATTAGACACATGTAAGATAAATTATTACATTGATTTAACAATAATAACTCATATGGAAAATTAATATAACAAGTATATTATGTAATTTAAAATATGACAAGGAATAACCATTATTTATCTCATTTTTTAAAACCATTCATTTTAAATAACCTAAAAAGGGAAAGAAAGACATTCCTCATAGGAATCATCAGACATGTGGTCATAAATGGTCATCCAAGAGAAACACAATCAAGGGGTGGCCCTTAATAAATATTAACAACCCAAAACATTCTTCTGAAAACATTTTCAATTAACAAAAAAATAGTAGGTAATGAATATAGGGAAAATTCAATCAATGAGACACCCAAAAAATGGGCACACTACACTCTGACAAAAATAATCAACATAAATATTATTGAAATGCACAAGAACACCTACCTCACACTCATATGACTCTCCTCATCTAGTTTCAACATATATTTTGGAATAGAATTGAGGAAATATACAAAATGAGCATAAAAACTCAATCTGAGAAACATTCGTTGAAAGAAGAAATCACAAAGAACAACTCAAGTAGAATCTAGAACATGCAAAAGGTGTTCCAATGCATCTGAAGACATTCAAAATGGAGATAAAACAATAAATCAAGAGGAAATTATTCCTCTGGTGGTGCTATTCATGATACAGGGGATATACATTTTGTCTCTCTGACAAAACATGAGGCTACTACCCATTTTTTTCCAAAATAAATGTACACAACGTGTACTTGAGAATACAAAACATGTATATGATCGTTTTTCCTTCTAATGATAAAATTCCTTACACGTCTAAAAAAGGCTCTATCTACATCCTTACATAGCATATACTTGGATTACATTGCATGTAACCCCCAGTCACATTGAGTAATAGTCATTTAGCTAGCAATCAGTCTATTTTTCGTCCTATTATTTAAGTACAACCCAAAAGGAATGATCCGTACATCAATGGAAAAACCAGTTTCTTATAATTATTTTATGAATATTAATTTGGATATGATGGACTTATGATCACATGGATATATTATAACATAACATTTTCATTATCTAACTCAAGTACCAAATATAGACAAAATGTCTAGCATGAACTTAAATAATTATGTAATTGTTATAACAATATAAATAAGTTACATAAAGGAAAAAATTTACATGAAAAAGGATATAAAGAATGGATAAAATAACATATGTTTATTATTCTGGAATATACAGAATGTACGAGACAAATCAGACTCAATGTAAGGGTCATCATCCCAATCTCCTTTCATTGAAGCATATTGTGAAGTTATACAAAACTATATTTTATAAGTTGTAAACTCAACCCATTTGACTTTTATTTTATTTCAATTATCATGAATAAGAATATTTTTATATGAAGTGTTTTAAAAAAAGACAAAAGGAATTTTATTAACATCTATCGCGATAACAACTTCTCTACTACCGTAACCGTTATTTGATATTTGGCTTCCTCTGCAAGCCTTAACATTTTTAAATGAAAAAGAAATAACTTATTCCCTTTTCTGGGTATTTTGATATTATATTTGGTTATTTTAATTTATGGAATATTTCAATATATTTAACTGATTTATTTTTTTAAAAGGAAATTTTATGAGTGAAATGTAGAGAATTTCAATATTCTATGTGTTATGATTATGTAATGGTACATGGATATTTGACGGGTGGTTATGTTATAAACCAATAAGGGCGGTTCAATGATAAATCAATGATGGGTGGTTTTAATATAATATCCTATGAATTTGGTATGGAAGTCAGTTGTATGGAAATTCCATTTGTAAGAGTGATATGTATTGAAGTCAGCTATATTGTTATTTCATTTATGTATGATTATGTCTTAAGTTATATTTTTATGTTATATGTTCTTTATATGGGTTTATGATATTAATTGTGATTAAAAAAATGTATGAAAGGATCTTATAGTCTATGGAAAGTATTTACTAATTCCTTAAGGTGAAAATTAATACTTTATTATAATGTATTCATTATTTTCATATTTTTGTAAGACTATTAGTTTTCATTCTTTGTGTACCCCTTAATGAGATTTTTTGTATTCATCCCATGTTTTGAATTATTTTTCACCAGAAATGTTATGATTAATCATGAAAACAAACCATGTTTCATTTTATTGTTTTTACTTTATGAACGAAAGAGGTACTATTGGAAGTGTCTTCCTTGTATATCTTTAGTTTTTTATATATGAGTTATGGACTAATTCCCTAAATATCTAAAATTGAAAAGATCATAAATCTGAACTAATGTATAAATCATGACTTAACTCAAAATTATGTAATGTTTAAGGAAATTTGATTATACGTACCCTCTAGATACAATTTTTCTCGTATAAAAAATACCAAAATAATCACCCAACATCCCTACTAAAATCCTAGAATCCTCAATTTGGGAAGAATTCCAACCATGGAATCCATTTGGTATAATCAAAAAATAGTTACTCAATAAAGAGGTAACTTCTTTCCCAAATATCTTTTATTTTATTTTCATTCTCCACCAGCTAAATTATTCTTATTCCATAATTATGTAATGACCTATGCATCCGTTATAGAAGAATATTTTATTATTATAATATTTAAACCTACACTTACACACACTTACATCTAATGGGAATCAAACTTATCTTTTATGTGTATAGGGAAATACCTCCTCCTAAAACGATTTTGTTCATTATTCCATTATGATATCTCATTATTTGGAATAATGAGGTAAAATATATTTTGTAAGATACATATTATATTTATGATTTTTCATTCTTTTAAAAATATTACATAAAACATGCCTTCATGATATCCATTTTGTGTAAATATAATATCTTCATTTCTGGATGTGTGGACTACCTCATCCGCAATGTGATTAATTCGTTCACACATTACAAGGATTGCATTAAGGATGGGTTTAGTAAAATTATATGATATATATGATATATATGATATAATAATTCTAGTATAATTATAATAAATATATATATATATATATATACATACATATATTTCATTTAAATTTTCAAATCAATACTATAATAAAATATAAACAACATTCATATGTACATACGACCTTCTGTCTCCATGAACGGTGTATTTAATTTCATACATACATACATAATAGATTTATATGTATATGATATAATAAATTTATATGATATTTATATCCTGATATATATTATTGAAATAAGTAAAACATGATCTAAGTGGGAGGATCAAGAATAAAAAGTCAAAACATGTATGAAAAGTGAAGAATATAATACTTGAAATGTATCATTAACGAGAAATTATTAATTAAAGGTTAATATAAACACATAAATAATCATATATGGTATTATATATATGAATATTATCCTATGGTAGATGTACAATAATCATATATCCATTAGAAATGGGGTTTGAACGTGTAAAATGAATGTGTAGAATTAAGGTAAGGGGTTTCTTGTCTCACTTTTATTTCAATAAGGTTTATGCCATATTCATCAGTCATTCCATTAATTTGGTTTATATAATAATTGTGTAAATTTTCTATGATTATTATATTTAAATTTATGTGTATTGAATTATCCATTTTATGGTTTTATTTCCTAGGGATTATGGTTCAATAGTAACCAAATCGATAAACTAATTTTGCCTCAATTTTCTTTCTTTGTGATACATTCCATGTTATACACCTATATTTTTCTATGGGAAGTATATAAAACCTTTTGAAATATTATATCACGAATCCCATTCCTGTTATGAAATTATAATCTTTATAAACTGTTATTATTCCCTGGATATTATGAATTTATGTTACCAATGTGGTAAGTGTTTTTCCTACAATCTTCTTGTTTATCAGGATTGTATACCATTATACTTACATTGATGAAATATCATAATAAATCACTAATTAAATCGCATGACTTATATCCTCCTGTATTTATCTATGTTATATCATTGTATTGGTTCAATTTTCCTACTCTTTGGTACCTAAAAAAATTATAAAAATGTTTTAAGGCGATCTGACTTTATCTATACTTTTGGTCAGAAATATATATTATTTCAAACCCATGATATCAAAAAAAATTATAAAAATGTTTTAATTATACCCCATGATGTTTAAAATTCAATATTAACCATTGATGTACCTTTTAAAAAAAACTTTTTTAAAAGTAATTTTCTTGTTTTTTTCTGATCAAGGAACATTTCTATGAATTTTACGCTAAAAACAGAGTATTCATTATTCTTACATTCCATCATTACCATTATTTCCATGATCCTTCCTTTTTATGTTTACAAGTTTATTTTTAATGAATATTATTAATTCATACAATTTTCGAAATTCAAGGATTATAATTTCATTTTCAATAAAAAGTGTTTTCATAAATGTGTTTTTTTAAAACGTGTATTAAATAATTTTCAAATCATGTTTTTTATGTTTTAATATAGTAATTTTAAAATAAATAGATTTTAATTATTTCATTCCATGTTTTTATGTGTTGAAATTATTCTTAATGAAACTATTTCTCAAAATTTTTTCAAGATTTCTTAATGATTTTTTATAGTGTATTCAATGAATGTTTTTTATAAAATATTTTAAAGATTTCCTTATATGTTTTCAATGATGTTTTAAAAGAATTTTTTTTTTAAAAATCAATATATATTAAAAAAATTCATATCATATTTGAAATTTTCCTCAAGAATTGATTTAAATGAATTTTTAATGATTTAATTATAAGTAACATATTTTTTAAATGTTTTTATGAAAAATATTTTCAAATTAAGCCTATTTCCTTTATGAAATGTTCCATGTAATAATTAAAAATACATATCCATATAATATAAAATAAATTGTTTTAATTTTTTATTTAATAGATATATGATCCAATAATTCCATTCAACTTCTTCTTTGAATGGTTTATGTTATGATAAAATGATTCTTCTGACACCCATTTCTCTTCCTTGAGTAATATTATTTTGATAGAAACTTCTTTTAATGGGTTATGTTTTAAGGAAATTATTATGAGACATATCTCTTTTTCATAGGTAATGATATGATTAAAGTTTCATGATTACCATTTTATTCCATGGGTTGTGATATGACGTTTATCAAACCCATCTCTTTTTATGTTTCATGATATGATTCATGTTTTATTATTCTTTGGAACATGTATGTATGGATATATTATATAATATGTGGGACATATATCTCCCTTTAATTCATTGGGTAACGATTTATATCCCACGATATGATGGTGGGAATAACGTCGATGAGCATGATACACTATAAGAAGATGGGGAAACCTAATAAAAAATTGGATGATAGTCAAACTTAGTCCATTATGAGAAGATAGGGAATCCCAATCCACAATGGGAGAAATTGGGAAACTGATACAAAATGGGATGATGAGGAAACCTAATCCCTTATAATGAAAAGACTGTGATTGGGAATGGTGGTGTGTCCCACCCAGTAGGTGTAGTCCCCATGACATTCCGTATTAATATTTTGGCAATGAGACTTAAATTATAACGAATAAAATAACATGTCTATGTAACAACCATAGTTCCATTCATTATTCCTGTATTATGATTTCATGGATTATTCTCTTGATTCCCTTATGATTTATGTCTTATGAACATGTCTTATTTATGCCATGAATCTTGATTATGATCTTTGATATGAAGGGTATGATCATGTAATGCTATGTCATGTTCTTTTACCATTGTTCCCATTCTATGTTTAAATATATCCCCTATTTACCCTTATCGAGAATCTGAGATCACCCATTTCTTATATTTCCTTTCCACAAGTTATAAATATTGGTTTACGTTTTAGTACTGATGAGAGAGATCTCAAAGGGGGATATTGAAGATTATTCCCCATGTTGGAAGATTATGATTCCATGTTTCCAAAGATGGTAAACTATTATGGCCATTGGGTGTTTATTTTTAAAATTTAGAGAATATTAATCCAAAAAATTATAATATCCATGAATGTCAAGATTAGGTCATTATAATCCTCCCTGAGGCCTCTCATGTAAGCGATAAAAAACCATGATAAAGAATATTGAATAATAATGATACTAATACACCACCTAAACTGGTATACTTTGTTCCCCAACTCACCCTAGATAACCCTTTATATCTATCATGTATAAGAGAGATTCTAAAATAGTAGTGAAACATTATGGGTATCATTATCTGAGTTCCACACTAGTTTTCTACTATCTCCCAACAGTGCATGTCCTGAGTCAGAACTCACCAAAATAAAAAATCCCTAAAAACCATAGGAAATTAATCACAACATGCACCTCGGGGCATCAAATCATTACATCATCTCATATCGTATCTTTATATAGAAACTAGGTGGTTTTTTAAATCCACCATATATCCTAATATGTGTATCATACATTGGGTATTATACCTCAAGCCATTATATCCCATACACAATGTATAGAAACCGATTCCATCATAGCCTATACACATAGTACCAAAAATAATTATTTATACAATATATATACATAAAATTGTATATTAAATAACCATAATTAATACCAACCCACTACATTGATATATGGTAAAACTATCCACTATGCATACAAGAATAATTAACTACCCATAGAAGAGAGTGGAACCATAGTGTGATGTCTTCCATCCATCCTCCCAATGGGATCATATGGAGAACACCCTCATAGATACCACTGAGTATTATTCTCCCTATCTAAAATATTTGGTGAAGTGTATGAAATAAAATAATATATATGATTTATTATATCTCAAAATAACACTATAGGAATCACCTTGTGCTAATCGCAACTAAAATATCCTTTATTGGACACCTGGCTGCAACTACATGGGACAATAAATCCTATAAACCAAAAATAATTTTTTATATATATGATAAATTAATTCTTCTTCATTAATAAATTCACCTTAATGTAATTATATCTTTATCCTATTATTAGGTAATTTAATTATACCAAATTTTATAACATTAGACATCCAAATCTATGTCCATGCCTTCTAGGTGTAAGCTAAATCGAATCTATGGTTTATCAAGATCAATATATTTCTAGAATTTTCATTCCATAAACATCACCAAAATGGTTTTAGAATTTAATGAAAAATATTGCATACCATAATATAAATAATTTATGAAAATAGTTATATAATACCACCTAGAATACACTTGCAGCCATTCACACCCAGTAACATCATGTTGTAGTGAAAGGAATGCAGATTGAACAACCAATTTGGACATATTCCATTAAAAAAATTTATGTCAAGAAATAATCTGAAATTTTCACATTAATAGTTAATCTAATATTTGACTTGTTTTATCATACATGTGTCACCCATGATAACTACATGCATATCCTGATACATCTCGCCATCACAGTCGTCAACTAGTACCACATCATTCAGTCCTCAACACCCAATATCACATTATATATCCCAGGATAAACCTCAAATTCTCATATATCTATTCACATTGAATATAAATTCAAAATAATATCCTAATGAATCAAGAAACAAACATAAAAATTAGGGTAAAAAACAATAATATGACATCAATCCTTCAGAAAAAACAGATCAGATTGCATCAATCAAAAGGCACTCAGTCTTCTCAATAAAATATGAAATGTGGGGACTCAAAGTTATCATTAGAACAATAACATTTATTTTTCCATATTAAATCAATCAATTTATTATTAAAATGGTCCATCTATGGGAAGAATAAAGAATCATCTATCAAAAGATATAAAAAATTAAACATGCTCTTAGCATAAATTCTTTATCCTACAAACCTAGACAAGTATCATTCATATTTAAAAATTACTTTTTTAATAATAATAAACAAGCATTAACATTATTCACATTGTTTAGAATTTCCATTAGTATGGAATAAATAATTTAATTATGGGTGAAACTTTCATAAATCTTTTTATAATCAAAATATATGCAACACCAGGTTTAATACAGCATGCCACTTCTTTAAATCCTAATCCAATAAGTTAATTAATTATAGAATTATTTTATTTCCCATTTTATAATATTAATAAATTCCTAATCCATATAATTATAGTACATACTAACAACTACAAAAATGAAATAAAACCATCTATAAAAACAATTGGAAAACCATTATCATGAAAAAAAATGAACAACATATGATCACTATAAACAAATTTATTTAGGAAATTCAATTTCAATATTAAGGAGTAAACAATGTTAACTTTATGACTTCTTATAGATAAATATGAGAAGAAATTAATCACCTATATAAATGTTTATAATTCTATTTTTAGATGAAATGTCCAACATCATTGTTCCGAATCACCTCCCCTGCAAGAATCTTCATCCCTCCAAGGACACTATGGTGCCAACCGTACCATCGTAAAACAATGAATATTAAATTATAATTATGTTAATAAAACTCCATTGCAATAAAAAAATAATTTGGAGCATCCAGAATAACGAACCTTTTTAGAAAATGTTATATCGTACCTCGGATCACCAAAAATTGAAGAGGAATGATTGAGATTAATCCATTTCTAATGGATACCAAAATTACTAATGAGATATACTATGTATTCGTATGGTGCGGGAGAATAGAAATAGGGTCTGAGAAAATTCTCAATGATGTATCTTATGAGGGAAAACTGTATATAGGAATTTCATGGAATGAAACCCTTTACTGTCAAATAAATATTATGTGTTATTTCAAACCAAAAAACATGTCACCTCAATCCATTATATAAAGAATTAATTCATATAATATGGAAGCCTATGAACCGGGCTAACTGATCTCTGAACAAAACTATCAAAATATGAACAACCTACTGATAATGAATTATCTCTACTTCTACTTTTTAGGACTCAATAACTCCATACCCTCTCTAGGCCTCTTCTGATTACCCAGGACATCTAATACAATGAAATGTTTAGAATTTTTTGTATTTGGGATCTTAAAATACATACCTATAAAAAATAATTGTAATTGAAATTTCAAAACTCAAAGTAGATATAGAAAGAAGGGGTTATCCGGATATCCTCCCCATGAGAAACATCTCAAGGATCATGATATGATAGGATAAAAAACCTCCAACTCAGAGGAATACATGTAAAACATCAAAAAAAACTAGCTATAAAATAATTTCCAGGGTAGATACATTTCGATTCAAAGTAAATACAAGATATAAAATAATAACAAACCATCACATAATCCAAAAAGGTCAACATCCACAACACAATGTTACAAGAGAATTTAAAATTTTCAAAATGTTTTGGGTTTCTGAGTGCCTCTCTGTGACTCATGTTCTGAGGTAAACACCCCAAAATTTTTCCACAACAACTGATCTATGTAAATATCACACCTATGCATCACCTTCTCCATCTATTATTTTATCTCTATAGGATTCTCATTGAAGGTTGCATCATCTCCAACATCAATTTCACCCCAATTGATGACATGAAAGTCATAATGACTATAATAAAATGGCTATGACATATGACATCCAATTTTTATCCATATCAACTACTTGGGGATTTCTATAAAATTTACAACATTTATAACATGAGAAAACTCTTCTAAAGTCCTGACCAACTAATGAGAAAGCATACTCCCATAAACAGATATCCACTTCCCCTAATGGGGAGTCGCCCTTATAAACATGATATATCTAATGTTGAACTCCTAACATCTCCTCATATAACTTGAAAAAGATATTTTATGATACAATTCTACCTTGATCCTCTCATAAATTACATAAACCATCTCTATTTTTTATTGTTCTTGCTAATAAATTTTCATACACTTCAACCCCATTATAATAAAATAAAAATGAAATGTTCATCTATTAAAATATTATAATTCCACCATACCAATGGTGTAGTGGAAAATATTATTGTAATAAAATTTCAATAAAGGATGATGGATCATTAAAGAACCACAAATATACCGAAAAAAGAGTGTAAAATTTATTCAAGAGTCATTGTGGTCTACTCTATATGGCTATCCATATAAAGATGAAACAATGTATTAATGAATAAATGATTAAAAAATAAATGATGTAGTCCCCACAAAACCCTATGAAAAAATGAGTGTCTCAATAAGAGTTAATCATCCATGAGACTCCATGGAGTCACACCACCTCCACCATATATATCCTTGGATGGACCTCCATTGATCTTGACTCCTATATCAATAAATAATGGGATGGTTTTTTGAAATTATCCACTGTATATCACATATAATCATAACCCCATGATATTGATGTAAAATTATAATGATTTCCATAGATATTTCCTCTCACTTATATTGGGAAATATCTTATATATAGATAAATCCACTAGGAACATGTTGCTCAATCTTCACATTTTTTAAGACCCAACACCGAGAAACAATATTTGGAACTACACTCCTTAACCCATGATAAATAAATTGACCTCATAATGAGAGGTATATCTGTGTCACACCAGGATGTACTACCAAAGGTGATCTATATAACTCATGGAGAACAATCTCACAAATCACTAAAGGGATGAATATACTTCCCTTTAACAAGACATGGTTATGTTGATCCACAGACAAACCATAAGGGTAATTACTAGAAAAACTCAATCTCTCTAGACATATACCTCAGATTTTACCAACCTGGACTCCTCGACTCATGACACCAAATAAAAATAAACTATTATCTGTAAAATAAAACATCTACCTCCAACCTATCAGATGAATACATTCTTCAATGTGTGTTCTTAAATCGATCTCTATGAATCCAAATAATCATATAGGGAATCACTATATTACATCATGATCATCAAATCCTCTATAAAATTTCCATTTGCAGGCATATTTGAAATCTAAAATGCAGAATTATATTATAATTCCATCCACTAATTATGATGAATGTTCATATCATGTTGGGAGAAGAAATACCTCAAAACATTTAGATTGGTAAAAACATTTAAAATACACCCCAATTAGTTAATGTCACCACAACATAAAAGAAAACAAAAAATCCACCAAATAATGATCATGTCTGGCATAGATAAAATCAGGGGGATGTCACTGTCAAGAAACATATAAAACAATTGATATATAAGGTATTAGAATATAGCTTAATCCATTTAATAATGAATCATATAAAATCTAAATATTATCACCCTCCACTATACAATTAAGTATTGGAGTGCCGAAAAACATATCCATTAAGTACTCGAAATATACCTAACATTGGTCGGTCTAAAATAATTCCCTGTCCTTTTTGGTTTTGGATTTCAAATGAGACCCAACCTGAGAGAAATTTGTAATGAATCTCTTATAATAGCTTGAAAGACAAAGGGAACTTCTCCTATATTCTAATATCATGGGGGCTTCCCAACAAATGGATAATCCTATCATTGAATGATCTATAGCTACTCACTTCAGGGAAACCACATTCCCCATGAAATAAATTACAGAAGCCCAAAAAGCACATTTTGATGAATTCCTGATTAACATCTCATAATGATGAACTCCCAAAATTATATGAAAATGATCTATATGCTTCTCATAATATATATAGTAAAAACTGATATTGTTGATGATAAAAACAATGATCATATTTAGGAGCACTCTAAACACCCTATTCATAAACTCTATGGACATGGCTATAGCGTTCATCACACAGAATGATATCACTAAAATTTCATAATTCCCATGATGAAAATTAATGGTAATTTTTAGTAAATCCTAAACCTTCACATTCATTAGATAAAACAAGAAATGAAAATAAATATTGGAGAACCTAATTGTCCCATTTATTTTGTTGACTAAATCATCAATCTACAGAAGAGGATAAAAGTTCTTCATTGTAACTTGGTTCCAGAAACATTGATTGATAAAAATATACAAACTACCATTAGCATTCATTATTAATAAATATGGTGCACCCCAAGGTGAGACACTAAGCCAAAAAAATCCATGTAATAGATCATTTAGTTGTATTTATAGATCAAGAAACTCATAAGGTGTTATCCTATATGGAGAGATCCTGATAGGAGACAATATTAAAAATATATATATCCAAAACATGATCACCCATTGAGGGGATAACATTACATCCTACTATTTAAGGAAAATATGATACAATTACACCACCATACGAAACACCAATTGATGGACCTCAAATGAACTCATCATCATCTCGGACTTCAACGATGATAAATAACGAACACACCTCGAACACATCCAATGGTCTCTCTCCCCAATAGACACTACTGGATCTCCATCATTATCATAGAAAATGGACTTTTTTTATAAATAAATCCATGATATCCTTCCGGAAATAAAACCCATATATAAATAGGATGATATCTAATAGCATCACCAAAAAACATATGATATATCCCCAACAGTGGTGCATACCCCGTAATGGCTCACAGTCACTACATTCTTCATAAAATTCATCTCGACCCTTATGTAATTTAATCAACACTGAGGGAATTAGAATCCTCTCTACCTAATGACTGAAATTATGTATGGGGATAGGTTATATAACGTAGTGAGTGTCTCTAAAATAAAAAAAAAAGAATGAAAACAAGTTGAAAACAAGAAGCGGTGCCTTGAATGAAATATGGATCACCTAAAATTAAAAATGAAAATGAATTAATTTGACCAAAACCTACTCCATGGACTATATGACCATGATGATGACTTCTTCCATGGTCACACTCGACGTTGTGAGGATGAGGATCATCTTAGGTATGTAATATTCCTACACCATATCCTGTATTATATTCCCTAATTTTAACATCCTTCAATTATTTTCGTGGTTAAAGATGACTCAATGGAGGAACCTAAAGAGAACCACTTGTCACATAATGACTACTCAAAACTTAAATACAATCTCACAAAAATAAGAAAACATAGAATCCATTGGAACAAAAATGAGATCCACCACCCCCAGAGAAACGAGATTATGAGGGTTGAGACCTAACCCCAACAGATTAAAATCCCTTCTATATAGGAAACATGGAAACCCAGTCCACATCTATTATTTATGAAGAATCTTGATAACTCTCTTCACATGAATATCAATTTCTATCTAGAATCCTATCAATATCCTCTAATCTCTCTAACACATTGAGATACGTCATAAACATAAATGGGGTAACATGGTGGTAGATCAATGGATGAAAATCCATCTCAAAATGCTTCACTCTGGCCTCCATGTTTGGAAACCAATTTGAAGTATAATATATAAGGTTTCTAAAACATATATGAAACATATTCATGCTATAACTCCCCCAAAAAAAGGTTGGGATATTAAGGTGATTGGCTACCATTGTGGTCTAAAAATGAAAATTATTTTGGATGTGGTTTCATAAATCTATATGGAGACTACCGACTCCCCGAAGTCCCAAAGCAATAAAAACCACTAATGCCTCGCTGATCTCTATGTCATCATCACTTCCAATAAACCTTAGTTCTCCTAAGAATGGATCCAACTAAAACCTATCTCAAATTCATCCAACCATTCATCTATGACTGAATCTGAAATGGATCATTCTTATTAATGAAGACCATAGTACTGAAACACTTAGAGTGTAATCCACTAACTATTACCATCATCAACCTCCTCTCTACGTGATCCACTAGATCGTCTTGTGGAAAATAATTTTTATGAACATGAATATGATGTTGACCTGATTTCCTTCTAAAAAAAGGAATTTTTTAAGTTACTATACTAATAATATAGACTTTTCACCATTAGTTTATTAATTATTTATTATTTTGTTAAGGTTTTAACCAATTCAAATGTCTATCCATTTAAAACATATTAGAAAATAATAATGATAGAAGATCCTTTAATAGGTATCAAACCTACAAAAAATATCACTTTATTTAGAGGGAAAAAGAAACAAAGAGTTATGTGCATCATATCAAAGAGGGACCTAAATACCCTTATCTATTTCATATCTTGTTTTTACATTTCTTACTAATACTTTTTGAAACGGTTTCCCTATCGATACATGAAACACCACTTATCCCTAACTTCAGATGTCATCCTATCTCCTAATGTTGAGGCCTATGATATGACTATGGAATGACCCCCACCCTCTAATGAATACAACTCCTAGGATGGAAATAATTGAAGGGATATGATTACTTCCTTAGTACTACATTTAGTAGGCCTCATGTTAATGACTACCAAAAAATGGAAAAATTAACATACATTTGGGGGGAATTACCATCTAAGAGAAAATAATGATTGGATAAATAAGATATATTCACCAATAAACTCCAAATTAGGACTATATTTATATATAGGTAATGAAATCATATGAGAAAACAGGTTATGGAATAAACTATTAAAAAACTTATAATTAAAATACGTGTACCAAAAGGTAAAAAGGGTAACGACCATGAAGACAAAACAACTCTTATAAATTTATGATCTAGTAATATACAGTTAGATATCAAACATTCTAAGGTAGAAATGAATATAGTCTATACCTACATAGGGTGATCATTCAAGTACACTCAATATTATCCCTATGAATCCTCTCATGAATATGGTAATGAAATGATACTAATGAAAAATTTACATTAGTGAAAATAACTCATCACTTAAACATGTATTCCATGTTCTAATCCCCACAATGGATATCTCTCACCCAGCCAAGAATACAAAGGATCATATATTATATTAATAATAAAAGGCTACCCATATTCCACTTCCTCACCAGTTTTATGGTCTACCATAACAATGCAGATCCAAATCCATCTCCCTCAAATATATGTGAGCCTGAAGACACTTAGGAAATGCATCACCTCATCAAAATCATGAATCACATCATCACATGATCCCATATCACATCTCCACATAGTATCCTATTTTTTTCAGTATCCAACAAAAGTTTTTTAATTTTTGTTATAAAATAGGTATTATAACTGAAGCCATCACAACCCATACACCATGTATTGTACTTCAAGACAAACAACCTATATTAATCATGCCTATTATATTCCTCTAAAAATCATATCTATAGATACATGTGTTTAAAATAACCAAAAGATATAAATTACATCTACAAAAATATATGGGAAGAATAAACACTTCCTAAACTAGCACATATAACTACCAAGAGAAGAGAGAGATATCATAGGGTTTAGTTATCCATCCATCATCACATTAGGATATTGGGGAAAACAACCTCTCAGAGTCCATTGGGTGTTAGTCACCATAACCAACATGGGATGGGTTGTATATGAAAAAATAGAATATAGAATATAGAATATATCTTGCAACTAAACTATGGGACTATCCTAGTCCTAAGATCAACTAAAACTATCATCTTTCAGATTCCAAGTAGCCACATCAAGGGAATAAATAACGTATAATCACACATGATTTTTTTATAGAAACCTTAAATTACAAATTTTCCATTAAAAACCAATTTAAATATAGTAATTTCATATACATTAATTAGTCAACAACATTACTCTGAGGTATATTTTATTATAAATCTATAGTCATTGAAATGACTTCTATGAATAAGAAAAATTGTGTCCACAATTTCTCAAAATTAGTATTCTTCAATATCTTCATTTCATCAACAATAATCATGTGGTTTCGAAATATTTTAGATATTTTAACATTCAATAGTGTATATACTCTTGGAAAACTATTATAATCTACCACCAAGATGAAACGTGTAAGCTAGAAAACCCATCTTATAAGGACCCGACCTTATTACATACATAATCTTGAATTTAGTTAAGAAAATACATACACTTACATTTAGGATCTATTAATGTTTAGAGATTTAGAGAATTGGGACATACTACATTCATAACATTACACATTTTTACAGTGTGGATACCATAAAAACAGTTCCCTTTTTTTTCAAAATATAAAACATTAAAACTAAAACATGACTCCTTGTCAATTATTCAACATTTAACATGGCCTCATTATTTTTTATACACATACATTAACCTGTGAAAATCATTCAAAAACTTGGTATTAGAACAAATTCTCAGAAAGGGATGAAAAAGAAGGAATGAACACATTAGTCCATGAATACTCGTAACGTAAGAAAGCATTTTTAAAAGACATGCTTGTCACCCATATATACTTAATTTGTGTAACATGAGATTTAAACAAGATCCTAACAAAACCTGAGAACATAAATATAATAATGAAGGTATCTTGGGGAATTACATACATAATATTTTAACCCTCACGGCTACCTTATAATTTGTAACCCTCACAACTACCTTAAAATTTGTATAACCATCGTTGTTACACATGGAGTAACCACACAGACGACCACCAAATTACACATACCCAATGCATTGGAGAAAGATATAGGTCCCAAAAATCATAAAAACCAATTCTGAAGAACCAAAAAATAACCATAAAACACAAATAATTCCATAAAAACATTGCTTTGGAATTTTGTAAAACTGAATTTAAAAAGCAGATTTTAAAGGAAAATACCCTTACATAAAACATATAATTGAAGTGAGACTTAATAGAGTGGATGTAATATGATTACACAATATAAATACACATAATTCAAAAAAATATAATCAAAAACCATAACACAAACAATTTTAATAACACACAAATAATGAAGTAGAAGGTTAACCCAAAGAATGGAAATTGTGTTAAGAATTCACTTTCCTCGGGTTTGACAAAATTAAAACTTGTTTAAACATTAGGTATAATGGTTTAAATAGTGTTTCTAGTATTTTATAGAAACATATTCAAGTTTATAACATCTTATATGATCATTTAATAACATCATTTCACCCATTAATTGCTATTATTTTTCTCCTTGCATAGTTTTTGGGTGAGTTGTTTACATGATTTACAAGATTGGTTCATGATGGATGATCTTTTCAATTGGAAGTGAAACTCCAGAATTTAAATGGAGTAGTATTAACATATATAAATTATCATTAATTATAATAGTTTTCATTTTTAATTCTTACATGAGGATGATTCATAAGTTAAAATGTTGATGATGTTCGTTTAGATCATTTAAGTGGTTCTTTGATAATAACGACCTCATTTTGATTTTTAAATTAAAACCATGTGAACAAAAGAAATACAGAAACATATATGATAAATAATACATATATTATAACCTGGTTCAACCATAAAAATTGTTCTATGAATAGACTTGAATGAATTAATAAAAATTGAAATCACATCGTACGCAATGTTGGTAATTCGACACATCATAGACAATGTTTTTATTCCTTGAATAAGTGAGAGAGGGGAAGAATAGGGATGATGAATTTTCCATGAAAATTAGAACATCCATAATATATAGGATTCTGGAGCCTTCATGCCTCTTTTATAAGAGGAGGTGAGTAATGAAGAAGAAGTAATCTTAAAATAAAATAAATCTTGAGAAATTTCTCATGAGAATTAGGCTGCCTACAATGTCTCTTAAAATTTCATAAAAATAGTTTGATGAGAGATGGGGATATATCATATCTCTTATATAATATGGACTCTGTGGGGGATATGGAATGAAATTTCCCAACGTAATGCAAAGGTAAAGGAAGGGAATAACATAAAATGAAAAAAAGAAATAAAACAAAAGAGGATGTTTACCTCTGGATCACTTCTCATTGAGATCCTTCTTAAGGGATTTGATTTTAGTATTTTGGTGAGACCAACAGATATAGGAAGTGTGGAAGAGCCTTGGGAGAAGTATTGGAAAAAACATAGGCATGGATCAAGGCTTGATAGGTGTGGAAAGAAGAGGGGAGTGAGGGTGGTATTTGTAGTGGTGGAGTGGGGGTATTTTTCAATATTTTTATTCATTATTATAAAATATTTTCCCAAGATTATGAATAGTCTTAGTTCATGTGACCTAAAATATTAATAATGTCATGTGAGTTTGAACCAAGTGTCCTTGCATCACTTGTGATGACATAAATAGTATATTTTACTGATAATTTGATTATACAGTATTTTATCGTATTTAATTATTCATCGAAAAATATAGATTTTCAGAAAAATCATAAAAATATACCCAAACCATATTTCGATGTGTAGAATTCAAAATTGTAGTCCATTTTTGGAAAATAATTTTTTAAATATTATTAATTTAATTTTTAAATAAAATCATACTTAATTCATATATTAACAATTCTAATTCTATAAATATGTCAATATCATTATGAAAAATTAACCAAGATGTTATTATCATAAAGCCTTAAGAAAATAAAATAAAAATAAAATTTATGATTCATTAGGGAAAAATTACTATTCATAAGGGTAGGTTACTATTTACAAAAAAACAAGTTGGTTTTATCAGACTCCAAATAGATTACTGAACACAATTGTACATGGCAGTTTCTTGAAATTCCAAACATAGAAGTGGAAAAATTATGTTTAAAGGATAGTTATAAATATCTAATTAAAAAAAGTTTCATGCATTTATTTTTATTTTTAGAATAACATGGGGTGTTACATTATACCCACCTTCTGAAAATTGCGTCCTCGCAATTTTGTTTACTTAATAAACAACTGAGGGTACATTTCCCTCATAGCATTTTCTGACTACCATGTTTCTTCTTCAACCATGAGTTTTTCCACCAAAATGTTACCTAGTTGATTACCTTATTCCACAATATCGGTTCCCTTCAATCAAGAACTTGAACTGGTTTTTCCTTATAAGAAATGCTCTCTTCCAACTAAACTACTTCTAGGCTCAAGACATGTGATGAATCTGGCACATACTTTCTCAATATCGAAACATGAAAAACATTGTGTACCTGAGACAAAATCGAAGGCAGAGATACTTATTATGCAACTAGTCTAACATTTCCAAAATTTCAAAAGGACCAAGGAATTGCAGACTTCCCTTTAGATTCTTACCAAAACACATCACAGTTTTCGAAGGAGAGATGTTAAGGAAAACATGGTCACCTACCTAGAAAGATAAGTCTTTCATTATATTAACAACATAACTCTTATGCCTGCTCTAAGAATTCCTCATGTGCTGCTGGATCATCTTCACTTTCTTGGCCACTTCCTCTACTAATTCTGGCCCCATCAACATTCTTTCACAGACTTCATCCCAAAACCCTGGAGTCTGACACTACTTCCCATAAAAAGCCTCAAAATGTACCATCTGAATACTAGAATGAAAACGGTTATGATAAGAAAACTAAAAAAAAGAATTGCTATGATCCAAACTTCCTGGGTAGTCCATTGAACATGCTCGAATCATATCCTGCAAAGTTTGAAGTATTCGTTCTGAATTCCCATCTGATTGAGGATAAAAAAGCTATACTGAAATTTAATTTTGTGCCCAAAAACTTCGGAAGTCCCTTAAAAAAGTTAGAAGTGAACCTGAGATCCTGATAAGATACAATAGAAAGAGAAACTCCATGTAACCTGAAAAACCCCTTGAGGTACAATAGAGAAAGTTTATCTAATAACTTTTTATCTAGAATAGAATGAAAATGTACAGATTTTGTCAGCCGATCAACAATAACCCAATTTTCCTTATTACCTTGATATGTCTTAGGTAGTCCACCAAAAAGTCCATGGATAAATTCTCCCATTTCTACTCTAGCACTGGCAAAGGTTGAGGAATCCCCTTCGGTAACTTCCACTCTGCTTTAACCTGTTGACATGTAAATCATTTAATGCTAAAATCAGTAATATCTCTTTTCATTCCATCCCACCAATAATACCCCCAAAGGATTCTATACATCTTATTACTGCCAGGATGAAACAAAAATGGGAAACATTGAGCTTCACACAACAAATCTTTATTCAACTGAGAATCACTAGGCACACACAACCTTTTTCCAAATCATAAAACATAATATTTATCAAGGTTAAAGTCTGGATACTTACACATTGTAACCAATTGTACCTTTTTCTTTAGCTCACTGTCTTCTATCTGTGCTCTCTTAATTATGTCTGACAATGACGACTACACTGAGACCTGAAACAAAACAGAGGTATTTCTTGCACCAACAACTTCTAAGCCAAAATTCATAAAATCATTAATCAAGGGATCCTATTCCAAATGCAACATGGTTAATGATGCATGATGTTTCTAACTCAAGGAATCCACCACTTTGTTGCTCTTCCAAAATGGTAATTGATCATGCAATCATAATCATTTATCAGTTCAAGCCATCTTCTCTGCCTCATGTTTAATTCCTTCTCAGTGAATATATACATCAGACATTTATGGTTAGTATATATTTGACATTTGGCTCCATATAAATGATGCCTCCATATTTCCAATGGAAAAACCATAGCTACCTACTTCAAATCATGTGTGGAATAATTTAACTCATGAGGTTTTAGTTGTATTGAAGCACAAGCGATTACCTAATCATTCTTTATCAAAACACAACCATGTACCTTAAAAGAAGCATCAATGTAGATGACAAACTCACCATTTCGAGAAGGCATGGAAAAAAATGGAGCATTTACCAATCTCTTCTTTAGTTCCTAAAAACAAACATCACATTTTTTTGCCCAAACAATTTTAAGCCCTTTCCGTGTAAACATAGTAATCAGGCAAGATAACTGAGAAATGTTTTTAACAAAACATCGGTAATAACCTGCTAATCCATGAAAACTACGAATCGCTATAACATTTGTGGGTCTTGCCCATTCATCAACCACTTTTGTTTGGGAAGGATCAGTTGTTATTCCATACTTATTTACAATGTTTTCAAGAAAATAAATCTGTGGTAACCAAAAATCACCCTTGATGAATTTTCCATAGAGTTTCTTTTCTTTTAAGGTTTTTAAAACAACCCATATATGTTTTTCAGGCTCCTCATTTTTTTATAAAATACCAAAATGTCATCAATAAATACAACCACAAACTTATCCAAGAACTCATGAAATACTTTATTCATAAGATTCATGAATAGAGCAGGTGCATTAGTTAATTAAAACGGCATAACAACAAATTCATAATGCCCATATCTAGTATGAAAGGCTGTTTTTTGGGATGTCATCCTCCTTCACCTTCTGCTCATGGTATCAAGATCTCAAGTCAATCTTGGAAATGTATTGAGATCCCCGGATCATATCAAAAATTTCATCAATATGGGGAAAAGGAAACTTGTTTTTAGTAGTGATGTTATTAAAAGCTCTTTAATGAATGAAAAGTCTCATGGAACCATATTTCATTTTAACCAACAAAATGGGTGCTCTCCATGGTGAAGTGATAGGATGAATGAAGCCTTTATCAAGAAAATCCTTCAACTTATTTTTCAATTCAACAAGTTCTATTTGAGCCATATGATATGGGGGTTTTTAAATTGTCTTGAAATTATGAACTAAGTCAATTGTGAATTTTATTTCCCAATCAGGTATGACACCGGGTAACTCATCAGGAAAATCATCAAGGTATTCATTTACAACTAGCACATCATTAATCTGAATAGTTTTATTATTTTCAACAATATGACCAATATAACCTTAATTTCCATCTTTCCATAGTTTCTCAGCTTCCTGATATGTTATCAACTGTATGGGTTCATTCTTGTATACAAACTGAAACTCTTTCTGAGAAACAACTTATTTAGCTCTACAGTCAATCTCAACATGATGAATAGAGAGAAATTCCATTCCCTAAATCACATCAAAATTGACTGAGGGTAAAAAAACAAGGATTTCAGGTAATGTCTTTCCAAATATCACAATAAAAATATTCTTATAATTTATCAATGCTATAATATTTTCCGCTAGTGTTTTAACAACAAGTTCATGTCTCATTTATTGAGTTTATATTTCCAATTTACCAAAAAAAATCTCAGAGTTGAAGGAATGAGTAGAACCCATATCAAAAAAACTTTAGAAAAATATGTGTGAACAAACAAAGTACCTGATACGACTTCATTGGATGGATGGACATCTATTGACGTAGTCGCAAAGGATCTCACTACACCTTTCTGCTTGTAGTCTGGCTTCTTTTCATCATTCAAATATCTCTTTGGGCAGGTATATGCATAGTGACCCATCTCACCACATTTATATCACTTTAATGTTTTCTTATCAGGATTATTCTTTGGAGTATTTTCATTACAATCTAGGTCTATATGTCCAAAATTACCACATTTAAAACACTTCCCAGTTTTTCTAAGACACTCCTAAGGGTGTTTCTTTCCACACATTTCCCAAACAAGAAACTGGATTTTCATACCAGTAGATTTCTTTGGTTTATTCTTACCCATAACTTGCCATCAATACCTCTTCTTATCCTTATTTACAAAATGCACATGATCATTTACAAACTCCATCTCTACCCTCTCATCACATCGGAAATGTTTCTCCAAACGTTTGAATTCACAAGAGGCCAACGCCCTTCGATACCTTGGATTCAATCCTAAGTTAAAGCGGTTGATTTTTCTATCAAGATCCAGAATAATATATGAAGCATACCTCACTAGTCAGGTGAAGTTCTCTTCATACATAACCATTGAATCCTCATCCTTTTTCTTCAATTCAAGTCATTTCATCTCCATCCTAAGTCGCACCACCTTAGGAAAATATTTTTCAATATAAAGAATTTTAAATTCATCCCACTCTAAGGCATCAAAATCCTCTCCACCAATGATATTACTTAGCATTGAACACCACTGATCAGATTCCCCTTCAAAACGATAAATGGTAAGACTTACCTTTTGATTGTCTGAACATCCCATAACATTGAATGTCTTTTCAAGGGCTTTGATCCATCATTCAACTGCTACTGGGTTAGAAGATCCATTGAAGGAAGGAGGGTGTTGTCTCATAAAATGTTCAACTATTTCTATGTTCTATTGTGGCACCTCTGTTTATTCTCATTCAGGGATTCCACGACCATTTATTTCCTACGTTATCTAATCCATTACTGTCCCAAACTACTCGGTTTCAATCCCTACCAATCCAGGCTGTAGATTCGGATGGATGTCATTCTATCGGTGCCTCTCCTGTTCAGCATCCATGTTATTTCTATGGACTACCATTCTGAAAAAAAATATCTTAGATGAAGAAACACGACAATTTTAAAATTATAAGTCATTTCAAATAAATCATATAGTAAAAAACATTTGTCGTTTTCTTTTAACATCATCCAAACCCCTAAAGTTTTCTAAATCAACCTCTAAGACTAACTATAAGGACCCAGCCTTATTACATACATAATATTGAATGTATTCAAGAAAACACCTCCTCTTACATTGAGGATTTTTTCAAGTATAGAGATTTAGAGAATTGGGACATAATGCATTCATAACATTACAAATTTTTACAGAGTGGATACCATAAAAAACAGTTACCATTTTTTTGAAAAATATAAAACACTAAAACTTAAACTTGATTCCTTGAAAATTATTCAACATTTAACAAGGATTACTTCATTGACTTACAGATCCATTAACCTTTTACAATCATTTAAAATCTTGGTATTAGTACAAAATCTCAATAAGGGATGAAAAATAAGGAAAGAGTACATTAGTCCATGAATACTCGTAACTTATGAAATCATTTTCAAAAGACCTACTTGTCACCAATATATACTTACTTTGTGTCACATGATATTTACACAAGATCGAAAAAGAAAAGGAGAACCTAAATATAATAATAAAGGTATCTTGGGGAATTACTTACATAGTATTGTAACCCTCACGACTACCTTATAATATGTAACCCTCCCGAATACCTAAACCATTGTGTAACCATCACAGTTATAGATGGAGTAACCATACGGCCTACCTCCAACAGAAAAATACCCAATGCATTGGAGGGAAATATAGGTCCCACCCCTCATCATAAAAAATTCCCATGAACCAAAACATAATCATACAACATGAATAATTCCATAAAAACATTTCTTTGAAATTTCGTAAAACCGAATTTAAAAAGAGGATTTTAAAGGAAAAGCCCCTTACATAAAACCTATAATTGAAGTGAGACTTAATAGAGAGGATGGAATATGATTACACACAGTAAATACACATAATTAAACATTATATAAATAAAAATCATCATAAAAACAACTTTAATAGCACCCAAATAACGAAGTAGAAGGTTAACTCAAAGAATGGAAATCGAGTTAAGAATTCCCTTACCTCGGGTTTTCCTTACTTCAAACTTGTTTAAAATTATAGCATAATGGTTAAAAGAGTGTTATTAGTGTTTTAAAGAAAAATTTTCATGTTTATAACATATTATATATTAATTTCATAACAACATTTTACCCTTTACTTGTTAGTATTCTTCTCCTTGCACCGTTTTTTGGGTGAGTTCTTTAAATGATTTCCAAGATTGGTTCACGATGGATGTTCTTATCGAATCGAAGTGATACTACAGAATCAGAATGGTGTTGTATTTAAATATATCTAGTAACATAAATTATAAAATTTATCATTTTGAATTCTTACATGATTATTATTCATAAGTTAAAACATTAAGGATGTTTGTTAAGATCATTTTAGTGGTTCTATGAAAATAACGACCTCATTTTGATTTATGAATTAAAAAATTGTGTTCAAAAAAATTATAGAACAATAGAAGAGACATAATACATATATTATAACCTATTTAAACCATTAAATTTGTTTCATTACCATACATGAATGAATTAATTGAAATTGAAATCACATCTTCCACGATGTAGGTAATTCGACACATCGCAGACAATGTTTTTATTCCTTGAATAAGTGGGAGAGAAGAAGAATAGTGATGATGAATTTTTCATGAATATGAGAACATACAGAATATAAATCATTCTTGAGATTTTATGCCTCTTGGATAAGAGGATGTGAGTAAAGAAGAAGAAGGAATCTAGAAATAAAATAAATCTTGATAAATTTCTCATGAAAATTTGGCAGCCTAACGACGTCACTTAAAATATCATAAAAATAGTTTGATGAGAGAAAGAGGATATATCATAAATATTAAATAATATGGAATGTAAGGGGGGTATGGAATGAAATATCCCAACATAATCCAAAGTTAAAGGAAGATAATAACATTAAATGAATGAAAAGAGTGAAAATACAAGATGATGTTTACCTCTTGATCTCTTCTCCTTGAGATCCTTTTTAAGGGATTTGATTTTGGTATTTTTGGGAGACCAGAATCTCTAGGACGTGAGGAAGGGCCTTGGGAATAGTATTGGTTAGAACATAGTCGTGGATCAAGGCTTGATAGGTTTTGGAAGAAGAGGGGAGTGAGGGTGGTATTTATAGAGGAGAGGGGGTATTTTTCATTATTTTAATCATTATTATAATATTTTTTTGCCAATATTATGAATAGTCTTAGTTCATGTGACCTAAAATAGTAATAATGGAATGTGAGTTCGAACCAAGTGGCCTTGAATCACTTATGATGTCATAAATAGTGTATTTTACAGATAATTTGATTATACGATATTTTATCATATTTCATTATTCATCAAAAAATCAGGAATTTGGAAAAAATCCCAAAAATTAACCCTATCAATTTTTTGAAGTCTAGAATTCATAAATGAAGTCTATTTTTTGAAAATAATTTTCTAAATATTATTAATTTAATTTTAATATAAAATCATACTTAATTAAAAAATTAACAATTCTAATTCTTTTACTACATCTATATCACGGTGAAAAATTATCCAAGATGTTGTTATCCTAAAGCCTTAATAAGATAAAATAATAATAAAATTTACTATTCATTATGGAAATATTACTTTTCATATTACTATTCATAAGGGTATGTCACTATTCACAAAAAACAAGTTGTTTTATCAGACTCCAAATAGCTTATTGAACATAATTGTAGATGAGGGTTTCTTGAAATTCAAAACATAGAAGTGGAAAAATTATTTTTAAAGTCCAGTTATAAATATCTAATTAAAAAACATTTCATGCATTTCAATTTATTTGTGGAAAAACTTGGGGTGTCACACAACATCCTCAAGAAGTACTTAAAAGAATGGAGATAAAAAAATGATGTTGTCCATTATCCATTAAATATATTCTTCTAAGTAAATTTCCAAAATTTGTCATATAAATGGGTAAGCCCATATTCAACATGTTTCATAACGTATGGTGTCATCAATGACACCAACATGCACATCCTGATTCATCTATCCATCATATGAATCAATTTATGCGACATCATTTCGTTCTCGCTGCTCCATATCACATCATCCTTCCTTGGCTCAAAACACATCGCATAACGAAGTTAATATCTAGATTATATCACAAGGAAGAAAAAAACAAAGTCTATTTGAAAATCAAGACCCTAAAAATTGCTTCCAAACATTAAAAAATGGCCTCTCACTGCTATAATAACATGTCACTTAGCCTTCTCATGAAAATTGGAAACTCGGGACCTAATAATTACCATTATAAAAAAATAGGTTCTTATTACAGTATAAATTAACTAGTTAATTATTCATAGGTTCCAAAAATGGGAACCTTTAGGAGTCATCTATAATATTCGATCAAAAGTAAATCATGATCTTATCATCAATTATGGTTCCAAAAAACATTTATTTATATCACTCCCATTTAAAAGTTCCATTTTAAATTAAAATCAACAAGTATTGCCATGATTCACATTATTTATCAATTACATTGGAATTGATAAATATATTTAATTATTCATGGTATGTTCATGAATTAGATTATCCACAAATTATTTGAAACAAGAGATTCATTGAAAAATTCATCTTCTTTAATTCGTAATCCAACTAATAAATTTCTTCTGGATTTAAATTCTTTGAGATTTTCTAAAAATTAATGTAAGATAATACATAGAATAACAAGACATGATAATAAGATTAAATTTTATAGGACAATAATTGGAAAATTACGAGGAAAACAACATTCAAGTAGAATTAAATAATATGTGATTTCTACAACTTACTATTTTTTAATATTGACCAATAATTTTATGTTTAAATCCATTTCCATCAAATGGGATAAAATATAAAATCATTTCAGTTGAAAGTAAATAAATCATAGAATCAAATAACCCCCAATATAAATGTTTTTAATGTTCATTGCATAATAATGGGCCAATTTAATAGAAGGTATTCCAAAATTGCTAAAAATAGTTCAACTAGATTTGTGGGTTCAAAGATAAAATAAATAGGTTTTAAGAAAACCCAATTCTATATACATATAATGTCAAACTGCATAGCTAAATTTCATGGTGTGAAACCCTTTCATATCAATTAAATATAATTTTTTTAGTTCCACCCAATTTTTTCCATTATGTCCATTCAGTCCCATTTTATTTCACAACCTGAAGAACTACATGAATCGTCCTCACGCATTCCTTGAACCACACATTCAAGATGGGAACCTCTTACATGTCGTAAATTATCCATACATCCAGTTTTTTCATATACAACACCTCCACTACCTCTCTAAGACCCCTCTCAGTACCTAGGACTTCTAAAACATATCAAGGGTTAGACTAGATATATATTGTCCCTTTCATAATTTCCCCTTATATTACAAATCGTGAAATATATACCTTTATTAAAATGTTAATTTTGGATATCTAGATAGACTATTAGAGTAGTATTTTATATATATATAAAAATTGAATAATTAGTTTTAAAATCATATAATATTTTCTACGTGTGATGGGTTGTTTGATGATTCACCTATATAGGACTTTTGATAGTGTTCATGTTTGATCATTGTAGTGATTCTGGGTTCAGTGTCCACCTAGAGGAACAATAACCATGTGGATCCCATGAATATTTAATATATACATGGTTGGTATCTCCGATTAAATTTTATGGGATCATCACATTCTACATGGAGTTCGTATCCCCCTTTAATAGAGATTTGGTGGCTTCTGGTACCTCCACTAAAGTTGATATCCCCATGATCATTGTTTTACTATGGATGAGGATTGAGTTCCTAAATAATGATTTGATGTGGTTAAATTGATTTATTGGTGTTGAAATTTTTAACATTCATTGATGATATGGTATTAATGGATCGGTTGATATAGTATTTTTCTCATTTGGATAGTATGCTCCAGTGATGAGAAGTATCCACTCTGTGGTTTCTTGTTGGGATGTGGTTTGTTGGGTGGCTATGTAATATGGGAATATTAAAGACTAATGACAATATAATTAATCTTTATTGTACTTTGAGATGTGATGTGTAGCTAAACATTAACCTTATATTTCATAAAACCCATACTACTCTGATAATATTTTGTTAAACGTGATATTGTGTCCTTCAAATATGAGATATGTGATCATTTGGACATCAATGTATTTACCTAACCTTAATAGATATTGAGAATATTTTTTATTGATCATTGATATTATTATTGTTATTGTATAGTGTTGAGATAATGTAGAAAACATGATGTTCTCGTCTATACTTATTGTCTTCAAAGTATACCCTTCATATACTAATAGATTTTTATATTATGGTTTTTTGGTTTCTTATGAGTGTATTTATAATCAATCCTGAATATGACTTTTTCCCACAAGTTTTGTGTATTTATTGACAATGTATAAGTACAGAGATGGATTTTGTGGGTGTGGAGTTATTGTGGATTGTTCAAAACTGAATCATGGTGATAGTTGTTGACACATAACACATAATAAGGATTTGTGATTTTGGTCTGGACTATTAAAGATTGAGAGTGATATGGGAGTATATATGTTGTAGTGAATATTATAATTTCCTTTATTCACATATAAATTTTATATATATTGTTTCTTTTAAACATTCATTTTTGGATTTATTTCTGTTCATTCTCTCATGCATGCATTTTATACTATTACATTGATTATAAATATTTATATCCAGGTCATATTTTTTTAATTTTTTTTGGAGATATAAGGCCCAATCATAAACCTTACTTAATATTGAATTAAATGAATAATTCACATTGAGGATCTTTTCATGGTTAAGAGTTTTAGAGAATTAGGACATAACTATTACATCTCAAAAGATTACAATGTAGACACTTCTAATAAGTTTCCATAAAATAAAAACTCTTAAAAAGAAACACGTTTAGTTCTATTTTTTAGATAGCATGACTTTCCCGTGATCCCATCCTTGACCCTATTCCACATTAAGTCCTGTGAAAAAAAATTTAAAAAAAACTTGGGGTGACCATAAAAAGCTCAGTAAGGGATACACAAAGAAAGAAAACTGTTAGTTTTTCAAAACAACAAGTAAACCATGTATACTTTATCAAAATAATAATTTTTCACCTTTATGAAGTAGTAAAAAACTATTCAATGAATAAAATATCATTACTTACCCTTTTGTAACCAAATGATTACCATAAAACCCATATAAAGAACACATAACATAAAAAGGTAACTTGGGACATAAACATACTTAAATGGAATTACCATACGGTCGACTTCCACACATACTTAATGGAATAGCCATACGGCCGACTTCCATACCCAATGCATTGGAGGTTATAACGTAACCACCCGTCCTGGTATTCATGGCACCACCCGTCATATGGTTTATCATGTAACCACCCGTCAAATGTCCAAGTACCATTATAAAATCATAACACATAAAATAGTTATAAAGGAAAGAAAACATTTCCACATTTCAAGCACAATATATCACTTAAATATATTGACATAAAAAATCCATTATCAAAACCATTTTCAATACCAAAATACATAAAAGAGTATATGGTATTTATTTACTTTTAAAAAAATATAACGGCTTGTTGAGGAAGCCAAAGATCAAATAATACTCGCGGCGGCGGAAAGGTCGTTGTCACCGCGTACGTTAAAATAAACATACTTTTTGTCGTTTAGTAAAATGATTCGTATAAAAAAGATTAGTTTTGAATAAAAGTAAAATTCAAAGGGGTTTATACACTGTATAAAGAAATTTGTGTATAAACAAAATATGCCTCAATGAAAAAAGATTGAGACGAAGTCCCTTACAAAGACGGTATCCTTAGATTAAGGATAAATCAATTACATAATTATGTGTGACAAATGAATACACCAAATATAAGTGGATATTAAGTGTAAAACAATCAGAGTTCATTCACACATATTCATAGAACGACATATTCAAGGAGTACAAGTTTACCCCAAAGAATCAAAATTGGGTTAAGAAGTTCCCTTGCAAAAATTCGACAGCCTAAGGACGTCACTTCAAAATTCAGAAAATGAGTTGATGAGAGATAAAAAATGGTATCTCATCACTTGGAAATAAAATTTACATAAATAAGGATATAGACAAACATATCCCAACATAATAGTATGTGAATTAAAAGACATAACAAAAGAAGTCTTTTAGAAAGAGGAGGGTGAAAGGTTCCCTTACCGACTTGGGTAACTTTCGAAACGTACTCCCCATGGAAGAAGGGTCATACAATGAAGATGTAAATACCCATAAATGAAATTATACTACACAAAGTTTATAATAATGGGAAGTACATAGACCAATAAAATTAAATAGTTGCAAACGTAGCATAAATTTCACAGGACTAAAAGTGAGATGAAAAATCCCTTACGAAAACTCGGTAGCCTAACGGCGCCACTTAAAAATTCAAAAAATGGATTGATGAGATCAAATAGGGTCTCTCATAATATTAAAATAATATTTACAGAAATAGGAATATAAAAGAACATACCCCATCATAAAAAATATGAGCTTAAAATAAGTGACATAAAGGAGAGTACTTAAAAAGAAAGAGAGAGGTTAGATCTCTTACGAAAATTCGTCAGCCTAACGGCGCCACTCAAAACATCCAAAATGGATTGGTGAGAGAAAATAGGGTCTCTCATCATATGAACATAAAAAATTACAGTAATATTTATATAAAATAACATCCCAATCATAATAAATATGAGCTTAAAAGTAATGACATAAAAGAGTGTACTTAAAAAGAAAGAGAGGGGTAGGATCCCTTACCTCAAGTCTGACTTGTCTTGTTCATTTCTTTGAAAATGATTATCCATGTAGTTATAATTAAATCATCTCCAGAATAGTATTAATGATTTAAATATCATATATATCCATTAAATATTCATTTTATACTACTCCATAACATTTGGAGATAAAAATAAATGAAATGCACTGTTTATGGAGACGGTAGGCCGTACGTACGCATGAACGCTACTTTCATTTCTTTGTCATATTAATGGAATTAAAAATAATTGAGATATATATATATTATAATTCCAGTACAATATATATGTTATATATGTCACATATGTTAATTAATTTCATTCTTTATACATTCCATGTATTGCATGAACGAGTCACATCACTTGAGGGGGCGGTAGTCCACACTTCTTCGTATGAAATTATCGCATTTGCACAACATGAAAAGCATAAAGGAATGTTTTAAATATAAAATTCAGAAGCATATAGAAAATATAAATACCATATATATCATATATAAAATATAGTGACCTCATAATGGCAACCATGAAAGGTGTTAAGAGAATATTGAACAATCATCGTTTCGTGAGGCAGAAATTCGCCATCCACAGAAACAGTATGTTCTTTAACCATTAGACAAAGTTGTGTGTAAGTGTAGCTCAAATAATTAACATAAAAAAATCCTAGTATATTTAAGATACTGTTTTTGTTACAAAATAATGGAATAAAAAGTGTTTATAGGGTTGGAGAAGCCAAATAAAACAAAAGAATACAAGTGAAGACATTACCTTAAAATCGGGTAACTCTTCTTGATTTGAGCTCAAAGGCTTCCTTGTAAAGGATTATGCCCAAAGGTGAGGCTTCAATTATGAATAGAGGGATTTGGAGAGACTAAATGGGCAGGGGATGGCCGAGCCAAAGGCTTGAGAGGTGTGTGTAAGGTGGTATAGGTGGGGGCCTTTTATAAGAGAAAAGGAGGGGCCCTCTTGGAATGTTAAGAAAAGATACTTTATTATAAAATGATTTTGGGATAAAAAATGTCCCACAATTATATATTTAGAGGATGGGTTCTAAATCCACCCATCCAATAGGTTTTGGACAAGTTTAGGTCTTAGATTTTACATTATCGTTTCATTTTATTTAAATCGTTAAATAATGAGGTAATCGTTGCATCATCATGATGTCATAAATAAGTTTACTTATTTAAGGTCTAAAATTTATAAAAAAATACTATGATGTAGGAAATATTTTTATCTTTACAATGACTATTTATAGTAAAAAATATGACTTGTATAACCCCATGTAAAAATTGTTTTAGTAAAAAGACTCATGTTTGTGACATTTTTATTTTAACTTTAAATAAAAAGTTATTTATGTCATTTTCCTACCAAAGTGGCTCCATGGGGTCCCCAAGTTGAACCATGGATTTTCTTGGTCGACCATGACACATCCAATAATGGTAGAACATGTGTCTAGGTCATTTCATATCATTAAAACATTATTTTTACCTTAAACTACACTAATTACCTCTAATCGCGATTAATAAACTTAAAAGTTACTATTCACCAAAAAAATTATTTTAATCCCATTGAACCAAATTTTACTTCTTAATGACAACCATATATGTCGGATTTTTGAAATTCAAATCACAAAAGTGGTAAAGTTTCATTTAAACGAAAAATCAGTTTCTTTAACTACCACTTAGTGGTTTCACTATTCATCAAAAATTGAAGTTTTTCAGAAAATTACCAAAAATTCAACCTAAGCTATATTTGGTATTCCGAATTCAAAAATGATGACCATTTTAAAAAATTCTAAACATATAAGTTTCATTAATTAATTTAATAATCAATTCCCGCTGTCAAAACAAATAGCATGTTTTTAAGAAACAATATCTATTAAAAGATTGACGCTAGTTTAAGTCCAATTTCAAAGTGAAATTAATTCCAATGACCACTATTGGATTAAATGGTAAAAATGTATTATAATTGGACTTTAAAACCAATTCAATAGATAATCTAATCATAAAAATAAATTATATTAAAAAGAGGTTTTGAATTAAAATACAACATTTTTCACTATTCATTAAAAAAATGAACTTTCTCGGAAAAATACCAAAAATTTACACAATGTAAATTTTGATGTCCCAATTCTAAAGAATAATTTTATTTGGTCCAATATAACATATGAAATTGTCAAAAAGTGGATTTAAAAAGAGTTCTCCATCAAAAGGTGGTTAATCGACCTTTTAAAGAATAATAGAATATTTACGCTTAAAATTGGATTCATTCACATTTTAAACCTCTAACATTTATTGGATAAAAGTAAAAATATGTGACAAACATATATAATAATTTTTTAGTTAGTTCTGTTCATTCCCGCCATTACAATGGCTAGGCGTTAACTACCATTTAAAATAATAATATTTTATTATTATAGTGCAATGTATGATTTCCAAGAAACCCATTGTTGCGTATTAGGCACGCCATCGAGCATAACATCTCCTTTAAAGGATTATTAATATTTCATTCACAAATATGGATAAATATGAAACTTTCATATTCTTTATTTACCTAGGGTGTTACATCCTTCCCCCCTTTTGAGAATTGTGTCCTCGCAATTTTAAAATCGGGCTCGGAAACTTCATTGAAAGCCCCACATCGGAAAAGGAGTAAATTAAACTATCACTTTAAAAGAAAGAAAGGGAAGTACAATGGTCACACGAGTTAACCCATACTAGGATTCCATGTATTAAAACATGGATATGGAAGAAAAAACAAAGGGTCATGTTCTGAGGGAGTGTGATAGAAAACATGTTTAGGAGAAAGTTAACCACCAGAAAACCACAAACATGTGATGGGTTAAACGGTATTGGATTCCCCAGTAGGAAAAGTTAATGGACAAAATTTTTTTTGGTTACTTTTAATTGAGGAATTTATTTTTGAGCTTAACTAAAACATAAGGAAACATACTTACTTGTCATGTTTACTTTCAACTTTTACTAGATTTCTTACACGAACTCATATTTTCTCCAAAAGATGAGTATATAGGATGACTTGTTTACATTAAGAGAGCTGTAATAAACTTCTAGAGAATAAACTAATCCACAAAAGAGAACTATATACTTTCCATGTCTTTAGAATTTAACCAAAACCAAAACCAAAAAGGTTAGTACAAGATCAGATAATCCAGAAAAGGATAACCCTTTATAAAAAGAAAATCTATTCTTAATCTCCAAAATTTGTCCAACAAAACCCAAAGTTCAACGAAGACCATTCGATAAACAATTTTTCCATAAAATTATTCAAAGTAAACCAAACTAAGATTGAAGCCAAAATATTTGAAGGATTTAATCACATAGTCCTCCAAGGTACAAAATAACACTTATCTCCAAATAACATCAGTTGCTCTTAAAGTCTCATATTGAAAAGTAATTAAACTAGAAACATATCCTCCATGATAGGTTAATAATTTCCATAGATAACCCAAAATAAACTTACTCTTAATTCATAAAATCATTTAACTAAAAAGAATTAGTCAAACTAACTAGGGACTTCACGTAGTCAAGTGGTAGGCGATAAATACCAGTCACACTTTGGTTGTGGGTTCGATTCCCGCAGCTTTGTCCGACGCGACAGGTTGTCACACGGTCTGCGTGTTGTCCTATTTATAAAACTCCAAAAATAACCCTAACATGTTTTAACCTCAATAGTTTCCTTATACCTCTCATTTTCATCCAGATTCATTACGATCTCAACATCTTAATTCTTGAAGTCTTATTTCACCACCATAAGATATAATAAAACTATTCCCAAAATGAATAACAGCATACCTTGATCATGGAGTCCACTCGGTTTCATCGTCATCTTATTCACGTAGGTTGAAGTCCCATGCATTACAACAATGATTTAGATATCCTTAAAAATCATTTTCTTCCTCCATCCAAATACACCTTGTACAACATGGGTCATATGGGTGTTCACAGAAAAACAGCTTTGGAAAATAATCATGTATGACATATAATTCCAAAACATCTGATAAAACATGATTTCTATAAAATAGTCGGACATAATTTGAGTTGAAACTTTCTATTATTGGTCCTTTTAAAATACCATAAGTATGTGATGAGAGAAAATATTTTAAAAGCAAATATAAGTAGGTTGCCCAAGGGTCTCCTTCCTCAGCACCATTTTTAAAATCATAATATGCTTCAAATTCTTGTAATAAAGTAAAATATTTGAAAATACCTTGATAATATTTTCCTTTGTTGAAAATATGAGAATATTGTGAAAATCGTATTTGTCTAAATACAACCCATGATCCACGATGATAATGGGGTATAGTGGAGGTGTTTGATATCTCAAACAACTGCTTTCAAGTGAGTTGTATGCTAGAAAAAGTTTCACAATCATCCGAACATGTCTTTGCAATAATTATTGCAAACATGTCATCAAGAAGAGATAGAAATGTCATTTGAGATCCTTATCCTTCCATTCGTAACTGAATTTACTTGACCTGAAAAAAGTTATAAAATAAGGATTTAACAGAAATAATAGATATAGGGACTAACCATGTGGCTAACAAAAACTCCTAATCCGTAAAGTTGCCTAAACCGACCTCTGATACCAACTATAAGGCCCAGCCTTAAAACATACTTAATATTGAATTAAACGAATAATTCACATTGAGGATATTTTCATGGTTTAGAGTTTTATAGAATTAGGACTTAACTATTACATCTCAAAATATTATAAAGTAGACACTTCTACTAAGTTTCCATAAAATAAAAACTCTTAAAAAGAAACATGTTTAGTTCAATGTTTTAGATAACATGACTTTCCCTTGATCCCATCCTTGACCCTATTCCACATTAACTCCTGTGAAAAACATTTCAAAAAAAAAACTTGGGGTGAGCATAAAAATCTCAGTAAGGGATACACAAAGAATGAAAACTGTTAGTTTTTCAAAACAACAAGTAAACCATGTATACTTTATCAATGTAATAATTTTTCACCTTTATGAAGTAGTAAAAAACTCTTCAATGAATAAAAGATAATTACTTACCCTTTTGTAACCAAAATATTACCATAAAACCCATATAAAGAACACATAACATAAAAAAGGTAACTTAGGACATAAACATACTTAAATGGAATAACCATATGGTCGACTTCCATACATACTTAATGGAATAGCCATATGGCTGACTTCCATACCCAATGCATTGGAGGTTGTAATGTAACCACCCATCCCGGTATTCACGACACCACCCGTCATATGGTTTATCATGTAACCACCTGTCAAATTTCCAAGTACCATTATAAAATCATAACCCATAAAATAGTTATAAAGGAAAGAAAACATTTCCACATTTCAAGCACAATATATCACTTAAATATATTGACATAACAAATCCATTATCAAAAACATTTTCAATAACAAAATACATAAAATATTATATGGTATTTATTTACTTTTAAAAAAATATAACGGCTTGTTGAGGAAGCCAAAGATCAAATAATACTCGCGGCGGCGGAAAGGTCGTTGTCACCGCGTACATTAAAAGAAACATACTTTTTGTCGTTTAGTAAAATGATTCGTATATAAAAGATTCGTTTTGAATAAAATTAAAAGTCAAAGGGGTTTATACACTGTATACAGAAAGTTGTGTATAAACAAAATATGCCTCAATGAAAAGAGATTGAGACGAAGTCCCTTACAAAGACGACATCCTTAGATTAAGGATAAATCAATTACATAATTATGTGTGACAAATGAATACACCAAATATAAGTGGATATTAAGTGTAAAACAATCAGAGTTAATTCACACATATTCATAGAACGACATATTCAAGGAGTACAAGTTTACCCCAAAGAATCAAAATTGGGTAAAGAAGTTCCCTTGCAAAAATTCGACAGCCTAACGACGTCACTTCAAAATTCATAAAATGAGTTGATGAGAGATAAAAAATGGTATCTCATAACTTGGAAATAAAATTTACATAAATAAGGATATAGAAGAATATATCCCAACATAATAGTATGTGAATTAAAAGACATAACAAAAGAAGTCTTTTAGAAAGAGGAGGGTGAAAGGTTCCCTTACCGACTTGGGTAACTTTTGAAATGTACTCCCCATGGAAGAAGGGTCATACAATGAAGATGTAAATACCCATAAATGAAATTATACTACAAAAAGTGTATAATAATGGGCAGTACATACAACACTCTAAGTAAATAGTGGCAAACGTAGCATAAATGTCACGGGACTAAAAGTGAGATGAAAAATCCCTTACGAAAACTCGGCAGCCTAACGACGCCACTTAAAACTTAAAAAAATGGATTGATGAGATCAAATAGGGTCTCTAATCATATTACAATAAAATTGTACAGAAATAGGAATATAAAAGAACATCCCCCATCATAACAAAGAGGATATTAAAATAAGTGACATAAAAGAGAGTACTTAAAAAGAAAGAGAGAGGATAGATCTCTTACGAAAATTCGGCAGCCTAACGACGCCACTCAAAACTTCCAAAATGGATTGGTGATAGAAAATAGGGTCTGTCATCATATGAAAATAAAAAAGTACAGTAAGAGTTATATAAAATAACATCCCAATAATAATAAAGATGTGCTTAAAAGTAATGACATAAAAGAGTGTACTTAAAAAGAAAGGGAGGGGTAAGAACCCTTACCTCAAGTCTGACTTGTCTTGTTCGTTTCGTTATATTCCTGAATAATAAAAATTGGTCAATTTATAATTTCTTAAGGACCTATTTTAAATATTATTATTTATTTAATATCACATATTATAATTTTATAATAATTGGTTAATAATGTGAGTTCATATCAGACGTTTTTGTCGATGTTTGGTACATGAGTCAAAAATGAACTTGTTTGAAAATGATTGTCCATGTAGTTATAAGTAAATCATCTTCAGAATAGTATTAATGATTTAAATATCATATATATCCAGTACATATTAATTTTATACTACTCCATAACATTTGGAGATAAAAAGAAATGAAATGCACCGTTCATGGAGACGGTTGGCCGTACGTACGCATGAACGCTACTTTCATTTCTTTGTCATATTAATGGAATTAAAAATAATTGAGATATATATATATATTATAATTACATTATAATATATATTTTATATATGTCACATATGTTCATTAATTTAATTCTTTATACATTCCATGTATTGCATGAACAAGTCACATCACTTGAGGGGGCGACAGTCCACACTTCCTCGTATGAAATTATCGCATTTGCACAACATGAAAAGCATAAAGGCATGTGTTAAATATAAAATTCAGAAGCAAATAGAAAACATAAATACCATATATGTCATATATAAAATATAGTGACATCATAATGGCCACCATGAAAGGTGTTAAGAGAAGATTGAACAATCATCATTTCGTGAGGCAGAAATTCACCATCCACAGAAACAGTATGTTCTTTAACCATTAGACGAAGGTGTGTGTAAGTGTATCTCGAATCCTTCACATAACAACATACTAGTATATTATATATACAGGTGTTTTTACAAAATAAAGTAATAAAAAGAGTTTATAGGGTTGGAGAATCCAAATAAAACAAAAGAACACAAGTGAAGACATTACCTTAAAATCAGGTAACTCTTCTTGATTTGAGCTCAAAGGATTCCTTGGAAAGGATTATGACCAAAGGTGAGGCTTCAATGATTAATAGAGGGATGTGGACAGATTGAATGGGCAGGGTTTGGTCGAGCCAAAGGATTGAGAGGTGTGTGTAAGGTGGTAGAGGTGGGGGCCTTTTATAAGAGAAAAGGAGGGGCACTCTTGGAAAGTTAAGAAAAGATACTTTATTATAAAATGATTTTCGGATAAAAAAGGTCCCACAATTATAAATTTAGAGGATGGGTTAGAAATAAACCCATCCAATAGGTTTTTGACAAGTTTAGGTCTTATATTTTACATTATCGTTTCATTTTATTTAAATCGTTAAATAATGAGGTAATCGCTGCATCATCATGATGTCATAAATAAGATAACTTATTTAATGTTTAATTTTTTTTAAAAAAATAATATGATGTAGGAAATATTTTTATCTTTACAATGAATATTTATAGTAAAAAATATGACTTGTATAACCCCATGAATTTTTTTTTAGTAAAACAACTCATGTTTGTGACATTTTTATTTTAACTTTAAATAAAAAGTTATTTATGCTATTTTCCTACCAAAGTGGCTCCTTGGGGTCCCCAAGTTGACCCATGGATTGTCTTGGTCGTCCATGACACATCCAATAAGGTTAGGACATGTGTCTAGGTCATTTCATATCATTAAAACATTATTTTTACCTTAAACTACACTAATTACCTCTAATCGCGATTAATAAACTTAAAAGTTACTATTCACCAAAAAAATTATTTTAATCCCATTGAACCACATTTTACTTCTTAATGACAAACATGTATGTCAGATTTTTGAAATTCAAATCACAGAAGTGGTAAATTTTCATTTAAACGCAAAATCAGTTTCTTTAACTACCACTTAGTGGTTTCACTATTCATCAAAAATTGACGTTTTTCAGAAAATTACCAAAAATTCACCCTAAGCTATATTTGATATCCGAATTCAAAAATGATGTCCATTTTACAAAATTCTAAACATATAATTTGCATTAATTAATTTAATAATCAATTCCCGCTGTCAAAACAAATAGCGTGTTTTTAAGAAACAATATCTATTAAAAGATTGACGCTAGTTTAAGTCCAATTTCAAAGTGAAATTAATTCCAATGACCAATATTGGATTAAATGGTAAAAATATATTATAATTGGACTTTAAAACCAATTAAAAAGATAATATAATCATATAAATAAATTAGATTAAAAAGAGGTTTTGATTTAAAATACAACATTTTTTCACTATTCATTAAGAAAATGAACTTTAGCAGAAAAATACCAAAAATTTACACAATGTAAATTTCGATGTCCCGATTCTAAAGAATAATTTTCTTTGGTTCAATATAACATATGAAATTTTCAAAAAGTGGATTTAAAAAGTGTTCGCCATCAAAAGGTTGTTAATCGACCTTTTAAAGAATATTAGAATATTTACGCTTAAAATTGGATTCATTCACATTTTAAACCTCTAACATTTATTGGATAAAAATAGAAATATGTGACAAACATATATAACCATTTTGTAGTTAGTTCCGTTCATTCCCGCCATTACAATGACTAGGTGTTAACTACCATTTAAAATAATATTATTTTATTATTAGAGTGCAACGTAAGATTCCCAAGAAACTCGTTGTTGCTTATTGGGCACGCCATCGAGCATAGAGTCCCCTTTAAAGTAATATTAATATTTTATTCACAAATATGGATAAATATGAAAATGTCATATTCTTTATTTACCTGGGGTGTTACAGGAGATGTGTTTTTTTCCACCTTGTATATGCTAAGGATTATTATATTATGAGATATTCCTACTAGGTGCTTGTCCCTGGTGAGCTGGTCAGTGTCATGAATCATATGTTGTAGCATCTATGATGTTTCATATACAACTTTTGGATATTATATCGATTATTTCTATAGATAAGTGTTGAGGATGAATGAGATTCTACGACATGGTGTGCCCATAAATAATTTTCGAAATATATTATATATATATATATATAAATATATAACATGTGCATGCAGTTTCTGAAAATATTTTAACAATACCTAAATCAGGTCCCGTATTAGAAATATCAGTTCTCCGTTAAGTTCAATGCGTTTGTTTTAACCTAGGAATGAAATAACATTTATCGATGTGGGGAATGTATGATAAAGATGTTATGGGTGTGGAGTGAATAAAATAAATAAAATAAATTGATTTATTTTATTTTATTTTATGTAAATAAAACCCCTAAAATTAAAAATTCTTATTATTTAAACACTGGTGATGGATAAATAATACAGGGTTGATAGGAATGAATAGAGAGGATCATTGGAGTATCTTAGAGAAAATAACTAGATCCAAACCAAATCAAGGATCATTGTTCCATTAGAGTTCATGGATCATTCCTACTATTGAAATACAAGACCATTCATCATCAACAATCTATCCCAGCCCCTAGTACGATGTTTTTTCTACAATTCCACCCCATTATTTTATCCCTGCTGAATGTGGATAAATTCAAAGAATAATAATTGAATCTTACATCAATGGTGGAATTATTTGAATTTTTTATTCATTGATTTTTATCCCACTACACTCATATAAATCAATGATAATAGATTTATGGTTAATGTAAAAAGGATTAGGTTCATTCCTCGTAAGTTATGGTTAATGGTTTTCTCCTATGTGTCATCACATGTTTATCGTGAGCATTTTCATTGGATTGTGGATTGATTATTAGCATGTAGTTTACTATCATTAGACAATTATTTGGTGCAATAGATAAATATCATCGGTGTAGATTGTGATTGAGGGTGAAATTGAGGAGAAATTATGATGCAGGATCAACATAGGTGTTTCCAAATTAATTTTTTGTATTCGTTCTTCCTTTATTCAACTATGAATCTACAATCTATGTTTATGGGTGTTTCTCAATCGTTTTGCTAGTCTGTAATCCTTATATATGATTATGGGAGTGTTGTTCAATATAGAATCAATAATCTTTGCTGATGCCAGTGATGGTGGCTACATTTGTTGAGAACACAGATCCCAAACTCGATTGTTCTGGAAAATCCCTATTTATAGAGGGTGTAATCATTCATTACAGACCATGTGAGACCCCATGGATACAGTGGTTGGGTTTTTTGTAGAGTGGTAAATATCACATGATGTGTGATGATTTTACATGATGTGTGATAGGTTCTCTTCATCTCGACATGTAACTCTGATATCGAATAAGAATTTGTATGACGAAGTATACAAACAACACCAGGTGTACAAGTGAAAGTCTCGGTGTACCTGGTATGGAACACAGGTTGCACCAATAGTGCACAAGCATGGTTAGAATACATGGTTGAATTGTTAGGATGTATTTGGATGTTGATTTCTATTCATAATGATTGAGAATATATATATTTACATTCCCTATGATGCAGCACCACATAGGAAGATTTGGCATTGGATGGACACAATGTGTTCATCCAATTTTATAATTAGTATACCCCCATTTGATGGTTTTTGTATTCCTTTATTTTAATAATGTAGACTAGTATCGATTGAGTGTGTTCTGTTGATCCATTATATTATGGATATAGTCAAGATTTATATCCACATATTAGGATTGTGATCCCTTATCGAGGAATATCCATTGATAGAGTTTGTTGTGTCCCTCTATGAGACTGTTGCGTGATACTCTATCAATTTTATAACCTAAGAGGTGTTTATGGAATCATATTGGCCACCTTGAGTAGGGAACTAACACTAAATCTAGAACACCATATCATAAGTGTTCATGGTATAATCAGTATATGATCCCCTATGTAGCGGGTTGATCTAGATTTGGTTGTTGATATCCGGCATCGGTCCTCAGTGTTACCCATATTCATTGTATCAGGGACTTCTAAGACCATTGATCCTTCAGTGGTGGGGGCCAATTCATCTTGACCTCTGAGACGAGTGTCTCTTAAGATTTAATGGATCTTGGAGTGGATTATCTAAGGAAAAGAATTGATTCATGAGAAGTCCTCTAGATAGCTGTTTGGTTGTGACCTATAAAAGGTATGGTGTCCTTCTTGAATATATCTAGGTTTTTCATGCTATGAATTGATATCAATATCAATTATTTATACTAACCATACATGATGCTTAATTTTTAATATTTTTTCAATTTCCTATTTGTGATTATTATATTCACCCTTATATGGGTTGTAACCACACATGTCACGAGTTTTGTCATTGATGACATATTTTATGGTGTCCTGGGAGGAGAAAGAGAATTTATAACATAGAATGAAGATGAATTAGGGATTTTTTTCTTGGTGTTGTTATTATATATAGTTCTTCTCCCTTATGAAAGATTAGACTCACTATATTTTTTGGTTGGTCATGTACATGGATTCTTTTTTTCATTCGGTATTTTCCTGGAAAAAATTGATTGTAGGGTCATTGATGTATTCATGCATTTTTTTAGTTTTTTTTCATTTCAAGAATTTTTTGTCTTGTACATGTGTTTGTGTATATGTATATTAGGATAATGACTTCCAATTTTTTGATATTTCTACTCGGGATCATATCACCTGCCACTATCCTATTAGTGGCATGCTTGGGGTAGTCATAGTTTGCGTCCCATTGGGTTGAGTAATGGAAGAGTGGTATCAGAGGAATCAACTCTACCTTAGGACCAGATTATATGATCTTTTTTTTGGGGAAATTGTGTTATGTGGTTTTTTTTGGATTTTTGGATAGGGAGTCAAGTGTTGGCGCGATGATAGATATATCCATACATGAGCACTCTGATAAACTATATATTGACTCTATGCTTGTTGACATTATTTAGAGGGAAAACATTGGTACATTGATCATATAGGAATGGATTGTGGATTCCATATCCTCTTTTATTCAGTTCCAAAAATTCAATCTTTAGCCAGGTAACATCTTTTTTATTTCAGGATTCCTCCCCAAAGACAACCAGATTTGTTTTCACTGTATGATCATTAAAATGATCCATTGAGAGATGTTGCTTCAGTAAAGGGGTGTGTACTAGAGATATCACCTCTAGGGGGTTTAATTAAAACCCCACCACATAATGATCATAATATAGGGATTAATGTGATAGTTGAGGATACAGATAAGCTATGTTCATTGCATGAAATACATAGTAAGTGACCACTTGAGTTTTTGGGTGAGCCAGACCCCCAGATGATTGAGGACTAGATAGAGGTAGTCACTCAGGTTTTCCTCCTCCTGAGGATGACTGAAGATCATATTTGAGTAATCATAACAATTCTTCTTTAGGGATATGGTGGCAATGCATATGTTTAGTGACTAGGACATACGACAAGACACAACTCTTCTTGTCAAACTTCACGCATCTCTTTGGGGAGTAGTTTTATCTAGAAAAATTGGAATCTGACAACATACATAAACCTTTTCACTTTTATATTAGAATATTTAATATCTATGTGTATTCAATTAGGTTTAATGATGTAATTAGATACACCATTGATATGGTATGGGATCCATTTTTATGAGAATAAACATTTGATCAGGTCTTACACCATGATATCGGGTCTTCAATGATATTTCTATAAATACCATCAAATTCAAGGGTTATTGAGAAGGTTTTTGTTGAAAATAATGGGTAGATAGTGGGTGGTGGTTGTGGTAACATATGAACAAAGACCATGAAATTAGGTATCCAAAATAGTCTTAGGGATGTTAACATTTCGTACACTTCAGGATACATTTATGGGATATATGGTTAGTGGAACATGGCTATTAGGATGGCTCAAAATTGATGAGGGATATTGTTTTTCTCCTGTGATGGTTAGTGAAATATAGAAATGAATTGTCTTACCCGTCATATAGTTAATCAGGATATGGTTTGGTTCCCACTGAGGTTGAGATAGAGGTAGAAGTTGGGTGGTCAATAGGGCAATGGATGTGAAATAGGGTCTAGTAGAGAATCAAATCATGGTTAGAGGATATACTTATTACCACCATCGGCTTCATGTGGTCCATACCTAGCTCAAGGAGTTATCAGTCTGGTATATGGAATGTTGCAGTCTATTGAAGGCTATGACCATGAGGCTTTAAGAATGATATAAAGATCGATCTACGTTTTTTCTACCTTAGATGTAGTATTGATACATATTGGTTTGGGTCAATGATTCTTACAACTTCTCTAGTTCAAGTAAGAGAATTTCATGATGATCATTTTCTCAACCATTTCACTAGGAGAATCCAACATTTGGTGACTCGGTGATTTACCAGTTCTTCAAATAGTGTGATATGATGAATAGTGGTGGGAGTTTTGTATGGGATCTCTCTTTCATACTAAGGAGGACATATGGAATCAACTTATTTATGAACTTCCAATCTATAGTTAATGAGAAAATTTAAAGTTGAATGTTAAGGATGCATCAATTTAGCAGTTATGAGATGATGTTTTTATTTTTTTGGGTAAAATAAAAAGCATAGGAATGGTGGATGTGATCTATAATAAGAGAGTAAATCCGATTACTCACTGTTTGTCTTGCATAATGCTTGGATATGTTAATCCAATTGTATACATGTTCCATTCATTAGCGATGATGTTTGTAGAAGTCTTTCTCTAGGTCATTATAAGCTTACCTCCCCTTCATGAGCAAGATATATGCATTGAATTACACCCTAATATGACCCTAATATCTATTGCAACATATCAGATGGATCCCAGAGAGCTTCATTTGATGAGGTTGTTGTTAGAGGACTTGAAAGATGATGGATTTTTAAGAACTTGTGTTTCACCATAGGAACCCCATGTTTTGTTTTCTATAATTTTGATTGTGTCTTGAGGTTTTATGTGGACTTTCGGTGGTTGAAACTGGTGACCATATAGTATATGTAACCACTACCTCAGATCAATGAAATATTTTATCAGCTAAGAGGGTGTGATAGTTCTTGTAGATTTAACTCAGATCAGGATATCAGTATCTTTGATTATAGGATGAGAATATACCAAATAGTACATTAATATGTCATTATTGTCACTATAAGAACGTGGTGATGTCTTTCGGAGTGATGAATTCTATAGCAGTGTACATGGGACCCAACAATATGGTCTTTCAACCATTCATATAATAGTCTGTGGTGGTATTAATCAACATTATCATAGTGTATAAGGAGTATGAATGTGAGAAGATGTGATACTTAAGGATGGTTCCAGAAACATGCTGAGGGAACCATTTTTATAGGAATATTTCAAAGGATTTGTTTTGGATTAAATATTTCCACATACTAGGACATGCCATCTCTATGGTAGGAATGGTAGTTGACCTGGATAAGGATGTGGTGGTCTTAGCTTTGGGGCCACTCAAGTGTGTTACTAAGGTGAAGTGTTTCATTGAGTTGGAAGTGTATTATCAGGGGTTTGTACCATATACCTCTAGAGTGGAATCAATCTTGATTGATTTTAACCGAATGGGGAATTCGTTCATGTTAATGGAATGTTTCCAGTAGTGATTTTAGAAGTTGATACAGTGTTTGATAAGTGATCCCCTCTTGAAATTGGTAGAGGAGGGTGTAGTGTACATATCGTTATGTTATGAATAAAGTACTATATTGGTTGTGTTATTATGAATAGGTAGGTGGTGATTGCATATGGTTCATGTTAGTTGCAAGAACATGCCCAGAACTATATGACCCATGATCATCACTTATTAGTGATAGGTTTCTCACTAATTATGTGGTGACACTACCTTAGAAGGGATCAGTTTCTCATCTATTGTAACTGTAATATTCACAATACTTTATTCTCTCATAAGGATCTTAAAATGAGATAGAGGTGATGTCTAGAGTTCCTACAAAACTATGACTTCAAAATTGTCTATACTCCTCATAAGGAAAACATGGTGATAGACATTATCATTAGGAGATCTTGTTCTTAGATGTAGGGTGTGGAATAAGAGTAGTTATCCTCATAACATTTTTACAAAGTGGACTATGATGATGATTTATATCTCTAGTCAACAGTTGTTACCCCAACGCTTTTATAACATGTCTAGGATTCTCAACCTTGAGAAACCGAATTTGAGACCTCACATACCTAAATATCTAGTGAATGTGCTCCTGATGGATATATTGATGGTGAGGAGAAACAAATAAATTCAAAGAGGATGTAATATTTTAACATTAATATTGTGGTATGGCTTGATATTGGAAAATCATACATATCCTTTATATGTACATCTTGGTGATGTAAACATGCACTGAGACCTCTTACATATGTTTTGGTGTCTAGGAATTAATCATTATGTTGCAATGTGTGTCTGTAGATACATCACTTTTCAATAATCCATGGATGAGAAACTGGTACTAGTTGGTTTAGATCTATATCTTGAGGTTCCAAAGTGAATGTGGGAAATGATATATGTGGACTTTGTGATGGGGTAATCATTATAGTAAAGGGTACATGACTCCATCTTGTTGACTATTGAAAAAATCACCATGCCAGCCCACATCCTTGCGATTCAAGAGTAGAGTTCAAAAGAGAATGTTTAAAGATTTTATGTGCCATAGATATTCCATATCCCTGGAGTTCCCATGATGAATGTTTCAGAATTTTATGCTCACATTAAATTATGATTATGTAGATTATTTGGAGTCTTATTTGGGGCTCAATTTCATTTCAGCATCATGTTCCACCCCAAGATTGATGGCGAAACTAAGAAAACCATTAATTTATTTGAAAGAATGCTGTGGTATTTACATATGAATTTTTGATATAGTTTCGAAGATTATAATACCATGGTGGAGTTTTCATACAAAAAAATTTACCATGCCACCACTGGCATGACCCAATACGAGGCCTTGTCTGAGAGACTCTCCAGCTAACTAAATTTTTTGATTAAACCAGGGGAGTTAGAAGACATGGGACCAAAGATAGTGTGGTCTATTAAAGCAATTTCTCTGGCCATTAATGAGTGGATGATGACTACATAGATCTATTATTAGTCTTATACTGATCTACGACAAAGACATCTGGAGTTTGATGCATTGGAACATGTGTTCCAGAGGGTCTCAACATGATTTTTATTATGGATATTTTTCTAGACGGAATGTTATCTCAGAGATTCATTGTACCTTTCTAGATACAATGCAGAGTTGGTGAGGTGGTATACCCCTTGGACCTACCACCGTAATTAGATTAGGTAAATGATGTATTCCATATGACACATCTGAGGACATATGTTCATGAACCATCATATGATTTCTATTGGGTATAGATAGATATTGATGAGGATGCTACATTTTCTACATTCCTAGTAGTGATAAAGTGTTTATTGGAAAGTATCCTTCATGGGTGATCGATTCCCCTAGTGTGTGTCAGATGGAGGAATGAATATCTTAAAGAGAGAACCTGGGAGCGGGTGACTCAGATGCAATCCAAGCACTGTCACCTTTTTGAGTTTATTTTTTTTCATTTCAACATAAATATAAATAATGTGGGGTGAATGTAATGACTTTATCATTCCATTCATTACACTAGAATATTATACAGATTATTTTTGCAGATAGGTTGTAAAAATTCATGAAATTATAAGGCCTAGTTTTCATAGAAATAGTTATGGAAATATATTACAAATATCAAATTTATGACCAATAAATTGTGTTGAAAAAGTATAATAACTACCTAATGGTTCTCCGGAAGAGAAGTATGATATCACCGTTGATTTTAGAATTTATATTATACACGAGACATGACATAACCATTGTTGGAATTAGGCATTTTTGAAAAAAAATTGGAGGAAAAAATGAATAAAATCAATAAATTAAAATGATTTTTATTATTTTATTACACACGGTGAACTAATATTCTATTTAAACATGTTTATAAATCAATCTTTAGTGTTTTATGAATAACCTGGTCATTCAATAAAACCATTGGAGAGGAAACTCTGAGGATCTTGAATAATACCATCAGATCGACACTTGATCAAAGATTGTTGTTCCATCAATGTTCATGGATATCAACTGTGATAGAATTGTGAGACTTTTTGTAATAATCAATTGAACCATATTCTAGGTATACTTTTTTCGATTTATAATTCCATCCCATTATTTTATATGATTTGAATTTGGATCAATTCTGTGAACAAGAAATGGTTCGATCATTGATGGTATAATTAATTGGTGGATTTATTTTTTGTATTTTATTTTTTATTCTTCTTAATTCTTCTAATTCTACGAAAAATGATCTAGGAAGAATATAAAAGGATTAGGATCATTCCACATAACATATAGTTTATGTATTTCTCCCATGTTCCTTCACACATTTATTGTAGAAATTTTATTAGGCCTTTGGATCGATGATTTATAGGTATTTGACAATTACCCAAATATTATTCAATGAAATAGATTAATATCATGCATTAGGTTCATGATCATGGGTCATATTGATTTGAAACAATGATTCAAGATTTTCATTATTGGATCAGAATGCATTTTAATTATCTATACTTCCCAGATTCAATGGTGCGACTATGTACGGTGCGTGTGGGAAACTCCCTAGAAGATTTGAAGCCTGAAATCTTGATATCTAGATATAGAAGTGTTGGATGAACCTATATATGTGATCTCTTTTGAGGGTAGAAATGGTGGTGACACACGTGGATGACATAGAGGAAGAAACCAAGGGTTCTTTAAAATCCAGGGTTACATAGCCTATAATCCAACATGATATTCCATATGGGACGACCTGGATACACCACTAGGGTTTTTTAGAGAGTTAAATATCACATTCTTTGTGAAATTGTCACATGGTATGTGAAACATGCTCAATAACATGAATTTTATCCCCGAGGTTACATAAGTGTGGGTAGACTGAGTAAACTTGCATGACCATGTGTATATGAGTTTGTAGATGGGCATGACTAATGGTAAACCAGACTTGAATAGTGCAAGTAAATATTTAAATTCCATGTATTGTTCATACACAACATGTATTTATAAATTTACATGGAGTGTGAGGAAGAACCACATAGTAAAATCAGTGGTTGGATGGTCATGATGTGTACCCTCATGGAAACACTATATACCCCGAATTGTTGCTTTTTTATCCCTTCATTTAATCAGTGTATACGAGATTCTATTGAGTTTCTTCCCTTAGTCAATTCCATCGAGGGTACTATGGGGTAATGCATCCACATAACCATATTGTGATTCACCCAAGAGGATGAGTCTCAGATAGAGTTTTTGGTGCCCCTCTATGAGACTATAGCGTGATCCCCTATCATTTTTATACCGAAGTTTTGGTTTGTGGAATTGACATGGCCTCCTTGAGAAGGGAATTAATCCTCCATCAATAAAGTCATATCAGTAGGGTTTGTTGTATCAATGGAATAAAATCTCTTATGTAGAGGGTTGAGTCATATTGGGTTTGTAGTGTCCCCCAATTGTCTAGGATGTGACCCCCTATCTAAGTATCATCGTATTATGAGACCATTGAGCTTTCATGGGAAGGGACCAAATGATCGTCCTAGATTGGATTACTATGTCTGATGATGGAATGGATTTTTGAGTGGATTCTCCTTAAAGGATAATTTTTTTGAGTAATCTCTTGCAGCTGGAAGTTTGGTTGTGATGGCCTAGAGGCATAATATCCTTTTTGAGTAAATCTTTTTTTTTCTTCTTATGCATTGATTTTTATATCATCTTTATCAGTTGAATACTCTTGATTATTTATGTTTAGTGGTTTTGGTGCATTATAATTTGTATTGTAATACTCACCCCAGCATGGGATCTACCCACATGTTTTAGGCATTATGTAGATGATGCATCATTTTCAAATGTACTAGGAGGATTGAGTGTAGTAGATTATAGATTGAATTTTGATGAACCGGGTATTTCCATTTTATTATATTCCATGCCATTTCTGTACGTTATACTTTTAATAGTTTTTTCAGGCTTGTATGTGGACATTTTCTTAATTTTAGTGAATTTCTATCATAATCGGATTGTGGGATCATATATGTATGCATGTATTGGTTTTGGTTTTTTAAAATTCATCACTATAGGGGCTTGAAGATCTGTGATTTTGTATTGGTACATTAAAACAATGCCTCCAATTTGAGTGGAATGATTACTTAGCCTTGGTCTCTAGACCCTTGCATATTGAAGGTGTCTATTGGGTTGTCTTGGTTCATTCCTTGTTGGGTCGGGTTGTGACATATGTATTACTTCATCCTCATACTTTACTCTATTAATTACCATAGTGGAAATTATAGCACACCCATTCATTCGTGAATTCCCACCATGTAATCTTATATAGTAATAACATTTCAATTTGAAATAGGAGAACATTGCAGATATTTCAATAAAGAAAATTTTGATTCATTTTATGTATATGAATTAAGCATCTCGATACCCAATGGAATTTGACCGATTTTATCTCAATTTTATTTATTTTCCTTATGAATTTTCAAATTTTATTATTGTTCTATTTTTTTAATGTTTCAGTAGCTTCTGTACTTAAATGATACCTATAATCATCATATTTCATAAATTTAGTTATGTTATTATGTTTTTTATATAATATTAAGATATCAGTATTGACCATTTTGAATATAACACAATATTCCTTAAATTGTTGTTATAATAAAATTGATGCATGTTATTTTTTTGGTTTAAATGATAATACACCCTATTAAATGGAGAGATAATTTAAATATGAATCATATTAGTTTTAAGGAATGAATTATTATAAAAAAATTAGATATTAAATCATTATTCAATGATTACTTTTATATCGCATTAATGAAATCAGTTACGACGTTCACTAAATAACACATCTATATAGAGCAAGGTTTAAGATGGTCTCAAGAATTATTGGTACTAATCATTTTCAAATTGATAAGTCAAACATCATGAGACATAATAAATAAATTTTATATTTATTATACTCCATTTCAATTTCAATATTATCTCATTGTTTATCTTCGTCACTAAAGTGTATACTTCCCTACTAGAGTTTTCAACTAATATCCTGAACTCCTTCTAAAATCATTGGTGTACGATTACATAATCCCTAAAATAGTGAATAAGGCAATTTTATACATACCAATAACTACCCCACTATTTATTGATATATCCTGAATATAAAATATTTCCACACATTACTTGATAAAATGCACAAAAATGTTGTCAATCTTTTATAACATCATGATTTTCCCCTCTTCTCATGCCTCTAGATTAAACATTTTAGTCAATCTTATTATTTTTCAGTAAATCATCCATTCAGTTATTGAGTATTGATAATAATGGAGTAAACATCATCATTAATATTTTATTGGGAATTGGATCAGTAAAATTTTAATCTTTGGAGATTCTTTACCAAGATCCATTATTATATATGCATGTCCCTCTAACAAAAAAAATTCCATATTAATTATAATATGTATATATATATATATTAAAATCTAATAAAATAATAATTAATTTCTCTAATTAATAATAAAAAAACAATTTTGAAATCTAGATCAGTCATGGGATAATTTTCATTAGAAATTAATTATATATATATATATATATGAAACAACATTTCCCAATTGAGTATTAACACATCCCATAAAATCATTAAAAATATCAGAATACACTGAATATAGACTCCCAAATTTTGGTAAGATCAACATCTGAGAAAATATTTTCCTTCTCTTAAAGATATAAAGGGTATTATTATACAAATAATCCCTTTCAAACTTCACACATTTTTAGTTCAAGTATATCATCAATTATGTTTAATTAAATTTTAGTATGGATAATATATTAAATATACCTGATCCATGAAAAATGGAATCTCAAAAAAATTATTGGCCCTCTCCAAGCACATTACTATAATGAAATTTTATGGGTGAACTAACAAAATCTACACTAAGATAAAATCTCATAATAGTTTCACTAAAAGAATTTAATTTAACATGTATAAAACTTCTAATATTATTTATTCATCTACAATTTCACAAGAATAATTATTATATTCTTATTGTGATCATCATCCAATCCCAAATAAAATAGAATATATTTTATATCAATTAATATACTCATATATTTTTTGGATGATATTTTAATTAAAATACATAAAAATAATAGGAATATATATAACCCCAAAATACATGAAAAATAACATTCAATGTCAATATCCACTCTTGATGTTCCTCATTCTAAAGTCATCATCCTTTACTCTTAGCTCCTAGTTTCATCATCTACAATAGTTCTTCAGAAATAACTTTTATACAACTAATTGATTTAAGAAACCATAAATATAAGTAAAATGGCCATTAATCACCATTTTCACCTGATTATACTATTTTTAGTTAATATCATAATATATGTAAAAAATGGCAGTCTTTAATAAAATGACTCATTAGACCAGTAGACCCTAGTACTTGAATTTGGAGACATGAATCATATTTCTAATAGGCCTCAAACACAATCATTATTATGTAAGAGGCTCAGATATAGTATATGTGGATAAAACAATCCACTAAGGAATGATAAATACTCAAATAATCATAATAATACATGATTTAATTTAATGTAAAACTCATTTATTCAAACTAAACTAATAATAACCATACCTTTGAAATCATTGACTTTTAAAAATCATAATCAAATGTAAATAAAAATAAATAGTGAATAATAAAATGTGAATAAATATATAATTCACTATACCCCTACATCTATATCACTATTATGGATCTACGAGTCACTATATATGGATAATTATGTCCTATTTTTTTGTTGCACCATATATAATCAAATGTAAGAGTCCACAAGAATTCCTAAGTATGGAGTGAGTATAAACACATCAGGATTTCATAGAATCTATTATTCCGAACAAATATGATCAAAAAAAGGTTTCATAATACAGTTTCATAAGATTGTTATCAAATATTTAACAATAAAAACATCACCCCATTTAAAATAATTATTGAAAACAAAAAATTTTAATAAAAATTACTATTAAATATATAATAATTAAAATAATTTATCAAATTAATGAATAATAATAATATTTTAAATCTATTATCCTATATTTAATCACCTTTATAATATTTAATTTAAAATAATAATAACTTTGTTATAAAATATATGGTATCCAATGATAATTATAGATAATGTTATGTTTTCTTGGTAGTGATCCCACGTTTTCTTATAACTCAAATCAATAAAATAGGTATAATGACCCTTACAATATACCAATATCACACTATGATATTATTATGACAATCTAGAAAAATAGAATACTTAGATTCATGAATTATTATACCAACATCAATCATTTATCACTTTTTCTATAATTTTTATGTTGAAAATCATCATCTTAACATGCATGGATCCTAAGAGTCCACCTAATTGAATAAAATTGATTTTTCCCTATAACCCAAATTATAAAGTTATTTATGAAACTATATATGATAAAAAAGAAAAAAAATTCGTAAAATTAATAAAACACAAATATAAAATCATTTACATACATTTAAATGTTGACCAAGACCCCTCGTTCTCTGATTAAATTCCAAAACACATTCTATACTATTTTTTAATCATGTAAAACATCTTTATAAAAAAAATATTTTGAAATTATTATAAAAAATGGAATGAAAATAGAGTTCATTTTTTTGAATTGTGATTTAAAAATAATACAATATCATTTTCAAAAGAACTCATGTTTTTCAATGAAAAATATTTATTTAAACACAATATTTATAATTTAACATAAAATTATACATAAATAATAATTTTTTTTAAAATTGATTGAAAAATTATCATAACAAAAAACTAGATTGTAAATATTTAAAATTTTAAAACAATGTTTGTTGTATAATTTCTAAAAAACACCAATTTTATAATACTTATGGGTAGAAATACCAAGTCTTATCACTAAAAGAGTACCTATAATCATCCTTTATAAACAAAATATAAAAAACATTATATTGTGTAAATTTAAAATGTCAAATTGTAATTTGTAATGGATAGTTTTTTAAATCATGAAACTTATATTACAAAATATTTTAATGTTCATGAAATCCAATGAGTGGTATGACCCTAATACAAATATATAATGGCCATTTGTGACTCAATAGTTTAACTATTTAGATGAAGAAGTGGTCATGGTTGAATTGTCCAATTAGAGGAATAACCACCAAGACATTACATAATAAACTAATCCAAAAAATATATGTCCCTTATTAATACCTCAATTATGATTAAATTATATTTTTGGGTTCTATTTCATTGATTTTTTCCACAAACATTATATATTTTTTATAAAATTTGTTACACAAAACATGCTACATAAGTCAATGATGTAACCAATCCATCAATCATAATATTCAATGTTGATTCATAATGTATTTTAAATAATGGAATTATATATTTGAGTGATAAATTAGGAATTGATAGAATGTAATTCTTATATGTGCAAAATATGGAAGAATCTCAATCTATTATAATCTATATTGTTATTTTCACAAAAAAAACATTCGAAAATCCTCTATATTAACTCCCATGAATTAGTTACCTCATCCATCAAATATAATACCATTATTAATCAAATTTTTTTCTCTATAAAAAATATTGAAGCCAATAAAAATGATTCTTATTATATTATTCATTAATAATAGAACTCTTCGAATAACATGATTGCTATCAAATTACCCCCAAATTAAACGGAATAAAAAATAAAAAGATTAATGTATCTAAATTAATTGAATTTAGTTTTTATCCATAGTTTAACACCACCCAAATTAAATTTCAGAAAAATTAAAATCTATTAAATCCTAAAATATTTCCATCACGAACAACTTAACAAACTCCTTTTCGGTAACTATCAATTTATCTAATGTACACAACATTTAAAGGATGTGAAATGAAAATAATAGCAACAATAAATCCAATATAACACTACATTACTTAGACAAATATTCAACATGATCAAGATAATAAAAATAATAAAAAAATCTAATAATTTCCCTTTAAACCATGAGTTCATTCTAGTAAGGATAACTATAAAATTATTGGATGAATTGTTGTGAATTAATTCCCATTGACCCACAACCTTTTAATTTCTAGAATCCAAATAGACTTATCAAATTATGATCATAGTTTAATGAATAATATTATATCATAATAATAGTTAAAATTATTAAAAATTAATTAATCCAAATCTAAAATAAAACTCTATTTCCTATGAAATATTCTTTAATTAATGAACAAATTTTTTTATGTATCCAATAAATATATTTAAATATGGATGATATAATTCAGGAAACTATAAATAAACATCACCCAGTGAATCTTATTCATTTGTATCAAATACATTTGGTCATAGGTATCACATGTGGGATTTAATAATTTGTGATTCTTCAAGTATGTTCTATAGTTTTTATAAAAAATGAACAAGTTAAATTGACATCTCCTTAAAAAAATTCACCCACATGAAAAAAAATTTCCTTTTACTTTCATAAATGTTATATCACCTCCTAAATCTACTACATTCCAAATATTTACTTAATATAAAATAAAAAAATACTTATTATAAAGATATATTAATGAAACTATAAACAAAATTATTTCAAAAAAATAATATAAACTAGTACATCACATCACCAATACTGTATAGTCATTCTGAATCACAAATAATGGTCTTATATTACATTGTATTCATGGTATTCAGTGTTTCAAATTAGGATAAAATCATTAAATGGTCCGATCATTGAACTCTTACATTTGGAATGAATATTGGTAGGTGAGATTATATGAAAATCCTAATCCAAATAATTTTTCAACCAATTATTATCCAAATTCTTAAACAAATGCTCTAACAATATACTCTAAAATCTATATTTTCCACTTTTTCTACTCATCAGTATGAGGATAGAGAGCCATACCAAACCTTAATTTAGTATTAATGGAATTAAAAAATCCATCCTATAATCATGAGGTTGAATTTTGGCCCATATCAAAAATAAAATACTTATAACATCTATGAATCTAAAATACATACTTTACAGAAAAATTTAAATCTCCTCTCTTGGATACATATTTCATATAAATAAATGGAGAGTTTATAATATGAGTGTTTCCAATATGACCCAAATAACATTGTTCTTCAATGTAGATTTTTGAAACCCACAATTAATTCTAGAAAAAATTACTTCGAATTATATTTTTCTGTAGATTATGATTGAAACAACCCAATTAATCATTGTTGATCCACATCCTTCCATTGTAAAAAAATTCCTGGGAAAGATATTAATCAATTTTCATTCCCATTATCATCCACCAACACATTTACTTGATATCACAATAAATATTTTTAAATCGTAAATCAACCTAGAAAATATAATTATATTATCTCCCCATTACATTATTTATCCATTGAATAGGAAAAAATTTCAATTAATTTTTTTTGGAATTAAATCTAATGCCAACATAAACTCATATTTTCTCACAAAATATAAATTATTTATTGTATCCATTTTCAGTCTTGTGCATATTATTATTACTCTTTGAATCCCTTATCAAAATAAAACATTCACATTAATTATGGAACCAACTACATTATTATCTATTTTTTTTATCTCCTAGTAAAAATCAGTTAATATATATATTTTCTTCTAACACTCTTCAGATTAATTAAAGCATGGAATTTTATTCTACCTATGAAAAATATCATCATTAACATTACCATTCCAGGATTATATTAATGTTCAAATGAAAAGTTAGAGGGGACCCCTCCAACCATATTTTCCATAAATTATGACCACGTTGTGAGAAGATATACCTCAAACATCTATGAGTGTTAATTACCTTATAAATTTTACTAAATAAATAAATTATTTAAATATTTACATCATAAAAAACAACATATAAATTTATGTCATGTCTATGGTATTTCATTTCATGTGGATTCCATTTTATTATTTCAAAAATTCAAGAAACATTTCAAAAAATTAATTTCTAACTATGTTTTAATTGAAATCCATCCTTATAGAAGCCAATTTAAATACGTAATTCATAATATGTTTTTCATGGGCAGCTATTGGAAGAAAAAAATATCTTAATTACATCCTCTGCCTCCCTAGTGAATAATTTTTTTTATATTATGATGATTGATGGAGAATACCTTTTTAAAATAACACACCCCATAAATATTACCTCATATATCCTAATGTCACATTTATATAAATTTCTATATGGAATTTGGTCATAGAAAAATCCTTAAAAATTTGAAAAATGGGATTTTTGTTTAACATATTTTTATCTTAAATAAATCTATATGTCATAAATTAAATATACTATGATGTTTTCTATATACCTATGAAATATTTTACTTATATAGTTTATAAAAACTACAATTTCATTTATCACAACTAATATTATGACAATGAATACCAAATTGAAATGATGATTTCAAAAAACTATCATCACCATGAATTAATCTCTTCATTATTGAAGATACATTCTATATAAAGGGTGATAAGTTGGTTTTAGTCTATGTTTAAGACCAATGTATAATTCTACTTCTCTTTTAACATGTATTCCATATATTAAAAATTATTTATATCATATCGAAGTGTTAGAAATATTTTTTTATAGTATAAGGTCCCATAAATATCTCTTTGAACAAGATTATTGTATTTATTTTTAATTTACCATACATTTTATATATTGATTCCACAATTTTGGAATACAGATAAGCATTTTCAACACAATGTGGTTTTAATTCTATTGGAATCCCTCTTGGAATCATTACATAGTAATCCATGATGAATAAAATCTTCAAATATTTTTTAAACATATATCATGTGGTCTATCTTCCTTACTTGGTTACTAACTAAAAACCTTAAAAATTATAAATTATACATTTTTTATAATATTTCCAAATTGAATTTTAAAAATAAAAAAAATTATTGATTAATAATAAAATCCATTTTCAAAAACATATTATAAATAATTTTAGTGAGATGCAACAATTTTATGTATAAAATATGGTATACAAAGAGTCTAATATAAATCCATACTTTTTAAAACCCTTAGAATACATGAAAACATGGGTTTTAAAACCATTACTCTTCCTAGGCTTCTTAGTAATGCAATGTTAACATAAATATATGTATTTGATCTTTTTAATGTGGATATTTTGAGATGTAACAATAAAATTTTTCAAGAATTATGTACATTCCCCAAACTAAGAAAGAATTGATTCCAGTTTTTACTAACTCGAACTAACTACCTAAATTCTAAGATTGCAATTGGACTATGAAATGTCCTTACACAAACTCCATGATTTCATGTTTCTGGAAGCTGGTGTCAAGGCATAACTAAATTTTTTTTGAATGATTTTATGTCAAAGAATATGAACAAATCACTTAAAATAAATAATAACATATTTATTTATATTTTATTGATAATTATATTTTATATGAAAAGTCTTGATATTAAAAAATAATCATTTAAAGTAAAAAATTTAGAAATAATTAAAATACCGGGACCCCATCTTCATGTTAGAAAAATATTTGATCCCCATCACCACTATCAATATAAAAATCAATAAATATATTTAATTTAGTGTTATTTTTAATTTTTTCACATTGAATGAAATCTACATGTCCACCGAAATAAAAAGTGATTTTCATAAAATCAATTTTATTTATCTAAGACGCCAAAATATAGTCCTTAATGAGTAATCCAATCTCACATTGTTTATTCATGGTATTATAAAATATTTTCAAAAATATTTTATCAATAACTTTATACATGGTCTATAAATATATTAATAAAATATATTAGAAAAAAATAATTTTAATTGGTAAATAACCAATGATTTAATTAAAAGAATAATATATTATACAAACATTGAATAACACCCAATTAAAAATCCAAGTTATAAACAAAGTAACATTTGTAAGTATTTTAAATGAATGGTATATCAGTCTAATCATCCACTTATGAATTATTGTATGTGTAGTCCACCCAAATAATTGTATATGATTATTATTTTCACCATAAATAAGTAAAAACACACATGTTTTCATTTTTATCCTATCGAAAATGAACTGTCCCATGTATAGATCTTGGTATGAAAAAACAATCTCTAAACCCTAAAACATATATTAGAGTAATATAAATATAAGAACACTTATTTTTTTACTACCTCCCTTTTAATAAACTATATTCTAATTTTTAAAAACATATAATTCAATAATCTAAGAAACAACAAAAAAATTAATTGAAATGAAATTTAATGCAAATTATATATGATCAAAAACCATTTTTAACAAATAAATTCAAAAACACAAACACTAAAAATGTAAACCATGGAAAATTATTTAAATTTATAATGGTCCGAAATGGGCTATTAAATTGGAAAACACTATATATTTTTTAAAAAGAAAATCCATATTTATTTCAGTTACATTTTATATAATAAACCAAATTAGAAAATAAATTAAATTTATATCAAATAACTTACTTTAAAAAGAGTTACTATTTTAATATAACTAATGATTCTCAACCAATATTTATATTTTTTCACACCATCGGGGATAAATAATAATTAATATTTAATAAAAAATTATTCATTTAGAAACAATCCCAATTTAGGAATATTATAGAACGTTTTATGAAAATGTGCATTACATTGAAATTTTTAGAAACCAAAAAATTTAGCATCCTCGTGGTGTTTAAAATGTTTCTATATCCCCATGGGAATTGATTAATCATAATTTTAAAAAATTATGGAATATCCCTCGATTAGATGAAATTTTGTATGACATATTCCTATTTTTCAAAACCTGATGTAATTATTGAATGGATTATATTATTTGACATAAGAGCCATGTTATTTTGAGTGGGTGCACTAGACCCATATCCTTTGTGTTCATTGGTTAACATTACTTGTATATAAGTTTTTATATATCTGTTTTCATTATAACCATTATAGTGTTGATATTTTCTAATCCACTATTTACATGGTAATGTCCTATGATTACAAGTCGTGTTAAAAGGATATTGCAGTTCCCATCTATAATGTAAACCTAGAGATAATATTATGGTAATCATGAACATATCTCTTATGGTATAGACACATCACACTAAAATGGAACATATTATGTTTAACTATCAGGTGTCGGGGGATCAAAAGTGTTGGAAATCATTCCCATTTAGTTCACACACAGTGATCTCATGATGATTAGATCATGAGAGTATACTCGCTTATACAAACACCACATGTTTTAGGTATCATCCGTTGATCCTATATTTAACATATGTATAAATATCTATACTTTATAACATTATTAATGTGTAAAATTTGATCACATAGATTAATGAAAGGAAAGACCATGAAATTGATGTATTTGCTAGGTAGCTTTTGTTACCGGCATCATTGGGGGTATGGAATTTGTTAAATTATCATGCTAGAATTTTTAACATATTTGTTAAGGAAGGGAAATATCATGGGCCCAGGATGACCAGGATGGTAGCACCTTTATTTATTCCAATGCTATTGTAAAAAAGGTAAGTCTGTCTAGTAAGGTCATGAAATAAATAGTAAATCCAGGGGATGATGACATGGGTATTCCTCATGAATTTTGGGACATCACAATACAATGGGAAAATAGTAAAAAAATATTTGTAGGATGTAGTTGTAGATATGAAATTCATTATCACCATAGTGGAAATTATTGGTTGTTAGAATCAACTCTTATTTAGTGGGAATGACTCACTGAATTTTGTATAAAGACCTAGAGGGTCACACACTATGGGTATCCATATGTTCAACCTATTTTAATAAATATTAATTTGGGATGAAGCGGTCCCCTTGTGTGGATGATGGTGTATTCCAAATTATGATCGATCACTAGAAAAACTAATTAAATTAAATTAAAAAAGTTTATAATAATGATAATTGAAATTATTTTCCAAGTTATTTTGATGTTTTTTGTCTTAAATGTAAATATTTGGAAACATTATTCTCTGAACGATCATAGGATATTCAAGGATCATTAAATTATTTAAGGATATTTGATGCTAATTTAGTGGTTCTTGTTTTATCGCATTATATTATATATTGTTATAAGTGAGCAGAAAATATTTGGGGAATTATTGAAATGATTATTAAGTTGAACATGTGTGAAAATTTATAAAATGAAATATATTATATCATTGGGCCCAACATAAAATTTTGGATACTATAACGAAGGTATATTATCTCATTATTGAATCTTAAAAAAATATAATATTTTGATGAATTTAGTAAGGGAAGATATCCTCTATTATCCTCTAATGTTCAGAGAGAGAGATTCAAAAGAAAGAAAAATGTTGGATCGATCTCACCATGCCAAATAAGTATGATTTCCCCACACAAATGAAGGGTCATCATAAGTCACTTTGATTTCCCATACTGGTTCCTCAGAAACATAGATCAATGATCCAATTTTTTTGGGTGCACAAGTGAATTATCTAAAGGATGCCTATCATGGAACCTCTAAGCCATGACATGTCAACAAAGATAAAATAAAGACATTAATGTTAAATAAATAAGGTAGCATTTAAACATTCATTATATTTAATTATTGACTTTTAAATTCATCAACATGTGATAATTTTTGAAATCATAGAAATTTTATTTTTGATTTACCATTTCGAGCATGAATCCACACCCAAAATATTAAATTTTATGTTTTTCCAGATTCCACGATGGTTTGGTTTCATTAAATTGGTATAAAAGAAAGCATTTATTTAATTATTTTATAAAAAAATTCAATTGAAATTAAATTTTTTATGATAAATATTGAATTTCTAGATACATTACCATCATAATTGATGTCACATTAATCTATGTTCTTATGATTGTGATATGGATTCTCAAAGATCGATATGTTTTTCATAATAATTGTGAAAGAAATAATTTTTTATCATAATACTAATTGCTATTAGGGTGATAAATTTTTAATTGGTTAGTAATTTCAGAAGGTTTCATGCCAGTTGGATATAAAAAAGCTAGTTGAAATTTTATGTTGTCTATAAAACATGATGTGGAAGATAAATTTATTTTTTAAAAATAAAAATAATAATAATATAGAACATGGTAATATTACCCAAATAATCCATCATAATCCTACCCAAATATTATTTTTTAGGATTCCCTAATTCTTTCATGGATATCATTCCCAAGGCATCCTTGGGAAGCTTACTCTAACCTTGCATGGGAATCTTATGAAAATCTTCTAGGGGAAGCTTTTAAAATAAATAACAAAAATAAATTTAAAAAAACATGACACCATTTAATTATATATATATATAGAATATTGAATATATTATATAAAATATTATATAATATTGATAATATATCATTATATATATAGAGTTTTTGTGTATATATATACCCTTAAAAGTATACCCCAGCATGAGCCACACCAATTTAGTATATATTGGATAGGCTTGGACAATTTTGTGCATTTAAGGTCCTAAATTTATTTCATGGGACTTCATTTGGTCGAAACATACCCAAAACATAATAAAAATTAGAAAAATAAAATTTATTTTTCTAGAATTTAATTAAATTATTTTAGGTTTTGTGGGATGTATTAGTATATTATTAATAATATTTTAATTCATTTTAACACATTAAAAATACCTTAGAGTTGATATTTAGAATACTTAATATTTTGTATGAAATTTAATTGAATATTATATAATCAAGATCTGAGAGAGAGTTAGAAATTTTTTGATTATTTTATTAATCTAATTAATGCATTTATAGTATTTTATATCTTTAATAATTATAATATTTTGAGGATATGAACATAATCTCTCAATATTTAATTATCATAATGGAATACAAGTTCACATTTAAATGATAAAATTTAATTTCCCTCCCTGACTACCAATCAACTGTGTGTGATTATTGATTGTAAATATTGAAAAATTTGTGTAAATTTGGTTGGATTCAAGACCTTGTGTATACCAAAAATGAAAAATTACAATTAGTTGTGGGTGTTTCAATTCACGTAAAAAAATATAGTTTAAGAGTTCTCATAGGATCTTAGTTAATCCATTATTTATTTGATAGATAAAATAATAGTTAACAAATCATTATCAAGTCATTATTTATTTATTTCATTATGTGCATGCTTTATTATTTTGTGAATGTTTTTTTTATAAATGACTACATAGTATGATAATAAATAAACATGAAAATATCAAGTGGTCATGTTTGATGAATTTTTTATACATAAAAACATGGTAAAGCTATGATCAAGATCTGGTAGAACAATCATATTAAATTTAAATAGATTAAATTCTCCAAAATAAATTGATAAGTCCCATGAAGAAACTATTATGTCATTATAGGTGTTATATACCTTGATTATGGATATAAAAATTTGTTCAAGGTTCTTGTTTACTACAGTTGAGGGCTCCTCTTACTACTAGGGTGTTTTTAAGGGAGTGATTGGACGACATAACTAACTATTGAATTAATCGATTTTCCATATAGATATTATTGATATATTAGAGGTAAATATATCAACAAGGGACAATTTTTTTTCATGAGTTGGTACTCTACTCAATAGAACATTGAGAAATTATTTAATGTGGTTGGTTAGTCAAATTTTAAGCATGAAATTCTATTTGTAGTGGGGTATCCATAGATTGTCGACTATGAGTAGATTTTTTAAGGATAATTTACATTAGAATACATGTGAGAAAGAGAATTTCCAATATAGTACTTCATTAATACTAATATATGATAAAATATTAGGATACATTTAAAATTAATAAATTGATAATGAAAACTAGTAAATATAACAAAGTAAATATATTATAAATTTATTTTTTTATATAAAAATGGAAACCACAAAAATTAAATTTCTCTACGATCAATATTAGTAAAAGAGAATATCCTTATCATCTATAACATTCAAGAGTGGTATAGATGTTGGCTCATTGTATCTTCCCATGAGAGGAGACATTATGTTCTTGTATCCTCAATTCCTATTGATCACCCTTACTCAAAAATTAATGAAGAATAATTTAAATGAAAAATGTATATAGATGATTCACTATATGTTCAGTGTTTCATGTTTTCATCCATGTATAAATAGTTGTTTTATATTCCTAGACCTAGATACATTGCAAATGATATATTATCTGTAAGAGTTATACCAAGAAAGATCTCATCATAATCAATATGAGATATCAATTTATCTATAATGATGAATTCTAACAGAGGAAAATCATGAAAGATCGCATGGTATCAATATGAAAATGTACATTGATAGAATTGAGTCATTTGGGTTCAATTTAAACAACAATTAAGAATATAATCTCATTATTGACTCGTTACAACATAGATTATTGACATTCATTTTTAATTATAATATGAATAACATGATGAAGTCACTCTACGATTTTTAGGATTTATTTCTCCATAAAAATATACATATGAAGAATTCCATCTCTTTATTCCTTATGGAGAATAAGAGGAGTAATGGAAAGGGTGAAGTTACAAGGGATAAGTCTATGTTAATGAAACTTACAAATATCGCTTTAGAGAAGACAAATGTATTGCAGGAGAGAAATGGTAAGGAAGAAGTCGTCATTGAATGTAGAAGAAAAGGCCATTGGAATTAGAATCTTATAGTATGGAAGAATATTCAAGATCATGATTATGAATATCATATAATTTTCAATGATTGTAATCAATATATTTCAACATGTTGAGTACTTGATACTCCCTCTACCTCAAAGGTTTTTATCTAAATATAGGATCCATGTAGATTTTACACAATTATTAAATGTGAATTTTATCTCTGTAAAATTAATGGAGTTAGTCTAGAATACTTGGTAGTAGTATATTAACATATTACATTTCCAAATAGGATAGACATTCTACTAAATAATTTTCATTATGTAGCATCTGTTACTATAAAAATCATATATGTGTTCCATTTAGACACTATATAATTATATTTCAACTTTTCTTAATATATTTTTTCATATGTATAAGGATTACATAGTTTTATGGTATAAAACATGTTAAAAATGGGTTGTATATACTTGAAGGAGAATATATAGTATTATAATTCAATGAAAAATATATCAAGAATTACTCTTATCCAACCTACTTATGGCACGTCATGATAGGTTGTGTAATCTAAAATAATTTACAAAAAATACATCAAAAATGGTATTTAGAATCTTTGGAGTAAAAACACATAGATGTAAGTCATTATTGTTTATAAGATGACCACCACACCATTCCATGGGAAAGGAGAAAGAGAAATAGAATAATTTTAATATGTTATACAACTGTTTGTTTTAAATTTCTATTAGAGGGAAATGTGGTTATTAATACTTTTACCAATGAATGTAGTATATATGGATTCATCTTCTAAATGAGGTATAATATTGATTCATATAATGTGTTAATAGATTATCATAATGATGCATCGAATGAAATTTATACAAAGATCAAGAAAATCCACTCAGACTTTGGTGGATAATATCTTAATCAATAATTGAAAAATCATATAAAGGAGTTTAGGATAGTTTCTCATCTCACTCGTCCTTATACACATTAGTGTAATGGGAATACTGACTAGAGAAATACAACCTTTCTTGACATATTAAGATCAATGATGATTCATGAAATAGTACCATTTTCTATTTGGGATAAATAACTATGGTATATACCCTAATACAAGTACCATATAAATGAACAGATTATATTCTATAAGAGTTCTAGTATAGAAATAAATATATTCCGTCTCATATACATGTATGCATAAGCGAAGATTTCTTTTCAATAATATACCTACTACAAAATTCTCATGTCATGGAATAAATTGAATCATTATAAGCTATTTTAATAAAATAAAAGGTTATAACCTAGGTGTACCTTCAGATAGAAAATATTTTATAACAAGGAAATATACATATGATGAAAGTGAACACATTTAAAATATAAATAGTGAGATAAATATTGACTTTTATGAAGTTTATTCTTTTAATGAACAATTGTTTTTACGAGAATAATATCAATAATAGAAAATGTCAGAGAAATATGATCAAAAAACACATGTACTATATAGAACGACAATATATGATAAACAAAAACTAGAGATATGGTTTTCCAATAACTAATTCAGGTGACACATTACTCTTATATAATTATGAAACACTTACCAATAAGGAAATCACGAGAATGAAGTGATGCTACTAAATGGAAAAAGGCCATGAATTCAAAAATAAATTCCATCGTAGAAAGTCATGGTTGAATTTTGTTAGACAGTCTAGATGATGTATCCAATATTTAGTTTAAATGGTCATTCGGAAAAATATGAATACGGATGGTCAATTTATTAGATAAAAGGAAATACAAGTGGTAAAGGTTTCATGAAAGGAAATTAATTAACTATAATTAAACCTTCTAGAGATTTTCTGTGAAACAAAAATCAATAAAATTTTATTAAAAATATTATAATTCCATTATTATGATATTATTAAAATGAATTTAAAAAATACTATTCTAAATTGGATATTTGTTGAAGACATATATATGCCCATACCCGAAAGGTTAATTTTGTCAAATAGTTTCCATAATGTGTGCAAGATGTATATATCCATTTACTTACTAAAGTAGGAATCATGATCATGTAATATTCAATTTGTTGTGGTTATAGGATAATTTGATTTCATTAAGAATAAAATTGACCTATATGTCAATAAGAAGTTCAATTGATTTGAAATAATTTTCTAAGTATTATATGATCATTAAATATTATAAATGGTAAATTAAGATCAAGTCATACATTTGGTAAAGACATGGTTAAATGAAGTCATCCACAAGAAAGAAATCGGTAAGGCAGCTAATATTATAGGGATCTTGATATATCTATATTGTTCTCAATGGAATATTTGGCTATGTAAAAGTATATATATATTAAATTTTTAATCAAAGGTTGCAATATTTAAAAACTCAACAGTTGATTATTACCAGTGTTAATGGAAATAATCTATCTATGAAGATGTTCAAACAAGCGCATGAAGATATTTATTTAGTGGGTATAATTCCATATGCATCATAAAAGGGATCGATCAAGTATTCATTTCTATGTAATAATTTTTATGTTTCATTTTATTTAAGCATGATGGGCATATTTAAAGTCAATGCAAGAGAGTTATATTGGTCCATGGTAAAAACTATCCCAATGTATGTGCAATGGATAAAGTATATGTTCTTGGTGTGTGGGTGATATGTGTATCTAGTAATGTTAGAAAAAACTGAATCTAGTATATAGATAGATGACCATGATCTAACAATGTTGTCAGTTAATGACCTTTACTTGAATGGCTGTATAGTAAGGTGAATGAGGTCAATGTAGTTTGTTGTTACTAATTCTACAACAATGTTTGAATATATAGCATATTATGGTGTAGAAAAGTATCCATTTTGGATACATAGACTCCCTTCCATCCGTGTTATTTTACCTAGAAGTCTATATCCTATTACATTATACTAGGATAATATTATGGAAGTGGTGCCTTCTATAGAGCCCATGAAACACTAGATGTGAAATAATATACATCATATGTTTTATATAAAGAGGTGTTTCAAAGACAGAGGTGAATTAATGATTATAATAATATCCAGAAAGGATAACATGGTATACCCACTGAATAAATACAAATACTGAATGATTCTCATGTTAGAGTTTGTGTGTAGAGAATTGATTGAAATTTCCTATAGTGAATGTGGGATTGATGTGAGTAGGTTCCCTTTACCCAACACTTCAATAAAAATTGAATAAAAATAAATGTATAAAATTTGATATACACATTTTTTATTCACATCATAATATCGTTGAAACATTTTCATCCTCTGTTTACATATTATTACCCTTAAAATATGTGTTGAATAAAAAATATATAATAGTTCTATTTATATTGTGAACCTTGATGTAAAATGATAGTAATATTAATCATAAGTATTAGTGTCTAGATACACCATACTAACAAGACAAAGATGATGTGTGACTATTAAGTATTGGAGGTTTAAAAAAATTGAGACTTCTTCGTATGATGTTCACACATGGTTTTCTAAAGTAGATGAGATCATGAGGGTAGATCCTCTAATAGGAACCTCTCATGTTTTAGTTTTTATTGGTTGTTCCTATCTACAACTATGTGTATTGTTCTCCAGACAAGATATAATTATCATGGTATAAACGTTTATTGCACACAATGATGTACTACAAAATTAATGACTTTGATTTTGTGGTGACATATCTTGTGTTGGGTGTATCGTACGTGGTATGGCATTGGATTCATGGTCAAGATAGAATTTATCACTTCTGACCAGAAGTAGAGATATATCATGGGCCTAGGTTGACTAGGATTATAGTATATTCATTAAATCCATTTCCAAGGGACAAGAAGGAATGTTTATCCCTTAATATAATGTAATATTTAAATACATAAAATTATTATGATATAATATTACATCCTAATTTATGAGACATCGCGATATAAGGAGAAAATATTTCACAATTTTTTTTAAAGAATGTTTTAATTACAGTTAAATACACCACTCCTCTGAGGATACCCAATTGGTCTATGGATTAGGCTCAAATATATTTAGTTTATGACAACAAGGTTCAAACATTAATTGTATCCCAAAGATACACCTATTTCAATGAATAAGAGTGTTTATTATTTTTTTTGAATCACATGTGGGGGATGGTGAACATCTAACAAAGATCAATCACATATAAAAATAAGTAAATTATACATTTAAAATCTTGAATAATCATGAATGAATTTACTTTTCAAGGAATTAAAAAGTTGTTTCATCATAAAATTGACTATGTGAAAACATATTTTTTTAATTAACATTCAATGTTTATGGACTATTAAATTATTTAGGGAGAAAACATATCAATTTAATGGTTCTAATTTTATTAAATAACATTTTTTAGTGTTACAAGTTTGTGATAAAATATTATTGAAATTTATAAAAATTTAAATATTTCATTTGTGTGTGGAAAGGTCTAAAATTATCATCATTAAATTCTTGGGGTCAAAGTGAAATTTTGGAAATTAAAATATAACTATTGATGAACATTTTAGCATCATGAATAGAAAGATCTACCATTTGTGGATTTTTTGGGAGAGAATAACTCCTCCATTATCCTCTCCCATTGTAAGATTGATACTCTGATGAATAAAAATGGTTGAATATGTATCATCTTCTTGATGGAATATTTGATCTGGATGTGGGAATATGGATGAAACAAAGATCTTAGACATTCCATTCAAACACCTGAAAAAAGTGGATTGATGCTCTATATGATGTCGTGAACATTTGGATGATAAATAGGATTCCCATCTTGGCATCTTTGAGACATCACACATCAACAATGAGAACATTAATACAATGACATCAAAAGACCATGGTACAATTTAATCATTCATTCAATTATTTTTAGGGTTAATCTGAATTACATTTGATCCGCTTTGAAAAATGTGTAAGGGTTTTTAGGATTTAGTTTTTTGAACATGAATCCAAAAAAATGTTCCTAAATTTTTAAAATGTTTTACTAAAAAGGTAAAATATTTAAAAATCATGTTTCATTTGAAAAATTAATATCACAGCATTAAAAATTGATATTTAAACCTCCAAATTACAATCATTTATTTAAACCCCGCATTTGAATAATTAATAGTCATCAATTAATTTCTAAACCACCCAAAATATCATAGAAACAGTTTTTATAAATTATCCAAATAAATTTATATTAAATTTAATGAAATAACCATGCAGTCATAATAATAATTATCGAATAAAAATTATCCTCAATTAAAGGAACAAATCTACTTCCCATAGATCTATACATAAATTAGTGAGCTCTAAATAATCTCAACATCTATTAAATAAATAAATTTATATATGATATAATTCTCACAATCGTAATGTTTTTCAACAATATAATTTTTCTATGTTTCTTTAAATAGATATGGTTATATAATTCTTGATATTGATATCCTCCAAATATATATTATAATACATTAAAAAATCAAAATTGTTGATAAGTGGGATCATGTTACATACAGCCAAGGAATAAAAACTACATCAGAGAAAACAAAACGAATAATATTATTTCAAAAGTGGGAATTAAATAATTTTATGATGGGTAATCAATATTGGTTCTGAGATATATTAGGATATTCTCTTTATCAATGGTAAAAATAACATATAAAATGACATGGTAGTCATGAAAATAAATAACATTAGGCTACATTTATAAATAGATAGCTTCAACATATATTGAAAATTATGTATATATAGTAGCCTATAGGGCCTATGGAATATATATATATATATATAAGAATATCAATATTAGGAATATCATTTGGGGATATTTTGAAATGACTATTCTTTACATTTTCTCCCATGCATTTATATATCGATTTTTTAATTTCAATATTTTAGAGAAATGATGAGGAGAGGAAAAAAAGGAATGGTATTCATATTTCTTCGATCCATGATTATTCATTGGATTATATAACTCTATATTTTACAATATTTTATTTTAATGTTCTGGGTCTCAGTTAAAAATGAGTAGCATCATTTATCTTCTCCACGATGTACGTGGATGGTTAGGAAACTGCATCAACATTTCCCTTTCAATTTTTCTCCCAATTATGTTGAGATGTAGTAGACTTACATAATGAATGACTGTGTACCTACTTTATTTGAGTTGTCCTTACTATGTAAATTTGTTTTCATTATTGAAACTTATTTCTTTCCCTAATGAAAATATCTATCCATTCCTCCCTTTACTTATAATGCTCTTGAAAATTCTCGCTATCCACTACCATATCCTTATTTCTTTTAGGATATTATGATATGGTCTTATAACCCCCATCGAATTTAATGGAAATACAATATTTTATACTATAATTACTTTCTCATAATACCCATGGTATTTAAATTTAACATAATGTAGTTTATGGTTACTCTAAAATTACATGATTTTCCATCCTATGTCATTCTTAGTAGGGATCACTTATTCTAGTCCCCTATTATATTATAATCCCCAATGTTATTATGAAATCCTTACACACTAGTAGTATACAGGTTATTCCTATTTCAATCAACTCAATAATGAAAAAATTGTAGAATCCAATCACTATGTAGTCATTGTAGTGCTTAAATACCCTATTGAAAACATTATAACTTGTGGCCTCGAGTATTATCAAACTGAAAATCTTACTAGTAATGTTTTGTAATACATTTATAATATTTCCTCATGATGACCTCCTTCATCACCCTACCAAGATATTGGTCATCAATATATTTCCCCATAATAAAATCCCAAGCCCTGATAGATACATATGAAGAGTCTCATTACTCATGGAAACTTTCAGAGTATATTAATTGCATTGACCATTGTATCCTCACTCAAACATGAAAATTTCTATAATTATATTATTAATATATCCCTCATGGATGTTGTAAATTTTTAAATGAACACTTTCTAAATAGTTTCATTAGAAATTCCAAAAAATCTATTTCAAGTTCCAAATCCACTAATTCCAAAACTAGAACATGAGATTAAGTCATCAAATATCTATACAAAATAGATGATAAAACAGATTAATTTCCATCTAATATGATTTTTGTAACACCAACCATTATATAAAATCACTCATCTATTTTTTTGATTTAAAATATAATTTTGATTCTAAATGATAAATTCCATTATATTTCAAAATCATTATTTTCCCAAATGGGGATAAAATTATAACAATAAATTAGAAAAAAAAACATTTATATATGGATTTTAGATTAGTAAAAATTATTATAATAATTATAATATGAATATGTGATCCTTTAATGAATTTTAAAAATAATAAAATCATGCACAATGAATAAGAACCAAAATTGATGTAGTATTAGTTATATTACAATGTAATTTCCTTAAATTATAATACAATATTAATTATAAATATTTCAATTTGATTTATATATTTCTCTTCCTTCAACTCCAATAACAAAAAAACCATACTTATTATTATAAAATTAAAATAAAATCACATATGACCAATAAAACGTTGTTTTCAAATTGGCTTGGATAAATAAGAGTGACCTCTTTAAAAAATGTATGTATAATGAAAATAAATTTTAAATTTAAATATTTTTTAAACTCAATTATTTTATGTAAAACAACTAGGAATATAATATATTCTATACAAAAGTTTATTCCAAAATATTTATTTTTTCTGTGATGTCGATTCCAATATCTAGAAACATTTAAATAACAAAGTTAAATTATGTACAAAATTAACACATATTTTATATTGAAAGACACTCTATATAAATAGATACTTAATCATTCAATATGAATAGTCAATTCATATTAAAAAAAATTCACATGAGGATAGTAATGGTTCAGTGTCTTTGGAAACATTGATACACAAAAAGTTAGTTCATAAGTACAATACATAAACAACCACTATTTTTTCATAAATAGGACCCTTATTATAAATACCATACATAATACATTTAATCATGACCTATGTATATGAAATATAAGAAATGGTGAGTTTAGATGCTCAGTGATGGTAAAAATGGAAGATATGAATAATCATATAAGAATAACCTGGGTATAAGGGAATGATGACATGAACATAATTTTTGGAAACCATGTTCTCCTTATCAATGATCCTAATCTCGAGAGAGGGAATAAATTTTATAAGTTTATAAGACATGAATAAGAATGTAATCAAAGAAAATTATCCATAAAAACATAACATTAGTATAAAAAATGATTTTTTTCCTACACATAAGAATATAAAATCATATTTTATAGCTACCACCATGAAATTGATAACATGTTAGGGTTGGTTTAAGAACCCATGTATGTACTACAAGATTTGGATAACCTTACATCTTTAACATTTTGGTCTTGGGATAAATTTTCATTTTACCTATTTGGTGCTTGGTATAACCTCCTGTGGACCCTCAATTGTGATTGGTATAACCTCTCATGTACCCTTTGATCTCCTTGAACCGTAATTATTACCCAATTACATGGAGTTATATATATGTACAACCCATCACAAAGTGAAAATAATTTTTATGTGTTCCACATGATCATAAAATAGTCATCATATCAAAACATTTATATAGGAAATGGGTTTCATTAAAATTTCATCATAAGATAACTAGTGGAAAAGAAAATAGATTCAAAAGAATTACCTATGGAAATGAAACATGTATCATAAAAATAATACCATCATTAATATAATCCTTATATATAAATAATTTTTATGGTAAAATTGGTTAATATGCCCCATATATCAGAAGCATAATCAATTTTCTCAATCATTGATTAATAAAAACACCATTAAAATATTTTTAAAATGTTTATGATGAAAATAAAATTTATAATTTGAAAAATAAATTTAAATATTTTAAAATATCCAATTTATTAAATAAAAAAAATTCTTTTAATATAAACTTATAATATATTAATGGAAGTGTTGAATATTTATTTTTTTCATGATAGTGAAAAATACTATTCTTGTTGTGCTTGTTAAAATAATAAATCCTTTCACATTTTTTATAAAAGTCAAAAGTACCATATTTTGAAAGTGAAAGTATGATTCTATATAGTTTTTTTAAAAAAAATTACAAATTAATGAAAAATGAAATTACAAATTATTTTATAATTTTTATAAAAATAATACAGGGTTATGGATAGAAAATGGATTTTTATCGAAGATAAAACTATTTTCGGGTTTCAAAGAAAGAATTGTTTTTGATTATTTAGTACATAAATAGAGAAATAGATATAGATATTTCTAATTTTAATAAATATATTGGGTATAAGAAAATTAATGTACTTCGTGAGAGGTATATCATTAATATTATCATTTGGAGTATTATCCTGAACAATCCCCGCAATCAATGAGAGTGTAACATCAAACCCTTTTCAATTTGGTTACATTTCAATTGTAGTCCCAATTTAATGGAGTACTTATACATTTATAAATAGAGAATATAAAATTAATAACATGAATAATTAAATAATCCCATGATTATTATATAACAAACCCAAAATAATAAACTGGTGAATATGGATTGCCTCTTATTGAAATAAAAGTGAGACAAAAATACCTTACCTCAAGTATCTAATTTTATTACATGTTATAAAATTATTTATAAAATATATATATATATATATATATTAAACATAAATTACAGAACCGTAATCCTGTATCATTCTATATATGACTTACTCCTAACTTTTTGTGACCAATTTATTAACAATTCATTGTAAAAATCATTATTTTGGTTAACAACAACATTTTTTTAATATATATTTATGTTCGGTAGTTTTTCTCATTTACATTGATTATTATTACATCATATAAAATATATAATCATTTTATAAATATAATTTATATTAATTATATATAGTTTTATAGTGTTTATTAAATTTTATATATAGGCAGAGGCATTACATAGTTCATTGAGAAACTCGGTTGTACGTGTGCATTAAAAATGCCACATGTTTTAATAGATGGAATGAAATAACGATAAATAATATATCAACATTAAATATTAATTTTTATTTCACATATATTATATGTATTTATTAATTTATGTTTTTATTTCTATCAATTTCAAAATTTAAAAAAACAATTACATCGCTATGTCGAGGTGGTAGTCTATACATAAGCAAAAGTGTTGTTATCATTTCCTAAAATATTGAAAGTTCAGAATTTATATTTGATACTATAATTATAGGAATCAAATATGTCATAATTATCATAAATAAATACTAAATAAATCATTATTTTTTTCAATGAGATACATTGATGAAAAATGAATTACATCGATTCATGAGGAGGTAGTCCACTGTATGCATGATAGAAGTTATAGTTTACCGTATGATGGTAGTGTAGATGCATATATGTTGTAAAATAAACATAATAAAATCAAAATATATATAATATGCTAATTTTATTACATAATAAAAGTTGATTTTTTTTTTATGGAGATGGATGATGAAAAGAAAAAAAATGTATCAGTTAATGATGGTACCACTTATTCCAAAAAGCTCTTTAGGTTTCCCTGAAAATAATTATTAATATGGGTTGATAATAAATTTAGGCCGCAATGAATAGATTAAGGAATTTAAATATTTATTTTTTCTCATATTTTATGAACCAAAAGTATTTTTTATGTGTGATGTGGAAAGTAGAGGGGGTTTCCTTTTAAAGGAGATGCCCACATGGAATTTTTGAAAATAAAAATTTATACAAAAATTTTACAAAATTTAAAAAGGATTTAAAATGACTCATTATAAAACACTTTATGATAATAGGAATAAAAATTACCATACAATAGAAATTGGACAAGTTTTATAACAACCATGCTCATTATTACACACATAACATAAATTATTAAATAAAACCCTCACTTGATACAACATAGAAGATTGAGAGGTATAGTGTCATTGGCGCTTAGGAACATTACAAAACAAATTAAAACAAATAATGAAAAATCTTATTGAAAACTTCCTCTACATGACCACTATATTTTCTTATACCTAGCAATTCTTGGGATAACCTGAGGACATGCATATGAAAAGGTTGATCTATAAAACTAGTAATGGAGTAAAAAGGTCATAACATGAAGAATAAAATTAATGGTACTAAATTGGAATATCAATGGATCATAAAGAAAACTGAACATAAATGAATGATATAACATGATTATAATAACATGGTAATGTGGAAACAACACTTAACATGGAATTATCATGAGCTAAGGCTCATTGCACATGGAGCATGAGTATACCCTCATTGAATATGAATTATCACGAGTAAAAAGTCATTTCACATGAATTGACATGATTAATTCCTCATTTCACTTGACGTATCGTGATACTAATCTTTTCACAATGCATTGGAGTGCTATCAGAGCACACCCTTCTTAAACATTTCATTTCAACCATAAGTGTGCCTCATAGATCATACTACATTGATTCATTAACATCATAATTCATTCCAAAAATAAGAGATGTGGAATAAAAAAATGTAATTCCTCAATCAAAAAGTATATGTGCATAAATGTGAATGTCATCGATAGAGTAGTGGGTATAGTATTCACTACACAATGATTTTGGTATTGTAATTTTGGTGTAATTTCGGCAACATAATGGTGTGACATAAGAATTCATAAAAATGGTTAATTAGAGATAAAGGGTTGTCACATCTTATGCACATTAAATGGATAGTAAGGGGGTCATATAGATACATTTACCAATATAAGTTATGGAATTCAGATTCATAATACAAAAGAATTGAATGAATGTAAATGAGGAGAGAGAAATTCCTTACTGAATTTTGGCATGGTAACAGGTGTACATGGGAGCCACTAATGACAGATACAAGGGGTCTCTCATCATTAAAAAATTAAGAGGTCTGTATGGGGGATGTGATAAATCATACCCCAACATTTTTAATTGATAAAAGGTCATAACAATATTATGATACTCGAATAAAATGAGAAAGGAAGCAATCCCTTACAGAATTTCAGCATGGTAACAAGTGTACATGGGAGGATTTAATGAGAGATAATGGGGTATCTAATAATTAAAACATAATTAGTACAATATAGGGGAGGTAATAAATCATACCCCAACATTTGTAATTTAAAATTCAAGGGTATATCAACCTAAAGATTCATTGACAAAAATGATAGATGAAGAAATCCCTTACAAGGAAGTGTTATCCCAAGGGCTTGGGAAAGGCTTAAGAGATGATTATTGGTAGCTCAAGGAACCTTGGGAGGATTATAGAGAAAGGAGGGAATATGTTGGAAAAACTCCAATGGATTTGAGTTAAGAGGAAGTGGTTGCTTCGGTGGGTTTATATAGTAATAGAGATAGAAGTCTTTATTATTTAGGGTTGTGACACCACATATTAAACTAATCAAACCCAAAAACCAACCAATGGTTTTCCCATGGTTTTTTCCAAAGGGGAGTGTAAAATAGTATTTTATAAGTTTAATGGAAGATATTATTAAAATAATAGCATTGCTTTTGTGGTGGTGATTCACACCCTAAAAAAAATCAATTTAAAAATCTAAAATGTTTTATAAGTCTTGGAGGGTCCACTAAGGCTTTGTAAAAAAAATCCAACAAACCTAAAATCACATTATTTTAATTTTAAAACACATATTGGATGAAAATAATATTTATTTTATTTTATTAAAACACTATTGGGTCATTATTATGTCATAAAACACATTATATATTTAAATGATATTTAATTTTTACCCAAAAATTCGAATGTCTCAAAAACGTATGAAAACATTACTGTTGGATAATTTCAACATCCTGATTCCAAAAATAATATTTATTTTATCCAAATAATTTTATAAATATTTTAATTATTACTTTTTTAATAAAAACCGAAATTTATCGAAAATTCATGGTTTTTGACAAAAAAACATTCTAACCTTAATAAAAATTAAATTTGTATTTGTAAAAATTATATGATCATTTATACTTTATAAAAAGTAATTTAATAATAATGATATTTTAGTAAAATTTTATTTAATTAAAAAATACATTAATTTATCAACAAATATTTTTTAGTTGAATATTAACTAGAAATACTATTTGTGCTTTAAAAACACTTTACAAAGTAAAACTAATAAAATGAATGTATATTATTTATTATATAAAAGAATAATGCACATAATCTTAGTTCTATGGTCTTGTAACATAACCCATTAAACACCTACATGATACTGAATGGTAAGCTGTGAGATGGTGACAGACTCTTGGGGTGTCTTAGATAACATCGCTCGGGTGGTAATCTCTATCAACATTCACTTATCCTGTAGGCGGTTCTGCTCGAGATTAATGTGATGAAGCTCTGAATGGGCTTGGTCAAGAGGGAATCCCAATGGCGCCACCTCATTTACAAGCTCAGATAATTGGGTTTCATAAGGAGAAATTCTAATGGATGAGGCCATAACTTCCTTTATATGAGTAAATTGGATTTTTAAAGCCCTGTGTTTATTCTAATCATATGATCAATGTTCAACGGATATGTTAGCAATGGTCACAATTCATAACAGTATTGTTGACACTAGAAAAAGCATCCCCAAAATTTTCCAAATGCTTTTATAAAATATACAAGAGCATATCCCATTTCATAATCTTCAATTTGATACGTCATGGAGCCCAAATGAATGTATGGACTATGAGTTATGGATATTTTATGTTGGGATGGAAAACTGTTTCGTGGAACCCATTTGCGAAGATCCCTCCACGATCGCGGAGTGGAGGAACTTGACCGAAGCCCATGGAGCCTCACGGACAGCGAAAATCTCCCCTTAATGAATTCACCATGGATCAAGGAGGCGGGATGCTCCTTAAATCCCTTTTACATTTGGGATCTTCCGCGGTGCGAGCTTTGGATTTGCACTGAGTGAGCTTTGCTTCAAAGCCCCTCTTTCCTATAACTACTTGGCTTGCCCCATTCATAATTATGGTCACTCTGCCCCTTGGGCGGCTGATCTACCATTTCATAGAGCTCATATTTACTTCATGAAGCTGCTCTATGAGTTCATGCTCTACGATTCCATGCTCCGCGAGTCCATGCTCCACGAGTCCATGCTCCGAAAGTCCATGCTCTGAGAGACCATGCTCCGAGAGTCCATGCTCTGTGATTCCATGCACCGTGAGTCCAGGCTCCGTGATTCCATGCTCTGCAAGTCTTTGCTCTATGATTTTGTGCTCCGTAATTCTGTGATCCGCGGGTCCCTCCTCTGCGAGTCCCTGATCCACGAGTCCATGCTGCAAGAGTCCCTGCTTTGCGAGTCCATGCTCCGTGAGTCCATGCTCCATGAGTCTGTGCTCTACGAGTCCATGCTCCATGATTCTGTGCTCCGCGAGTCCCTACTCTATGAGTCCGTTCTCCCTGAGTCCGTTCTCCATGAGTCAATGCTCCGTGAGTCCCTACTCCGCAAGTCCCTGCTCGGCAAGTCCATGCTCTGCAAGTCCCTGCTTTGCGGGTCCATGCTCCCTGAGTCCATGCTCTGCAGGTCCATTCTCTGTGGGTTCATGCTCTCCGAGTCCATGCTCCACAAGAAACTTCCTTCATGAAGATGCTTCATGAGACTCCATGCTCCACAAGCCCCTTTCCTCTATGAAGATACTTTGCGACGACCTATCATTTGCTTTTGTACTCATTCAAATTGGGTTACAATCCATGTAGTACATATCCCTCGTTGAGAAACCTTGCCCCTATCTTCGTCCTTACCACTTGACGTTAAACTTCATGGAACCCCCAACACTATGTATGTATTGATTACCATCCTCATGGAATACGTAGTAACACTCAGAAATTTTGTCTTCGAGTCCAGCACTACTTGTTAGAAACATTATCTCTCCAGACCATTGGATTGAGTCCTTTAGTATTAAGGGATGTGATTTTGTATGGGCTTATGTCTTTATTCATGTAGGGATTGTAATAGCCATGACACATACCTCCCCCTCTTTAGCAGTTCACCAATGTGCCCAAAAGCACTCTAGTTCAGCACCTAGAGTTTTGAATCCTACATGGACATGTTATCACCCATCCCCAGGCTTCATGCTCCCCTTTATTTGGGATTCCATTATCTTTCACATATCAAAGGGCCCCTGAATGGTATGAATACAAGGTCTAAGGGATCTCCTATCATTTTGGGCCAATGTCCTTGATGATATAGAATGATAAATTGATATAAGTCCCGCGTTGGGAATATAGTCAGCGGTCGACACTCATTTTTTTTGTTCCCATTTTAGGTCACGCGATATGGATGATGTGTTTTAAACACGGTCATCAGTTATCCTCCATCATCACACCAACCCCATTAATCCTTAAATATTGGTTGTGTGATTCACATCATTTTCCACTCCATTATGTCCATTTGGAATATTGATATTCTTGGTACTATCCCTCGGTGTGTATTTTCATGTTAGGAGGACTAGCCATGGCGAGTCATCATTCGGGGCCCCACACCGATTTCCACACTATGAGTATTCCATGTGTTGCAACGACCTTATCCACCATTTTTTCCCACTTCGAGCATAGATCACGCAGGATTAGGGAGTCAGTTGAGTTTTTCACTCATTTGGAAGAGTCTCCCCACCGATGGTCTGAGATCTATGACCATAAACTAAGACCACTATGTGTCCTTTCCAAAAGATGTTAAACTACACGACATCTTCCATAACTACGTACGGCTTGATTCCCATCCTCATGGGATATATAGAAACACCCAGACACATTGTCTCTGGGTCCTACCCAAGGAATATAAAATCATGTCCTCTCTTTAGCCCCCTTGGCCTGAAATATTTTGGGAACATGTGGTGCGGTGAATACCTCTTTGGTTCTCTTTCAAGTTGGGTTTTTCAATAGTCTCACCATGTTCCCCCATGTCTTTTCCCAATCTGGTCAGAGTTCTATGACCCTAATCTAAGATCTCCCTATGGTAGCTATGCGTTGGGTTCGGATACTTCTCCACCCTATGCCAAATCCATTAAATCAATCTACCCTTAACGGTCCGTCCTACAACCTTTAATTTTGGAAGTGTGCAACATCATGACCCTTGTCCTTGGAGTGGGACTCGACTCCCTCTATCTGATACATCTAGTTCTTGTACTCAGATGTGTTAGGGAATCACCCGAAGTGTGAAATTTTTACAGGGACATTCCCTCTTTCCTTGTCCAGACCTCATGAGCCCGTCATTTGGATCCTCATCCACTTCCATTTCTGAAGGGACCCCCTTTACAGGCTGGTATTTTGCCACACTTTCTAACCTACCATCATGTACCAACATCCCTAAGGACCTCTGATGAAATTTGCAGCTGGTCCCATGTTTCTAACATGGTCAGAGGTTGACCCTCATTTGTCTGTCCCCATTCCAGGCTAACACGAAATTGATACTGTGTTTTTATCATGTTCAATAGTTATCCCATATCGTCACACCACCATCATTGTGGTCCAGATCTCGGGTATCATGATTCACATATTTCCACTTCCTTATGTTCATGTTGAATTCCAAAAAACTCGTCTATACTCCTTCATCCATTTAGTTGTGTTATATGGGTGGGTCAGCATCGTTGGGAAATTATTCACCTAGATTCACATCTCCCCTAACATGTTCCGTCATGTGCTAGTAAAGTCCCAACACTACTCCTTGTTTCCCACATCGAGCATCACTCATGTGGGCTTAGTAGTTTTTTTTATGTGTACTAGATCAACCATTCCACACGTTCCTTTCTTCGTTCTGTATGACATTAAAATACTATCTCAGAACTACGTATGGCTTGATTACCAGCCTCATGGGATACGTAGGAATGCCCAGACAACCCATCTTCTTCCCAACCTAGTTTTCACATTCTGTCCCTTAACCTATGGATTCTCCTGAGAGCGTGTGGTGTGGCATGGACTCTTATGGTCCTCATTAATGTTGGGGTATGTACCACACCACAAATTTCCTTCCTGGGTAGACATGTCCTTGATGGATGACACTAAAGTACGGTTCTACCCTGAACAAGTTTAGGATGACCAATGTTAATCATGGGGTGATTCAGTATCCTCTCCATAGAGGATTCTCCATACCAGCGTTGGTCTATAACCACGTCATGCTTCAGGAACTACGTATGTATTGATTCTCATCTACATGGGGTACATAGGAACACATGGGAACTTTTACTTGGTCCCAACCTAACTTTCACATTATGTCCCTTGACCTAAATAACTTTCTCCGGGGATATGTGGTGTGGTGCGGATTTTTTATGTCCTCATTCACATTGGGTTTACAGCTACTGCACCACATACTCCCCTCTTGTGATATTACCTTTCACTCCTAGTCCATTCATATGAGGTTAAACTGCATGAGCCCACAAGTCCTTGATGCATGACACTAAACTATAGTTCTACCCTGAAAAACTTCAGGGTGCCCCAAGTTAGTCATGGGATGCACCAAATCCCTTGCCAAAGAGGATTTCACCTATCAGTGTTGGCCTTCGGCCATGCCGTTCTCAAGAACTACATTTAGCTTGATTCTCATCCATATGGGATAAGTAGTAATGCCCTGGCATTTCGCCTTGGTCCCAACCCTAGGGCCATTAACCCCATTGGGCTCTCAGCCCCGATCTTGGTCTAAGAAGTATGAACTTTTAACTATGTGCATTGTCATCACTATATGACGTAAAACTATGTGTTATTCCAGGTACTTACAAGAGAGGTCCTATTCGGATATAGGTATGATCCTTGATCAGAACGATGCACCAACCAAATGTGTCTTCACCGTGGTGGCGTTATTTCATGAGTTTTGGAATCCATTCGATCAACCCACACTCCATGCTTTTCATTCCCTTAATTCAAACCCTCGTCCTCTTTCACGTCTAAATGAACCCCCTAACAGTATGGATTCTCGGCATATGGCTCGCCTACTGTCCTCGACCAACATTCTGGAAGACCAATGGGTTGAATTTTGAGTCAGGCCCTATGTTTCGAACATGGTCAGCGATCAGCCATCATTTGTTATCCCCATTTTAGGCTAACATAATAAGGATACTATGTTTTGAACGTGTTAAATAGTTATCCATCATTTTCATGCCACCTCCATAGTGTTTCAGAATTTGGGTATTGTGATTCACATTTTCCACTCCCCTCTGTTTGGATTGATTCTAACGCCCCTGGTGTTACCCCGCTCATACGCCAGAGTACTTTGGGAGAAGCTGGTCGGCTATCTATAGATCCCTATTCTCTAGCTGTGACCCCTCTCTCTTTTAGTATTCTCCCAAATGGTGACTGAGGTCCCATTCTGATCCCCTCACACATTCTGTTGTTTAGCACTCTCGTACAAGAGATCCTATTATCTCTCGTTTCCCGCACCAAGCATGGCTCATGAGGGCTTATAGATTTAGTCGACTATATTTTAAATACAATTGAGATTCAATAGACTCCAATTCATGTATTTTACCCTGTCATTTCCTCAGAACACGGCCTGCCTCACCCACCTCATCCTCATTGGACCCCATTCTTAGGGGGGGGCATTTGTTGACACCATAAAATGATTCCCTGAAATTTTCTAAATTCATCCATAAATGATACAAGAGAATAACCCATTTCTTAAGCTTCTATTTTATAGGATATAGAGCCTAAATAGAGTTATGGATTATGAGGTATGTACATTTAAAGTGGGGTAGGAAAACTTGTTGACGGAGCCCATTCGTGAAGCTCCCTCCACGATCGCGGAGTGGAGGTACTTGACCGGAGCCCCCAAAGCCTCACGGACAGTGCAAAGCTCCCCCTTCATGAAGATGTTGCGAAGCAAAAAAGTCAAGATGTTGCGGGAACCCCTTTGATGTTCGTGATTTTCCACAGAGCGAGGAGGAAGGATGCTCCACGAACCCCTTTGACGTTTGCGATCTGCCGCGGAGCGAGCTCTGGCTTCGTGCCGAGAATTCTCTACTTCTCGGTGCCACTGGACTATATATACATGGCTCACCACCTTCAAATCGATGGTCTCTCCACCCCTTGGGTGTCCAATCTCCCATTTCACGGAGCTCAGCTTTACTTCGTGAAGCTGCTCCATGAGTTCATGATCCGTGAGTCCATGCTTCGCAAGTCCATGCTCCACGAGTCCATAATTCTCGAGTCCATGCTTTGTGAGTCCATGCTCCAAGAGTGAAATCTCCATGATTCCATGCTCCGCGAGTCCATGCTCTGAGTTTCAATGCTCTGAGGTTCCACGCTCTACAATTCCATGCTATGTGAGTCCAGGCTCCGCGAGTCTATGCTACGCGAGTCCGTGCTCCGTGAGTCCATGCTTCTAGAGTCCCTGATCCATGAGTCCATGCTCCGTGACTCCTTGCTCCACGAGTCCATGCTCTGGGAGTCCATGATCCATGAGTCCATGCTCCGCGAGTCCATGATCCCTAAGACTATGCTCCGTGATTTTGTGCTCTCCGAGTCCAATCTCCGTGAGCAGCTTTCCTACGCGAAGCTACTTCGTGAGACCCCATCCTCCGCAAGCCCCTTTACTCCTCAAAGATACTTCATGAAGACATATCCTTTGTGAAGCTCCTATATTTGTGAACACCGGTCCATACCACATGGGCTACGCCCCCACACCCCTGCTCGAGTTCAGTGCCGAGCTGCGTTCCTGGCCCTCTGAGTCAGACCCTTCGCTTCTGTCATAGACCCCCATGAAAAATGGACAGTCGCACCATAAAATTTTTGGGTCAGGATGTTCACATCTTCCATTACGTGCTTATGCATATCCATCTTCAACATATGGAATACAATGATTCTAAATACTCATCAATACACCATGAAATATATTGAGTGGACATATTCTTCTTGGTCCCTTTCACATGTTGTGAGTTGAGATTCTCATCATCAATATCCCTGAGTACCTTGAGTTGAACTATTCCTCAAGAAACTCATTTGAACCCCATCACCTGACACCTATGTTAGGTTGAACCAGAATGTGATGGTCTTTCGTAAGTCCTAACAACATCCATTTCTAGGTGCCTTCTTCCCAACAGTCCTATTTACATGACTATATACTGTAGTGCACCCTATTTTCCAAAAATAGGATGTCTCTTTCTCCAAAAAAAAGATGCCTTATGCCCCATGCATGAGATTCCATTAGTCCTATCTACATGAATATAAATTTTAGTACACCATGTGTCACAAACATTGGATGCCTCTTTCCCCAAACAAGAGATGCCTTATGCTCCAAGTATAATATTCCAACAGTCCTATCAACAGGACTATAAAATATAGTGCACCCAATGTTCCAAACATAGGATACCTCTTCCTCCAAACAAGAGATTCCTTATGCTCCTAGAATAAGATACCAATATTCCTCTCTATATGACTTCAAACTATACTACGCCCTACGTTCCAAACATAGGACCCCTATTTCTCAAAAAAAATAGATACCTTACACTCCTACCACAAGATGCTAGTAGTCCTCTCTATATGACATTAAACAGTAGCATGCACTATCATTCAATAATAGGATGCCTCTTGTTCAAAATAAGAGATGGCTTATGTGAAAAGCATAATATACCTCAGGCACTCATTACTGTGGTGTAATTTCAAGAGCGTTGGTATCTGTTCCAACATTACATCACTCCACCTCATGCTTTGCGTGTCCTTCAATCGGATCATCATACACTTCCACATCTGAAGGGACCCCTAACGGCCTGGTCCCAAGCAGTATCGCCTCACCTACTGTCCTAGGCAAACACCTTGGAAGACTATGGACAACACATTGAGCCCGGTCCTGTGTTTCGAACATGGCCAATAGTTGACCCTCATTTGTTTGTCCCCATTTCAGGCTAACACGATATGGATGCTCTGTTTCGAACATGATCAACATTTATCCTTCATTTACATTCCGTCCTCACTGTTTTCCGAATGTCATGCATGTGATTCACACTTTTCATCTCCCTTTGTTCGGACAGATTACAATGCCTTAGGCATTATCCCTCTTGTGCACTAGCGCAATGGTGAAGGCCTCAACCCACTAGTGGGTTGGGATGCCCTCATGTCCAAACATGAGGAAGAAATTATGAGAAGCTCCCATGCATAATCCCCATCCGCCATTGCCTCTCTATAAGAGAACCCTGTTAGTTTCCTTGTGTAATCCCCATCTACCATTGTCACTGTATAGCGGCACCTGGACTGCGACCATGCGTAAGCCCCATGCACAATTTCTGCTCCATAGCAGCACCCGAGCAACTTCCTTGTGTATTCACCATGCACCATTAATGTGCTATATCGGCACCCGAGAAACTTCCTTGCATAAGCCCCATTCACTATTGTCGCTCCATAGCAGCACCCGGGCCACTAACCACATGTAAGCCCCCATTCCACTTCCCACGGATGCACCTTCTGTGATGCGATCCTCCTACCTTTGATACCTTTTGTTTCTCACAACGAGCATGACTCACATGGGCATAGAGTAAGCATCGACCATGACATCCTACCTGGGCATCCTAGAGTGTAATCCCCAAAAACCATCCTGAACTACATGGTCTTTGATCCTTGCCAAGGCAAGGTATGTAAGAAGCCTTTCTAAGGTCCAATCCCACCATCCATTGGTTCTGACCCCCTTCACTTCAGTTCCCACTCCATCCTGAACTATATGGACTTTGATCTTTGCTATGCCAAGGTTTGTAGGAAGACTACCTGAGGATCAAGACCAGCACCCATTGGTCCTGACCACATTCATGTCGGCTCACCAAAACCCATCCCAAACTATGCGGTATTTGATCCTTGCCATGTTAGGGTGCATAGGAATCCTCCATGAGCTTCAAGAACACCATCCATTGGTCCCATCCACATTCACATCAGCTCACCAAAACCCAACCTGAACTACGTGGTCTTCAGTCCTTGCCATGGAAAGGTACGTTAGAATCCTCCTTGAGGTTCTAGTCCAACAACCATTAGTTCCAACCCCCTTCACATCAGACCACCTTCCTCCAACTTGACATTAAACTGCCTGCCCTTTTTTCGTCCAGTACGGCTTCAAACTACATCCACCTTCCCAAAATACGTGGTCTTTGATCCTTGTCTCCTAGTCAGGGTACGTAGGAAGCCTCTATGAGGTTCAACCCCATCCAGCGATAATCCACTATGACCCCTCTCTAGCGATTAGCAGTTGTCACCCCTTCCAATGGTAAGTCATTGTAACCCCATCTAGCGATAATCCATTGTGACCCCATTAAGTGGGAAGTCGTTTTCAACCCCAGTCAGTGGTAAGCCATTGTCAACCACATTCTATGGTAAGCCATTAAAGTCTTGCATTCGATAACATGTTTTCGTCCTATTAACTAAGTGGAATTTGATTCCCTACCACGGGGATACGTAGGAAGAATGCCTGAGGTTCAAGCCCCTTGCTCATGTCTCATCATGATCTACCTCTCGATCCCATGTGTTCCGAAAAGATCATGCCCCAACCTGAAGGTTCTATTTCCTCCGGGTCCCATCCATGCATCCATTCTCGCTGATCGCCTCCTCAGGTGTCCCATCGTCCCACTGAACTATGCAGACATTGATACCCTGTCATGGGGATATGTAGAAAGTCTCTTCAAGAATCAATCCCAACACTTCCCTCACCTTTATGACATTTACATCTCATTCCCCATCCACTTCATTCAACTCTCCATCATCCATCCTATTTCTCACGCGGGCCACCACATCCTCGTGAGATCATGACATTCATCCCAACACCACTCTTTGCGGCACCCAGACAGCTTACCATTAATAAGCCCCACTCAATCCATTACCATCCAACCAAGTGTATCACTCTTGTGATGGGCCGCTATCCATGTCTAAGTCCCATCATGTATTGAGGTTTTTTTCCTCTGTGTACACCCTATTTAGTCACCCCTTAGAACTATGTGGGTTTTGATCTCTGTCATCTACACAGGGTACGTTGGAAACCTCCCTGAGGTTAAATTCCAACCAATGGTAATCCTTGGTGTTCCCCATTCCAGGGTGCACTCTCCCTGATCTTCCCTCAGTGGTGTTCAAATCATCCATTACGGTGTGACATCTTCCCTTTATAGGACACACCATCTTGGGTCTGCTCTTATGGAGTATTATGATCCATCCACCTGGTAAACCTTCTTGGCTTTCCTTCCTAGGGATGTAAAAATTTGATCTGTCTATATGGGACATTCTGATCACCCTCAGTAAATCTCTGCATAACGTTAAACTTGCATCCTACCTTAAGTTGAACATGAGATGCCTATGGAAAACCTCAAATGACATGTCCTTTGCGTAACCGTCTCTGCAAGACGTAAACTCGTGGAATACCCTATGTTAAATATGGTAATATGAGGAAAACCTCAAATACATGCCTCTATTATAGGATACCCCATTCCAAACATGGGATTACTTGGGTTTAGTGCCCTCGAGATGCCATCTTATGAAGAATAATATAGGTTCCAAAAAGTCCACACATCCATATATGCCCTGACATGCCTGATGTTACTATCTAATCTGACTGAATGTTGCTACCATGTCAAGAGCCCAAGGAATGTCCTAATAGAAGTAGTGTAAGTGACCAGTTTCCACAAAGATATGGCATTGGGAATGAGATTCAAGAACCACAACCTAATATTTCAGGGAGACCCGAACGTGGTAACGAGTTCTGAGGTGGAATCCAAGGATGGAGGAACCAAAATCCCATCATCACATTTCGATCAAGAAGAAAATGTCTTAGAATAAGAGATAGATGCTTTCCACCTTTGGAAAGTGGAAATGTGGGGAAACAGTTGTGCGTCCTCCACAAACGGATGTGAGTGCCCCAGTAAGATCATTGGAAACATGTATTTTTAAAATCCAAAATCATAAAACCAAATATGTTCATATGATATATAACCATTTTAAATAATAATACATTTAATTAGATAAAAATTAATTTTCATTAATGAATGTTTGGGTAGTTAAAATCTTCCCCCTTAATAGAATTGCGTCCTCACAATATGATTACATACAAAAAGAATTCTGAATTTTAAACATGACTTCATGGTTTCTTACCAACAACCATTAAGCATTCCCTAACTCTCATTATCACATCTGTCATAGAGAGAGATGGTCTACATAGTGCAACAATAATTCAATGCACATTAAAATTCTTCCACTTCCTTAGTCTAGACACAATTTGTGCAACATGATTCATACCAATGGAAAATATGATGCACTTTTTTTAAAAAAAATCTAACGTATAGTGTAAAAAAATCACCAAGTACCAGGTTTTTGTAAAATAGTCTGATAGAGTCAGAATTGAAATTTTTGAAATGTGGTTCTTCTAATATATTTTCTATGTCTCCCAAAAATATGGGAGACAAGACTATATTTATATAGGTTTCTCAGTTGTCTCCCTATTCGATAGCTATTGTAAAATCAAATTGTGCATCGTAATCTCTGGATAGGGTGAAATATCTGAAAAAACCCTAATGGTACCTCCCTCATCATGAATGGTGGGAGAGTTGGGAGCTAAATATTAGATCATAGGTGAGCCATGATCCATAATGTTTCTGTGGTATGGAGGAGGTTTTTGATATGTCATGGAGCATCTTGCAAGAATGTTGGGAATTGGAAAAGGATTCGTTGTTATGTGAGATTAACTTTGCAATAACTATATCTAGTTAGTCCTCATTAAGGTATTAGATTTTTTGTGAGGTTCTTCCCCTTACATCTCAAAACTATCCTTTATCCTACTGACAAAACATATCAACTTCTGAGTTACCCTCTAGACATGATAAAATTGTGATATTAAACTACTTGAAGTCTAATGATTTATTAATCATTAATTAATTGAATGTTAGGGGTAGCATATAAATGGTAGTCCAAGGACAAAACTGAAGGCTTTTAAATAGCTTTTATTTCCTTAACATATGAATCTATAGGCTTCAATCTATGTTATCCATCATCTACATTATAACATATATTCTTAGGGACATTTTTTTAATTCCCTTAATAATGGTTCATAATAAGATTGTGAATTTACCAAAGCATATACCTTGGGATTTTTGAAACCAAGAGTTAAACAAGACTCATTGTCGTGTACTAGGATACCCCGGGTCAAGCATGTAACTCCTTATCAGAGTTTTCACTCCTTGGTACATCTGTGCCAGAGCCGCCTCTACCTGCTCATATCCATACAGGGATATATTAGCTTGGTTAACCACTTAATCAACACTATCCAAATTATAGGGATGTTTTTATTATACATAGTCTTGTTCTAAGGCATCAATATGGTTTTCTAATCCTAATCCCAAAAATAACTAAACATATCCTCTGATACCAACTATAACAACCCTTATATTTATTACACATTAACATAAATTATTACATAAAACCATCACTTCATACCATATATAATATCAAAAGGTCTAGTGTCTCTGGGGCATAGGAATATTACATAATGACATTAAACGTAAAACACAAAAACTTATTGAAAACTGCCTTTACATGACCACTATATTCCCTCGTACATCTCATTACATGGGATAACCTGAGGACATGCCTAAGAAAAGGGGGAGCTATGAAGCCCAGTAAAGGAGTATAAAGGGCATAACATGAATAATAAAATAAATATTAGGAAATAGGCATATAAATGGATCATAAATAATCATGAACATGAATGCATGATATAGCATGATTACCATAACATAGAAATGTGGCACCACTTAACATGGAATTATCATTAGCCAAGGATCATTTCATATGGATCATGAGTAAAACCTAATTGCACTTGACTTATCAAGATTAAATACTCATTTCAATTGAAATATAATGATTAAATCCTCATTTTACTTGACATATTATGATACCAATCTCTACTGAATTCATTGGAGCGCTATCAAGGCTCATCCTTCTTAAACATTTCATTTCATGAATAAGTGTGCCACATAGATCATACAACATGGATTTATTTACATCATAATTAATTCCATGATTAAGATATATGGATTACATAAATTTAAGTACTCAATAAAATTGTAAATTTGTATATAGGTGAATACCCTTGATAGAGGAGTGGGTATGGTATTCACTACATAAAGATTTTGGCATGGTAATTTTGTGTAATTTCAACAGCATAACAACATAACATAAGAATTCATAAAAATGGTTGATGAGAGATAAAGGGGTGTATCATCATATGTACAAGAAATGGAAGTAAGGGGGTCATATAGATACATTTACTATCATAAGTAATATAATTTTGATTCATAATACAGAATAATTTATTGAATGTAACTGATGAGATAGAAATTCCTTATGGAATTTCGGCATGTTAACAGGTGTACATGAGAGGAATTAATGAGACATAAAAGGGGTATTTCATCATTAAAACATTTATAGGGATGTTTGGGTGAGTTGAAAAATCATACAGTCACATTTTTAATAGAAAAAATGGTCATAACATTGTTAAGAAACATGGATAAAATGAGAATGTAAGGAATCCCATACTGAATTTCGGCATGGTAATAGGTGTACATGGTAGGAATTAATGAGAGTGGAAGGGGTAAAACATCATTAAAACTTAAGTAGTAAAGTATAGGGGAGGTGATAAATCATACACCAACATTTTTAATTGAAAATACAAGTGTATATCAACATAAAGATACCGGGACAAAAATGAGAGATGAAGAAATTCCTTACTTGGAAGTGTGATCCCAAAGTATAGGGAGGGGATTGAGAGAGGATTATTATGGGCTTGGTGTGCCTTGGGAGTATTCTAGAGAAATGAGGGAATTGTGTGGAAGAACTCCAAATGCTTTGAGTGAAGAGGATGTTGGAGCTTGAGTGGGTTTATATAGGAAATGAGAGGGAAATATTTATTATTTATGTTTGAGACACATCACATTAAACTAATCAAAACCACAAACCATCACATTGTTATTCCGATGGATTTTTTCAAAGGGGAGTGGAAAAAAATATTATATAAGTCCAATGACTGAACTAATTAAAATAATAGGGTTTCTTATATGGAGGCGAGTCACACCCTCACGAAAATCAATTTAAAAAGCTAAAATGTTTTATAACTCTTGGATAGTCCACTAAGGCTCAGTAAAATAAATCAAACAAACATAGAATCACATTATTTTAATGGAAAAACATATATTTTCCAAGAATAATGTTTATATTATTTTATTACTTTACTATTGGTTCATTATGATGTCATAACACACATTATAAATTTAAACGACATTTAATTTTTACTCAAAAATTTGAATGTCTCATAAAATTATGAAAAATTCACCGTTAGAAAATTTCAACATCCTAAAAGAATATTAATTTTATCCAAATAATTTTATTAATATTTGAATTTTCACTTTTAAAATAAAATCCAACATTTATCGAAAAATCACAGGTTTTGACAAAAACAACTTACAAACCATAATAAAAAATAAAATTGTATTCATAATAATTATACAATCATTTATACATAATAAAAATTAATTTATTAATAATAATTTTTTATTTAAATATTATTTAATTGAAAAATACATTAATTTATCAGAATATACTTCTTAGTTGAATATTAACTAAAAAAACAATTTGTTCTTTAAAATCCATTTACAAAGTAACAATAATAAATTAAATGTATATTCTTTATTATATACAAAAATAATGCACATTATCATAGTGATAAGGTCTGGTTACCTAAACCCTTATAATACCCTCATATGAACGAAGTGTAAGGTGTGTGATGGTGATAGACACATGGGGTGGCTCAGATAAAATCGCTCGGGAGGTAATCTCTATCAACTTTCACTTCTCTTGTAGGCGGTTCCGCTCGAGCGTAATGTGTTGATACTCGGCTTGGGCTTGGTCAAGAGCAAAGCTCAATGATGTCACCTCCTTTCTGAGCTTCGAAAAATGGGATTCTTAAGGAGAAATTCTACTAGATTAGGCCATCACTTCCTTTTTCATAGTAGATTTTATTTTTTAACACCCTATATTTATACTAATCATGTGATCACTGTTCAAAGACTATATTATAAATGATCACAATTCTTAATGATATTTTAAAAATAAAAAATCATAAAACAAAAGAAGTTAATATGTTATATAACCATTTCACATAATAATATATTTAAATAGATCAAATGAAGTTTTCATTGATGAATGTCTGGGTCTTACAAATTTTTTGGTCATCTTAACCAATATCATTTTACATTAACCCATGGGAAACCTATTTTTTTACCATAAATACGTTAATGAATTTTCACTATTTTTCAATATATAAGGAATGAAATTGTGTGGAACTTATAAAATAATACTAACAATTTTTTTCTAAAAATATGAAATCCATTTTCAAATTCAATTCACAGAAGTGGTTGAATTTCATTTAAAGCTAGACCACAGACACAATGGTAATGTGGTTTTCCAAAAAAACTTTTCATAGGTATAATATTTTTAAGCTAAAAAATTAACATAAAATGTATTAAAATGACCGAAATTGTATTATTAAATATATAATTCCAATATTTTCTCTTTTAATCCATTTTTAATACAAAATTCTACTATTAAATCCATTAAATGATAAAGTGGGTTTTAATAAAAACCTATCTTTTCACTATTCATTAAATAATTTATGTTTTTAGAAAACATAAAATGTTTACCTCTAAAATAATTTTTAGATGTTTTTCTTAAAAATGAATTTTATTTTCAAATATATAATCTATTTTTTAATATTTCTTTCATTATTGTTTTTCAAAAAAGCAATAATAACTATATTTTAAGAGACAAAATGTATTTTTAATTCTTATAAAGACATTAAAAAAACTAATATACTTATTTATAAATATATTTTTATTATTTAAAAACATAATAAATATATTCCATAAAATGGTTATTCATATGAATACCACCATGTTTAAGAACTATGCTATAATGACCATGATATAATTATAATAAAATACTATATTACTATTAAAACTGAATGTTGCAAGTAAAAAAATCAATAAATAAAATTAATTTTATTAAAAAATAATAATTCAAAAAATTACATTTTTAATATTATAAACCCTATATAATTAATTTATCAATTTTAATTCTACCAATTTGTTTCAAAAAACTAAGGATACTTATGTATCATCATATCCTAATCTAATGATGTAGATTCTTTCTATTAGTTGTTTCACAACAATCTTAGACCAGGTGAGTGTTCTTGTATGGTTGGACATTCAATCTATGATCTAGAATCTCCAAATTATATTTCTCATAAGAAAAATCCTGATATATTGGTAGGAACACTGAGTTATTTACATTTGAAATATTATGTATACACTTCCTTAATAGAGATACATTGAACACATTATGGACATGAGAGTGGTCTAGTAGAAATGAAAAGCGATAAGATATCATCACTACTCGATCATGAATCATGAATGTTTCCAATATATGTAGGGATTAGATTTATATTTTTCCAAAATATCATAACCTTATTTTATAGAGAAACTCACATAAAACCCATTTCACATATTTCAAATTTCATAGAACACTAATGATTATAATAAAAATATTTATGTTATCACTAATTTTCCATGATGTGCGACTAAATAGGTCTAACATTCTATGGAACCACCTCAGATATTTTAGTATTGAATTTATTTATATCTAAATATCATCCCACCATGTTTTATTTGAACACATATTTTCATTGTGGGATTGAAAAGGATCCATCTAAATATGTGGGTGAAATCTATTGTCTATGGAAAATCTAGTAAAAGATGGCGTGGATCAAAAATAAATATGAAATCCATGGAAAAGTTTTTATCACATTTTATAGGGGTTTATATGTTCTATTAGATTGACTATATATCTAATAATGATATGTAGTGATGAAACATATCTCATTACCCAGGTCCTTCTTAAGACCTATCCCGATCATCGATGTAAACCCCTGATCCCAATTAGAAACAATAGAATTTCAAAATCCATGAAATTTTCCAACTATTTAATTACATTATTGAATTATAATCCAATGAACAATATTCTATGATAAAAATGACTGTAATGACTTCATTAAGATATTGAATATAACCCAAATAAAATTATTTCCTTTAGATGTTTTGCGTAGTATGATGAAAAAATCTGTGGTGATGTTCTTCTATTTTCATTATTGTATGTGTATTGGTTTAAATTCCCCCCTTAAGAGTTTTTATAGGGACATTGAATTATAATATATTTCATCATTTTTATTAACAAATTACCATTAATCAATTACACACATAAGGATTGAAAGTTATGGTTCCTATGGAAGCATATAAACACAATATACTTGTTTATAGGTAGACTACATCATCCCCCAATACGTTATTAAATACACTAACCCTTACATGAAATATCATACACAATATTTATTTTTATAACCTAGGGAATGGAATCCTAGGAAAGGGTTATCTCAAATTCTCAGTTAGGGTAAATAAGGGATATACATAAAAATAACACGAAGATTTGTGTATAAGAACATGATCGTAACATTTGAGAACCATGGCCTATTTATAAAATATCATAATAATGAGTCGTGGAATCCATATTGGGATTTTATAATACCAGAGTCATAAGATATTCAAAGGACACAATCCACGAGAGAATAACATTGTTATAAGACATATATTTTTTCATAAACATAATCATAGAAAATTATTACTATAGTCGGGGAATGATTATAATAATATCATAGTGGAATGAGATCACTCACAGAACCATCTTAGTTTTCAAGGATCACTCCCAAGACCATAATAATTGGAAATGTCCCATATAAAATTGGTTTCACACCCAATTCTAGTCCATTAACCTCTTGTTAAATAAATCATTTTCTAATGAATTGTAGATATATGTATTTCTCACCCACCAAAAATTGAATATTATACAAACGTTTTCTAAAATAACATAAAAAATTCATCATATGTTCCCATTAAAATAAATGGGTATAAATGTTCTGCCCTATTATTATAATGTATGGAAAAAAGACATGTTTTAAAAAAATATCCTCATTTAATCATATCATAACCCATTTAAAAATAAGTGGGTTTAATAATAATTTTTTAATTTTTTAACCAGTTTAAGAGAGACATGTTTCATAATCATATTTTCATCATAAACCATTCTAGAAAGGAAAAAACTGTATCTTAATATTATTTCCTGGAAATATAAATGTTTCATTAAATTATATAATCTTATAATAGAAATTATTTTTAAATATAAATCACACATATTTTTTGTAAGGAAGTGAAATTTTCTTTAAAAATATGTTTAACAAAATTCATAAAATCTTTTTAAATCCTTTTCATTGAAAATAAACTAGATAACATATAATAGAAGCTTAAAAATAATTTATATCATTTGTTGATTAAAATATCCTTTCTCATTTTAAAACACATTTAAAATAAAATTGGAACCATTTTCTTTGAAAATAACCTTGAAAAAATATAATATAAGCTAAAAGAAAATAAAAAATCATAAAGGTGGTAATTTCCAATCAAGCCATAATTGTTAATGAAAATATTCCCTTTACATTTTTTTAAAAGAAAAAGTTATATTATTTTTTAAAACACATTAAAATTATATTAAAAATAGTTCCTAAAAAAATAAATAAAAGGTAAAATTTTATTTACTTTGTTATTAGATGAATGTATAAAAAATTGGGAGCATTTTTAGAAAAAAATGGATTTTGAAGAACATAGATTTATACTGAAAAGTGAAATAATGTTCTATTATCATAAAAACACATTTTGAATTATATTATGTTCCTATTAGTTGGAAATGGTACTAATATTTAAAAATACAGGGAATATTAATAGGGTAATTATATTAATAATATTTCATGAGTGGTATAACATATTCTTTCGATAAATGATCATATCATAACATAAAACCACTACCACATTGGTAAAATTTGAAACATATACCACATGAAATAGAGATCCCAAAATGGATTACTAATTCCCATAATATTAATCATAATAATCATAAAAAACATTTATGGTTAGTATATACACAACATATAATAAATTAGTGGTAAACATGAAATGTGTCACATAGAAGAAAAAAGTGACATAGAATCCCATTACAACACTAGTAATATTTTGAATCATAAGAAACAATAAATTATATCACAAAATGAAACATTAAATAACCTAAAAATATTTATATTCCTGATATATCATTTCTAGTGGGAAGTATATATACAACAATTTTTTTTGAATATGAATATGTATCCCTAAAATAAATGAGACATTAGAAACCCTTACAGTAACACACAATTTCATTCATACATGTTTGAAGCTCCTATATAATTAATATAAGATTATTAAAAATATATTGAAAATAATAAAAATATATATCATATAATATATGACTTTATTATAAACTTTTTTCTCCATTTATTAATACATCCATGTTAATGTCACATTTCAGAAAATAATTACTTTGTTTTTCTTGTATATTTTGATTTGATAATATTGTTTTCCTACACTTTATTTTATCATGTAAACATAATAACTATAATGGTAAAAATGAAATAAATATCGTATATATATATATATTCTATATATATGCATTTATACTAACCCATAAAATTTATTGATAAAAAATGAAATAACCCATTCATGGAGATAATAGGGAGTAAATACACATGAATATTACATGAATTTTATTGAAGGATTGGGAGAGAGAGGTATGTAATATATTAACATGAAATAGTAATATTTATGTCTTATATATATCCTATATTATCAATAAACAAGTCCCTATTACCTTATAGATATGGATTTTTTAAATCACATCTTTTGGCGAGGCAAAAGTCGGTCATACAGATAAGTGATGTCATCATATTTTCATAGAAAGGAAGGTTTATTGTTTTGTGTGATATAAATTTTTCATAAGAATAATGGAATCATAAATATCATATATAAAAATTTCATAAATAATTATTACCATTAGATAAAGGTTCTAGTGGAAAAATGAATGACATATGTTCGTGAGTCTATTGTCACCTCTTCACATGAATGATGATTCTGTAACCCATTTGATAGAGGTGGAGATAGTTGCCCATAATAAACATAACATAACAAAATATTATTTTACTAAATATAATGAGGTTATTATATTTTATTGGATTAATAATAATTGATTGTGGGGGAGGAAAAAGTAATATAAATTCACTCAATGAATATCAACAACCCTTCATTGGTTAATCTCTATATATTTGCAAAACATTATTCCATAGTTAAATATATTACCTAAATAAGGATACTTGGATGAGATCAAGGACATTGAGAAGTTATTTTGTAGGTATTAGAAAACCCAAATGGGTTTTATTGTGTCAATATGGGAAAAGAATGAGCGCCCTTTTATAAGTTAGTTGAGTAGCACAAGTGTGATATTTTGAGAAGAAAAATGTGTTCCCGCATTTGTTTCTGGAATCAAGGATATCAAAAATGAGTATTACCAGGGATTAGACATTATTAGCTCAAAATATGACCATATAATGGCTCTTAATCATGTTTTAGGACTTTTGAATTATCATCTTTTTATTTTAGCACAATTGTGATTCCATTTTTACATTAATCATAATAATTAAAATTTTCTCATTTCACAATTAATTTTTTCAAAAATTACTTTTTTAAATTAATATAAGTTATTTAGAAAAAATATATTTAATAATTTTTTTCAAATTAAATTAAAATACATTGAAACTGTTAATTTTAAATTTTCCTTTATATGCAATGAGAAAGTAGACATTCAATAAAAAATGTCCACAATATTAAAAAAAATTTATCTAAAAATCGAATTTGAGAATGATTCCAATTACTTAAATTTAATTAATATCTATATAGTAAAATGAATTTTAATTTAAAATAATTAAATTATAATTTATTTTTACAAATAATTTAAATGAAAATTCTCTTTTCAATTTATATTCTGTATTTTTTACTATCCATCAAAAATATTATTCTCATAAAATTATGAAAATGAAACCTAAGATAATATTTATATGATTATTTCATAAATTATGTTAATATTATCAAATAATTTCTCATAAAGTGTGAAAATTTTATATTATTATTTTTGTAATACCATTTTTTGATATTATTGTTTTTCTAAAACATATAATGACTTTATCGATAAATTAATTAATTTTTTATCAACATGATTTCTATATATAATTCCATTATACTTAATATTTAACAATTAATGGAAGATATTAATATACTATGTTTAAGAGGCAGGTTAAAATAGTATCTTTTGAACAATAATAATAATATATTATGGTTTGGATAAAATTCAATGTCATGTGTAATGCAATTATAACTCAGTGTTTCGTGTAACAGAAGATTATGTTTTTGTTCGGTACACAATATATCAATGTATTGTAATTTATATGAACAATAAAAATTCATAAAAATTCATAGTGTTACATTGAACCCCACTTAAAATGCATTTCCCTCTTGAAAATATTCTCTCAGATATATTGAAATGAGGATATTCTCCTTATTCATTTCCTCAGGTACTCGCATAGAATCGTTAAATGGGTTGTTTCACCAAATTAAATTAACCAATTGAGTGGTCTTTTTCTATTAAACTATATTTTCCTGATCGATAATCTGCATTTTTTATTAATAAGATGTATTTTGGTCTAATTTGGTGACCTGTAAGTTTAGTATATTTAATGGGTTATGTATATACATCCTCTTAAGAGATACATCGACAACATCATATACTTGAGAGGTTTTTAGTAGAATAACTAAATAATATAATACAAGAATAATATGATCAATAATTTCAATAGGCCCAATATACACATGAATTAGTTTCCCTTTTTCTATAAATCTCACAACAATATTTAGAGGAGAAATTCATAGAAATAGTTTTTCACCAACTTCAAATTCCATATCACTATGGAAATTATATGAATAAATTTTCTATTTACTCTAATCTAACATAATGTGTTGCCAAATGGGACTAACCATCTCTTATTTTTTTGTTTATCCTAATTCCCAATCAATTTTTCTCCAACTTTATTCTATCACATTGCATCTCAACGTTTTATTCCATAGAGGGATTTTTTTTGTAAAATATGAATTCTTGAGTGGAAGCTATTTTGGTAAGAATATTCAACTAGAGTATGGTTTTTATTGAATGCACATTTTATGTTAAAAAAAGATCTTATCATTTATTTTATTGTTGGAATAGTTAAATCAGACTAACCATCTATCTGAGGATGATAAGAAATGTCAAAGATCAAATATGTATCAATAGCTTACTAAGGAGTTCATGATAACATCGAGGTAAGACTCGTATCACAATAATACATGATAGAATGTGGTCCTAAAAGAAACCATACATGTTCTTTAAGATAAATCCTATAAATAAAATCAATTGATAAATTACATCTAATAGTGATGATGTGTGATGAATTTTGAAGTAGATCGGCTACAAACCATGTACCATTATATACTTTAGATGTTTTGGGGATTCCCAGGATAAAATATATAGAGATTCCTTCACATTTCAAATATGGTATTGGTAATTGATGTAAAATACATATACTATTTTTCTAAATGATTAACATAATGATATTATGAGAATTAAGATACAATCATTATGATATTTCTCTTCATGGAATCCATCCCAATCTATTCATTCAAATGTATATACATCTTCATACATCTTGGAATGAATAGTGAATTAAGAACAATGATATTTCTAAAAAACCCATCATCAAATATAGTTTGTAAAGAAATCATACTTGGTTACCAAATATTATCATTCCATCTTTATAAAGATCAAAATTATAAAAACTTGTAGCCTTATTTTTTCAGCTTAACAACATCATTATGAGGATCTTTAATCATCACATGTATAAATGATTAAATATTCTATTTAGTAAATATTATTTATCCCCTTCATTTAGGATTTCCAAATTTATCCTATATAAATATAAAAATATTGGATATTTAGTAGTCATAATAATTTTTAATCTTAAATGATCCTTTATACCCAAAGTGTTGACTTTCTTGTTTTCTATCCCAAGGTGGAAATGTATTGAGTCATAAGAATCATTAATTAGCTCTAATTACCATCTCAGAAACATATTAACTCCTTATATGTGATTACATAATTTATTATTTTATGATCACTATATATATATATATATCATAATTTAATCATGAAAGTTGATTCCTCAATATATTTAATGGATAATTTTCAAAAACTAACTCCAAATTAGGGGTTGAGTAATATTTCTCATGGATCATGAAATTACCATGAGGCATATCTTATAACCAAGTCCATAATCATTATAACACATAACAATCCCTTCATAGATGAGTCAGTATATATATTAAAAACCTATATCCAGGTCATGGTAATTTGATAACATGTTCCATAACTAATATTGTCTTTAGTTTCTTGATATTTTCCCTATATTAATCTATACAGATGAACTAAACTCATTTCCATCTTAACTTGGTGAGTGGATTAGATAATATTGGTAAATTCTATAAAAAATCAATAATATCGATCTAATTAATGAAGATTATGGATCTAATTTATCATGGTTGGTCTTCTCTAACAATCAGCTGCCTCCATCATTGATAAATCTACCAATATCCCATATATTAAGACTATATTACCGAAAATTAAAAAAAATATTCATCCAAAATTCATATTTTTAATTATTTTAAATAGTATCTCATTACGTTTGGTTTTTAGTATTATTTACAAGTGGTATTCATTCACTTCCTTTCTACTTTAATAAATAAGAATATAATCTATTTAAGAATCCAAAAATTGGTCCAGGTAAAATTTAATGTCACCAATCATTAAATTCATGGTTATAGTTGGGGATTTAGTAAGACCAATTTGAATTCACATATATTCATAGTGTCCGTACATTGAATGGAATATTTTTTATGCATGTATTCCTTCTTAAACCTCAATTTAAGATATCTAGAATGAAGGTAGTCCTTGTAAATGTATTGAGCTCCACAAAGATGATAAAATAGTTCATAAATATGGGGTAGAATAAAATTTTATTGATCAGGGTCCTCTTTAACTCTCAAAAAATAATTTGGAGTCACATCGATCAGTCTTTCAATTTATCTAAATGAATCAGTCCACTATATAGTGAAACTATTTAGAAAATTAATATCTATTCAAGATCCTCCTAGAGATGCATTTTTTAATTCCCACAAGTAAATTAGGTTTATTCAACATGGGTCTTTGAAAGTTTTGTGGCACCAGATATGATTTATATTGAAAACTCTACTTCATGACTTGGTGGAATACTAGGAATGTATTCCTAGAATACATCAAAAAATTCCCACTAATTATGAATTTTATTTATGTTATTATTCTCCCCACCCATTTGGGACAAACACCCATTCTGAATGGGAGTTAAAACCCATAAAATGGATGTGAACACTTTAAGAAGATCATACATATAGTAACATTACAAGAAGATATTATGTAAGTTTAAAATATAACTTATGACATCCTTTCCTGAAAAACTGATTTTGGATTTATATAGGGAAATCCAATCCATGACTAGGTTAACATTAAATTCAATATGTGGGATAATGAACATATTTTCTGGAAGCACATTCCACCACTGTCAATCAAAGATGAATAATTTACAAGAGATATGAACATTATACCATTAGGGGGTTTCACTCCTAATTTATATATAATCATATTGGTGTAACCATGATACATTACTAAAATTTTTGAGATATAGAATAATGAGTACATCATGAGAAAAATAATATATTATTATTTTTAGAAGGGATAATAAGTATACCTTTTAACACATTGTTAATACACCCCTTTTCAGAAATAATGATTGCATCATATTTCAAATTGTATATATCCACAACAGTATTGTTACTTAAATCATCCTCATTAAACTTCAAATTTTTTAAATGGTTATAATAGTTTTTATAGCCTATTAATTTGAAACCATATATTGTGGTCGGTGAATTATTTTCATATTTCTCCCAATTTCAAACATTAGCTAACTTTATCCCATCACTTTGGAAATAATCTTCCCAATTATCACACCTTCCACAAAAAACATTTACTAGTACCCTTATGAAAATTATTCCTATGTTTCTCCCTATGCATTGATTCTAAAGGAAATAACTTGTTATTCGGTCCATGGTTCTTATAATTTAAAATTGAATTCCATTTTTCTATTCTTTTCAAAACCATGAGATGATACATACCACCCACTTCCATTTCAACCTTGATTGAACAGAAAAAAATATCTTTATATCTTATAAAGTATCCTATGGAGAACACCCTTCATAGAAATTGATTTAATCTGCTAAATAATCAATCAACCTTACATTCAATTTAGATGATTATACGAGAATAATTCAATGTTATTCTTAAAAAAGATTCCATAAAGTTACCAATTGATTCACCATACTATTACTTTATCTCAAAAGACCTTCTATTCCATTGAATAAATAATAAATAGTGTAATTATTGAGAAATATGTTCTTAAACTCGTCCCAATCAATATATTCGATTTTATACTTCTTCATCATATTAATTATATGAATCCACCATTTATTTTCTTAACCTTACAAATAATATAAATTCAAAATGACATTTTTCATGTTATTAACACTATAGGGGAAGAAATGTACTTTCATTGGTTCTAATCCATTATTCCATAACTAGTGGACCAGAATCCCAATTGAATGATTATGGGTGGTTCCTCATGAAGGAATTAAAAATGTTGGTCCCTATATTATTAGTTTCAGATCCTCTAATGATTTATTTCCTAAAAATTGTGTATGATAATAGTAATGTCATTTTTAATTCCATATCTTAAAATATATGTATTTTGGAGAATATAATCATTATATTGTCTATCAAAATCAACGTTTACATGGTTTATTCAGGTCCCATTAATTGTTTAAAACCAAAAATCATACTTTAATAAAAAAATGCTGTCATTAGGGAACCAATAATCATGAAAAATTACTTATAGGATATCTAACTAATGAAAATTATATAAAACCATATTCTTGTTCAAGGACATTTTTTTCCTTATTTAAATACCTCATAATGATTCATAAAGATTTTGTGATTATCAAAATGTTATCAATCGGGATTATCAAACCGTGTGGGAATCAAGGCCCATTATTGTAAACTAGGCGAAAATTGATTCTAGAAAATACACCCTTTTATGATTTATTACTCCTTAGATTATCCATGATAGAGCCACATCCAATTGTATTATCAATATAGGGATACAATTTCTAAGAAACATCTAACTCCATCTTTTACCAAAATTCAAGGAAACTTTCTAGTACATTAAATAAACCTTAGATTTACCATTAGATATGTACATACGAATCTCAAAAAATATTTCCCATCATTTTTTACAAATGAAAACAAAACATATCCTCTAATTCCAATAGTATAGAGAACATATTATCATAAAAATACATGAGACCAAATTTATGTCAATTATTACATTTAAAAAAACATTCTTATGGATCATAAAGGAGTAGTATATTTGCAATATTAGAAACCGACACAACTTATTCATATAAAATTTACATATTATCCCACTAAATTCTACATTACATGAAACCATATTAAACATATAATATTTAATATATTTCTTCATAATATGCTATCAAAATATTATAAAGCTTGTGCTGAGATGATCAGTAAGGCCCAACAGGGAAGATACCCAAGTATAAAATGAACATAAGCTTATGGGAACATGAGTATTCAATTTGAAAACCATACACTAAATATTAGATATCATAATAGCATGAGATAAAATAAATATTGTATGTTTATAAGACATGAATGATAAGGGAATCAATGAATATTACCAATGAGAGAATAAAATTGGAATAAGAAATGTATTCATGGAATATAGTTTGAATAGAAAATCATTTCCATAGTAGTCAAATTTCTCTGATAAGGATATCATAATGGAATGTTTTCAAACCCAAAACCAGCATAGTTGTCATTGTTCATTCCCAATACCATCATAATAGAAACATTCACATACTGAACTAGGTTCACTCCCTATATTAGCCATATCAATCCCATGATATATAAATCATTACCCGATTCATTAGAGGATGATATAGGTCTCACACTTCTCGTGATAAAAAACATACATATGTGTGTCACAAGATCACAAAATATTCATTATATCATACCCCATTAATAGAAATGGTTTTTAGAAACATTTCATCGTATAATAAAAAATTTAATAGAGAGAGGATTCATGTTCATTTTTTCTTTTCATCATATCAAAAACATAGAAAATGAAATTATTTTCGCTATAATTTTATCATAGTATAACTCGTGGATGTGAAATGGGTTTCAAAATAATATTTTCATCATAAAAATTCAGATAAGGAATTATAAAGAAATCCTTATTTTATATCCCCTATAATGCATGGTATACATCAAAGGATATAATAATAAATGAAAAATGATTTTTCTATATAAATCAAATTGAATATTTCATGAGGAAGATAAATTTTCTCTAAAAATATAATTTTTAAAATTCATTAAATATTTTTTAAATTATTTTTTGGGAAAATAAATTTGAAAACATATAAATGGATCTTTTTGAATCATTTAACACATTTCTTGGGAAATAATCCTTTCTTCTTTGAAAGAACTTTTTAAAACATTTTAGAAATATTGTTATTTTAATTTAAATATTAAAACATATAAATTAATCCTCAATGAAAATAATAGTCGTAATTTCATGAATTTCCATTCATTCTAGGAATGCTAAAATGAAGATTCCATTCAACTTTTTAGTAAAACCCTAATAGAAATTGTTTGTAAAATTACACGATGATATGTTTCATCACAAATTATAAAAAATTAAATCATGGGTATAAATTAAATTAATAAATAATTTTAAAAATGTTAATAATTTTTTGAAATCATTTTTTAGAATAAATGATTTTGTAAGAAAATAGGTTTCTGACCGAAGAGAGAAAAAAAGAAGATTTTATGATGAATAGTTTCTCAATTATTTTATGTAATAAATAGTGGAAATGGTAATTTTACTAGAAATTATCATAAATAAATAGATGATATGGAAATTCATGAAAATGATTGGATGGTAGATCATATGATTTAAATATTGAAGTCTTGATCTGAAATAGTCTAGATAAATAATGATATTATAACATAATACCCTTACCACTTTGGTAATATTGGAAACATAATACAAATGGAATTGATATCCAAAAAATGGATATATCATGAACCTAATTTTTAAGATAATATTCATAAAATAAATTCATGTGCAGTATAAACATCATATAAAACAAATACGTGGTGAATATAGGATGTGGGTCACAGATGTAAAAACTTAGACGAAAATCCCTTAATACATTAGTTAAATTTAGAATCGTGATCACTAATAAAGAATAGAATCTCATGATATAGTAAATGTTACTAAAAAATTTTTATTCTTGAGTTAACATATCAAATACGAATATAAAAATCATAAAAAATTTACAATTGGTGGATTTGTATATGTCTCCCATAAATAATGGAGAGACACAAAATCCATTTCCTTAAGTCTCGAATTTCTTCGTACAGTTTAAACCACCATTTATAATAATTTTTTTACTATAAATCTATTACATAACCATAATCATATATATTATACCATATAATACATTCCTATGGAGTTTTATTACTCGTTTATTAATTGTTCCACGTTAAATTCAAATTTCATGTAACAAATACTTCATTTTTCATGTTTGTTTTGTTTTGTTATATTTTTTTGTCCTCTTAAATTTATCTGGATTCTATCATCCCTATAATGACATCCTTTATTTATATATCATATATATCCAATATATTTTTATTTATAGTAATCAATAAAAGTTATATATAGAAAATGAAATAAACCATTCAAGAAGATAACGAGCCATTCATACTAATAAACGATGTATATATTTTCTAGATTAATTGATATAATTATAGTTAAATAATATATTACTATTTAAAAATAATTTTTAATCTCTATATAACAAATAATTTTGTTACACCCATACTTATTACCTTCGATGTAATGTGTGAATGAATCACATCTCTTTGTGAGGCGGCGATCCTCCATACACATAAGCGATATTATCGTATTCCCATAGAATTGAATGTAAGATGGTATTTTTTATATAATAAATTAAAATTTAAAATTATGTCATAAATTTCATATATGGTTATTTAATCTATCATTATAACCATCTGCATGTTGGGGTAAATGAAAAATTATTTACATCGGTTTGTGAGGCATTAGTCTTCCAAACATAAGAATAATGACTTCATAACTCATTTTATGGAAGTTAAGATGGTTTAAGGTCATAAAATTAACAGAAAACATCTTATTATGTAGAGGAAAATTATTTTATTATATAATCATGTTTTATTGAGAACATAATGAGGTGGTGGATGAAATAAAATAAAAACAACCGATGATTAACATTATATCTACCATGGTTAACCTCCTTAGGCATGAAAAAAAATCCATCCATGATTTGATTTCAGAAAAAAATAATGATTCTACGATAAAGGGAGGGAAATTGGAACATGATTTTGTAGGATTTAGCTAAATTAGGAGGGTCTGATAATGTGAAAAAGAGAGGAGAGTGGATGGCCTTTTAAATGTGATGTGAGTGGAACACTTTTAATTATTTGAAAATAAAAAATGGTACCCCTATTTTTATAATGCGAAAGTGTTCCAAAATTGAGCACTATTTATACATAGATAAGATATATCCAAAATACATTAAAAAATGTTGTTTATATATTTCAATGTAATTTTAACCCTTACCGTTTAATTTTAATCCCTATGTAAACTCGTTTTTACCTTAAGAATAGTAATAATGTTTTACTAATTTCACAATTAATGTTGGACAAAAAATAAGTTGATCATATTAGATAATATAAATGATTCTGATTTGAAATATGTTATAATTTTTTCAAAATTCAATTCCATGAAGTGAAAAAATTTAATTTAAAATTAATCATGTAGATGCGATGATAAAGAGAGTTTTTAAATAGAAAAAGATCAAAATATTACAATTTTATTATATGAAAGCCCAATATGAAAATGATTTCAATGATCTAAATTGTATTAATAGATCTAAAATGATAAAAAAGTTAAATTTAAAAAATATAATAATATATTTTTTATTTATTAATAATATAATCAAAAATTATATTTTATTTGAAAGTTAATATTTTATTTTTCAATTAATAAAAAATTTAATCTTTTAAAAAATTAAAAAAAATACAACCAATGAAAACATGGATAAAAATATTTTTAAAATTAAGTATATTTTATCATGTAATTTGTATAAATATTCTAAAAATTAAATTTATTTTTTTAATAAACTATTTGTGAGAATATTATTTTTTCAAAAAATATATTAATACATTATAGAATATATAATTATTCTTTATCAATGTGTTTTATTTGTATAAAACTGTTATACCTAATTATTTAAAAGTAGTTATTATAATAAATATAATTTTTTTAAAATATTTCATATTATTTAACTTTTCAAAAATATTAATAATATTTGATGGTTTTGTTAAAATATAGTTTTGTGTGTAATAATTGATAAAATAAGTGTTCCATGTAACATAATATTAACTCAGTGTATCATTTAACAAAAGCTATCAATTAAATTGAATTAATTCTAAAAAAGTAATTCCTAAAATCTTGTTGGGTTAATTTTTCTAATAAGACATACCATTAGGCCATACCAATCACTAGTATCCAAACTCTTAAATATCACTCTTCATTCCATCCCTCATTAGACACCCATTAATGTCATTAAAACTCAATATACATATAGGATGAATAGAGAATGATGAAGTGTGATCTTCCTCTAACTAATCCTTATTTATATCAACTATGGTTAAAATAAAAAAAAATGAGTCCTAGAATCATATTATTCCTTTATAACCATTTTTAAACATTGTAATATTTCTATGCTTCTTCTACATCTCTATATCTTCCTTATGCTCCACATTAATCATCACTTGGATTGATGTTTGAACACTCATTTGAGAAATATAACATTTCTACCCCTTCCTTTAATATTTCCATATCAATCCTTTGGAAATCCAAAAATATTTGATTTTTTGTGACCCCTTCATTAATAAGAAGGAATGATCATTTTGACTCAAGGTATAAGCCGCCTTATTATCATTCATAGGTCTGTAATTGATCGAAAAGTCATAATCGTCAATCAAATCATACCATATTCCTTGGCCCATGTTTAACTCCTTCTATATGAATATAAATTTTGATAATTTATTATCAATATATAAATTAAAAACTTATAAATAATGATAATGCCTCCATATGATAAATTAAATAATTACCATAGCTAACATCAAACTATGTTTTGGGATATTTTGTTCAAGAACTATCAATTTTCATGAGGCATAATCTATCACCATATAATTTTATATGATTATGTTTTCTAGTATCTTAACTGATGAAACAATGTAGATTACAAACCCATCTCCAATGTAATGTAATTTATAAACATGTGTATTCATAGTCAATTTATTTTGTTCTTGGAACTTTTTATAACATTCATCAATCCAATGGTATTTTAATCCATTATAGGTTAAATTATTTATTGTAAAATATATTCATGAGATAATATCCCAAAATCATAACTAATATCCATCTGAACCAAAAAATCATTGAATCTCTATCATAGTGGTTTGTCTGGGCCAATGTTAATTTAGTTCTGGATGCATCGTCTAATATATGTTCTCTAAATAGTATTTGAAAAAAATACCATTTATAGCCAAGAATAATAGATATTAATCTTTTTATTCAACTTCTCCTTGTAAGGGTCTATGTCACAATCCCCAAATGATCAATATGATTCTCTTTTCACCTTGATATTTACAATTATCAATAAAAAATACTAACATTAAATGACTATGGTAATCTATAATGATGTTATTAATTAAATTCATTATTATATAGGTGAAATTATTATGACCAAATTGAATCAATCTATATTCATTGTATCCATATATTTTATGGAATGTTATAACGGGTATAACCACCTTATTTTTCCTCAATTAATAATATATTTAATGATGGTCATTTTTTGGAAATGTAATTATCTCCACAAAGGTGATCAAAAAAATCATCAAAATGGGGTAAATGGTACTTTTTCTTCATAGTGACGAAGTTATGTTTGGGATTATCTATAAGGATCTGCATTGATCTATATTTCTTCATAACAAACCGATCTAGTGCACTGCATAGGGATACATTTTTCTTCAAAAATCCTTTATAATGGTTCTCCTAGAGTTGACTCCTTAATTCATAAAGCTTAATTTGGGATATTCTGTAGGAATTCATTAATATTTATGTGGAACCATAAATGAGTTATTTTGAGAACAAGACATCATGTTTCACTAAAAGATGAAGAAAATATTCTATAAAGACATCAAAAAAATATTGAAAAAAGGTATATAATTGATGTTGAGTTTCTCCCACACTATATGAGATAAACACCAATTTTGAAAAATATTGACGACCTATAAAATGTATGTCACTTCCATGATATGTTCATATTTGTTTCCACGTTGTTATATAGTCATAGGTTGGTTTTGAATACAAAACAAAAATTCTATTCCTCAACAGTTGATGTGGGATTTAAATAGAGAAAACAATTTAATTATAAGATGGCATCACATTTAACAAAAGGAAAATGATTAATTATTAGGATTCACATTCCCATAATCATAAACTTGATTATAATCATAAAATTGATATTTTTAATCAAAAAAATTGGGGTTTTTATTAAAAATAAAGATAAATAATTAATTGATGATAGGAATTGACATCATTAAAGAAATTTCATGGTATATAATAATTCATATAACTAATCTCCAATAGGGGGCTTCAATATTTGATCACACCTATTACAATCCCAAATTCATAATTATCCATTAACACCAAACTAAAAGCTAAATGGCCAGCATGACCATCATTAATTTTTAATCAAATAGATTAATCAAAAAATCATTTAACTATTTCATAAGATGTTTTAATCCAAAAACATTCATTTAAATATATGTAAACCTAAGATTAACCTTGGCCAGTCATTGGAATCAACTATTCAAAACCAATATTATGGTTCATTAAGACTGGGAATTTCAAACCCCCCCCCCCCCACAATTTCAAAATAGCTGTGCAGCATGAACCATTTTTGTTAATTAGGTGATGATCCAATTAAACTTCAATTCTGCATTTTCAATGATATTAAATCCAGAACTACTAAAAAGTTGGGATTCAAGTTCGAGGAGTTAATGGTGGCTTCATTTAATCTAAAATTAAATTTCTTAAAGGGGTATATTAAATGTTATTTTATTAGAAAAATATTGGTAAAATGAATACATGGAACATTTTACATTGGTTTAGTATATGAAATATTAATAGTTTTGGGAGATAACTTTATAGTAAGTTTAATAAAAACATATATTAAAAATTAAAAAAATAACATATGATATTTGTATAAAATTATGCTAAAATTATTTTAAGAAATAGACGATCTTGAAACAATCATTTTATTTTCCATTGACCTTCCTCTACCTACAATCAAAAACATTGATGGTACGCCACACCCTCCATAAAGATAGATATAATATTTTCTGTCTATTTTTATCACTTTTTCATATTATTACTTCTTGATCATCCTACTTCATAATGTTTTAATGATCTTAGATTTTATTTACTTCATGAAAATCTATTAATTCTGACCATTAACCACACCATATGGTTTTTGTTGATGCTTTTTGGTACATTGATTTTGAAATCAATTTTCTTCTATCTTATATTTTTCACCTTGTTGCCAATGAATTTAACTGGTTTTTTGAAATTAATGATATATTTTTCATTATAAACGACCATATATTTTTTTCATCATTTATTTTTTAATATAAATTATGTCTGTAAAATATAAATTGGATTCATTATTATATATTATGATACAATTTTATTGTCAAGTTTAGAATTCTTAAGATAAAATTTGTTTTAAGTTATAAATATATTATTATTCATAATTACTTTTCACTTTAATATTTTCACTTAAAAACTAATTTTAAATATATTGTTTTTATAATTGTTATTTACTTTTAATGGACATAAGATTTTTTTCAATTTAAAGTTTCATTTATTCATTGTTTTATCAATAAAATCGATATTTTTTAAAAAAAAATGATAACTTTTTTTTTGTTTTTAGAATTCAATGAAAAATTATATGTTAAAAATTATACAATATTAGTTTATTAGTTTAATATAGGATCACAATTTTTTTTAAATTTAAAATGATATTTTTTATTATTACTGAAAATTAATTTTATAGTAATATTGTTATCAATAATTGATTGTTTTGATTAAATGGTTTTTTGTTATAATTTATCTATTTATAAATATTTTAAATTTTTTATTTGTTTTAAAATATTCAACATTTATATTATGATATTATGAAATGAATGTATTATATTTTTATAAATTTAAGAGGAAACATAGTTGAATATGAAGTCAATATTGACTATTTCATGGAATTTGACAAAAAAAATATTCAAAATAATGATTTGATTCATTATTCTTGTATGAAGTATTTGAATGTGATAAATTTAAAAAATAGTTAAATCAAGGATCATCTCATTTACTATAGTTTTATACATAATTATACATATTGAATCTATCTTATTGAAATAACTAAAAACACAACATATAAATTTTATGAAAATATTCAAAATGAGAATTAGGATTTTATAGAACAATTAATTCATGATACATGAATTTACTCAATAATAAACAACATTTTTTGATAGTATGTAGATTTTTAGAGACCATTATTCTAAGGATATAATAAATATATTGTGATATCAGCAATTCTAAGATTCTTAAACTTGAAATAAAGGAATGGGTGTTGTGAAAATTGATTATATGAGGTTCTTAAGGTTTTAAATGATATCCTTCCAAAAGTCATCAAGAATATAAATTCCAATTATAAGGAATATATATTATTATGAAAAATGGGATTAGTGTTTAAAAATATACATTCATGAAAATTGTATTTGTGTTTTATATGAATGAATATGAATATTTATCAAAAGGTCATGAATGTGGGACATCACGATAAAATATGGACAAGAAATTCAACTCAGATTCATTCCCAAATATTTTCATCAAATATAAATCTAATGTAATTTGGTACCATTCCATAACTCCAATAATTCATCTAATATTCATTTATAAGAACCAGTATCAAACCTCATGCTTATAAAATTTAAAATCGTCTAATAATTCCACATTTGAAGAATCTATTTCAAAATTCAATTTATTAAAAAATAATATGGTGGGATAGAGACAATAACATCTATGAGGGTAACTAACTACACACGACTGATTCACCATAGTGGAATAGATTTGATAATCATTTACCTAATTTTGGAAGTGATTTTATCTGTATTAAAATAGAACTGTGTATAGATGGAATGAATCTTTTTTTGACCTTTAGAATCTAGCATAGTTCATGATATTTTTTTGTAGTCTACTACATTTTCCCATAGATATGTACGAAGAAAAAATATGATAATATCATCCTGATTGTTTATAGAGTAAAAAATTAGGGAATGTATACTGATGTGTATATTTCACCATTGGTTATGTTTTGAAACCTCTATAGTAGAAAAGATTTTCAGTTTTTTATGAATATAAGAAATATTATTATATTTTGATTGATATAATAAATTTCACTATAAACGACATTCCATCATAAGGTAACTTATTTGGATAATTTTCTAAGGGACATAAAGCATGCCCAATTTGTGAATAAGTGACATCATATAATCAAATACCAAATGGAGGAATGATAGTGTACATGGTACATGAACGTTTTTTGGGAATTGATCATCCTTATCATATATTAAAAAAATATAATGGCTTATAAGAATATAATCATCCCTCACAACCATTTTTAACTGAATATTATTATGATGAGTGAAAAATATATATTTCACATTTGGAATGAAATAATGTTCTAGTCATCAAATATAAATTTGAAAGAAACTATTTATCCTTTTAGAACTACCTTATTGAATATTTATATAGATAAAATGTAACATTAATGTTATACATTTAGAGAAAATTGTATGTGAAAATTTGATTGGAACTCTTCTAGATGTAAAAGGAATGATAAATGATGTATTGGATATTGGATTTAAAAATTAATTCAATGGAATAACATTGGATTTGTGTCCACTATGAAAGAAATAAAAAAACTATTTACCCAAAATAATTCAATAATTACAAAAGTGTGAGGAAATGAATTTTTTTTTGTTTATACATGGTGTTAAAGTAATAAGTAGATATTCTTAAAATGTGAATCATTTTGTGTCACTGAAGGATTGTAAATTAATAGTATTGAAATCTCCAGACTATAATATATTTATGAAAACAATTATACTAATCACATAATATGGTATATATACAACACATGTATGAGAGACTATCATCTCGTTATTTTCTATTCAAAACATTTTGTAAAATTGTAATTAATCCAAATTTGTTATATGTGTTTGATAATAAAGATGATTTTAAATAGTTTTGTCTAGAAAATTATTTCCCAACTATGTATAACTGGTTTGATAGTAATAATGGTATGAAACATGATGAATATATTTTTATAAAGGTTGATTCAAAATAATTTAGTATCAAATAAGAACCACATATCCCAATGACACTTGAAAAGAAAATATATTATGTCATTGATCTATAGAATGATTAGTGGTTTATCATTTTCCAATAGAAAAGAATTTATTTTGGTGATAGGGATGATGGTGATGTTATGGACTTATATGTGTCTTATTCATCTATTTCATGATTTATAGATGTTGTAAAAGTCTATAATGTAGTCATATTCCGTGCAATATGAAATGACCATGTTTAATGGATTACGTAAAATAGATATATACACTCCTAGTTTTTTAGGAAAATATTTATATTTTATTTCTTTTTTAAAATTTACATGTGTAATAACACAATTTATTATATTATTGATTTTTTAATCATATATAAATTGAATATTTATATTATTTTTTGATAATTTTTTTATTAAAATGTTATGTTTATACATTTATGATTGAAGAACCTAATTTTCATCCTTATATTTTTGTAAAATATACAAATCTAAAAACACTTTTTATAAACATGATAAATTAATTTTTAAAATTTTCAATAATTTTAGAATTATTATTTATATTAAATAGCTTATATATCATGTTTTTTTGTTATTAATCCTTAAATAAATATTAATTTTTGAAAAACACACATCTGATAGACTATTTTTTACATATAATTTTTATAATCCTAGTTCTTCAATATTAATTTTTTTTCATATTAAATTACATTGATGGTCCTTACATTAAATTATATCATTGAAATAAATAAAGGTAGAGTAACATTTACCAAGGTATTTGAATTTTTTTCATATAATTAAATACTCCTTAAAAGATTTTTTTTATGAAGGAAATCAGTTAATTTATATGAAATAATATTTGGGCCACAAATATTCCTAATATAGAGGATTCATATCCTTTTCTTATAGAGAAATTTATTTCTCGAGATAGTAGAAGTGGATTAAACATTTTTAAAACCTATCACTTTTTCATGGAGACCATAGAATATATATTAATTTTGATGGTAATAATAAACAATTTGGCACAAAAGTAGTGTAATTTATCTATTATATTTCCATAAAAATATATTATTGGATTTGTATTTTATATACTTTTTAGATGTCCATTAACAAGATAGATAAAGATCACCTAGGAGAGTCCATAATTAAAATATAAATCTATTGATTTAGTTTTTTCATTTTTTGTAGATTTTATATTTTGGAATGACTAAAATTTAATTTATTAAATTACAGATCACATTCAATCATGATGAAATGATAGAAATTAAGATTTTTTCTTTAAATTTAGTGGTTATTAGATGGAGATATTTTATAAAAAATTGGAAAAAAGTTATGTTTTTGTGAAGTTATAAAATAAAAAACACTCCTCAATTTTGAGTTCTTAGATATCGATACATGGAATAAATTTTTCAATATTTGAAAAGATTATAAATTTATGGTATTGTAGTTATTTTATTTGAAAATCTCATTTATATAAATTGATTAATTATTAGTTCATATTTATGTAAATGGCCTCCATGTGATTTCATCAAGAGATACAATTATAGAATTTATACCCACATTCATTATCAATTGGATAATATCATTTTTAGGAGAAAATGATTGAATAAATGTATGATGTATTAAGATCTTAGTCTATTTACGATTTATAGTAGGTCTTGTTTATTTCCCCATCTATACCCACTTACCATGAAATGTTGAAATGATTGAGGTAGAAACAAATCCACAATAAAAACCAATATAAGGAAGAAGCTGAATGAATTTTATGAAATTTACTTTTATTTTTCACGAGTTTTTGTATTTTTCAAATAAAAAACACCAAAAACCCGATTTAATTTTTAATATTAGGATAAAATTCAGAATAAAGTGACACATGGCACTTTTATTTTAGATGCAAGGATATAAATCCATGCTATAGCGTTAGGAAACAAAAATTAACAAGCCATTTAATACGATATAAGGTGAGTGTCTGAGTTAGAAATGATTTTTGCCATCAAATTATTAAATAAAGATACCCAGAAATTGATTCCATAAAAGTTTAAATAAAATTAAAAAAACATTATATAGTATATTAAATTCAATTAGTTATATATTATATGTTTTAATAATTGATGAGACCATCATAACTTGCGCAAGCTGTGTGGCATGCCCATCCTACCAAGCCTTCCTAGCATTCCCAATCTGCCTACTCAGATCCTTCAAACCCCTTGTTCATCCCAAAATGTATAATGTGAGTTGTATTCTATATATATCTCCATGTACGTATTGTTGCATATTGATTCAAAAATATTTTGGGGATTCTATATATCACCATACTATGATGTTGGGTAATGTAATAATATTTATTCAGGATATTATGGATCCAATTAGTCTACATATATTACCTATGGAGGAGGTTACCAGAATTGGAGATTGTAACATCCCAGGTAAATAAATAATATTACATTCTCATGATTATAAATTTTTGTGAATAAAATGTTAATATTAATTTAAAGGGAAAACTATGCTCGATGGCGTACCCAATACAAAACAACGAGTTTCTTGGAAATCTTACGTTGCACTCTAATAATAAAATAATATTATTTTAAATGGTAGTTAACGCCTAGCCGTTGTAATGGTGGGAGTGAACAGAACTAACTACAAAATGATTATATATGTTTGTCAAATATTTTTTTACTTTTTTCCAATAAATGTTAGAGGCTTAAAATGCGAATGAATCCAATTTTAAGCGTAAATATTCTAATATTCTTTAAAAGGTCGATTAACAACCTTTTGATGAAGAACCCTTTTTAAATCCACTTTTTGACAATTTCATATGTTATATTGGACCAAATAAAATCCTTCTTTAGAATCAGGACATCAATATTTACGTTGTGTATGTTTTTGTTATTTTTTTCAAAAAAGTTCATTTTTAATGAATAAGTGAAAAATGTTGTATTTTAATTCAAAACCACTTTTTAATCTAAATTATTTATATGATTAGATCCTCTTTTGAATTGATTTTAAAGTGAAATTAGAATATATTTTTACTATTTAATCCAATTGAGTTCATTGGAATTAATTTCACTTTGAAATTGGACTTAAACTAGTGTCAATATTTTAATAGATATTGTTTCTTAAAAACACGCTATTTGTTTTGACAGCCGGAATTAATTATTAAATTTATTAATGAAACTTATATGTTTTTCGTTTTGTAAAAGAGACATCATTTTTGAATTCTGAATATCAAATATAGCTTAGGGTGAATTTTTGGTATTATTCTGAAAAACGTCAATTTTTGATGAATAGTTAAACCACTAAGTGGTAGTTAAAAAAACCGATTTTTTGTTTAAATGAAAATTTACAACTTCTGTGATTTGAATTTCAAAAATATGACATACATGTTTTTCATTAGGATGTAAAATTTTGTTCAATGAGATTAAAATAATTTTTTGGTGAATAGTAACTTTTAAGTTTTACTAATCGTGATTAAAGGTAATTAGTGTAATTTAAGGTAAAGATAATGTTATAATAATATGAAATGACCTTGAAAAATGTCCTGCACTTATTGGATGAGTCATGGCCTACCAATTCAATCCCTGGGTCAACTTGGGGACCCCATGGAGCCACTTGGGTAAGAAAATGACATTAATAACTTTTTATTTAAAGTTAAAATAAAAGTGTTACAAACAAGTATTGTTTTACTAAAAGAATTTTTACATGGGGTTATACAAGTCATAGTTTTTACTATAAATATTAATTAGAAAGCTAAAAAGATTTCCTACATCATATTATTTTCTTTATAATTTTTAGACATTAAATAAATTAATTTATTTATGACACCATGATGTTGCAGTGATTACCTCATTAATGAACGATTTAAATAAAATGAAAATATAATGTAAAATCTAATACATACAATTGTCAAAAAACCTATTGTATGAGTATATTTCTAACCCTTATCACATTATCCTTGAAATATATCTATGTGGGACCTTTAAAATCCGAAACGCATTTTAATATAAAGTAACATTTCTTTACTTTCCAAGAGTGCCCCTCCTCCATCTTATAAAAGGCCCCCACCTATACCTCCTTACCCACACATATAAAGCCATTTGGCTCGGCCAAACACTGATCATTTTATCTCCCCACATCCCTATATTCATCTTAGAATCCTTCCCTTAGGCATATATCTCTTCAAGAAACTCTTTTGGTTCAAACCAAGGGGAGTTACCCGATTTAAAGGTAAAGTCTTCCCTAATGTTCTTTGGTTTTATTTTGCTTCTCCAACCCCATAAACTCTTTTTATTCCTTTATTTTGTAACAAAAAATTATATTAAACATACTTTGATGTTTTTATGAGAAGGATTCGAGCTACACTTACACACACCTCCGTCTAATTGTTAAATAACATACTGTTTCCGTGGATGGATAATTACTTCCTCATGAAACGATGATTGTTCTATCTTCTCCTACCACCTCTCATGGTGGCCATTACGATGGGACTATTTTTATATATGATATATATTATATTTATGTCCTCATTATTATGCTGTATTTTATATTTAAAACATACCTTTATTATTTTCATGTTGTGAAAATGCGATAATTTCATTTGAGGAAGTGTGGACTACCGCCCACTCAAGTGATGTGACTCGTTCATGCAACACATGAAATGTATAAAGAATTAAATTAATGAAAATATGTGACCCATATAAAATATATATTATAATGTAATTATTATATATATATATATATATCTCATATAGTTTTAATTCCATTAATGTGCCAAAGCAATGATAGTAGCGTTCATGCGTACGTACGGCCTACCGTCTCCATGAACGGTGCATTTCATTTCTTTTTATCACCAAATATTATGGAATAAGTATAAAACGAATATATACTGGATATATATGATATTTACATCATTAATAATATTTTTTATATTATGTACATACAACTACATTGACAATTATTTTCAAACAAGTTCATTTTTGACTCATGTACCAAACATCGACAAAAATGTCTGATATGAACTCACATTATTAACCAATTATTATAAAATTGTAATATGTTATATGAACTGAATAATAATCTTTAAAGGAGTTCCTTAATAAATTATAAATTTACCAAATTTTATTATTTAGGAATATAAAGAAATGAACAAGACAAATCGGACTTGAGGTATGGGATCCTACCTCTCTCTTTATTTTTAAGTACTCTATTTTATGTCATTTATTTTAGGCTCATGTTTCTGATGTTTGGGGATGTTATTTTATATTCACTATACTTTAATTTTTATGTTCATATTATGAGATACCATATTTTATCTCATAATTCCATTTTTGGTCGTTTTAAGTGGCATCGTTAGGCTGCCGAGTTTTGTAGGGGATTTTTTTATCTCACTTTTTGTTCCCGTGAGATTAATGCTACATTTTCCACTATTTCATTTTTTGTGGTGTATGAACTTCCCATGATTGTATTATTTATGTAATATACATTAATTTATGTGTATTTACATCTTCATTGTATGACCCTTCTTTCATGGGGTGTATGTTTAAAAAGTTACCCAAATCGGTAAGGGAACCTTTCACCCTCCTCTTTTTAAAAGATTTCTTTTTGTTGGGTCTTTTAATTTACATATTGTTATATTGGAATATTTTCTTATATATCCTTATTGATTTAAATTTCATTTCCAAGTGATGAGATACCATTTTTTCTCTCATCAACTCATTTTCTGAATTTTAAAGTGACGTCGTTAGGCTGTCAAATTTTTCAAGAGAACTTCTTAACTCAATTTCAATTCTTTGGGTTAAACTTGTACTCCTTGAATATTTCATTCTATGAATATGTATGAATGAATCTGATTGTTTTACACTTAATATCCACTTATATTTGGTGTATTTATATTTGTCACACATAATTAATTAATCGATTTATCCTTAATCTAAGGATACCATCTTTGTAAGGGACTTTGTATCAATCTCCATTCATTGAGGCATATTTTGTTTTATTATACGATGTATAAAACCCTTTGAATTTTACTTTTATTCAAAAGGAATCTTTTCTATAAGAAGTGTTTTACTAAATGACAAAAAGTATGTTTCTTTTTATCGTACACGGTGACAATGACCTTTCTGAATTCCGTGAGTATTATTTGATCTTTGGATTCCTCAACAATCCGTAATGTTTTGAAAAGTAAATAAATACCATATACTCTTTTATTTATTTTGGTACTAAAAATGGTTTTGATAATGGATTTTTTATGTCAATAAATTTAAGTGATATATTGTGATTGAAATGTGGAAATTTTTTCTTTCCTTTATAATTGTTTTATGTGTTATAATTTTATAATTGTACTTGGACATTTGACGGGTGGTTACATGATAAACCATAAGACGGGTGGTGCTGTGAATACCAGGATGGGTGGTTACATTATAACTTCCAATGCATTGGGTATGGAAGTTGTCCGTATGGCTATTCTATTTAGTGATATGTGTGGAAGTCGACTGTATGGTTATTCCATTTAAGTATGTCTATTTCCCAAATTACCTTTATATGTTATGTGGTTTTATATGGGTTTTATGGTAATATTTTGGTTACAAAAGGATAAGTAATTATCCTTTATTCAGTGAAGAGTATTTACTACTTCTTATAGGTGAAAAGTATTACTTTGAAAAAGTATTCATGGTTTACTTGATGTTTTGAAAAACTAACATTTTTCCTTCTTTGTGTATCCCTTACTGAGATTTTTATGCTCACCCCAAGTTTTTTTTGAAATGTTTTTCACAGGACTTAATGTGGAATAGGGTCAAGGATGGGATCAAGGAAAAGTCATGTTATCTAAAACATGGAACTAGACATGTTTCTTTTTAAGTGTTTTCATTTTATAGAAACTTAGTAGAAGTGTCTACTTTGTAATCATTTGAAATGTAATAGTTATGTCCTAATTCTATAAAACTATAGACCTGAAAATATCCTCTATGTGAATTATTCATTTAATTCATGATTATATAAGGTTATAAGGCAGGTTTCTTATAGTTGGTATCAAAGGTCGGTTTAAACAACTTTAGGGATTTAGATTTTTCGTTAGACACATGGTTAGTCCCTATATCTATTATATCAGTTAAATCCTTGTTTTATAACTTTTTTTAGGTCAAGAAAAGTCGGTTATGAATGGAAGGAGGAGGATCTAAAACAAAATTTCTATCTCTTCCTGAGGACATCCTTGCAATAATTATTGCAATGTCATGTTCGGATGATTGTGAAACTTTTTCTAGCATACAACTCACTTGAAAGGAGTTGTTTGAGATATCAAACACCTCCACTATACCTCATTATCATCGTGGATCATGGGTTGTATTTAGACAAATACTATTTTCACAATATTCTAATATTTTCAAGAAAGGTAAAAATTATCAAGGAATTTTCAAATATTTTACCTTATCACAAGATTTTGAAGCATATTATGATTTTAAAAAAGGTGCTGAAGAAGGAGACCCTTGTGCAACCTATTTATATTTTCTCCTACAATATAGTCTCTCAGCACATACATTTGATATTTTAAAAGGACCATTAATTTAATGTTTCAACTCAAAATCAGTCCGTCTGTTTTCTAGAAATCATGTTTTATTAGATGTCTTGAAATTATATGTCATACATTATTATTTTCCAAAACTGTTTTCCTATGAACACCCATATGACCCATGTTGTACAAGGTGTATTTGGATGGAGGAAGAAAATGATTTTGAAGGATCTCTAAATCATTGTTGCAATGCATGGACCTTCTACCTACAAGAACAAGATGACGATGAAACCAAATGGATACCATGATCGTGGTATGGTGTTCTTCTTTATTCTGGAATCATTTTATTTTATCTTATGGTGGTGAAATAAGACTTCAAGAATTAAGATGTTGATATCGTAATGAATTTGGATGAAAATGAGAGGTATAAGGAAACCATTGAGGTTAAAACATGTTAGGGTTATTTTTCAATGTTTATAAAAATGACAACTCGTAGGATGGGTGACAACCCGTTGCATCTGGTAAGGTTACAGGAATCAAACCCATAACTGAAGGGTGACAATGGCGCATCGCCTACCACTGGACTACGTGAAGTCCCTGGTTAGTATGACTTATTCTTTTTAGTTAGATGATTTTATGAATCAATAATAAGTTGATTTTGGGTTATCTAGGAAAAAATTGACCTATCATGGAGGATATATGATTAGATTAATTACATTTCAATATGAGACTTTAAGAGAAGCTGATGTTCTTTGGAGATAAATGTTAAGATTTATCTTGGAAGACTATGTGATTAAATCCTTCAGAGATTTGGGTTTCAATCTTAGTTTTTATTACTTTGAATAATTTTATGGATAGATGTTTATTGAATGGTCTTTGTTGAACTTTGGGGTTTGTTGGACAAATTTTTGAGATTAAGAATATATTTTCTTTTTATAATGGATTATCCTTTTTGGGTATTATCTGATCTCGTACTAACAAGTTTTTGTTTTGGTTTTGGTCTAAAGACAAGGGAAATATATAGTTCTCTTTTGTGGATTAGGTGATTCTCTCGAAGTTGATTATAGCTCTCTTAATGTGAACAAGTCATCCTAAATAGTCGTATTTTGGAGAAAATATGAGTTTGTGTAAGAAATATAGTAGGAGATGAGAGTCTACACGAAAAGTTAGTATGTTAACTTATGATTTAGTTAAGCTCATAAATAAATTCCTCAATGAAAATTATCATAAAAACAAAAATTTTGTATGTTAACTTTTCCTACTGGGGAATCAAATACCGTTTAACCCATCACTAGTTTGTGATTTTTTGGTGGGTAACTTTCTCTGAAACATGTTTTCTATCACTCTCCCTCAGAACATGACCCTTGTTTTCTTCCATATCCATGTTTTCCTACATGGAATTGTAGTATGGGTTAACTCGGGCGACCTTTGTACTTCCTTTTCTTTCTTTTAAAGTGACAATTTAATTTACTCCTTTTCCGATGTAGGGCTTTCAATGAAGTTTCCAAGACCAATTTTAAAATTGTGAGGACGCAATTCCCAAAAGTGGGGAAGGATGTAACATCCCAGGTAAATAAATATTATTACATTCTCATGTTTATCAATTTTTGTGAATAAAATGTTAATATTAATTTAAAGGGAACACTATGCTCGATGGCGTACCCAATACGCAACAACGAGTTTTTTGGAAATCTTACGTTGGACTATAATAATAAAATAATATTATTTTAAATGGTAGTTAACGCCTAGCCATTGTAATAGTGGGAATGAACAGAACTAACTAAAAAATGATTATACATGTTTGTCAAATATTTTTTTACTTTTTTCCAATAAATTTTAGAGGCTTAAAATGCGAATGAATCCAATTTTAAGCGTAAATATTCTAATATTCTTTAAAAGGTCAATTAACCGCCTTTTGATGGCGAACCCTTTTTAAATCCACTTTTTGAAAATTTCATATGTTATATTGGACAAAATAAAATCTTTCTTTAGAATAGGGACATCAAAATTTACTTTGTGTATGTTTTTGTTAATTTTTTCGATAATGTTCATTTTTAATAAATATGTGAAAAATGTTGTATTTTAATTCAAAACCTCTTTTTAATATAATTTATTTATATGATTAGATCATATTTTGAATTTGTTTTAAAGTGAAATTAGAATATATTTTTACCATTTAATCCAATGGTGGTCATTGGAATTAATTTCACTTTCAAATTAGACTTAAACTAGTGTCAATCTTTTAATAGATATTGTTTCTTAAAAACACATTATTTGTCTTGAAAGTGGGAATTAATTATTAAATTAATTAATGAAACTTATATGTTTTGAATTTTGTAAAATAGACATAATTTTTGAATTTGGAATATCAAATATAGCTTAGGGTTAATTTTTGGTATTTTTATGAAAAACTTCAATTTTTGATGAATAGTGAAACCACTAAGTGGTAGTTAAAAAAATTGATTTTTCATTTAAATGAAACATTACCACTTCTGTTATTTCAATTTCAAAAATCCGACATACATGGTTGTCATTAGGATGTAAAATGTGGTTCAATGGGATTAAAATAATTTTTTGGTGAATAGTAACATTTAAGTTTTATTAATTGTGATTAAAGGTAATTAGTGTAATTTAAGGTAAAGAAATTGTTATAATAATATGAAATGACCTTGACACATGTCCTACACTTATTGTATGAGTCATGGACGACCAAGGAAATCCATGGGTTAACTTGGGGACCCCATGGAGCAACTTGGGTAAGAAAATGACATTAATAAGTTTTTATTTAAAGTCAGAATAAAAGTTTTCACAAACATGTGTTGTTTTACTAAAACAATTTTTTACATGGGGTCATACAAGTCATATTTTTGACACTAAATATTCATTGGAAAGAAAAATATATTTCCTACATCATATTAGTTTTTTTATAATTTTTAGACATTAAATAAATTAATTTATTTATGACACCATGATGATGTAGTGATTACCTCATTAATGAACGATTTAAATAAAATGAAAATATAGTGTAAAATCTAAGACATAAACATGTAAAAAACCTATTGGATGAGTATATTTCGAACCCTTATCACCTTATCCTCGAAATATATCTATGTGGTTCCTTTAAATTTCGAAAATCATTTTAATATAAAGTATCATTTCTTTACTTTCCAAGAGTGCCCCACCTCCCTCTTACAAAAGGCCCCCAACTCTACCTCCTTACCTTACCCACACCTCTCAAGCCATTTGGCTTAGCATAAATCTGATCATTTTATCTCTCCACATCCCTCTATTCATCCTATAATCCTTCCCTTAGTCAGAAATCTCTTCAAGAAACCCTTTTGGTTCAAACCAAGGGGAGTTGCCCGATTTAAAGGTAAAGTCTTCCCTAATGTTCTTTTGTATTATTTTGATTCTCCAACCCCCTAAAATATTTTTATTCCTTTATTTTGTAACAAAAAATTATCTCAAACATACTAGTATGTTGTTATGAGAATTATTATATCTACACTTACACACACCTCCGTCTAATGGTTAAAAAACATACTGTTTCCGTGGATGACGAATTACTGCCTCACGAAATGATGATTGTTCTATCTTCTCCTACCACCTCTCATAGTGGCCATTATGATGAAACTATTTTTATATATGATATATATTATATTTATGTCCTCTCTATGCTTCGGATTTTTATATTTAAAACATAACTTTATGCTTTTCATGTTGTGCAAATGCGATAATTTCATTTGAGGAAGTGTGGACTACCGCCCGCTCAAGTGACGTGACTCGTTCATGAAATACATGGAATGTATAAAGAATGAAATTAATGAACTTATGTGACCCATATAACATATATATTATACTATAATTATTATATATATATATATATCTCATCTAGTTTTAATCCCATTAATGTGCCAAAGCAATGAATGTAGCGTTCATGCGTACGTACACCCAACCGTCTCCATGAACGGTGCATTTCATTTATTTTTCCCCAAATATTATGGAATAAGTATAAAACTAATATATACTGGATATATATGATATTTAAATCATTAATACTATTCTGTATATGATTTACTTACAACTACATTGACAATTCTTTTCAAACAAGTTCATTTTTGACTCATGTACCAAACATCGACAAAAACGTCTGATATGAACTCAAATTATTAACCAATTGTTATAAAATTATAATATGTTATATGAACTGAATAATAATATTTAAATGAGTTCCTTAAGAAATTATAAATTGACCAAAGTTTATTATTCAGGAACATAAAGAAACGAACAAGACAAGTCGGACTTGAGGTAAGGGATCCTACCTCTCTCTTTCTTTTTAAGTACTCTGTTTTATGTCATTTCTTTTAAGCTCAAATTTCTTATGTTTGGGGATTTTATTTAATATTACTCATAGTGTAATTTTTATTTTCATATTATTAGAGACACTATTTGATCTCATAAGTCCATTTTTGGAAGTTTTAAGTGGCACCGTTAGGCTGCCGAGTTTTCGTAAGGGGTTTTTTTATCTCACTTTTTGTTCCCGTCAGATTCATGCTACATTTGCCACTATTTCCTTCTGTGTGGTGTATGTACTGACCATTATTGTATTATTTGTGTAATATAATTTAATTTATGGGTATTTACATCTTCATTGTATGACCCTTCTTTCATGGGGTGTACGTTTCGAAAGTTACCGCAATCGGTAAGGGAACTTTTCACCCTCCTCTTTTTAAAAGACTTCTTTTTGTTTGGTCTTTCAATTTACATATTTTTATGTTGGGATATGTTATTATATATCCTAATTGATGTAAATATTATTTCCAAGTGATGAGATACCATTTTCTCTCTCATTAACTCATTTTTTTAATTTTAAAGTGACGTCGTTAGGCTGTCAAATTTTTGCAAGAGAACTTCTTAACTCAATTTCAATTCTTTGGGTTAAACTTGTAATCCTTGAATATGTCATTCTATGAATATGTGTGAATGAATATTATTGTTTTACACTTAATATATACTTATATTTGGTGTATTTATATTTTTCACACATAATTAAGTAATCGATTTATCCTTAATCTAAGGATACCATCTTTGTAAGGGACTTCATCTCAATCTCCTTTCATTGAGGCATATTTTGTTTTATACACAAATTTCTATTATACGGTGTATAAACCCCTTTTACTTTTACTTTTATTCAAAAGGAATATTTTCTATACGAAGTTTATTACTAAAAGACAAAAAGTATGTTTCTTTTTAACGTATGCGGTGACAATGACCTTTCCGCCACCGTGAGTATTATTTGATCTTTGGCTTCATCAACAAACCGTAATGTTTTTAAAAGTAAATAAATACCATATATTCTTTTATGTATTTTGGTACTGAAAATGGTTTTGTTAATGGATTTGTTATGTCAATATATTTAAGTGATATATTGTGATTGAAATGTGAAAATGTTTTCTTTCCTTTATAATTGTTTTATATGATATGATTTTATAATGGTACTTGGAAATTTGACGGGTGGTTACGTGATAAACCATATTACGAGTGGTGCCGTGAATACCAGGACGGGTGGTTACGTTATAACCTCCAGTGCATTGGGTATGTAAGTCGTCCGTATGGCTATTCCATTTAGTGATATGTGTGGAAGTTGACCGTATGGTTATTCCATTTAAGTATGTTTATGTCCCAAGTTACCTTTATATGTTATGTGTTTTTATATGGGTTTGATGGTAATATTTTGGTTAAAAAAGGGTAAGTAATGTTCCTTTATTCAGTGAAGAGTATTTACTACTTCTTAAAGGTTAAAAGTATTACATTGACAATGTATTCATGGCTTACTTGATGTTTTGAAAAACTAATAGTTTTACTTCTTTGTGTATACCTTACTAAGATTTTTATGCTCACCCCAACTTTTTTTTTGAAATGTTTTTAACAGGACTTAATGTGGAATAGGGTCAGGGATGGGATCAAGGAAAAGTCATGCTATCTAAAACATGGAACTAGACATGTTTCTTTTTAAGAGTTTTTATTTTTTGGAAACTTAGTAGAAGTGTCTACTTTGTAATATTTTGAGATGTAATAGTTGTGTCCTAATTATATAAAACTCTAAACCAGAAAAGATCCTCTATGTGAATTATTCATTTAATTCATGATTGTGTATGGTTTTAAGGTAGGGTCCTTATAGTTGGTATCAAAGGTCGTTTTAGACAACTTTAGGGATTAGGAGTTTTCATTAGACACATGGTTAGTCCCTATATCTATTATTTCAGTTAAATCCTTGTTTTATAAATTTTTTTTTTTCATTTCAAGAATTGTCGGTTATGAATGGAAGGAGGAGGACCTCAAACGAAATTCCTATCTCTTCCTGAGGACATGCTTGAAATAATTATTGCAAATTCATGTTTGGATGATTGTGAAACTTTTTCTAGCATACAACTCACTTGCAAGCAGTTTTTGAGATATCAAACAACTCCATTATACCTCGTTATCATCGTGGATCAGGAGTTGTATTTAGTAAAATACTATTTTCACAATATTCTCATATTTCCAAGAAAGGTAAATATTATCAAGTCATTTTCAAATATTTTACCTTATCACAAGATTTTGAATCATATTATGATTTTTAAAAAGGTGCTGATGAAGGAGACCCCTGTGAAACCTATTTATATTTTCTCCTACAACATAGTCTCTCAGCACATACCTATGGTATTTTAAAAGGAACATTAATTGAAATTTTCAACTCAAAATCGGTCCGACTTTTTTATAGAAATCATGTTTTATCAGATGTCTTGAAATTATATTCCATACATGATTATTTTCCAAAACTATTTTTCTATGAACACCCATATGACCCATGTTGTACAAGGTGTATTTGGATGGAGGAAGAAAATGATTTTGAAGGATCTAGAAATCATTGTTGCAATGCATGGAACTTCTACCTACGAGAACATGATGTCGATGAAACCAAATGGATACCATGATCAAGGTATGATGTTCTTCTTTTTTTGGGAATAATTTTATTTTATCTTATGGTGGTGAAATAAGACTTCAAGAATTAAGATGTTGATATCGTAATGAATTTTGATGAAAATGATAGTTATAAGGAAACCATTGAGGTTAAAACATGTTAGGGTTATTTTTGGATGTTTATAAAAAGGACAACTCGTAGGATGGGTGAAAACCCGTCACATCTGGTAAGGCCACAAGAATCAAACCCACAATTGAAGGGCGAAAAGGGCGCATCGGCTACCACTGGACTACATGAAGTCCCTGGTTAGTATGACTTATTCTTATTAGTTAGATGATTTTTTGAATCAATAAAAAGTTTATTTTTGGTTATCTATGAAAATATTGACCTATCATGGAGGATATATGATTAGGTTAATTACTTTTCAATACGAGACTTTAAGAGAAGCTGATGTTATTTGGAGATAAATGTTAAGATTTATCTTGGGAGACTATGTGATTAAATCCTTCAGAGATTTGGGTTTCAATCATAGTTTTGATTACTTTGAAGAATTTTATGGATAGATGTTTATTGAATGGTCTTTGTTGAACTTTGGGTTTTGTTGGACAAATTTTGGAGATTAAGAATATATTTTCTTTTTATAAAGGATTATCCTTTTTGGGTATTATCTGATCCCATACTAACAATTTTTTGTTTTTGGTTTTGGTCTAAAGGCATGGGAAATATATAGTTCTCTTTTTTGGATTAGGTTATTCTCTCGAAGTTGATTATAGAAATCTTAATGTGAACAAGTCATCCTAAATAGTCGTATTTTGGAGAAAATATGAGTTTGTGTAAGAAATCTATTAGGAGATGAGAGTCTACACGACAAGTAAGTATATTTCCTTATGATTTAGTTAAGCTTATAAATAAATTCCTCAAGAAAAAGTAACTTAAAAAATTGTTGTCTGTTAACTTTTCCAACTGGGGAATCGAATACCTTTTAACCCATCACTAGTTTGTGATTTTCTGGTGGTTAACTTTCTCCGAAACATGTTTTCTATCACTCTCCCCCAGAACATGACCCTTTGTTTTTTCTTCCATATTCATGTTTTCCTACATGGAATCCTGCTATGGGTTATCTCGTGTGACCTTTTTACTTACCTTTCTTTCTTTTAAAGTGACAGTTTAATTTACTCCTTTTCCGATGTGGGGCATTCAATAAAGTTTCCAAGCCCAGTTTTAAAATTGCGAGGATGAAATTCCCAAAATGGGGGAAGGATGTAACATCCCAGGTAAATAAATAATATTACATTCTCATGTTTATCAATATTTTTGAATAAAATGTTAATATTAATTAAAAGGGAACGCTATGCTCGATGGCGTACCCAATATGCAACAAAGAGTTTCTTGGAAATCTTACATTGCACTCTAATAATAAAATAACATTATTTTAAATGGTAGTTAATGGAAAGTCGTTGTAATGGAAGGAATGAACAGAACTGACTACAAAATGATTATATATGTTTGTCAAATATTTTTTTACTTTTTTCTAATAAATGTTAGAGGCTTAAAATGCGAATGAATCCAATTTTAAGCTTAAATATTCTAATATTTTTTAAAAGGTCGATTAGCCACCTTTTGATGGAGAACCCTTTTTAAATCCACCTTTTGAAAATTTCATATGTTATATTGGACCAAATAAAATCCTTCTTTAGAATCGGGACATCAAAATTTAATTTTTGTATGTTTTATTATTTTTTTTCCATAAAGTTCATTTTTAATGAATAAGTGAAAAATGTTGTATTTTAATTCAAAAACTCTTTTTAATATATTTTATTTATAGGATTATATCATCTTTTGAATTGGTTTTAATGTGCAATTAGAATATATTTTTACCATTTAATCCAATGGTGGTCATTGGAATTAATTTCACTTTGACATTGGACTTAAACTAGTGTCAATCTTTTAATAGATATTGTTTCTTAAAATCATGCTATTTGTTTTGACAGCGGGAATTAATTATTAAATTAATTAATTCAACATAAATGTTTTGAATTATGTAAAATAGACTTCATTTTTGAATTTGTAATATCAATTATATCTTAGGGTGAATTTTTTGTATTTTTCAAAAAAACATCAATTTTTGATGAATAGTGAAACCATTAAGTGGTAGTTAAAAAAACTAATTTTTCGTTTCAATGAAACTTTACCACTTCTGTGATTTGAATTTCAAAAATCTGACATACATGGTTGTCATTAGGATGTAAATTTTGGTTCAATGGGATTAAAATAATTTTTAGTGAATAGTAACTTTTAAGTTTTATTAATCGTGATTAAAGGTAATTAGTGTAATTTAAGGTAAAGATAATTGTATAATAATATGAAATGACCTTGACACATGTCCTATACTTATTGGATGATTCATGACCGAACAATTCAATCCATGGGTCAACTTGGGAACCCCATGGAGCCACTTGGGTAAGAAAATGACATTAATAACTTTTTATTTAAAGTTAAAATAAAAGTGTCACAAACATGTATTGTTTTACTAAAACAATTTTTACATGAGTTTATACAAGTCATATTTTTGACTATAAATATTAATTGGAAAGATAAAAATATTTCCTACTTCATAGTATTTTTTTAATAATTTTTAGAAATTAAATAAATTTATATATTTATGACACCATGATGATGTAGTGATTACCTCATTAATGAACGATTTAAATAAAATGAAAATATAATGTAAAATCTGAGACATAAACTTGTCAAAAACCTATCGGATGAGTATATTTAGAACTCTTATCACCTTATCCTATAAATATATCAATTTGGGACCTTTAAAATCCGAAACTCATTTTAATATAAAGTAATATTTCTTTACTTTCCAAGAGTGCCCCTCCTCCCTCTTATAAAAGGCCCCCACCTCTACCTCCTTACCCACACCACTCAAGCCATTTGGCTCGGCCAAACTCTGATCATTTTATCTCTACACATCCTTATCTTCATCCTAGAAGCATTCCCTTAGGAAGAAAGCTCTTCAAGAAACCCTTTTGGTTCAAACCAAGGGGAGTTACACGATTTAAAGGTAAAGTATTCCCTAATGTTCTTTTGTTTTATTTTGCTTCTCCAACCCCATAAAATCTTTTCATTCCTTTATTTTGTAACAAAAAAAGTATCTTAAACATACTAGGATGTTTTTATGAGAATTATTTGAGCTACACTTACACACAACTCCATCTAATGGTTAAAGAACATACTATTTCCGTGGATGGCGAATTACTTCCTCACGAAACGATGATTGTTCTATCTTCTCCTACCACCTCTCATGGTGGCCATTATTATGGAACTATTTTTATATATTATATATATTATATTTATTTCCTCTCTATGATTCTGTATTTTATATTTAAAACATTCCTTTATGATTTGCATGTTGTGAAAATGCGATAATTTAATTTGAGGAAGTGTGGACTACCGCCCCCTCAAGTGATGTGACTCGTTCATGCAATACATGGAATGTATAAAGAATTAAATTCATGAATGTATGTGACCCATATAACATATAAATTATAATGGAATTATAATATATATATATATATCTCTCTAATATAGTTTTAATTCCACTAATGTGCCAAAACAATGAAAGTAGCGTTCATGCATACGTACAGCCTACCGTCTCCATGAACGGTGCATTTCATTTATTTTTATCAACAAATATTATGGAATAAGTATAAAATGAATATATACTGGATATATATGATATTTAAATCATTAATACTATTCTCGATATGATGTACTTACAACTACATTGACAATGCTTTTCAAACAAGTTCATTTTTAACTCATGTGCCAAACATCGACAAAAACGTATGATATGAACTCACATTATTAACCAAATATTATAACACAATAATATGTTATATTCACTGAATAATAATCTTTAAAGTAGGTCCTTAAGCAATTATAAATTTACCAAAGTTTATTATTCAGGAATATAATGAAACGAACCAGACAAGTCGGACTTGAGGTAAGGGATCCTACCTCTCTCATTCTTTTTAAGTACTATGTTTCATGTATTTTCTTTTAAGATCATATTTCTTTTGTTTGGGGTTGTTCTTTTATATTCCTCATACTGTAATTTTTATGTTCATATTATTAGATACCCTATTTTATCTCATAAGACCATTTTTGGAAGTTTTAAGTGGCGTCGTTAGGCTGCTGAGTTTTCGTAAGGGATTTTTTTATCTCACTTTTTGTTCCCATGAGATTCATGCTAAATTTTCCACTATTTCCTTTTATGTGGTGTATGTACTGAACATGATTGTATTATTTGTGTAATATAATTTAATTTATGGGTATTTACATCTTCATTGTATGACCCTTCTTTCATGGGGTGTACGTTTCAAAAGTTACCTAAATCGGTAAGGGAACCTTTCACCCTCCTCTTTTTAAAAGACTTATTTTTGTTGGGTCTTTTAATTTACATATTTTTATGTTGGGATATGTTCTTATATATCCTTATTGATGTAAATTTTATGTCCAGGTTATGAGATACCATTTTCTCTCTCATCAACTCATTTTCTGAATTTTAAAGTGACATCGTTAGGCTGTCGAATTTTCGAAAGGGAACTTCTTAACTCCATTTCAATTATTTGGATTAGACTTGTAATCCATGAATATGTCATTATATGAATATGTGTGAATGAATCTGATTGTTTTACACTTAATATCCACTTATATTTGCGGTATTTATATTTGTCACACATAATTAAGTAATCGATTTATCCTTAATCTAAGGATACCATCTTTGTAAGGGACATCGTCTCAATCTCCTTTCATTGAGGCATATACTGTTTTATACACAACATTATTTTATATGGTGTATAAACCCCTTTGACTTTTACTTTTATTCAAAAGTAATCTTTTATATACGAATTGTTTTACTACACGACAAAAAGTTTGTTTCTTTTTAACGTATGCGGTGACAACGACATTTCCGCCGCCACGAGTATTATTTGATCTTTGGCTTCCTGAAAAAGTCATAATGTTTTTAAAAGTAAATAAATACCACATACTCTTTAATGTATTTTGGTACTGAAAATGGTTTTGATAATGGATTTGTTATGTCAATATGTTTAAGTGATATATTGTGATTGAAATGTGGAAATTTTTTCTTTCCTTTATAATTGTTTTATGTGTTATGATTTTATAATGGTACATGGACATTTGATGGGTGGTTACGTGATAAACCATATGACGGGTGGTGCCGTGAATACTAGGACGGGTGGTTACGTTATAACCTCCAATGCATTGGGTATGGAAGTCGGCCGTATGACTATTCCATTTAGTGATATGTGTGGAAGTTAACCGTATGGTTATTCCATTTAAGTATGTTTATGTCCCAAGTTACCTTTATATGTTATGTGTTTTTATATGGGTTTTATGGTAATATTTTGGTTACAAAAGGGTAAGTAATGATCCTTGATTTAGTGAAGAGTATTTACTACTTCTTAAGGTGAAAAGTATTACTTTGACAAAGTATTCATGGTTTACTTGATGTTTTTAAAAACTAACAATTTTCCTTCTTTGTGTATCCCTTATTGATATTTTTATGCTCACCCCAGGTTTTTTTTGAAATGTTTTTCACAAGTCTTAATGTGGAATAGGGTCAAGGACAGGATCAAGGAAATGTCATGCTATCTAAAACAGGCAACTAGACATGTTTCTTTTTAAGAGTTTTTATTTTATGGAAACTTAGTAGAAGTGTATACTTTGTAATCTTTTGAGATGTAATAGTTATGTCCTAATCTCTAAAACTCTAAACCTGAAAAGGTCATCTATGTGAATTATTCATTTAATTCATTATTATGTAAAGTTTTAAGGTAGGGTCCTTGTAGTTGGTACCAATGGTCGGTTTAGGCAACTTTAGGGATTATGAGCTTTCATTAGACACATGGTTAGTCCCTATATCTATTATTTCAGTTAAATCATTCTTTTATAACTTTTTTTCAGGTCAAGAAAAGTTGGCTAAGAATGGGAGGTGGAGGATCTCAAATGAAATCCCTATCTCTTCCTGGGGACATTATTGAAATAATTATTGCAAAGTCATGTTCGGATGATTGTGAAACTTTTTCTATCATACAACTCACTTGCAAGCAGTTGTTTGAGATATCAATCACCTCCAATATACCTCATTATCATCGTGGATCTTGGGTTGTATTTAGACAAATACTATTTTCAAAATATTCTCATATTTTCAAGAAAGGTAAATATTATCAAGGAATTTTCAAATATTTTACCTTATCACAAGATTTTGAAGCATATTATGATTTTAAAAAAGGTGCTGAAGAAGGAGACCCTTGTGCAACCTATCTATATTTTCTCTTACAATATAGTCTCTCAGCACATACCTATAGTATTTTAAAAGGACCATTAATTGAAATTTTCAACTCAAAATCAGTCATACTGTTTTATAGAAATCATGTTTTATCAGATGTCTTGAAATTATATGTCATACATGATCATTTTCCAAAACTGTTTTTCTGTGAGCACCCATATGACCCATGTTATACAAGTTGTATTTGGATAGAAGAAGCAAATGATTTTGAAGTATATCTGATTCATTGTTGTAATGAATGGACCTTCTACCTATGAGAATAGGATGACGATGAAACAAAATGGATACCATGATCAAGGTATGATGTTCTTCTTTTTTTGGGAATCATTTTATTTTATCTTATAGTGGTGAAATAAGACTTCAAGAATTAATATGTTTAGATCGTAATGAATTTGGATGAAACTGTGAGGTATAAGGAAACCATTGAGGTTAAAACATGTTAGGGTTGGTTTTGGAAGTTTATAAAAAGGACAAACCGTAGGATGGGTGACAACCCGTCACATCTGGTAAGGCCGGAGGAATCAAACCCACAAATGAAGGGCGATAAGGGCACATCGCCTACCACTGGACTACGTGAAGTCTCTGGTTATTATGACTTATTATTTTTAGTTAGATGATTTTATGAATCAATAATAAGTTGATTTTGGGTTATCTATGAAAATATTTACCTATCATGGAGGATATATGATTAGGTTAATTACTTTTAAATATGAGACTTTAAGAGAAGATGATGTTATTTGGAGATAAATGTTAAGATTTATCTTGGAAGACTATGTTATTAAATCCTTCAGAGATTTGGGTTTCAATCTTAGTTTTTATTACATTGATAAATTTTATGGATAGATGTTTATTGAATGGTCTTTGTTGAACTTTGGGTTTTTTTGGACAAATTTTGGAGATTAAGAATATATTTTCTTTTTATAAAGGATTATCCTTTTTGGGTATTATCTGATCTCGTACTAACAATTTTTTGTTTTGGTTTTGGTCTAAAGACATGGGAAATATATAGTTCTATTTTTTTTGATTAGGTGATTCTCTCGAAGTTTATATAGCTCTCCTAATGTGAACAAGTCATCCTAAATACTCGTCTTTTGGAGAAAATATGAGTTTGCGTAAAAAATCTAGTAGGAGATGAGAGTCTACACGATAAGTAATTATGTTTACTTATGATTTAGTTAAGCTCATAAATAAATTCCTTAATGAAAAGTAACTTAAAAACAAAAATGTTGTCTGTTAACTTTTCCTACTGGGGAATCAAATACCTTTTAACCCATCACCAGTTTGTGATTTTCGGGTGGTTAACTTTCTCCTAAAAATGTTTTCTATCACTCTCCCTCAGAACATGACCCTTTGTTTTTTCTTCCATATCCATTTTTTCCTACATGGAATCCTGGTATGGGTTAACTTGGGTGACCTTTGTACTTCCCTTTCTTTCTTTTAAAGTGACAGTTTAATTTACTCCTTTTCTGATGTGGGGCTTTCAATGAAGTTTCCAAGCCCAATTTTAAAATTGCGAGGATGAAGTTCCCAAAAGGGGGGAAGGATGTAACATCCCAGGTAAATAAATAATATCAAATTCTCATGTTTATCAATTTTTGTGAATAAAATGTTAATATTAATTTAAAGGGAAATCTATGCTCGATGGCGTACCCAATACGCAACAATGAGTTTCTTGGAAATCTTACGTTGCAGTCTAATAATAAAATAATATTATTTTAAATGGTAGTTAATGCCTAGCTGTTGTAATGGAGGGAATGAATAGAACTAACTACAAAATGATTATATATTTTTGTCAAATATTTTTTTCTTTTTTCTAATAAATTTTAGATGCTTAAAATGCGAATGAATCCAATTTTAAGCGTAAATATTCTAATATTCTTTAAAAGGTCGATTAACCACTTTTTGATGGAAAACCCTTTTTAAATCCACTTTTTGACAATTTCATATGTTATATTGGACCAAATAAAATCCTTCTTTAGAATTGGGACATCAAAATTTACTTTGTGTATGTTTTTGTTATTTTTTTTGATAAAGTTCATTTTTAATGAATAAGTGAAAATGTTGTATTTTAATTCAAAACCACTTTTTAATATAATTTATTTATATGATTAGATCATCTTTGGAATTGGTTTTAAAGTTCAATTAGAATATATTTTTACCATTTAATCCAAAGGCAGTCATTGGAATTAATTTCACTTTGAAATTAGACTTAAACTAGTGTCAATATTTTAATAGATATTGTTTCTTAAAAACACGCTATTTGTTTTGACAACGGGAATTAATTATTAAATTAATTAATTAAACTTATATGTTTTTAATTTTTTAAAATATACATCATTTTTGAATTCGGAATATCAAATATAGCTTATGGTAAATTTTTTGTATTTTTCTGAAAAACATCAATTTTTTATGAATAGTGAAACCACTAAGTGGTAGTTAAAAAACTGATTTTTCGTTTAAATGAAACGTTACCACTTATGTGATTTGAATTTCAAAAATCCAATATATATGGTTTTAATTAAGATTTAAAATGTGGATCAATGGGATTAAAATAATTTTTTTGGTGAATAGTAACTTTTAAGTTTTATTAATCGTGATTAAAGGTAATTAGTGTAATTTAAGGTAAAGATAATGTTATAATAATATGAAATGAACTTGACACATGTAATACACTTATTGGATGAGTCATGTACGACCATATCAATCCATGGGTCAACTTGGGGACCCCATGGAGCCACTTGTGTAAGAAAATGACATTAATAACTTTTTATTTAAAGTTAAAATAAATGTGTCACAAACATGTATTGTTTTAATAAAACAATTTTTACATGGGGTTATACATGTCATATTTTGGACTATAAGTATTCCTTGGAAAGATAAAAAAATTTCATACATCATAATATTTTTTTGATAATTTTTAAATATTAAATAAATTAATTTATTTATGACACCATGATGATGCAGTGATTACCTCATTAAAGAATGATTTAAATAAAATGAAAATAAAATGTAAACTCTATGATATTAAATTTTCAAAAACCTATTGTATGAGTATATTTATAACCCTTATTACCTTATCCTAGAAATATATCTATGTGGGACCTTTAAAATCTGAAAATCATTTTAATATAAAGTATCATTTCTTTACTTTCCAAGAGTGACCCTCATCCCTATTATAAAAGGAGCCCACCTCTACCTCCTTACCCACACCTCTCAAGCCATTTGGATCGACCAAACTCTGATCATTTTATCTCTCCACATCCCTGTCGTCATCCTAGAAGACTTACCTTAGGCAGAAAGCTCTTCAAGAAACCGTTTTGGTTCAAACCAAGGGGAGTTACACGATTTAGAGGTAAAGTCTTCCCTAATGTTCTTTTGTTTTATTTTGCTTCTCCAACCCCCTAAAATCATTTCATTACTTTATTTTGTAACAACACCAGTATCTTAATCATACTAGTATGTTTTTATGAGATGTATTAGTGCTACACTTACACACACCTCTTTCTAATGGTTAAAGAACATACTGTTTCCGTGGATGGAGAATTACTGCCTCACGAAACGATGATTGTTCTATCTTCTCATACCACCTCTCACGGTGGCCATTATGATGGAAATAATTTTATATATGATATATATTATATTTATGTCCTCTCTAGGATTCTTTATTTTATATTCATAACATACCTTTAAGCTTTTCATGTTGTGCAAATGGTATAATTTCATTTGAGGAAGTGTGGACTACCACCCCCTCAAGTGATGTGACTCGTTCATACAATACATGGAATGTATAAAGAATTAAATTAATTAACTTATGTGACCCATATAACATATATGTTATAATTTAATTATAATATATATATATATATATCATCTAGTTTTAATTCCATTAATGTGCCAAAACAATGAAAGTAGCGTTCATGCGTACGTAAGGCCTACCGTCTCCATGAACGGTGCATTTCATTTATTTTTATCACCAAATATTATGGAATAAGTATAAAACAAATATATAATGTATATATATGATATTTAAATCATTAATACTATTCTGGATATGTTGTACTTACTACTACATTGACAACGCTTTTTAAACAAGTTCAATTTTGACTCATGTACCAAACATCGACAAAAATGTCTAATATGAACTCACATTATTAACCAATTATTATAACATTATAATATGTTATATGAAATTAATAATAATATTTAAAGGAGGTAATTAATAAATTATAAATTGACCAATGTTTATTATTCAGGAATATAAAGAAACGAACAAGACAAGTCGGACTTGAGGTAAGGGATCCTACCTCGCTCTTTCTTTTTAAGTACTCTGTTTTATGTAATTTCTTTTAAGATCATCTTTATAATGTTTGGGGATGTTATTTTATATTCCTCATACTTTAATTTTTAGGTTCATATTATGAGAGACCTTATTTGATCTCATAATTCCATTTTTGGATGTTTTAAGTGGCGCCGTTAGGCTGCTAAGTTTTCGTAAGGGATTTATTTATGTCACTTTTTGTTCCTGCGAGATTCATGCTACATTTTCCATTATTTCCTTTTGTGTGGTGTATTTACTGCCCATGATTATATTCTTTGTGAAAAATACATTAATTTATGGGTATTTACATCTTCATTTTTTGACCCTTCTTTCATGGGGTGTATGTTTCGGAAGTTACCCAAATCGGTATGGGAACCTTTCACCCTCCTCTTTTTAAAAGACTTATTTTTGTTGGGTATTTTAATTTACATATTGTTATGTTGGGATATGTTCTTCTATATCCTTACTGATGTAAATTTTATGTCCAAGTGATGAGATACCATTTTCTCTCTCATCAACTCATTTTCTGAATTTTAAAGTGACGCAGTTAGGCTATCAAATTTTTGAAAGGGATCTTCTTAACTCAATTTAAATTCATTGGGTTAAACTTGTACTACTTGAATATGTCATTCTATGAATATGTGTGAATTAATATGATTTTTTTACACTCAATATCGACTTATATTTGGTGTATTTATATTTTTCACACATAATTAAATAATCGATTTATCCTTAATCTAAGGATACCGTCTTTGTAAGGGAATTCGTCTCAATCTCCTTTCACTGAGGCATGTTTTGTTTTATACACAACTTTCATTTATACGGTGTATAAACCCCTTTGAATTTTACTTTTATTCAAAAGGAATCTTTTCTATACTAAGTGTTTTACTAAATGAAAAAAAGTATGTTTCTTTTTAATGTATGCGGTGACAATGACCTTTCCGCCTCCGCGAGTATTATTTGATCTTTGGCTTCCTCAACAAGCCATAATGTTTTTAAAAGTAAATAAATACCATATACTCTTTTATGTATTTTGGTGCTGAAAATGGTTTTGATAATGGATTTTTTATTTCAATATATTTAAGTGATATATTGTGATTTAAATGTGGAAATGTTTTCTTTCCTTAATAATTGTTTTATGTGTTTTGATTTAATAATGGTACTTGGACATTTGATGGGTAGTTACATGATAAACCATATGACGGGTGGTTCCGTGAATACCAGGATGGGTGGTTATGTTATAACCTCCAATGCATTGGGTATGGAAGTCAGCCATAAGGCTCTTCCATTTAGTGATATGTGTGGAAGTCGACCGTATGGTCATTCCATTTAAGTATGTTTATGTCCCGAGTTACCTTTATATGTTATGTGTTTTTATATGGGTTTTATGGTAATATTTTTGTTACAAAAGGGTAAGTAATGATTCTTTATTCAGTAAAGAGTATTTACTACTTCTTAAAGGTGAAAAGTATTACTTTGACAAAGTATTCATGGTTTACTTGATGTTTTGAAAAACTAAGAGTTTTCCTTATTTCTGTATCCCTTACTGCGATTTTTATGCTCACCCCAAGTTTTTTTAAATGATTTTCACAGGGCATAATGTGGAATAGGGTCAAGGATGGGATCAAGGAAAATTCATGCTATCTAAAACAAGAAACTATACATGTTTCTTTTTAGTAGTTTTTATTTTATGGAAACTTAGTAAAAGTGTCTACTTTGTAATCTTTTGAGATGTAATAGTTGTGTCCTAATTCTCTAAAACTCTAAACCTGAAAAGACCCTATATGTGAATTATTCATTTAATTCATGATTATGTAAGGTTTTAAGGCATTTTCCTTGTATTTGGTATCAATGGTCGGTTTAAAAAACTTTAGGTATTATGAGTTTTCGTTAGGCACATGGTTAGTCCCTATATCTATTGTTTCAGTTAAATCCTTGTTTTATAACTTTTTTTTCAGGTCAAAAAAATTTGGTTACGAATGGAAGGAGGAGGATCTCAAACAAAATTCCTATCTCTTCCAGTGGACATGTTTGCAATAATTAGTGCAAAGTCATGTTCGGATGATTGTGAAACTTTTTCTAGCATAAAACTCACTTGCAAGCAGTTGTTTGAGATATCAAACACCTCCACTATACCTCGTTATCATCGTGGATCATGGTTTGTATTTAGACAAATACTATTTTCACGATATTCTCATATTTTCAAGAAAGGTAAATTATCAAGGTATTTTAAAATATTTTACCTTATCATGATATTTTGAAGCATATTATGATTTTAAAAAAGGTGATGAAGAAGGAGACCCTTGTGCAACCTATTTATATTTTCTCCTACAATATAGTCTCTCAGCACATACCTATGGTATTTTAAAAGAACCATTAATTGAAATTGTCAACTCAAAATCGGTCCGACTATTTTATAGAAATCATGTTTTATCAGATGTCTTGAAATTATATGTCATACATGATTATTTTCCAAAACTATTTTTCTGTGAACACCGATATGACCCATGTTGTACAAGGTGTATTTGGATGGAGGAAGAAAATCATTTTGAAGGATCTCTAAATCATTGTTTCAATTCATGGACCTTATACCTACGAGAACAGGATGACGATGATTCCAAATGGATACCACGATCAAGGTATGATGTTCTTCTTTTTTTTGGGAATCATTTTATTTTATCTTATGGTGGTGAAATAAGACTTCAAGAATTAAGATGTTTAAATCGTAATGAATTTGGATGAAAATTAGAGGTATAAAGAAACCATTGAGGTTAAAACATGTTAGGGTTATTTTTGGAAGTTTATAAAAGGACAACCCGTAGGATGGGTGACAACCTGTCGCATCTGGTAAGGCCGCAGGAATCAAACCCACAACTGAAGGGCGACGGGCTCGCATCGCCTACCACTGGACTACGTGAAGTCCCCAGTTATTATGACTTATTCTTTTTAGTTAGATGATTTTATGAATCAATAATACGTTGATTTTGGGTTATCTTGGAAAATATTGATCTGTCATGGAGGATATATGATTAGGTTAATTACTTTTCAATACGAGACTTTAATAGAAGATGATGTTATTTTGAGATAAATGTTAAGATTTATCTTGGAAGACTATATGATTAAATCCTTCAGAGATTTGGGTTTCAATCTTAGTTTTGAGTATATTGAAGAATTTTATGGATAGATGTTTATTGAATGGTCTTTGTTGAACTTTGGGTTTTTTTGGACAAATTTTGGAGATTAAGAATATTTTTTATTTTTATAAAGGAATATCCTTTTGGTTATTATCTGATCTCGTACTAACAATTTTTGGTTTTGGTTTTGGTGTAAAGAAATGGGAAATATATAGTTCTCTTTTGTGGATTAGGTGATTCTCTCGAAGTTGATTATAGCTCTCTTAATGTGAACAAGTCATCCTAAATACTCGTCTTTTAGAGAAAATATGAGTTTGTGTAAGAAATCTAGTAGGATATGAGAGTCTACACGATAAGTAAGTATGTTTCCTTATGATTAATTTAAGATCATAAATAAATTCCTCAATGAAAAGTAACTTAAAAAAAATGTTGTCTGTTAACTTTTCCTACTGGGGAATCAAATACCGTTTAACCCATCGTTAATTTGTGATTTTCTGGTGGGTAACTTTATCCTAAACATGTTTTCTATCACTCTCCCTCAGAACACGACCCTTTGTTTTTTCTTCCATATCCATGTTTTCTTACATGGAATCCTAGTATGGGTTAACTCAGGTGACCTTTGTACTTCCCTTTATTTCTTTTAAAGTGACAGTTTAATTTACTCATTTTCCGATGTGGGGCTTTCAATGAAGTTTCGAAGCCCAATTTTAAAATTGCGAGGACGCAATTCCCAAAAGGGGGGAAGGATGTAACATCCCAGGTAAATAAATAATATTACATTCTCATGTTTATCAATTTTTTTTTATAAAATGTTAATATTAATTTAAAGGGAATGCTATGCTCGATGGCATACCCAATACGCAACAACGAGTTTCTTGGAAATCTTACATTGCACTCTAATAATAAAATAATATTATTTTAAATGGTAGTTAACACCTAGCCGTTGTAATGGCGGGAATGAACAGAACTAAATACAAAATGATTATATATGTTTGTCAAATATTTTTTTACTTTTTTCCAATAAATGTTAGAGGCTTAAAATGTGAATGAATCCAATTTTAAGCGTAAATATTCTAATATTCTTTAAAGGGTCGATTAATCGCCTTTTGATCGATAACCCTTTTTAAATCCACTTTTTGAAAATTTCATATGTTATATTGGGCCAAATAAAATCCTTCCTTATAATCAGGACATCAAAATTTACTTTGTGTATGTTTTTGTTATTTTTTCGATAAAGTTCATTTTTAATGAATAAGTGAAAAATGTTGAATTTTAATTCAAAACCTCTTTTTAATCTAATTTATTTATATAATTGGATCATATTTTTAATTGGATTTAAAGTTAAATTAGAATATATTTTTACCATTTAATCCAATGGTGGTCATTGGAATTAATTTCACTTTGAAATTGGACTTAAACTAGTACAAATCTTTTAATAGATATTGTTTCTTAAAAACACGCTATTTGTTTTGACAGCGGGAATTAATTATTAAATTAATTAATGAAACATATATGTTTTGAATTTTGTAAAATAGAAATATTTTTTTAATTTAGAATATCAAATATATATTAGGGTGATTTTTTGGTATTTTTATGAAAAACTTCAATTTTTGATGAATAGTGAAACCACTAAGTGGTTCTTAAAAAAATTGATTTTTCGTTTAAATGGAACTTTACCACTTCTGTGATTTTAATTTAAAAAATCCATCATACATGGTTTTCATTAGGATATAAAATGTGGTTCAATGGGATTAAAATAATATTTTGGTGAATAGTAACTTTAATTTTTATTAATCGTGATTAAAGGTAATTAGTGTAATTTAAGGTAAAGATAATGTTATAATAATATGAAATGACCTTGAAACATGTCCTACACTTAATGGATGAGTCATGTCCGACCAATTAAATCCATGGGTCTACTTGGGGACCCCATGGAGCCACTTGGGTAAGAAAATGACATTAATAACTTTTTATTTAAAGTTAAAATAAAAGTGTCACAAACATGTATTGTTTTAATAAAACAATTTTTACATGGGGTTATACAAGTCATATTTTTGACTATAAATATTCATTAGAAATATAAAAATATTTCATACATCATAGTAGTTTTTTATATTTTTTAGACATTATATAAATTTATTTATTTATGACACCATGATGATGCAGTGATTACCTCATTAATGAACGATTTAAATAAAATGAAAATGTAATGTAAAATCTAAGACATACACTTGTCAAAAACCTATTGTATGAGTATATTTAGAACCCTTATCACCTTATCCTCGAAATATATCTATGTGGGACCTTGAAAATCCGAAACTCATTTTAATATAAAGTAACATTTTTTTACTTTCCAATAGTGCCCCTCCTCCCTCTTATAAAAGGCCCCCACCTCTACCTCCTTACCCACACCTCTCAAGCCATTTGACTTGGCCAAAATCTGATCCTTTTATCTCTAAACATCCATCTCTTCATCATAGAAGCCTTCCCTTAGGCATAAACCTCTTCAAGAAAACCTTTTGGTTCAATCCAAGGGGAGTTACCCGATTTAATGGTAAAGTCTTCCCTAATGTTCTTTTGTTTTATTTTGCTTCTCCAACCCCATAAAATCTTTTTATTCCTTTCTTTTGTAACAAAAAAAGTATATTCAACATACTACTATGTTTTTATTAGAAGTATTCATTCTACACTTACACACACCTCTGTCTAATGGTTAAAGAACATACTGTTTTTGTGGATGGTGAATTACTGCCTCACAAAACGATGATTGTTCTATCTTCTCCTACAAACTCTCATGGTGGCCATTATGATGAGACTATTTTTATATATGATATATATTATATTTATGTCCTATCTATGATTCTGTATTTTATATTTAAGACATACCTTTATTCTTTTCATGTTGTGCAAGTGCGATAATTTCATTTGAGGAAGTGTGGACTACCGCCCCCTCAAGTGATGTGACTCGTTCAAGCAATACATGGAATGTATAAAGAATGAAATTAATGAATTTATGCGGCCCATATAACATATATATTATACTTTAATTATAATATATATATATTTATATATTTATATCTCATCTACTTTTAATTCCATTAATGTGCCAAAGCAATGAAAGTAGCATTCATCCGTAGGTACGGCCTACCGTCTCCATGAACGGTGCATTTCATTTATTTTTATCACTAAATATTATGGAATAAGTATAAAACGAATATATACTGGATATATATGATATTTAAATCATTAATACTACTCTGGATATGATGTATTTATAACTATATTGACAATGATTTTCAAACAAGTTCCTTTTTGACTCATATACCAAACATCGAAAAAACGTCTGATATGAACTCACATTATTAACCAATTAATATAACATTATAATAAGTTATATAAAATGAATAATAATCTTTATAGGAGGTCCTTAAGCAATTATAAATTGACCAATGTTTATTATTCAGGAATATAAAGAAACGAACAAGACAAGTCGGACTTGAGGTAAGGGATCCTACCTCTCTCTTTATTTTTAAGTACTCTGTTTTATGTCATTTATTTTAAGCTCATATTTCTTATGTTTGGGGATGTTATTTTATATTCATAATACTGTAAATTTTATTTTCATATTGTGAGAGACCCTATTTTATCTCATAAGTCCATTTTTGGAAGTTTTAAGTGGCGCCGTTAGGCTGCCGAGTTTTCGTAAGGTATTTTTTTTATCTCACATTTTGTTCCCGTGAGATTCATGCTACATTTTCCAATATTTCCATTTGTGTGGTGTATGTACTGCCCATGATTGTATTCTTTGATTAATATACTTTAATTTATTGGTATTTACATGTTCATTGTATGACCCTTCTTTCATGGGGTGTACGTTTCGAAAGTTACCCAAATCGGTAAGGGAAACTTTCACCCGCCTCTTTTTAAAAGGATTATTTTTGTTGGGTCTTTTAATTTACATATTGTTTTGTTGGGATATATTCCACTATATCCTTATTGATTTAAATTTTATGTCCAAGTTAATAGATACCATTTTCTATCTCATAAACTCATTTTCTGAATTTTAAAGTGACGCCATTAGGTTGTCGATTTTTTGCAAGGGAACTTCTCTACTCAATTTCAATTCTTTGGGTTCAACTTATACTCCTTGAATATGTCATTCTATGAATATGTGTGAATTAATATGATTGGTTTACACTTAATATCCACTTATATTTTGTGTATTTATATTTTTCACACATAATTAAGTAATCGATTTATCCTTAATCTAAGGATACCGTCTTTGTAAGGGATTTCGTCTCAATCTCCTTTCATTGAGGCATATTTTGTTTTATACACAACATTCTTTTATACGGTGTATAAACCCATTTGAATTTTATTTTTATTCAAAAGGAATCTTTTATTTACGAATTGTTTTACTAAACAACAAAATGTATGTTTCTTTTTAACGCACGCGGTGACAACGACCTTTCCGCTGCCGCGAGCATTATTTGATATTTGGATTCCTCAACAAGCCGTAATGTTTTTAAAAGTAAATAAATACCATATACTCTTTTATGTATTTTGGTACTGAAAATGGTTTTGATAATGGATTTGTTATGTCAATATATTTAAGTGAGATATTGTGATTGAAATGTGGAAATGTTTTCTTTCCTTTATAATTGTTTTATATGTTATGATTTTATAATGGTACTTGGACATTTGACGAGTGGTTACGTGATAAACCATATGACGGGTGGTGCCGTGAATACTAGAATGGGTGGTTACATTATAACTTCCAATTCATTGGGTATGGAAGTCTGCCGTATAGCTATTCCATTTAGTGATATGTGTGGAAGTCGACCGTATGGTTATTCCATTTAAGTATGTTTATATCCCAAGATACTTTTATATGTTATGTGTTTTTATATGGGATTTATGGTAATATTTTGGTTAGAAAAAGGTAAGTAATGATCCTTTATTCCATGAATAGTATTTACTATTTCTTAAAGGTGAAAAGTATTACTTGGACAAAGTATTCATGGTTTACTTGATGTTTTGAAAAACTAAGAGTTTTCCTTATTTGTGTATCCCTTACTGAGCTTTTTATGCTCACCCCAAGTTTTTTTTGAAATGTTTTTCACAGGACTTAATGTGGAATCGGGTCAGGAATGGGTTCAAGGAAAATTCATGCTATCTAAAACATGGAACTAAACATGTTTCTTTTTCAGAGTTTTTATTTTATGGAAACTCATTTGAAGTGTCTACTTTGTAATCTTTTGAGATGTAATAGTTGTGTCCTAATTCTCTAAAACTCTAAACTTGAAAAGATCCTCTATGTGAATTATTCATTTAATTCATGATTATGTAAGGTTTTAAGGCAGGGTCCTTATAGAGATTGTATGGATAATTTTTGTAATTTGGACCACAATAATTCTCTGTCTTCTTATATACAAGGTGCATGATTTTAAAATATTTTTTATTTTTTATTTTATATTTGATATATTTTTTTTTCTGAAATTTATGTAATAAATGTGTATGTAAAATAAATATAAATAGTAAAAATGACACAAAAGTATTAGGAACCAATAATTTTAGATACTTATGAGATTTTTTAATGGGATAAAAATATTATCCTTTCATTTAACTTTCTATTATAATATTTATGTGTTTTAGATAATGTGTGATATATTAAGAACAGACAACCCATTGAAAATAATCAAAAATGATGTCATGGATCTAGTTATTTTTTATGATATCATAATCCATGTTTTGTAGTTTTTTACACATACATAAATTTATATTTTAGTTTTTTTCACTAAATAATGATGATTTCCACTGGCTTAATCTATTATATATTTAATTAGTTTTGAACATATTCTTATTATTAAAAATGAATCCACTTATTTTTACGGTCTTATTGATTTATAATTCAATTCAAAAGCTATAAATTATGTGAATACTTTTCTAAAGTTAAATATTTATATATGTGTTAGACTATAAAATACATTTATTGGGTGTATATTTTTATTAAATTCATTAATGTCTATGAAGACTAAGAAACATATCAACTAATATTGATCAGAATTTCATTGTTTTAAATTTTTTTTATATTAATGAATTCATTATATCATAAGTTTATTCTACCCAAAAGAATTCACATTATACTGGGTCCTCTATTTATTAGGTTTTGGTAGTAATTTTTTTCAAACTTATTGGAAAATTAAGTTTTATTTTTTTATAAAATTTAATTTTTTTTAATTATTTTATTTCATAAATTTTTGGTTAGTTTATATATATATATATATATAATTCATATATTTTTTTAAAAAGATCAGTTATTGATAAAGCACTGAAATATAACCCAATACATGGAAGAAATGTTATATATATTTTATATTAGATAATATTTGGTTTTCATTATTTATATTTGGTGGTTTTTATTTTCATGTTAATATTTTATAACAATACATTCATTATCAAAAATAAATTATGGAATGTAGTTATTATGTATTATGATTTATTTATGTGAAAACCACAACTGGTTCAATGACATAATTTTTTAGGATTTGTTACATTGATTAATTTATGTTTTATATAAACAATCTTCCATTTCTTAGTCATATAAAAATCAATAGTGTTGTAGATTTTCATTTATGTCGAGTCATATATGAATGATGAATTTACAGATAATTATAGCTATTTTGAAAACTATTCCATAAGTATGATTGTGATTTAAATTATCATGTATGTATCTTTTATATAAAGTATCTAATTTTTTTATATTATTGTTTTATATTTTCTGTTTGTATACTACTTTTGATTTTATAGGGTTCTTCTTTGCGTGAGGTTTTTTAATTATCCATAGTAAATTAATCGTTTGGAAAATTTCTAAAAAAGTATGTTTTATTTTTTTTACGGTCATTATTTTTAATGATTATTTTTATAAATTGATTGAAAGTGATATATGAAAAGGATGGTCATGAAAATTGTTTATCAATGATAATATTTTGATAAATAAGATAAATAATTTCAATTAAATTAAATTACTGGTAATTATATTTAATATTATATTATAATTTTTTTTCTTATATATATATATCTGTGTGTGTGTGTGTGAGTTTGTGTTTGTGTTATATTTAATATTTTATTTAATGTTTCAAAATCACTGTTTCATTATCAAAATAGAAGGATGTAATGTAGTTATTTTTTTGAATATTAATGTATATGATAATCACAAATTTGAATAGAAAAAAATTTAATGTGGTTGGTTATATTAATTATATCATTATTTATATCTAAATATTCTTTTTTATAATTTAATAAAATATATCATTATTATTATATATTTTCAATTATGAAGAGTTTTATAAAAAAGTTGAACATGGCCTTCATCGATGTTTCAAAACTATTTTTATGGTTTGTTAACATTTAAATTATATGGCATGCCAATTTTATCATAATATACAATATTATTAATGAGGAACTCATTTTTTATTAAAGATTTTATATATTTCATCTGAGTTTCTTATTTGAAAACATTTTTTTTACATTTTTTTATATTGAAAATTATTAGGATTGAATCATTAAATTTAAGATTTTAATCCTTTTAATAATATTAAACTTATCTTTACTGAATGTTTTTATATTATTTTAATGGTTCTTGATGTTTCATGTATGCATCTTTTAATTTATGTTAATGAAATTACTATTTATGAAAATTGTATTTTTTTTCTTTTTGTTGGTATATTGTGGTTTATTTTATAAGTTTGTTCGTTCTATAAAGATAGTGTAATTGTCAGTGTAAGAAAATATATTAATAATGTGTCTAACAAGTATGTTTTACTCAATTTAATATGTTTATCATTCTTAATTATTATTTCTTATATGTGTTTTGATAATTGAAATATGAAAAATACTATGAAAGGAAAAGGTTTAACACTGATCAATTGTTGATAAAAAGTCTAAATAAATCAAATTTCGTGAAATTATTGTTAAATATATTTAATAATTGATTATATTTAACTTGTCATTGATACAATATTGGATTATATTTTCATGTTAATTTTTCATAACCACAGATTTATCATTAAAATGGAATGGTGTATTTCAGTTTTTTTCTATTAGGATTATTTTTCGAGATAATGAAAAATAGGTTAATGTTTGAATTTTATACAGGTATGTATATTAATTATTTTTATTTTTAAATCAGAATATTAATTTTATAAATTATCATCACATTTATTGAAATGTTTTATTTTAAACGAGGATGAGTTGTTTAGAAATAAATATCATTACCATCGTAAATTCTTTGGTGGACAGTTTTTTAATCTTGGTTAACATTTAAACTATATTTTATTTCTCTTTTATTTAATGTTTAATATATTAATAACTAGAACATGATAATTTTCATAATGTTCCTATATTTGGATTATATTTATAGTTTTCAAATTTTAAAATAATTTTTTTTGTTTTATGAAATTTTAAAATAATTTTTTGTGTTTTATGAAATGTTAAAATATCATGTATTGATCATTCAATTAATGTATTAAAAAACTGTAAAAAGTCACAAATTTTTCCCTAAAATTGTAATATTTGGATTATCTTTATAATTCTTAGATGAATTAGGTATGTATATTTATTAGAAGTTTACAAAATGAGTATTTATAAAAAATAATTATTCCTTTAGTTTTTATATTCTATTTAATTTTACATTGTTTTTTCCATGTTAGTGTATTATATAATAATTAGTAGTTGATATTTTATTATATTGTAATTTAAAATAATTTTTTTATAATTTCTCCACTTTCCATGTCAGTTGTTAAATGATATTGAATCCAATAAATAGAAAATTAAATGTTGGGTTTTTTCTGAAAACTAACCTCAATTAATTATTTTTTTGATGATTTCATTAAATACATTTGTTAATAATGACTTCCCATGAATCTTTTCACACTGTTTTTTAATAAAAAATGATGGAAAAATCCTTATAGTGAATAAATAAAAAAATTTATTACACATTAGTTTTCTAAAAAAAATAAAATCGGGAATGTTACTTTTGACATCAATTATTTACAAAAAATGAAAAAAAATTTATATTAAATTGTAAAAAACTGACTATTAGTGTTGGTTCTTATAGAAAACAGATGCCTAAATGTGCATTCCATATTTCATTTTTTTGTAAACTGATAAGGAAAATTATTATTTTAGGTTTAGCATGGGTGTTCAAAAAATACAGAACATTAAACATCAATTTATTTTAATCTTATTGATATTTTTGATGTTGAATTTGTAAAAGAGCTATCAAAACTATTATTTTTAATGCCACTTCTGTAAACATTAGTTAAAAATGATGTTATGTTTTTCTTTTCCACTTTTGTAGGTTTAAATATTCTAGATCCATATCGAATTATATTATCTTTAAAGGAATGTAAGTTCATATAATACACTTTTCTATATCATTAGATAAAATTCCAATAAATTTTCCTATATTTGAATTATTTATATCCTTATCCATGTGGTTCTCACAAAATATTTATCATCATACATCCAATGGTTAACTAAATATTTATTTGATTCCATACATTAAATCCCATACATTTTGTAACAATATATTACCTCGTAATAGATTACTATTCATTTCATCTTATAAAAACATGCATGAGGACCAAGAATGTTTATACTCATTAAAAACATAGATATATAAACTAGTTCATAAGTGAACTAAATCATTTTTATATATCATATTCATAACTATAATATGTCTTGGATTTATCATATAGAGTAACTCTCTACATAACCTACAGAAAAGATTCCAAAAAATTGATGAGAAGAGATTCCTTGTAAGGTAAACATGTGTGATAACAATTATCTCAAAAGAATAAAAATGGAAAAAATGTATGGGAACATGATATAAACATTTGAATACTGTACATTTCAATTCAAATATCTCAATCATGATAAACAGAATAAATATATTAAATTATTAAGACATGATCATAATAGATTCCAAGAACCAGATCCATTAGAATACAACATTTTCATAGGACAAATATTTGTAGCATATGAATGATCATAAAATAGAAGGTCAAGGGTACACACCAAGACATTCATAGAAAGTAATTCAATGGATAAACACCTATATACCATATTTGGGATTGGGAAAACTAGTATTGTACCCTCTTTTGTGAATGGGATGACCACCCATAAACCCTCTTCTCGGCTTGGGAAAACCTCAAATGTAAACTCATTTGGACATGGGGTAGTCTCAAATGTACCCGTTGAGCTCATAAAACTTCATTAATTTCCAAATAAATTTGAAGGATATATACATCCCAATAATCAATTAAATAAAGTTATACATATTTGAGAAATTATATAAAAAAAATTCATCATTTTATCACCCATATATAGAATGTTTCCATCCTAAATATTTCACCAGAACCTAACCCATGCGAAATAAATGGGTTTCATAAGGTTAACCTATAGAAATGAAAATGGATTCATAAAAAATATATAATCCTAATAATAACCCATCTTGAGAAAGACTAATGATTATATAATGGTATCATATCCCTAGTTTAACATAAGATGATTCAGGGAATTATTTCCTTTATTAACATAAATATAATTAAAACACCATTAAATCATTCTTGAGGAAAATAAACTATATAATTTAAAAAAAATCAAAATCTAATAAATTGTTGAATATTAAAAAAATTACATTATAATAAAAATTCAATTTTTTATCTAGTTATTAAATAATTTATTCGTTCTAATGTAAGAAAATATTTTTTTTTGTGATACAAGTTAAAGAAATATTTCTATCAGAATATTTTAATAGAAATAACTAAATATTTCAAAAAGAAACAAGAATATTTATTTTAAAAAATTATGAACAGATAAATACAAGGGTAAAATTTAAATTGAAAAATAATAGTATAATACTAAAATATTTCTTGAAAATGGATTTTGAAAACATGGATATGTGAGGAAAAGTGATTTATAATAGACAATGAAAGTTCGTTTTATAGAAAAAATATTTTAGATTCATAAGTACATAAATATATAAAAATTGTTAGAAAACATATTATTTTAGTAAATAACCATAGTATAAGAATAATAAGGTGTTTTTAGATGATGTTCGTAATATATTTTCAACAAAATCGTACTATAAATAATGGAGTTAAACCGTGATATTTCAGCAAGAAACCCTTAAAAATTTGGTAACATTTGAATAATAATCCATATTAATGGATGAACTATAAATTACAAAATAAATAAATAAATCATAATAATAATAAAAAAATAGATTGATATGTAGTATATACACCATAAAAATACATAATTGTGTAATATTCCATTTTTCCCATATAAATTAATGTGACACGGGAATATCCTACATGTCATCTAATATTTCTTCTTACATTTTCAAATATCATGTATAATAAATATTTCTTTATAATAAACATATTATAGGGGAATACCCCAATATATCGTAACATATTTAAATTTCTAATAACCTTTGATAACATGTTTATTTACAATTCATTTCTAAAGTATGAATTTTGAATAATTAATACTGTATTTTTCACGTATGTATTGGTTCCAATGTTTTGGTCCTTTTAAGTTGATTATGGTTAAATAAAATAAATATTTTAAAAATGATATACATATCAAATATATTCATTTATACATATTTATATTCATACATAATATATATATTTAGAAAAACTAATTACACCATTTATGGAGATGATAAATCATTTGTAAGCATGAACATTATTTCCATTTTATAGATAAATGTAACGAAATTAAGGAAAATATTATATCACATTTAATGAATAATTTTTATGACATACATATCATTTATATTAATTTAAAATATATTTATTATAATCCTTTTAAAAAAGAATGAAAAATTAATCGCATCCCTTTGTGAATACTTTAGTCCTTAGTTACGCACGAGAAATGTTATTATTTTACAATAGATTGGATGGTAGTATGTTTTATGTGATATTGTAATTATATGATTATAATATTTTTCATTAACATCATATATAAAAAAACAATTATAATCTCTATATGTAGATGCAGTGATGGATATAATGTTAGATCGATTCTTTAGGTAGCAATCCTCTTTATACACCATTGATGATTTTGTTTCCCATTTAATGATTGAGTTGATGAATATTAGTTATTTCATTAAAAATGACTTATTAATATATTTAAGTTTATTATGTTATTTTTTCAGCATTGCTGTTGAAAATTTTAAGGAGGTAGTAGAAGAAATAAAAAAACTCTTCATTAATAACTATACTTCTTCTTTGAATAGCCTCCGGAGCATTGCACTAAAAAGCATCTTAGGAGGTTTTATTTATAAAATTATTACTATAAAAAGTGGTGTGGGAACAGAAGATGGTATATTGAAAAAAGTTAGCTAAATTCAAATTATATGGATATTTAAAGAGGAGAAGAGGGGGGCGCCCTTGTTATATTGGAGAGAGGTCGCACTTTGAATATTTTGAAGAAAATAGTCTACCCAAGTTTTATATATTCCACAAATATAAAAATTTGTGTAGGGATAATTATATAATATTAATTATTATAATTTCAGATATGGAATCTATTAGATTAAATTATATTCACAGAAATGGATGAATATAAATTATAATTAAACCCCGAGATATGATGAAACTATGGGTTTCCAATTATTTTTTTGTATGTGTAAGATGTTTTTATATCAAAATTGAACATAAAATTGTTGTCAGTTATCTAGATTTTATTAATAATATTGTTATTATTCACATTATTTTAATTTTATAACAAATATTTTAAAAAATTGGACTTGTAAATTCATTAAATAGATATGTAATTATTAATAAAAATCAATCATTTATAATATTCATTAAAAAATTAATCATTTATGATAATTATATAAAATCAACTATATAATAATTTTCACGTGTTGATTTCAATAAAATAAGTTTTTTTTTTCAAAAAATGTTTTTATAAGTAGAATATAATTTCATTATTCTTTGTTCAAAAAAACATCTTTTGAGATGAAAATTATATTAGAAATATAAACAGACCATAGAAGAAAATTATCAACATTATTATGAATATATTTTTTATATGAAATCATTATAAAGAAAATTAAAAGTTTGGCTATTCATATTTATACCACAAAATTTAATTTATAGGTTATAATGATAAATTTTAAATAAAAATATTTATTGTGTATTTTGGATAAAACATGGTATTTCATGTAACACAAGCTTTAAAATAAATTAAAATTATTTAAAATAAAATATTTAAAAAATATATTTTTAGAAAACACCTGGTTTTTTCAACAGTAATAATTCTTTGATATTATAATTATATATAAATAACATATAATATTAAAAACCCTATTAATTAATAAAATATATAAACAAGGAATATAATTATTCATTTTAAAATATAAATTTATCTAATAAATCCAATTTCAAATATTTTACTTCAAATTATATTGTTAAATTAATAAAATCAATTTTAGGAATTCTCTTTCATTCATGTATTTAAAATGTGATATCCACTTTTGAAATTCCTTTAAATACTCACACAATATAGTAATTATATATAGAAACCAATTTATTACAATAAAATCAGTATCTGAAATAAATTTATATTAATAATAAATTTATGGAAGAAAGGGTTGTTTTCATGAATTTTTTAACAAGAGTAAATATGATCATTTATTATTTTCCATTTCACGCCTTTAAAAAATTATTTGATAAAGTTATTTTCAAATGTTAAATCAAAACTATAAAATTTTGAAAAAATTTCCAATGTTAATTTTGTTTCCTAAAAATTATTTACTATGTATAAATTTTAATTTGAAAGGTAAATACAAATGAGGAAAAAGCTAAAATGTTAAATGAAAAATCACCAAAACAATAAATACATTCATAAAAATGATATGTTGATGTGATTTTAGAACTAAACTCACCTTTCCCTACTCTTCCATATAATTTATGTCCAATAAAGAAATAATAGAAACAGTAAATTATTTAAAATGTATGGGTTTCTCCCAAAACAACCATTCTCTTCAGTTTTAAAAGGGTTACGCTTCCCCCATTTCATGAATCAAATTCCATTTATAAATTTCTTTCAAGATCTTCCAAATTGATCCTACTATTACCCTATACCATCTTTCAACTCTTTTTTCACCATTATTAAGCATATGTTCTCCACTACCATGTGATATTATGTGGATAATTCTTGTTCCTGACGTGATTATTATCAACTATATCTCATCTCTTTGTAATTATCTACATTCAAATATATTTAATTCATAATAACATACAGATTTTTGAATTTTTTTTATAAAAAAATGATTTAATTTTTAGGTTATTATCAATTTTTATTCTTTTACCAAATCCATTATGAAATATAAAATCGTAGTTCGTGTGTACAAGAGGATTACCACAACCATGTTAAACTAAATTAATTTTTCAACCCCACTAATAATTGGTGGTCCACAAAATTATATAATTATGAGATATAAAATTTATCATATCATTAAGGTTGTGGTATAAAAAATTGGGAAACCAATTATTGATATGGTTAACAATTGATTACCGACATGTTAATCATAAAAAATGAGATAATAAAGTAGAAAATGATCCCTTTTTTCTATGTCATGACTTTATATAAATTATATTGTATTTATTAATCATTTTAATTATGATGTATCATACCCCAAAATTTTAACTAATATCAATATTCTTATGGTATAATGATATTAAATTAATTCCACATTTCAATCACCCCTTAATCATGGTTAGTTCATTGTGGTGGTCTTTTTAACCACCTTGTTTGAATATAATATACATTTATATCGTTATTCAAATGAGAACTAATTAACTAGAATAATATATTATAAATAATAAAATAATTTATTTTTATGGTTTGGTCATATAAACAATAAACATGTAAATTAAGAAAACAGTATCGGTTCATTGTGATTAATCAAAACATGGTCATTTCTCATTTCATCTTCAATGTTTATAAAAACATAATACTGAGGTGACATTATACTTTATAAATAATATCATAAAATAAATTCATGTGAATTATAGGATCTAATATAGATTTAAATTATAAAATTAATATATACTATGATTTCTTTTATGACACTAGTTTAAATGAATAATGGTTATTACACCATGGAAAAATAGGAAAAATCTAGATTATAAATATAATGATTATAAAAAATATGCATTTTAGATGGTTATTTTAATTAATACATTTTGGGAATGTATATAAAGTATTTTATTTAATTATTTTAATCATTTGGTGGATGTATAAAATGAATTAGTATCGAAATAAGGGTTTTCTTCCAAAATTCCCCCTTTTAAGACATGTTATGTACTAGACACCTAATATCATTTATTTGGTGTATATGTAGAGTATTTGAGAGATAATATAATTATTAATATGGTAATAATTTTATTTTATGTTCAATTTCATTCCCTCTATTTCAATGTTTTTTTATATGATACTTTCTAAATTCATAATAGTATTATTTTTCTCCATTCCAATTCTTTAAGTAATAAACATATTGTTGTCTATGTTTTCTTAGTGTTATATATTTATTATAGGTGGATAAATTTATTTTCATTATATATTTTTTTCATGGGATTTAAATTCCAAATCATTTTCTCTTCTTCATTTTATATTGTTTTTGTTTTTCACTAGTATTTTTTATTATTGGTACTCAACATTAGATCATTAGGATATGGTCACTCATTTAATAATATTTCAAATATAGTGGGTAAATTATAACATTTGAGTGTAATATATCATATTCAATGACAATTACTTTGGAAATATAAATTCCTACCACATTATCCCCTTCAAAAATATTTCACACTTATTGGAATATGTTTCTCATTAGGAATACTGATAACAAAAGTCTCGTTTTTGTGGGTTAAAAATTTATCATTACAAAAATATAGGTTACATTAATTTGATATCCCCAGATAATATTTCATTGAAGGTAAATTTACTTAACTTTATGTGGAAAAATAATATTTTATTAGAAACATTTTTCTGTTACTCATTTTACAATGTGATTTTTTTTACAAAAATATTTCTCATGATATTGAAATGGATTTTCATTTAATATTATTCTATTTTGTTTTCCTACCTATATTTCTCCAAGATAAACATTATGTCATTTTATTTCCTGGTTATGGAAATTAATTACCTAATATTAATGATTTTCCATGAGTTATGAATTCACCATTTGAAAAACAATTATTAGAAATTACATGACTCATCCTCCTTTATGCCAATGTTAAAAATGTATTAAAAATGATCTTGTATGTTTTCACATACATTTACAATTAAAATTTAGTTAACCTAATGTGGTTTATTTATCACTATTAATGCTCTAATATATATTTATCAAACACCAATTTGAACTCACAGTATGAATAAATGTATTCTAAAACCCTTTTTGTGTGATACTATTCAAATTATTATTTTTTCATGATTCTTTTCATCTATATAAACCTACTTTTTCATTACACATTAACGTATAATTTCTATAATAGGATTTCCATTGTTTTTTTATTGAAAATAAAATTATGGTAATCATTAAAATCATGGAGGTTATTGCAAATTCTTTTTAATTCATCCATGATATGAATTGGTTGAAGGTTGTTGAAGATGAAATCAATATTGAAAATGGACCACATGCCATAGACCCAACATTCCACCAAATGATTTATTTTATTTTAGTTTTTTTACCACAATGTTGTTAGAAAATATATAGGGAATATCACTAAAGGAATGCCACATTTTTTCCAGGAAATAGAATCAATATCTACACCATAATGATAGTATGAATGAATCAAAAATATTTCTCTGTCAAATTAGTGAATGAACTATAGCTACCTATATAATAGACGGTGGTATATATTTTCCACCAAATACTTTTTAATAAAGAAATGATTGTGTAACTCTTATCCCAGGAATTTGTGGTAATGTGTGTGTGTGTATCTATTGATGAAATAGGGTGGAACCATAGTGAAGTTCCTATTCCATAGATCGGTACTACTAGTGTTTTTTAAATGTTGAGTCAGAAATATTATTTACATAGTTACTTATTTTTGGAATAATTTAGGATGCGGGATTTATGGTTTTGGGACACACTATATTAAAATGAATCATTACATAGAGGTCATTAAAAGTAATTATTGTCACCAATAATTTCCCAATAAATATATGTGTGTTCTACTCCATATACTGATAGATACAACGGTTTATTCATGGATAAATGAATAATTTCTCATAGTAATGAATGGCATCGTAATGTGTCTCAAAATCCCATAGTTTTTTATTAAACAAGGAAGGTGTCTATATTATAGTGAGTTCGGTGAGCCATTTACAGTTATGGAGGATATGCGTAGATCATGGGTGAATTAAATTGGGTATGGTGTTTGTAGAGTTGATGAAATAAATATTTTTAAACTGAATTAAAAAAGTCCACTCCAAAAAAAGATATAACGAAACCCCGTGATGTTTTATATCCAAATAAGAAAATTATATTCATACAAATGTTATACTATAATATATCTATGTAGTTTCAATATACATGATGTTTTGGAAAAAAATGAAGGAATGAGTTATTTTTCTGATACTGAAGTGTCAAATTGAGATTTTATAGCACATTATAATACAATTAAGATAAAGGTACACATTTAATAATTATATTAACAGGTTTAATAATCCTATATTTTTGAAAAAAATAAAATAATGGGTATTCTACAAAAAATATTATCAATACAGATTCCAGGATTTTTTCAATATGATAGCGAACATTGATGCAGAAGGAAATAACATAAGGATAATCTCCCTCGAACATAATATTATGGTTTAGAGGATACAAAACATGTTTGGTGTATTTTTAATTTCCTAAACATATGAAAATGACAATGGATGTCAGGGAGGGTACAATATTTTTTCTCGTGATTACTAGCATTGAGTTTTATCATTTTGTTTGAATAGTGATTTCAGAGAGTCCATGAGTCTCCTCTATTTTATAAGTAAAAAAGTAGTTTTCTATATTGTTTTGGTACATGAAAACATCCTTGATTTGATCCTCCATATTCTAGACCATTTATAATAAACAAAAAAACTCATTAGGTTCCATTTATTTCGTTAATAGATTTTCAATAGAATGTAAGGGAGGGAAAATGCATAGTTCATCACATCATGAGAACAAGATCATTATTAAGGGATCCAAGGGATAAACTTTTTGTACCCTTATTCACCCCTATAGGTTAATTCCATTGATAATAGTCTAATAAGTGGTAATAAATAGTATGTTTTCAAGGTGATGTTTCCCTCACATCGAAGTTTTATAGATGTAATAGTTGTGAATCACAAATTAGATCTTATTTTCGAAGGTAAAAAATTCCAGTTTTTGAGGAAAGAGATATAAATCTAAATCATTTGATAAGGAATATATTTTTACACACTAATTATTAATGGTATTATATTAATTATGAAGATAAGAAAACTATTAGATTGAGACTATATAAAATTTGATACAGTTGAAATTGAGTTTATTAAATTAGGTATATACAGTGTAAAATATATCCACAAAAAGGTATTGTCCTAAAAAACACTCATTAATTGTTCGAAAATCTCTTGAATATTTATTAAGGTTATTCAAATTTTTTGGATTTATTTTATAATTTTTATTAAATGAATATGAATATGCAATGATTAGTTTGATTGGTCCATTAAATCAGTTTCAGATCCTATAAATGATATTATTTAAGACATGAAATATTTTGGAGATGATACTGATGATAAAAAAATTGATAAATGATTATAGAGGAAACATACCCCATAGATTAATACCAAGGTATTAATGACTGAAGATAAAGATCCAAGAGATATATTTTTAGACAACCTCTATAGAACACTTTCTACAAGTGAAATGATAAGTGAAGAAAAATATTTCCTATAAAATGAAAAATCATAAAAATTTACATTAAAGGAAATAAGGGATTTATATATTAAGTTATATATTGAAAAATATGAGTTCAGTAGTGTGATTAATTCTTATTCCTCTAAAATTTAGATGAGAAATGGATATTCAATGGTAGTATTCCACATTATTATTTCAAATGTGGTATTATAGGCCATATTATTTCTATGTTCCTTATATTTTTAACCTAATAATGTTGTAGGATATGTGAGGAAATTATTTATGTTGAAATATTTTTTGATAACCATGGTGAAATATATCCAAAAAGAAAATATTTTAATCTCTTATAGATGGATTCATGGATGAGTTTAAAGTAGAAGAAGTAAATATTTTATAAGATCATGGTGAAGATACTTCATTACATAATATAAAAAGTATTTAAGTTGATGACAGTGATACTAAAGAGGATCATGTTCCATGGATAGTTTATATGAATGTTTAGATTAATAATCCCTTGAATAACATGACCAACGGTGTACTATACTCAATAAGGAATATGAAATTTTTATAGACCCAAATATTTATATGGATTAATAAGAGGAATATAAGTCATAATTTAATGGTGATATTGATTTATAAAAATCAAGAATATCTATAATAATAGTAATTGAAGTACGTCACAATATCAAAGTGTAAGAAAAATAGTTAATCATTAATGTCTTGACCAATAATAATACATAAAATGTTATGTTGACAAAATAACATCAATAATTATTTGATGTTTTATAGTGGAACTGCGAGGAACAAGAATTTATTATTGCACACATAATTCTATTGGGTTTACTAATGATATTATTTTAGTTGAGATTAATGAATTTTCGTACAAATTACTGAATAATATATTACAATTATAGTGGTACAGATATTTGAAAATAATGAAAAACTATTAAGGAGGTTTGTCAAAATAGTGAAGACAGACATGCTTCAAACCACCCAACATGAGTCAATTACCCAAAGGAAAGTCAACTTATTAAAAGATCAAAATATTACATAGCAAAATTATATAAATGTAACAATTTAATCAAATTATAAATATTTATTCCTAAGGAATTTTTAGAAACATTTAATATGTATTCACCATTTCAAAAATAATTTTCATGGGTCAATAACATAAAAAATATAATTATTTTTCAGTTATATTCTTACTCTTTTATTAAATATTTCATTTAGGGTGAAGACTATGGACAAATTTTGGCTGACTGTACCTGATGGGTTCAATGATATGTGAATCATGATCCCTAAAAAAGAGGATTCATATAGATTAAAAAAAACATTCAACACATTGAATATTGATAATATATTTTTTTATTTCAAAATACCAAAGGGATAGTAATGAATAAAAATAGTCTCAATTGTATCAATCATCATAATTAAAACCAAAATGTTAATAAAATAAGAATAAATTGTATAAGAATTATTATAAAAATATATTTTATTTTAGAGAAACCTTTATATAGTTTTTTGGTCCCAAGAAAGTGGATTTACCTAAAACATGATCCAAAATAAGTAATCATATTATTGGAATTAAATATAGAAAGGTAAGGGGTTACTTTAGATATAAATAATGATTACAAATCATTGGATCCTGTAAGGTGAAAGTTGATCTAAAATTCCACTGGATGATAAAAGTTATTTATGAAGATAAATGTAGAAAAAATTAATGGAGTGTGAGTGAGCTGTTTGAAATGAATATTGAAATAGAATTTAGGATTATATAGTGCATGATAAATGAAAATAATGTATCAATTGTATTTGGAAATCAATGAACCAAAGGGAATCTATATATTATAAGTGATGAAAATTATGTGTATTTTCCAAATAAAAAAACAAGCTATGGAATAAATAACATGGGAACATAAGATGATGATATTATGAAAATATGGTAATTATGAAGGAAGCGTGTGACTTTTTCAATATTTTTTGTGAAAACACACATATGTGTAAATCCATTAAATTTAGTAGTAATATCTAGAATACACATAATCCAACAAAATGAAACTAGTCAACATTTGTTTATCTTATTTATATTGATTATTACAGGACAATTAATCCTCAATAATCATACTGTAAGAGGCACTATTTAACTTTTTTTGTATTAGATGGAAGGGTTGGTTATTTTTCATTAAAATAAGAATTATGTTTCCAATGGAATTATATGATAAAGTAGAAAATTTGAATGATTTAATGGGGATAAAATGTAAATGTTATAAATTGAAATTTTAAGAAATTTCAAAATAAATTAGTTAAGGATTACATGGGGATACATGGTATTAAACATCATGATATTGTAATGTGGACTTTTTAATAAATCATAGACTTTAAAAGAATAAATCATATTATGAACAACCTAGATTAAACTATTCTCATTGTAAAATACCTACCAGTTAAATATTGTAAGGTTTTAGTCTTAAAAGTTATGAATATAGAAAATTATAAACTTCTAAGTCCAAATAATGGGAATGATACAAACAAAAGTTTTTATGGATGGAATTTGTTTTATATTTAATTCTGATTATTTGAAATTACGTTCTAAATATTGAATAATGAAATTTATATAAGGTTATATGTTGGTTGAGATGAAGGGATATTTCATGGATATTAATCTATGAAAAATTATTATCATTGATATAATGAAAATCAAGGTAAAAAATATGGTTGATCATATCTAAACATTTCTGATGATGTGAAAAATATTAATTCTAGTGAGTGGATATCTACTTCGAATAAAATTAATTTTCATTAATTTGGTATATATTGTGTTAAGAATAGTGTTAACAATATGAGTGACTCATGGGGACATAAAGAGGAAGAAGAAAAAATTGATGAATGCTTCTATTATAAGAAAAATATATTTATATAAACTAATACAACTATTATATCCAACATTGTTAAATTTATTGATAATAATATAGTTGGAAATGAGGAAACTTTTAATTCGAACAAAATGGTTGAAGTTGCAACAACAAAAATCTTCATTATCATAGGTGTAGAAAAAAATGATTATTCTTATCTAGATGTATGGTTGATGAATGACATGAACAATGAGCATTATAAAATTGAGAAAAACAAAACATGATTTTTTTTCAGGGATGGAAATTAAAAACATTATAATAAAATGGTATCCCCAAAAAAATCCATGTAGATTGAAATGTTATATAGAATATGGAACATATCATAAGATATATCTATTCAAAAATCAATGGGATCAATTTTGATAAAACTTTTTTCACTTGATTCCTGACATTAAACAATTATATTATTTCTAGATATTAATACAAAATACTTTTTTTAAGAATATAAAATGGATGTGTAATCAGTATTAGAAAATAGAGTTCCTAAAGAGGATGTATATATTGAAAAACCTTATATGTTTCTTAATAATTAAAATAAGGGAAAAGTTTTATGGTTGATGAAAATATTATATGTTCTTCATAAATATCTATGAGGATTTTTCTCATGGTGGGAGTAGTACCAATGTAATATTTGTTATCATTTAGGATCTATTCATTACAAAAAATGCCTAAAAAAGGTGAGGTAACCATATGTAATTATTAATATTAATATAAAACATTATTATGGAGGCTTCTTTGAAATCTAATGAAACAATTTTCTATAATTAATGTGGTGAAAATTAGAAATCTATTTAATTTGTGAATTAATAATATTAATTGAGTTTTAGGTGATTGAATAAAAAATTTTACATTTTTCTCCAACAATAAAAAAATATAGGTGTTGAAAAAATATATAATAGATGAATCAAAACCAATGGAAACTCCAAAATATTTCTAGATGAAATTTTCTATTGATAGTTGAGGTAATAAAGTTGATGTGACACCCCACATGGAAATTATTTGTAGCTATATTTACATGATATCCATTCATGAAGTCATTTTTTCCCATGTCAAGTGGCATGATATTATTTTTATCCCTAGAAATTTCACATGAAATCTATGTGACATATATTTTTATATGTCATTAAAATAGTTGATTATGTGTTATATTATTTATTATATTCATAACATAAATTTTTTTATGGAAAATATTAATATTGGGTTGATTTAATGTCTACATTTGGATGTTTTTTTGTAAGGTTGGCACTTATTATTGAAATATAAGAAGATGGACTATATGTCCCTATAAACAATAGTTTTGTAATATAGGGTGACTACTCAATCATTTAATCATTTAAAAAAGATAAAATAATAATTTGAATAAATTATCATTGATAGGGAATCTCAAATTATAATTACGAGTGACAACTCTAGTTTTATAATTGTTATAAAAAAATACCATTCCGTTATATAGGATTAACCACATCAAAAAATATAAACATTTCCTAATGGATAGGTAGAGCAACAAGTTTTCATACTGAATTATTTTCTAAAACAATGTCATGTTTTATATGTTATAAAAAATTAATTACCTAAAATTAATTTCAATTTGCAACAGTTGGATACTCATGTATTACTGAATCTATATCAGTATATTACCTCGGATAAGGGACACCCCCTATACTATAATAATTAACAAATGTTCATGGTATATGTTTTTCTATATTTCATTGTAATGTGTTTCTTACACTCTTTTGTTCATATTCATCAAAGTGATCATTACGGTAATTTAAAATGTGGATGAATATATTATTCTAAAAGTGTATGAACAACAAATCATTATAATAATTATATTCTCATAAATATGGTGGGTAATGTTCAATTTATTTGATAGAAATATGAATTGATATCATTTTTTTCATATGATAATTCTATCATGGACAATTGTTTTTCCAAATTGATAATTTACATAGATGGGATTAGATTTTATTATGAATTTCTCATCAGTAAAATATTTTAAGGGATGAGGTTGAACATTTTTATAAGTTGTTTTGTTTATTTGTTGTATTCTTATACTATATTTAATGTTTATATGTGTTCCTAAATTTCAACAAAACAATAGGTGAGATTATATTCTAAAACCCCATTTGTTGGTTTATGGGGTTTATGGTTTTTGAATTTTCAAATAAGGGTGATCAAGAGATTCCTAGGAGATTCTTATGTATCCTTGTTAATACATACTTTCAATGATGTTCTTGTATGGTGTTAATTAAGTGATCAATTTTGAAGAAATATCCCATATCCCTGACCCTACATTCAATCATAAGACGTGTTTCCCATGTGAAATATCTCATAATATGAATCCATATACCCTTATTAATAGATAATTTCATATACCTCAAATTCATTCCTCACCAATGAATAAATTTCTACAAAAAATTATGGTAGTATGGGTCAAAGAAAGTAGTCATTCCATTTCAAGGCTAGTACTCGATCACCCTCTAAACTATCTAGTAGTCATTATCAGGTACCAAAAAAACTAAGGGAGAAGGAAACAATAATGAGTATATGATAACTCTTGTGTATATTAATAGTTGAGAATTATTTTAGGTAAAAACATAAGGAAAAAATGGTGAAGTTTTTATGGAATGGGTTGGTATAATGATAGTTCTCTTGAATTGATTCTAGGGTGTGGTATATTATATAGAGAAGGATTTTTGAAAGAAGTTTTGATGTTGTAATTAGGGTTTTTAAGAGATATTAAAGTAAACTTAATTATGTAATATGGGTCATTTATATAATGTTTTATTCAGTTTGTGTTCCCATGTATAAATTGTGGTGTCCATATTTGGATAGATAGTTACGCTGTAGACACCATGCCTGAAAGATGACTATTTTGTTGTTACACTTTTCATCATAAATGGTCTTATGATCCAATATGAGGACAATCCATAATGTATGTTTTTATGATTCATCTATTATAATGATTCAACCAAATTTATGGTTATTATATTTATATTTTAGGATAATTAAGGTGTGAACTATTTTTATGGATTTGATAAAATATATATTCCCATGACATATAATGTTTGACCATGCCTTTATAAGAGATTAGGAAGAGATGTTTAATATCTACTTGTGGTATCCAAATAACAATATATGTGTAGAATGGTGATTTTATGTTGTATAACACTATACCATTTTTCCTATAGGCAGTGTTAGCGTGCTAGTAGCTTTGGCATGAAACTGAAAGATGGAGTTATTTAAAGGTTATCCAAGTGTATAATAAAGATTTTATAGAACATTATAAACACATTAATCACTATGTATAGATATCATATTCCTAGAAAAAGTAGGATCAATAAAATACTATCAAATTGAAATGTAAAGAATAAAGTGTCTCAAAAATGAAATAATCATTATATTATTTCGCCATATTTTTCCTAAATGATATTGAGAAAGGGAGAATGAGGAAATTTAAATAGAATTATCTCAATAAGACACTATTAGATATTATGGAAGATATAAGTCATATTATGTGTAATGTTCATATTCTATTCAAGTGAAGAATATCAACATGTCCATAGAGGAAGTAGTGAGATCCACTTTTTTGTTGAGAGGTGGCATGTTTTCTCATCTTGTTTGAAAATTGAGATCATTGGGTTATTGAGAACACTGTATAAGATATATCAAATGATGTAGTGAGACCTATTTTTGTTCCATAAACCTATTATCAATAACATACTCAATGTACAAGCTCAATTATGAATTACCAAATAAAATTAAATTTATTACATTTATTGGTTTCATCACTTATTAAGATAAAGCATGATAACAAATAAGGAGTGTTCCTCGCATCAAGAGAAAAATATTATGATAAAGGGGTTCAGGGGTAAAACAATATGATTCCATGACCTCCACCCCCCATTAGGGTGTTTCCATTGATATGATATCATCACAATTATTACATATGAGTTATTTTCTTTTGTGGAATTATACTTTATTTCACTATAATAATTACGATCATGTTATTCAAGTGTTGACTTAGATGTATACCAATTAATATAAAAAAATCTATTATGAAATTTCGAATAATTCATATTTGATGATGGTCTCCTTGAAGAGATGTTATTCTATTAACATGTGGAAGGGTATTCGTGTTTCATTTTTTATTATTATTATTATATGATGGATTATAGGAATTTTGAATATAAATTATCTTATTATCCATGTTCTTTCTCTGTATGGATTATGATCGTATAATCACATTTAATGACATGGGGAAATGTATTAAAGTTAATTATAATTATTTACTAATAATATATGTTGATTATTTACTTACATTATACATTTTTCATTATATGGATAAACATGTTCTTACATATCTAGAGGTTACTTAGGGACTGGTATTTAAAGTATTTTTGACACTTATACTGATTTCATGGGAAAATAACATCTGATGGGTGTGGCCCAACATTATAAATCCCATCAATGCATTAATTGTTCTAATGAGACCAAAAACATTAGGTTTGTTGTTTATCATTCCCCAAATGAGTATATTGTCATATATTATGTCCTTAGCAACATGTTTTGAATTTCAAATATTATAAAGTCCACTTATAAGAGATTTGTTTATTTTGTATCAATGTTTTCATTTATTTGCACGTATATAAAATTATAATAGTTTTAGTTGATAGTATAATTATATATAATATTAATTTCGAACATATTTTATATGCCATAATTATTTTAAAAGATTAGTTTATATATTTCTATTACTGTGTATTTGATCTCACCTATTTCACATTATTCAATGAAAATTTTTAAAAATAAAATTACTACACATGATATTTTTATGGTTAACATTATTAGAAGTGTTTGTGAGAGTGGTTATATACACAAGATGGATTAAAGAATATTTTTCTATATTTTTAAAAATAAAAATTAATTAAGAGGGGAATGTGGTATATTAGTTTATGATTGATCATAATTCATTTAATTTGAAAACCAAAAATGTATTGGGAATGTGTGTAATAAAATATTTTATATATTTCATTTATCTATTAGATATTTCTGTATATGAATCTAAAAATACTATGGTATAATATTTTTAATCTATGTGTTGATGGAATCGAAATTGGGGTTGTGGGTTTGGTGCATCATAGTTGGTATCTAGGAAGGTTTTAGATAACTAGGGATATCATGATGTTTTATGGGGATAATTTAATGGTGTATTTGTTATGTTTAATCAAAATTTAAAAGGAATATAAAACAATTTTTTTGAAGGTATATGAGAAAATTAAAATATATTAATTCACATTTTATTTTCTATTGGGATAAGATTAATTCACTAAAATTAATATAGATAATACTATGTGACAATTTTATCTGTATGATATCATTCTAATGTTTTTTGAAATTGGAGATTATGTAGTCCTACATGAAATTAAATCACTTTTGAGATAGTGTTTTTGGATACTAGATCAGGAAATGATATATATTTGGGTATTAACTCAAAAAGGGTGGACTTGGTATTAACACTATAATCACATGGTGCATGAAAAGAGGACTAACTGCACACTAAGTTTGACACATCTATGGTATACGATTTCATTAATCACAATATTTTTATATAGAATGATGAAGGATTTAATTATGATGTTACCTAAATAGGATATAGATCCTACCATCAAAATGACTAGGGATAACCAATGATTTAACTAATAGATTAATTATTTGAACGAAAATTATCATATGTTAATAAAGATGGTGGTAAATGGAATAATATATTCATATTAATGTTTTTTCATTCATATTTTGTATAGTGTCATAACTAATATATTAATTCAGTTGAAACATGTTCTCTAAATTGAAGACGACAATAGTTTTTATCTAAAAACAGATACATATTATTATATAATAAAGGAGAAATCATAAAAGGTTTTAAATGTTAGTATATTTCTATAATGATGGGAAAATGTATACTTCAATTCTTTTGAATGTTGTTTATAATTTTAATTTATTATAAATGAAATCATTAATATTTTAGTTAATCTCATTGGAGTTTGATATTAATCTATGACATTATTGTATATTTTAAATGTTATGGTATTTCAATGAAACATCTATGGATGTTTCATTTAGTCTATCTATAATTGTATGGAAATATATATTAAATTTCATCAATAACCAAGAAAATTTATTTTATGAAGAATTTAAATTTATTTGAGGGATATTTTTGAACACAAATTTGAGGTCTGAAAAAATATTTAGTTAAAAAAATTCATGATTATGAGTAAATAAAGTAGAGACTGATTTTGGGAAAAATAATTTAGATAGTATTTATATTCCTAGAAATGATAGTTGATTTATTTAACATTTTTTATATAACATTTTTTATGATTATTTAATTTTTGGTATTATGATATATGAAAACTATCATGTCTCATTCTGAAATAGTTTTTGATGTTAAGAGTTATGTTTTGAAGGAATAATTGATATTGTTATGGTTTAATGACTTGAATTTTGAATGGTGTAATGAAATGAATGTTATTGAAAATGTAAAATTTAGGTTTATATAGAATTAGTTATATGATTTAATGTAAAATTAATTTTATTTGAGGAAATATAATTATCTTGATATAACCTATAGGGTAACATAGATTCCATATTAGAGGCCAAATCCTTAATGAAGAATATCTTCAGAATACACTCACTCCTTCCACCAAGGAGTATCAATAATAATTTTCATGATGAAATTTATTCAAGTGGAGGAGAGAATTTAGTAGAATTTTTTTAATATATGATTAGCTTTAAATAAATAATTGTGTTTAATAGATTTATCTCTATGAACAATTAAAAATAAATAAAACTATGATATATTTAAATAGAACTAGAAAATTGAAGTGTGAAGTATAAAAATTATCCACTAAATTGGAGATAATGAGTATGAGTAACTACATTATGAAATATATGAATAATGAAAAACATAACATTTTCTGATGAGTTAAATTCTATTGGTTTACCTAAAATATTTAATAATAATATTTTTTGATTTGGAAGGTTTATTTTGAAAAAAATTACTTTTTTGATAAGATTTTAAATCTAATGAAATATATAGTCAATGATGATAATATCTATTTGATATTAATGATTTGTTGACAAAACACTATTTGTAAAGAGATATAAAATAAGAATAATAATAGGTAATAATTAAAAATAATGTTTTCCAATAATATTGGTTTGTCAATATATTTTACAAATTTATAAAAAATTAAAATTAAAATTTTAGTAAATTTATATTAACAAGATTTGAATAATTTTTTTTGAATAAAATTATTTAAATTAGTTTAAATATTGGGATATTCAAAAAGTATTGATCTTTAGTTGATAAAGAGTATTTTGGTAAAAATTAAAATATTTATGATTTTTTCATTCAATAAGTATATCCAATATTTTTTAAAAAAATTTATATTTTATTAAATAAGAGTTTAAAGAATAAATAATTTATTCCATAATATTTTTTGATCCTAAAATCCCTATGTATAACATTAGAAGAGCTCATAAAATTTTTGATTTAATAAAAGTTATTTTGGGTATTTTTTTAAATCCATCATCGTCTATGATAAATTATGAATAGGGTTCCTTGAAATCATTAGACCTTTAATTTTTTTCAGAATAAATCAATATATGTCACTAAAATCATAATCATTGTTAGTTTTATGTGATTTGTAAATATACAAAAAAATTAATTTTTTCTAGAAACATCTTTTTGGGATTTTGTTGGTTTATTGTAAAATTAAAATTTCCCACGTTCTGAAAAATATTTTGAAAAATAAATTTTATTATTTGAAATCATAATTATGAAATTAATTATAATATTAAATTTTATTTCTTCATTATAATTATATATTAATGTTTAAATATAACTACCAAAATAAAAGTGAATTAATGAAAGCATCAACAAGTTAAAATAAAAATTCAACATTTCTGAAATTGAACAAAAAAGGAGTAATTGATGTGAATTTACATGAACCCTAGAAATATCATCCTCCTTTTTCAATTTTTGTCCATTGTCACCAGAATTTTATTGATGCATTATTTTAAATGTAATGGTTACTCTCAAAACAACCCTTACCATCTCTCATAAACTGTTGCACCTCCAAAAAATCACGAATCACCTCTACTTCTGTATTTTTAATTTAATATTCACAAATTTTAGCATCTTAATACCCTATAATATTTTCAATAACACAATTTAAACATTATATTTTATGAGTACTTCATTTTTAAGGAGAATGCGACGATAAATTCAAGAACATGTCGTGTGTTTTGTCAACTACTTAAGTTTCCTATTTTGTTATATTAATTAAAATTTATTTTGTCTAAAACAATATTATGATATATGTATCCTTTAAAAATATTAATGTAAAAATATTATGGTTTTTATAATTTCCACTTCATCTACACCATCTATTAAGAAAAAACCACCATTATTACATACATTAACACTGTTATCACCACAAATAATGATATTTTGTTTTCATGTCCATTAAAAATTAATGGTCCTAGAATTTTTTTAGGGAATATTATTTATTTAAATTTATTATAGTTAAGATATGAAAAATTTTGACAGCCTATTATTCTCATGGTCAACAAAATTTTTTGACAGCCTATTATTTTTGACAGCCTATTATTTATTTAAATGATCTCTCATTTTTAAGTGAATAAACTTTATGCATTATCTTATATTTATTTATTATTAATGTTATGATATATCATAATAATAAATACTAAATAATATAATTATTCTTCAATGAAAATTATATTTATACTTAACCATATCATAATAATCTATTAATCATGTTTGGTTCATGTCTGGGTTGATTTGACCACCTACATTAACAATATAATACATTTTTATCATGAATGATTATGAGAGATTATTAAATGTTATAATATGAAATTAATATATAAATAATATTTTTCTTTATTTTGGTAAGGTTATATCAGCACGAAAATAAATAATTAAGAGGCCACATTTTGATCGTCATTAATCACTCAAACATGATCATCACTGATTTTAACTTCCTGGAAAATATCCAAAACTAAAATGAAAAGAAAATATATATTTATAATATCTATTTATAAAAAATGTTTTTGAAACTTATTTGATATAATTTAAATGGAATTTAGAATTTAATTGAATCAAACCATAATTTAATGAAACTAGTTCAATGTGATATAGATTACATATATCATATAATGAAAATAGATAAAAACAACAAATTAAATTATATAAATGATTGATAATTAGGATTATAATGGGATATATTTTAAAATATTATTCTTTGGGATGGTGTTTAAGGCTTTTTTTTAATTATTCTGGACATTTGGTTCATGTGAAAAATGAATCACGATGGAGGTAAGGGGGTTCCTCTAAAATTCTTCTCTTTATGACATTTTTTGATATTATGTAGCTAATTTGAATTATATATTTTATATTATTCATATAAGAATAGTGATATCATGTACATAAATTTATTCATTTTATTTTATGTAAAATTTCATTCCCTTTCTGTCATGTCTTTTGATTTAATGTTAATAAATCCATTATTATTTTATTAGTTTGTATAAAAATTCTTTGAGGAAAAATATATTTTCAGAGCCATGTTTTCATAGTATTGTTTATTCACTACACATGGATATATTTTTACCATAAAATTTATATTTTATGTTATTTACTATGAAAATAATGTTCCAATATTCAATAGTATATTCATTCATTTATTTCCCAATTCATATGTATTGTTGTATCTAGATTTATCATCATTATGTTATGATCAATATATTAAACTTATTTAAAAAATGTTTGTTATATAATTATATTTAATTGAATTATATGTAATTATATCATTCATTTTTAGAGATATACTTTATTATGATGCAAATCATTTGAAATCATTTCTCACTTATTGGGATTAGTTGCACAAATGGAATTGTGATATCTAATTTCTCCTTTCCTTGTGTTATATTTTTTCATATTGACCATCATTATTTCATTCATCATTTTTACCACACAAAAAATTTATTTAATGTTAATTTTTATACCTCTATGGTAAATAAATTATTTTGTTAAAAAATATGTTTAGACAGTCTTTTTATAATAATAGTTTTCAACAATGGTATTTTCCATGATTTTAAAAAAAGTTTCATCACACAATTAAATTTATTTCCTACCACTAAATATTTCAATTTGATAAAACTTATCTACATTAAATTCAATTTTATTGAATATTATTTTTAAAATAACAATTTTGGTGTTTTTACCTCACCTTTTTAAAAAGGCTTTTTGAAGTGACTAGTAACAACATGTTTTATCTAAATGCTAAAAATGTTTTATAAAAATATTTTCATATTTCACTTCCATTTAAATTTCTATTTCCAAAAGGATTTACCATAATTAAGATTATATTGAACTATTTATACAAAAATATATATTTATCCATGGAGAATTTGATCTCATGGTATCAAACAATTCAATTAATAATCCCTTCTTATGTGATTTCATTCATAAAATTATTTTGTAAGGTTGTTTTTATTGAATTTCAACATTTTTTAATGATTCATGTTATCGGAGAATCCCCATTTAGAGTTGTTACAAGTGTTATATATATTAAATATTAATAATTGTGCTCATTTTATAAATATAGTATTTTTATGGAATCATTTTCATTCATCCCTATTATGATGTTCTTGGAGGGTTTTGAAGAATTGAATGTTATGGAAGACATACCCTAAACTAAAGGACATATTATGTCTCATATCATGTGTTTCCTTTTGGATGTTTGTGTTAAAATATAGTAGTATTTTCCATTGTGGATTTCATTGGAGGTACCTCATTTTTAGTACATACTATTATAAAATAGATACACCACATATAGGATTAGTGGGACTAAAAAATATGACTAATAAAACATAAGACCAACACTATATTAACTTCTAAAGAAGTTTTGTTTGACATCAATAACCAAATAACATACTAGGAAGGTGATTTAATTATGCATTCTACCACCCATGATAGTTTTTACTTGTTCATGTTAAGGTAGGACCTATTGAAGAGAAGAACCATGTTGAAGTGGTCATGGAAAAAGGAAATAAAAAAATGTTTATTTTGAAAAAATTATTGGGAAAGGTAGTTTATATGGTTCGTTATTTATAAAATAAAAAATTTAGAAATATTATTTAAATTTATTCTATGACATAGTAATATGAACCATGACCTTTGGGTTATTCATTGGATGGTTTTTTATGCTTATGTTCTACTGGAAAATTGGAAGCATCAACATCATGTATACTTGTATACTATGATTTCCTATTGGATGACATATGACTAAAATGAATCCATAATTATTATTATAAAGTGATTATAGATATCATGGAACATAACCTCATAGTGGGATTAGACACACTGTAGAAAGTTTATTTTTTCAATAAATGTTGTGATGGACATGGAGAGATCATGGGATAAATAAAGGGTAAATAATTTTTATGATCTTGTGAACTATATATACACATATGACATTATGTATAATTGTATCAAAATAAATATATAATAAATTACATCTACACCATTTTATCCATAACAACTTTATTGTACATGAAAATGGATAATTCTACCTTAGAGAACACAAGACCTAGCCATAGCCAGGTAGTTTCAATCATCTATAAATTTCATCTAGAAATGAAAAGTGGCAGTTATTAGTTGGATATAATGTTTTATAATTACTAATTTATAGAACATCATGATCTCCTTATTCGTAGGGTACACTTGGAATAACATTAAGAAAAAGATGATCAATACAAAAAAATGGATTGAAATAAAAGTAGGGGATGGTCTTCAAAAAATTCATTCTGAAGAAATCCCAAGAATTTTATGAGAAAACAAATATCCTGGAATAAGGAGGAAATTCCAAATGAATTATGTCATTGGATAATTATCTTAGTATGTAAAAATGACAAGTAATTTATGTTGTATTATTTATACCATAATATTTTAGTGATTTTCATGGTGGTCATAAAGGTATTATTCAATTCATCTTTAGGAGAAGAGGAATTGATTTTTCTCAACATGATTAAAAGTGAGTTCAGAGGGTCAGTGAGGCCACTAAATTGAATAAGGCAAATGACGTATTATTCTCTATTATTTTAGTTAATCAAAACCCTATTGGATAATTGATCCTTCTACTATCTCATTTAAGGTGAAACAAGTAAAATTATTTTTGATCCATTAATTACATTCATCACTTATCAATAAAATATAAAGGAGAAAAAAAGGATTGAACCTACCAAAGATAAGAAAATCATCATCATGGGATTCAATGTATAAAATTAGTTCTACCCTGATTCCCCACCCCCATCCCTATTTAATTCCCTTGATAACATATCCATTAGTGGAATCATATTGTATGTTTTTTGGGTGTTGTTTCACTATAACTAAATCATGTATGATTTTACCATGACGAATCAAAAATTTGTACCAATTTTCAAAGCTATAAAATTATATTTATGGAATAATAGGAAACATCAATACTTTTTGTTAATGTTAATTGAAGTATAAACAATAAAATATTTAGTAATATAATTGTCTCGCGGCGCATGACGGGATCATGGGGTAGACACGTGCGAGACCCAACGATTGATTAGAGAAGATTGGGTCCTACTTAATCACTCATATCAGGTGCACCGTTTTCCCCATGAAATGCCCAACGGTTTCATATCCAGCAATACGTGGACCTGCTATCCAAAGGCAGATGTTCGCTGGGTGGTTTGACCAGTGATGCTTAAGAACTCACATTAGTCGAGAGGATGGGAAGTCGGGCTCATCGCACCCTTTTGGGGAGAATTATTGCATGTTCTATGACTCTCTTATAGATTTAAGATTTATTAATATGTTCGCGAATCTTTGGTTTACACCCCAGAATAGTATCCACGGATTGCTCCTGGATTGAAAAGGTCAGCTGGACATAGGGGTTCATAATCATTTATGCCCGAGGTTTACCATCCCTCGTTGGATTACTGACCCCCAAAGAGTCTGGACTCATTGAGACGACACTGGTTTAAAGCCTCATAACTAGGTACTATGGAGTTTATTTTCATCCAGGGGGGACATATAACAACTTGAGCATTTAGATCGAACCCGTGGTATGGGCCTCCTACGTATCCCTATGAGAGGAATCAGAATTCACGTAGTTCGGTTTTGTATGGGGCTTACACTCTGAGGCAGCCCAAGGTGTCGGTAAACCGACGTAAAGATCGGTCGGAGTGACCGATTGTTGGGCTTGAACCTCGGGGAGTCTTCCTACGTACCCTACCTAAGATACAGGGATCAAAGTCCACGTAGTTTGGATTGGTATGGGGATTATGCTCTAGGCTGCCCAGGGTTGGTGTGGTGAACTGACGTGAAGATGGTCGGATCGACCCGTTGTTGGGCTTGAACCTCAGGGAGGCTTCCTACGTACCTTTCCTAGGAGACAGGGATCAAATTCCACGTAGTTCGGGTTGGTATGGGGCTTACGCCTTAGGTTTCCCATGGTTGGTGCGGTGAACTGACGTGAAGATGGTCGGATCGACCGGTTGTTGGGATTGAACATCAGGGAGGCTTCCTAAGTACCCAGCATAGGAGACAGGGATCAAATTCTACATAGTTCGGATGGGCATGGGGCTTATGCTCTGAGGCAGCCCAGGAGAGGATGTCATGGTCGATGCTTACTCTATGCCCACATGAGTCATGTTCAGTGTGAGAAACAAGAGGCAGCAGGGACCAAATGATCTCGTCGTGAAAGGTTCATCCATGGGAAGTGCGATGGGGCTTAATAGTGGGGGCAACCCAAAGAGTCGGGGCTTACTCCGAGATGGACGCCCATGGTGATAAAGCCCAGTGGGAAAGGTACTTGGCCCCAAATAAGAACGGAGCAGCACCCTTCCCCACTACGCACTTCCTTGTCCATGGCTGTGGGGAAGTACGGAGGTGCATGGCTGCTTCCTTCTGATGGGTAGTCCACCACTCCCCAGGGAGGGGTGAAGTGCCCTAGTCCTAACAAGTGGATGGGTAGAAAGGGGACTCCGAAGCTTGGAATCTGCATTACCATGGGAATGTGAACCTAGGAATGCTTTGGGAATCTGCTCAAGGGACGGAGCAACCCCTTCACCCTTTCTTACCATTGGTATGTGAACTAAAAACGGTGCACTGATGTGCCTAAAGGTTACATCACACGGGTCCGATGGCTCTGGTGGAGGCCTCGGCTCGGGGCCGATGAATGGACCAATGAGGGGGTTACGGAGGATCAGGCCAGATTGGAAGGATTTTATCTGGCTCGGGGGATGGGAACTCTGAAGGATATATCGGGCCACACGGGTGTAAGAGGAGTGGCGCCCTTTGCGTTGCGAGGTGCTACATGGCCGGAGAGGCCGTCTGCGAACCAGGGTGGTCCGCAGACTGAGGGGCATGCCATGAACCAGGGTGGTTAGCGACTTTGGGTTTGGCTCGCGTACCAGGTTTGTACGCAGAGGGGTCCACGCGAGCAGCGGCGGCCGAGGGAGACGTCGGCCAGAGGTTCGTCGGTCAGGGATTCACCCACATAGGAGGGTGCTACGTGGTGCAATGGATCGGAAAAGGGTCATAAACTCCCTGGTCCGCGGAGGGGCCATGGTTCGCGGTCTTCTTTTCATTGTTATTTTAAGTTCGTGGTTCACCAAGTTGTTATGCATTTTCAGTTCCTTATTAATTCATTTCCAGCGTCATAACTATTTTGGTTCATGAACTGGAACTTCACTGTTTGCGAAATCCTAAGCTCCTTCCATCGAAATCCTTCCACCCGAATATGATCGATCTCCTCCTCCAGCTCTCCCCTCTCCATCTCCTTTTATAGACTGGGGAAAGAGATGTATTTGTGGTCATGTGACACCTTTTGTGGAGGCCTATGACCGGAAACCCGGTTTACAGATGAATTTGTCAATCCAAAACTCGCGTGGGGCATTTAACACACCTCCCCCATGAACCGAACTAGCTCATGGAGTGCTTCACTGCTACATAGGGTTCTGGCTCCGTTTCACGAATGACAGCGGATGCGGTCCGGGCCGATTGACGTGGTTCACAGCTAGGGTGGTTCGTGATGGTGGACCAGGTTAGCTCCCATCCTACTTCGTGCCTGTGGAGGATCCCCACCTCTATTCTGTGAACGACAGTGGTCCACGGAGGGGGATCTTCACAGAATAGGCTGCGTACTGTTATCATTTGACCAGTCTATGGACCGATTCATCTTGTGCCATACTTTGAGTATTCTCAACAGTTTTCCTCAATTATTTGGGGGGGAATTGTGTAGAATCTCCCTTGGATTAAAGGGGATTCTCATTCTCCTTTATAGATTTTTTCAGGACCCTACAAATGCCCCCATCAGAATAGGGTCTGATCAGAATGAAGAGGAGTCCATTCCGATGTAGAGTGGTCCTGAAACTTCGATGGTTTACGGTAGGGGAGTGGACCCGGTAGGGGACCATGCCTATAAATTCAGGGGCCCTTCCATTGTATTTTATTGTATTCTTCATGAAACTAGAACTCTCTTTATTTTTGTCTCTGCGTTCACATTCCTTCATGAAACGCCTTGTCTGTGAACCAGCTGCCACTTCCGTGAACCATTCCTCATTCACGCCAGCCTTCACCCGCGGACCAATCTCCCAGATGCGAACTAACACTTTTAATTAATTAAAAAATAAGTCACGACGGGCCGCGTAGGAACTCTCTCAGCGGTTTTGATGGTCCGCGGACTGAAATATTCCAGACTTTGAAAATTTCTTAAGTCTTCCAAACCTAACTATTTAAATTCGGGATTAAGATTCCGCAGAGCAACCTGGTTCGTGGTTTTCTAGCCAACACTCTGCGGGCCAGAGTACTGCGGACCTTTTCTGCGTAGGGTTGGTTCGAGGGATGCAGTCATCGCGAACCACATTTTGAGGCCTGCTCACGGACCACTTTATGAAGGCTTCTTGACTCCTTTTCCATATGCTTGGTATTTTTGTCCAGATTTTGTTATTCAGGACTAACTGTTAGCCTAGTTTTCATAATTCTGGGAGAAAATATGGTTCCTCCTCGACACGCACCTAGGACTGCTGTCGAGCCTCACTCAATTGGTGATCAACGCCTGAAGGACGTGGCTAGCTCTATTAAGGATGGAATCTACCACTCCCCACTGTACATCTTCCTTGTCAACTTACTCTCCAATTCATAGCAGGAGTAACCCTTTTCCAACGGCCTTCCTGCCTACAGGTTCGGTTTACTATCCGATACGCTGATTCTGGTACCATCTCGTGACAAAAATCCTGCAACAAGGGTATTTACTAGCACTATCCCTCAATCTGTGATATCATCCAGAGGGTGGCCTGCCCTAAGGGATACATCTACTGGATATGTGTTGAATCACCTTCATGTGTCCCTGACAGGGGAACAACATCAGCAGGATGGGGCAATTCATTGTTACCAGAGCATTGCCCACAATGCTATGGTAAACGACCAACATGGCTGGCCAACAGACCGGGACCTTCAACCAGAAAGGGAATTTAAGTCATTAGATGGGGGGTGTCCCTTCTGGGTTCGCCAGAGCTGTGCAGAGTTTGAAGTATAATTTCGAGTCGTAGGCTTATATGAAGCTGTGTGGGTGTCCCAAACCTATACCCATCGGCCTCAAGCCCTCGCTAGGCAACTTATGAGCCGTTGGAGTCCGGACACCAACACATTCCATCGGGTCCATGGGGAGGTGGGTATTAGTCTTTCGAAAGTCTTCTAGATTTCAGGGGTCCCCATCGTTGGAGGTATGTATGATGAATTCCTGCCTCCCAATTCTGTGTGGGACAACGAAGAGAGGACTCCTCCCTTGGTGAAGTAGCTTATTGACCAGGCCTGAGAGCATTCGAAAGATACGTCTCTGAAACAGCTTGTCCCATATCGTGAATGGTTCAAGGATTTTTCCAGAGAGATAAGGTCCATGGGACTTCCATGTAGGCCCACGAACATCCCTACGATGGAGTCCCGAAAGCAGAGGGGTAGCTACTGGCTGTCCCTGGAGGAAGGAAAGTTCAACAACTGGGGTTGGGAACTTGTTCCGGACGTTGATCGGTTTCTTCGTCTGTCTGCATTTCTATCCATATTCTTGAGTGGATGGCTACTGCACATACACGATACTGGTGGCATGCGAGTCTCTACTTTTGTCATGGCAGCATAGCTGGCTACCGGCAACATCAACAACTTGGTCATCCCAGTATTGACCAGGATTTATCAGTTACTTAAAAATATTAACGATGGGAGTCAGCCAAACCGGGTAGTCTGCCATTTTCAAATTCTCTGGGGATGGTTGGGAGTGCATATCAAGAACTACTACACTTTCATCAAAACTCTTTAGATTTTGGGCCCTGCATTCCGACCGTACTTGCAAATGACCAGCAGGGTTATGCTCGAAGAGTGGGTGACCCAAGAGAAGGATGGACAATAGACAGTTTAGAATATGTTTCTGTTGTCGAGTCGGATCTCAAGTTATGATCATTTCAATTTCCGACCATATCCCTCCCCGACTGGTGCAATTACGAATTCCATATCAGAGGAGTTTAGCAAGCGGGGCTACCTCTTTTCCCTCCGAGAGGGTATTCTAGTGGATCATATCGACGGGGAACTGATCTGTGAGGGGTACGCACCTTGCCGATTTGGACGTCAATTTGGCTGTGTCCAAGCTCTGTGTCCTCCCACACTCAATGGGGCCCGCGAGAACCGCCATTTAATGGCGGTCAGGCAACTGTGGTTAATGTTTACCTAGGAAGAGACTAGAAACGAGGTTATGACTCCCACGCTTATAGACTCCATTCCTTTCTTGTCCAAGAGCTATACCGACTCGTGGGTGCAATCGTACCTGAATGGCCAGCTAGGGCTGTGGGTTCCCACTATCTCAAGTCCTATGCCATCGAAGGGAAAGAGGAAGCGAAAGGGGGATAGTTCTTCAACCAGGCCGGGCAAGGTTCTTCGCAACCCTGTCATTCCCGTGCTTCCGAGGAAGATTTTAACGGAGAGAGGTGTATCCTCTCATGCCCTCGAAGCTGCCTGGAGAGAGTTGGTTATTCCTACGGATTCTGCCTTCCCGATGGCCTGGGGTCAATGGGAAAAATTCAAAGGCCGGTCATCCTTTCGCAGCTAGCACCCCCGTTCTCGGTGGCAATATCTCTAGGAATTAGAAGTGGAATTTGATGGTTTGGTCTACATATCTGCTCCTATTGACATCCTTTATGATGCGGACCCAGAGAGGGCCAAGCGGTATCTTCGGGACCTCGAGGCTTACGTTCATGCACACCGGGGATATGTAGTGTTGACTCATTGAGTCCAGGACATGCTGCAATTGGTGACTGATAAGGAGGAGGACGAGAGTGATCACTCTTCAAGGGGTGGTGATCTCGGTGGTTCCCCCACTACGGCTGAGGCAAGGAAATTCCCCGCTTTTCCCATGAGGTCCCACCCACAGGTAGCTCTAGAGAGTTCTAGGGTGGCGGCGAGATCCAGAAAACAAACACGGCCATTGGCGCTCCCACCAGCCCCTACCGCTACCCGACCCTCTTAGGTTGATCCCCCCTAGCTAGTTGTTCCTATTACGACCGCATTTCTAGATGCATGGAGGATTTGGGATGACCTGAGGGCCAGTGGATTAGATGAAGAGGTTTGGGCGTTGCTCCAAATGGGCCCTCTCGAGCTTCCGGGTATTGGGAATATCTTCGCTCTGCCCCACTTGCTGCTGGAAGAGGATCTCGATGAAATAGTCACCTCATTGAATGAGATGGACACATACGTTCATTCACTCTGGAACTGGATTTATGGGTCTACCCGGGTGTCCATGATGATAAGACATCCTGAATCGTCTGATCCTGAAGAAGAGGTTTCCCTGGTCGTCCATTCCGGATTTCCTCCTCCTTTACTGTGAAGGTTCTAAAGTTTCTTCCCTTTATACAGGGTGCCGAGGAATCCCAGGGGCAATTCCTTCCCCAAAATATACTCCCCATGGTACCGCAGCAGGAGAACATGCGCTTTCAGTTACCGGGATCATCGAGGAGGGGTCTCCTGGAGCAGTTGAGCTCATGGAAGTGACCATTGCAGACCCAATTTGGGTATTTCCTTCTCCAGCTCCTCTTAGCGTTCTGAGCGAATAACTATCCCTCGGGCAGATCCAGAGACGTCAGCTTGCGTCCCATTTATCGGAACGGCTCAGACAGGGGATGTCGGGTAATCATGACTTCCCATTTCCTTGATTGCCAACTCGTATATTCTGATTCTGCCAGTTGTTAACTGTTTTGGCGCATGGTGTAGGGCTGCTCGGAGACCTGGTCGTGGCTACCCAAGCGGTCGTACCTTCTGCCACCATATCATATGAGGGATTACCTGCAGCCACACCTGAGCGTGACGAGATGGCAGGCCCTTCTTAAGGGGCTAGTGATATGGACGCTTTACTTCTGCCTTCATCAGTCAGAGATATGTTAGAGGAGGAGTAGCTGGAAGTCGAGACTCTTGCTGATCATACGACCTTTATAATTACGGGGGAGGATGGGGTGCCCGTGATTACCGAAGAGGCCCGAGATCCGACGGGGCCAGTTGCCTCAGACCCAATGGATCCCGTGGCGATGGAGGAAGAGCCTTCCATCAGGCCATTTTTCAGAAACACAGAGCGGGCCATTATTTTGTTTTCCGGGGGAGTAATTTCCCCGGGCTTGATCTCCGTAGTCGACCGCTTGGGTACATCTTTGGGATTTGTCAGCCTTGGGTATGGCCTTAGGTACTGGACACCTCTGGGGGTTCCTAGGACTCCCTAGCCTCTCAAAGATTTATCATCTTCCTCGAGTGGTCGTGGCAGTGCAGAGCTTGAGGATACAGATGCCTTGATGACCAGGGGTAAGTTCCTCAATCTCTTTCCACTGACTCCTTTATCTTCCTTTTTTGATTAGGGATACTTATCTGTCTTATTGAATTTCAGGCTTTCGGACCATGACCATTGACGTTGGCAATTGTGTCCTCAAATCCGATTGTGCCTGTAACCACAATCGTCGGGGGAGAAGTTGTCACGGCACTAGTGTTTGCGGGTGAAGCTGCATCAGGTCCCTCCTTGGTGATGTTCATCCCTGAGTACGTATCCTCATCTAGGAGTGACTCTGAGCCGGATCAAGAAGTCCTTTCCAGTCTTCTACCTACTCGCCAAAGGGCTTGGGAGTAAATTTGGAAGCTGATTTCTCAGACGCCCTTGGTCGAGATGCCGACCAAATTACTGAAGCTGTGCAATCTGTTTATGATACTGGGATATGACGGCTTTGACTACCATGGTATTTATGATATAGCCAAGAAGGTGTTCACTGACTGGGAGAGATTTGGTGGTTTCGAATCTCGCCTTTCTACTGCTCAATCTGAAGCCTACCTTTCCACGACCCGACAAATTTTCCTAACAGAGGCTCATGATCATGTCGGGGTAGTTGTGAGATTCTAGGGAGAAGTCATTAAGCAGTGTTATCAACTAGAGGTGTTGAGGAATGACATAAAGAGGCTGCAGCGGGAAGATACTAATGTCACCGCCATAATTGAAGAAGGGGAGGGGCGGATGGAGGAGGAGATGAGGGCGAGCTCAAAGGCGTCCCGAGAGGCAGAAGCATTGCGGGTCGGCGCAGAAACTGCGACACCCTTACTGCAGAATCTCTATCAAGGAATCAAGGATTCTCATCAAATCCTGATACAAATTTGTGAATCTGCTGAAAACCTCCTGTAATAACCTTTCATGCCAGAGGAGGCTCCGGATTGTGGATGCCTTTCTCACCAACATTGTTATGGAACAAAGAAATGTTTTTTCCTTAGCGCCCTTGTTGTCTTCTCCAGTGAAAGAAATTATTTGGCGTCATTGCTGTATATGTTAATTCACTGAACCTAGAATAATCAGAGTTCAGGACAATTGATAAAAATAAAAACAAGCTCTATATTTTTCCTGGATCATGGGATCCAGTGAGCATAGTTTGACTATTTCTAGGGTTTTGTAGAAAAACCCCACAAACTTAGTGTATTTTCTATTAATACACTAATTTTTCCTGGGCCCATTTATTGTGGACCTAGCGTGTACGGCCCAAATTTTTCTTAGCTCACCCTTTTTGGGTTTTCGGCCTAACAGGCTTTGTGCCTCTTTTTTTGAGCGGTTTAAAGTCCCACTGACAAGACTATCATTACTGATGTTTTAGGTCAAACAACTTTGACCATATATGGTGGGGCGAGGGGCCCAATGAGTTTTGGTTGATTAGAAGATGTCTCGATTTCCTTCAGATGCATGTGGGGGGGGGAACATGTTTATATTCGAGCGACATGCACGGCATGTCTCAAGGCATGGGAGTCGTATCGGTGTGCAGAGGTAGGAAGAGCATCACCTAAGTAAATCTTTACTTTGGTAGACAGGCTAGGGGAGATCAATATGTAGACCCACTGAGGGAATGGTATGCATATTCGTGCAATGGTTTCCTTAATTCAATGAATCTCCATTTCTTATGGCCTAAATACTTCATGGAAGTCCGTCTTATGGAAACCACCATGGGTGGCTTGGAGAATTATGAAAACCACCTGGGGTGGCTCGGAAAGGGTATGTGACGTCTGAAAGGGTTTGAGAACATCTGTATCAATCAGGAGTGTGGAATTAAGGTCCATGTCCTATGCATTTATCTTGTGTAAAGGATGGTTAGATCTTGGTGCAGTTTAAAGTCATGCAGCCAGGACATTATCTAGAATGGAATAGCTTCTTCTGGTTCTCGGTAATCTCGTCAGAGACGTTCCACCATACTCAGGAAGGGTCATGAAAGAGGCTGGTAGACTGTATCTCAGAGGGTTTCCGAATCCCGGGATAGACATGGGGGTTCAGGGTCCAAGAGGCGTACAGATAGAAGCATTGCCTAAGGAAATATTGCCTTTGGTAGATGAGCCAGGGGTGATCAATATGCAGAGCCGCTGAGGGCATGGTATGCATAGTCATGCAAAGGTGTCCTTAGGTTAATGATTGAATTCTCCTGATAGCCGAGCAACATCAAGGAAGATTGATATTTGGGATAACAATGGGTGGTTTAAAAGGGTCTGGCTTTTTCTGAGTACAGAGTATGTTTTATGAGGAGAGGGTGCTTGGATATGGGAGACACATCTAGGATAAATTTCCTGAGAATGGGTGAAGTCATTCCTTATCATGCTGGTGTGAAATGGTGGTTTTTGTAGGTCTGACCCGTGCATTGAGGGACAGAGAAAAGCCTATGTTCCACACTAAACCCATGACAGGTTTGACCGTGTAGTTTAACATCATGCGGAAAGGACAGCTTCTGTGCAGTTTAACATCATGCGGTAAAGATGAAAAGCATTATTAAAGGACTTTGTGCAATTTAACATCATGCAGCGAGGATGGGGGGAATTTTTGCCGATGCTGTGCATTTTTAACGTCGTGCAGCGAGGACAAGGGGAATTTTTAAACGAGTGAAAATGCTTGTAGTTGGAGGAATTTCCCTGGATGATTAATTCTTGGTCTTTTCATCTTTATACCAAGCGGCCAAGATGTTCCGTGCAGTTTAACGTCATGCGGTAAGGACATAGTATCAAAGGCAGCTCTTGATCAGAATGTAACTGGGATCGAACATCTCAGCATACCCAAGATGTGGAGAGGGGTTGATTGGTGTAAATCGTGGTTCTGGGGCTTCTTGGATCAGGAGAAATGATATGGGCACTCTGAGGCTGGTAAGCATACGGAGCTAGGAAGAGTATCGCCTGAGGAAATATTACCTTTGGTAGATGGGCTAGGGGCTATCAATATACAGAGCTTCTAAGGGCATGGTATGAATAGTCATGAAAAGGTTTCCATGAGTCGATAACTTTCCACTTCCGATGGCTGTGAATGTTTATGAAGATCCGCGATTGTCCGGGCCACGAATTCTGTCATTTTCTAAGAAAATATCTGGACATGTCCAGCATATTCAGCCCTGGTTGCGGTTAAAGCTTAGAGTGCTCCCTGTGCTAATTTATCTTGCGCGTGGGGGTGTACCATTGCTCCATGTAGTTTAACGTCGTGCGGAAAGGACGAATTACTCTTAGTTTAGCGGTCATAGAGCTCAGACCATTGGGTGACTATTGCTGCAGTCACTCGAAGGATAACTGAGTTACCATGCTCTGATATACTCTGAACAGGGTGGGGGATGGAGGTTGTAAACTATAACTTCGAGGTTTCCCGGATCAGGATATATGGTGTAGGGGATCTAAGGATGGTAAGCGTACGTGGCTAGGAAGAGTAACACCGAGGAATTATTGCCTTTGGTAGATGGGCCAAGGGCTATTAATATGAAGATCTGCTGAGGGCATGGTAGGAATAGTCATGAAAAGGTGTCCCTAAGTCGATGACTTCCCACTTCTGATGGTCATGAATGATTATGAAAATCTAAGATTGCTCACAGTATAGAGTTCGGCACGTGGGGATAATGGTGTCCGAGCATACAAGAAACATCTTAACTGCAATTGTCTGTTGATTCAAAGTAGCCTAGCCCAGGCTTGATGTTTGTAAATGCAGGTCGTCAGGTGTACCACAAGCGGATACATAGGCTAACCGTGTAGGGATACCCTGGAAACGTTTGGATGTGAAAAGGGGGATGAACATGTAAACCATTATGCCATAAATGTATGGATCGAGAGATATGATATGGGGGATATGAGGCCGGTAAGCATACGGAGCTAGGAAGAGTATCGCTTGAGGAAATATTTCCTTTAGTAGACGGGCCAGGGGATATCAATATGCAGAGCCACTAAGGGCATGGTATGCATAGTCATGAAAAGGTGTCCCCAGGTCGATAACTTTCCACTTCCGATGGCCTTTAATGGTTATGAAGATCCTTAATTATCCAGGTCGTGGAGTCTGATGTATGGAGAGGATGAATCCAAATGTGCAAGTAGTATTTCTATCTCGTTTCACTATATATCTTGGGTGGGTCGCGATGAAGTCCGTGCAATTTTAACGTTGTGCGGTGAGAACGAAGTCCGTGCAGTTTTAACGTCGTGCGATGAGGACGAAGTCCATCCAGTTTTAACATCGTACGGTGAGAACAAAGTCCATACGGTTTTAACGTCGTGTTGTGAGGATGAATTCTGTGTAGTTTTAACATCGTGTGGTGAGAACGAAGTCCGTGTAGTTTTAACATCGTGCGGTGGGGACGAAGTCCGTGCAGTTTTAACGTCGTGCGGTGAGGATGAGGAATACACCCCGTGCAGATCTGGTCCGTACACAGGGGAAGAGGGTATTGGTTTTTTAAATATTCATTCGAGAATGGCTGGGCCAGGATGGGAAACCCTGACTTCACTACACATCCTGTGAGGGAAGGGATCAATCCATGCATAGTTCCCTGAAGGAGGTACACCCCGTGCAGGGTTAGTCTGTACACGGGGGAAAAGGGTATTTCTGACTTTCATTTTGGGACGGGTGAGCCAGGGTGAGGGACCCTAGAGTCACTATGTATCCTATGAGGTCAGGAATCAAGCCTCACATAGTTCTCTGAAGTTCGTGTAGTTTAACGTCATGCGGTGAGGACAAAGAATACACCCCATGTAGGTCTGGTCCATACATGAGGGGAGAGAGTATTTTTTAATGGCTGGGCCAGGATGGGGAACCCTGACGTCACTACATATCTTACAAGGGTCGGAATCAAGCCTTATGTAGTTCTCTGAAGTCTGTGCAGTTTAACGTCATGTGGTGAGGATGAAGAATACACCCCGTGCAGGTCTTGTCTATACACGGGGGGAGAGAGCATTTTTTGAATGGGTGGGCTAGGATGGGGAACCCTAGTGTCACTACGTATCCCATGAGGGCAGGAATCAAGCATCAGAAAGTTATCTTAAGTTCGTGCAGTTTAACGTCGTGTGGTGAGGACAAACAATACACCTCGTGCAGGTCTGGTCCACACACGGGGGGAGAGAGGATTTTTTTGAATGGATGGGCTAGGATGGGAAACCCTGGCGTCACTAAGTATCCCACGAGGGAAGGAATCAAGCCTCATGTAGTTATTTTGGGGAATACACCCCATGCGGGTCTGGTCCGTATGAGGGAAGGGGGTATTTTTGGCTTCATTTGTGGTGGATTGGCCAGGGTGTGGAATTCTAGCGTCACTACGTATCCTTTGATGGAAGGAATCAAGCCTCGCGTAGTTCTCTTAAAGATAATACACCCCATGCAGGATTAGTCCGTACACGGGGGAGAAGGGGCATTTTGTTTTTCTTTTATCCTTATCTGTGCATTTTAATGTCGTGCGGTAAGGACAAGGAATACACCTCATGCAGGGCTGGTACATACACGGGGGGAGAGGGCGTTTTTAACTTTTATTCGGGGAGGTTGGGCCAGGATGGGGAACCCTGGCGTTGCTATGTATCCTGTGAAGGCAGGAATCAAGCCATACGTAGTTCTCTGAAATAAGTACACCCCGTGTAGGGTTGGTTCGTACATGGGGGAAGGGAACATTTTTTTTAATTTTATTCCATTTGGGAGTGGCTTGGCCAAGATAGAGGATCCCGACATCGCTACGTATCCTGCGAGGGCAAGAATTAAGTCTTACATAGTTCTCTGAAATCCATGCAGTTTGACATCATGCGGTGAGGATGAAATACTCTTATTTTAGGGTCATAGAGTTTGGACCGTTGGGTGATTGAATGTTTAACATACTGCAGCTCGGACGATAACTACTTTTAGTTATGCCGGTGAGGACGAAATACTCTTAATTTAGGGTCATAGAGTTTGGACTGTTTGGTGCTTGGCAGTTTAACGTCCTGCAGCTCCGACGATAACTGCTTTTAGTTATGCCGGTGAGGATGAAATACTCTTAGTTTAGGGTCATAGAGTTCGTACTGTTGGGTTCTTGGTAGTTTAACTTCTTGCATCTCGGACGATAAATACTTTTAGTTATGCCGGTGAGGATGAAATACTCTTAGTTTAGGGTCATAGAGTTTGGACCGTTGGGTGATTGGCAGTTTAACGCCCGGCAGCTCGGACGACAACTACATTTAGTTACTATGCGAAATACTTCTTCAGGAATATTTCATTTTTAGGAGTGGTAGTGAACTTCCCATCCATGGAGATCAGGGAATATGCTCCGTTGGAGTAGACCTTGTGTATAACATATGGTCCCTCCCACTTGGGCTCCAGCTTTGGAGGTTTCTTTCTGGGTATCATTAGGGTCCGGAGGACAAATACCAATTCTCCTTCCAAGAAATACTGAAGGCGAACCTTTTTATTGAAGGCTCGTGCAATCCGGTTCTAATATACTTCTAGATGGTGCAATGTGTTCAACCACTTCTCATCTAACTATTCCAATTCACTTAGATGCTTTTCTGATTGCTCATCGTTGGATAATTGATCACAAACGGAAACGCGGAGCGAGGGTAATTGGAGCTCAATGGGTTGGACCGCGTGTGTTCCGTATACTAATGAGTATGGAGTATCCCAAGTAGTGGTGCAGATTGTGGTTCAATAAGCCCAAAATGTATGGAAAAGTTTATCCGACCATGACTTCTTGTCGTTGTCCACCATTTTCTGGAGAATGTTGGAAAGGGTCTTGTTGAAAGCCTCTATCTATCCGTTGGCCCATGCATGGTAGTGGGATGAGTGGTTATACATGATTCCATATTCTTGGTATAGTTTCTCCAATTTCGTAGAACAAAAGTTAGTGTCGTTATCCGTCAGTACGGTATGAGGGACACCAAATCTGGTAATGATATTGGTTTTCAAAAAGCGGAAAATGTTTCTTGCCCCGACATCCTTGAGGGGTATAGCTTCTACCCATTTGGAAAAGAATTCGGTTGATGTTAGGATATAATTAAATTGTTTTGTCGTGGCGGGAGGATATGAAGTTGGCATGAATTTGGCATGATTGGAATTTTGCGTTAAATATCTCACAAACTCGTGCCACTATGGGAAAATAGTACCCAAGTCATCGAACCTGATGGGAAAGCTTGGAACCCGGCTGATGTGCCCCACATACTCCAGCATGTACCTCTGTCATGACGGAAACAGTTTCTTCTCCATCAATGCATCGAAGGAGGATTCCATCGAGGCCTCATTTGTAGAGGACCTCTTTCTGACCCGCGCCAACATATAGGACAAAGTTGATTTCCCTTCTCCATATTTGCTCTCGTTCAGCCCTATCTGATGGAAGTTCTCCCCGTTGAAGGTAGTTTTCAATGGGGGTCATCCAGCCGATGGCAGGAGCATATGGATCTGGGCCAGGACTGACTTCGTTGATTTCCTCTGTCTTAGTATGGACAAATGGCAAGACCATTCGATGATGAGCAGTGCTGATAACTATTTCATCCCGATCTGGGTCAGCTAGGGTTGTGGCCGCATTAGCTAATGTGTCAGCCAGAGTATTCTGAGAGTGGGGAATATAGGTCAATGTTGGTTTTATGGAGAATCCCACCATTAACCCTTGGACATGGTCAAATAGGGGGAATCAGCTCCTCCTTTTTAATATTATAGTCACCATTGACTTTCTTGATGACCAGTTCTGAGTTACCTTTTTCCTTAAGGTGTCATACTTGTGCCTGGAGTGCGAGCTCCAGGCCTGCAATGAGGGCTTGATACTCCACTTCATTATCCGTACATCCTTCTGACAGAAGGAAGGAATATGGTCAGACTGCCTTTTACGGGGACATAAGTATTATCCCCAAACCCACCTTGTTAAATTTGGGATCTTCCATCCTCTTCCCGGTTGGGCTTCGGGATGCGTCGTCAAAGTACATTTCCCATTATAGGAACTCCTCTTGAACCGATAATATGTCTTCATCAGGTAGCTCAGCATCCGGTGCAGTGGTCCCCATTGAAGGGTGCTCCGCTAGAAAATCTGTTAATGCCTGGTCCTTGGCGGATTTCTGAGGCACAAACCGGACGTAGAACTGTTGTAGGATGACTGCCCATCGGGACAGGCGCCCGGTCAGCATTGGGTGGCTGAGGATGTACTTGAGCGGGTTACTACATGAGACCAAATGGACTTCATGATGCTGCAGATAATTCCGAAACTTTTCAACTGCGAATACCAAGGGAAAACAACTCTTCTCGATGTTTGAGTATCGAGTTTCAGCATCAATCATGGTTTAATTGAGGTAATAAAGACTATTTTCACTACCGACATCATTTTTCTACATGAAGAAGGCTCCCAATGACCGTACTAGGGATTCAACGTATAGGATGAGAGTCCTTCCTTAAACCAAGGGCATGAGCACCGGCAGACTTAAGAGGTATCTCTTTATGCTATCGAATGCCTCCTGGAAATCATCTGTCCATTGGTAGGTAACCCCCTTTTTCATTAACCTAGTGAAGGGAAAACATTTTCCCGCTAGGTTGGCTATGAACTACCTGATGTAGGCCAGGTTCCCTTGGAATGCTCTCAACTCAGTGAGATTGCGGGGAGGTGGCAGGCCGAGGATATCCTTTCTCTTTTCAGGGTCGACTTCGATGCCATGATGGCGTATGACGAAGCCAAGGAATTTCCTTGAGGTAACCCCAAAGGCGCATTTCAACGGTTCATTTTCAGGCTATGCTGTCGAATTTTGTTGAAGAAAATCTCAAGGTCAGGTGATCTAAGCGATGTCCTGATTTAACCACCAAGTCATCTACGTAACATTTGAAGAATCTCCCAATGAATGGTTTAAAGATACGATGCATTGCACATTGATATGTGGCGCCAGCGTTCTTGATACCAAAGGGCATGACCCTGTAACAGAATATTCCTTGAGGGTCTCTAAAGGTAGTGGCTTCTTTATCTTCTTGGTCCATCCTAATTTTATTATACCCAGAATAACCGTCCATGAAGGAGATAGCCTCATTCTCGGACGTTGCGTCGATTAATAACTCGGTGATCGGGACCGAGAAATCATCTTTCAAGAAATGTGGATTGAGATCTATGAAATCAATGCAGACACGGATTTTTCCATTCTTTTTCTTGACAGGGATGATGTTGGACAACTAGATGGGGTATTGGACCTCCCGAAATGAAGCCCGCTTTAATAAGCTTATCGACTTCAGCCTCTATTTTGGCAGCATGTGAGGGGTGTGTCCTTCTAGAGGCTTGTTTATAGCCCCGATTGTCTTTTGGAAGACCCAGGTGGTGTGTTGCCACTTCGGGATCGAGTCCTGGAATTTTCGTGTAATTCCAGGCAAAGACATCTCGATGATTCCTTAAGAAAGTGGTATATACCTCGTGCTCCTCGGGGGGCATGGCTGCACTAACAAGAGTGGGCCTCGGGTCTTCCTCGGTACATAGGTTTATTTCCCTGATCTCATCCACCATGGTGGAGAAACCTTCCTCAAATGTGGGAGGTGAATCCCTGAGATTGTCCTCCTCTTCTTCTCCCAAATTCTCATATTCTTGGTCAGGCGAGGGGAGAGCTCTTGACTCGGGCTCCTGGGATTCCGGAGGCGAGGCATTGTGGGCGTCCTCGCTCAAGTATTTTCCCCCAAATTGAGGGTTGGAGGACGTTCCCACATTGTTAAACTCGGCCGTTATGGATGAATTCATGAGGTCAGTTGAGTGCATGTCCGAACTTGAACTCCTGCTCTCAACATGGTTGACAGGCAGTACGTAGTCTCTGCCAAGCTGTCTGAGGGGGTCATCAAGAACCATTTCCAGACCATTTGGAGTGGGGATCCAGTCAACACCATCGACCGAAGGCTTATTCTTCTTTTTCTCATAAAACACGGCGTCAATGTAGTGTGACTCAGAGATCTTGAAAGGGGCCTTGTCGGCGTGCAATGTCCCACTTTTTCGATTGATGCAATACTTAATACACTGGTGGTAGCATGAAGGAATGTCCATGTGCTTATGGAGCCATGTCTTTCCCAGTAGGGAATTTAATGTTGTGTTCTATCGGACCACTAGGAATTCTGAGTAGGCCAGAAGGTCACCAAAATGGGTCTTTAGCTTAATTTGTCCCATTGGATTCTGTTCACTCTTGTCGTAACTTAATAGAGTTGTGCCTGAGGGTACTAGGTCATTCTCATCATAGCCCAGCATACGGAGTGTTCTTAGGCGAAGAAGGTTAACTCCAGATCCGTTGTCAATAAATAATTTACAGACCTCAACATCATTTAGTGTGCCAGACACATATAGTGGTTTGATATGTCCTTGCATGATGACATCTTCGTCCTGATCGGTGAAGGAAATCACCATATTGCATTTAGTCGGGCCAGTCTCCGTTCGATAAATCTCGGTGGCAGCTACCTCGGCCTGAAACTCCGGGGGCCTGAGCAAGGATTCTATAAGTGCCTCCCTAAGGTCTTTTGACAAACTTAAGGCATCCAAGATCAATAGTTTGGATGGTACCGACACCATATTCTTAAGGATATCGTATTTCTACTTCAGCAGCTGACGCTTATCTGTTGGTGGGGGAGTCATAGCAGGTATCTTGTGAGTTGGAATACGTGGCGATGAGGGACCAGCTGCAGGGTTAGATTCCGATGATATCCCCACGTTCTGGGGACTCGGCCTGGCTGGTCTGTTTGTGCGCACTAGGTGTCTAGAAACTTGTTCCTCCTCTGATGGGTACCACAGAATGATGGGGGTACAATGGCTTCTTGTGGAGGTGGAAGGATATTCTTTCTTCTATTGAGTCCGTTGAAGGGCTCTCCCATGGGTTTCTGTGATATTAACAGTTTGGGACAGGTTAAAACCATAGGGTTGGTTTTGGCCGTGACTGTGTCTCCCCTGGTATCCCCTGATTTTGCGATTCCCCCTCCTGACCCTTTGCATCGGGAACTCGGGTTCATAGTCATACCCTTCGTCAGTAAATGATTCCCTTAGATGGATGATGTTTATGGAACCAAATATTGGCTCCTCATCCTCTGACGATTCAACCCAGTCAGTTGTCCTTGATGGTGCCATTTGGTGGGTCGGTGCCCGTGGCGCCAAGTTTGGGGGCATAAAATCCAACTGTGTCGGGGCTAACTTCAGCCTCGTTGCAGACTGATCCTCTTGCACTTGTTTCTCCCTTTTCTATTAAAACTGGATGATCGGCTCATGGAGGGTTGTGAGGCCAATATTGTCAGTTGTGCGGAATCATGGGCTATTGGCGGTGACACCGACTGCTGTAGTTGAGCTCCGAGTATTCCTTGGGCTTGATTGATAGTCTTCCGAGTCATCCAGTCATAAAACATCTTCCCCTTCTTACTGGTGACTTCCTACCACCCCTTCCCTTTATCGGAGTCGGTGGTAGAAATATATGCCACATGTGATGGGGGTGGTCCCAGCTCGACCTGCCTAGAGTCTACCATCCTTTGTAGGAGGTCATTGAAGACAAAGCGTTCCTGAATATTGTGCCCCAACATTTGATGGTAGGGACAGTAATCTATCAGGTCATCGTGGCTGACTTCTTTGGGTTTCCTTGGCTCTGGGAGGCATAGCAAGTATCAATTCACGGTGTAAATGAAGTAGCCATGGACTTGGTCCTCTCCGAAAAAGTATACTTTGTGTCTTTGTTCCTCGAACTGGTTCTGCTTTGATCCTCTCTGATCGTCCCGCTTAGGTGGAGGCAGCTGCTGATATATAGGGGGCCCTTGATGATTTTGTGGAGGCCTGAGTGGTGGAGCAGGCACAGGGGATGGATTGAGTGTGACAGAGGATGCTTCATCTCTATCTTCTCTCTTTGTAGGGGCCTGTGAGGCTATTCGGGACATCAGATGAGTCCACTGCATGGAGTCCTCAATTCTCTGGGCAATGGAAGAGAGATGGCGAAAGCCAGTGGTGCACTCCACTGATATGAGCAGTGTTCGCAGCTCATCTCAAAGATTATCGATGAATATGGAAAGCATATCATCTTGAGGCATTGTTCTATTCATAGAGTAGTTCAGACCTTTCCATCTAGCAATGAAATATGAGACCCTCTCATTCTCCCTCTGCTTGCAGTTCATGAGGTCGCTGATAGCTTTTTTAGGCAGTGTTGAGCTGAAGTGGAATAGGAACTGCTTCCAAAGGTCTTCCTATCTCTTTATGGACTGATCTGGTAGACTCATATACCAGACGAAGGTAGATCCTTTCAAGGTCCATACGAAGCATCTGAGTTTCACTACTTATTGTTGTTTCGGAGTTCCCATCATAAGGTCTCAATAAGATGCGTAGTGCATAAAATGTTGTTCTGGATCACCTGATCCATTGAAAATATGGAATACATGGCTCCTGAAATTGGGTGGAGGTGGTGTGTTGCTCACCCAATCTAGGTAGGGATTCCTCTCTGGCTGTATTGGAGCACGTCGACCTTCCATCACTTCCAATCGAGCTGTTAGTGCCTCGATGGTGTTGGTGAGACCCTGGTTTACATCTTGTTGGGCCTAGTCCTGGACAGGTGTATCCTGAGGCATTGCTTGAGGATCCAGCTTGGTTCGCACTAGTGTTGCATGTGCCTTTTATGAAACCTTCGGAGGGTTCAGACGTACTCACTCTAGTTTCTTCCTGAGTGGAGGGAAGTCTTGGTAATCATTCGGATCCACATTTAGTTATTTGGACGGTTCAGGGGCCTCATTGGGCAGGAACCCTGACCGTGCTTCGTTTTTCGGGGCAAACCTTGGTCTTTGAGGTGCACTTACTTGGAGTGAGAGGTGTAGTCCTTCTTGGGAAGCTCTTTCAATAAGACGGTTCCTCTGGAGTATCTCGGCGTTAAGCCACCTCAATTCTTTCATTTCCTCTTCCTATCGAGCAAACCTCTCTTTGAACGTAAGTGGCTCGTTTCTATCAAGAGAAGGTGGTGGGTTAAGGTTAACCGGTCCATTGTTCTTATCCTTATTGGGATCTCACAGGGTGAGCAGAGGAAGTTTATCTGAAGGGGAGGCCATATTTAGAGCGGCCCTCTGGTTCCAGGTGTGCACACCTGGTGGTTCATTGTGAGTCACAGCCTGACCAGAACCATCGTCTCCTGATCCATCCATATTTTCACCATATTAGGTGTTACCCTTGGGTTTAACCTCTATGGTGTTGATGGATGCATATCGCGGGGCAGAAAAGATATCATCTTCCAAATAGGAAGAGGATATCCCACGTCTTTTACTGGTCTTCCCTTTCATGTCTCGGGATCGCTTTTGGACTCCTTGTCGAAGGGTGACGTGGAGAGTTCTTTTATGCGACCTTACGGTACGCCTCCCTTTCGGATGGGATGATGATTTAAATGACGGGATAGGGAAAGAACCTCCTCTTCTGACTATCCTCCCTAGATGAGAGAATACTGATTCTTATGGGGAGGTTGTTCTTGAGGTGGGAAAAATGCCCCCAACCCTAAGGGCTGGGGTTGGCTCTGTTCTTCGGATGTTGAGTCTCTTCTCATTTATATTGGTCTTATGGGGGAATTTGTTGTTAAAAATGCCCCCAACCTTGTAGGTTGGGGTTGACCCAAGATTGCGGCAGTGGCTGCTACTATCGCGACCTGCCTGATCTCGCGTTCCCCCATACGGGAGTGAACCGGGTTTGGTGTCGAGTTCTTCTGTGAATCAATCCCTTCTGGGGAGGTAGGGAATGACCGCTGATTGGCCACTATTAGGCGAGGGGCCTGTTGTATGCTCTCAGTGGACTGATTCAGGAGTTCTTCAATGTCTTGTTCCCGTCGGTCTTGATGCTTCTGGGACTTACTCAAGTCCTGTCTCTATTGGGTGTGTGGTCTCTCCTGAGCAGGGACCCCACTCGATTTCTATCTCGAAATGATGACATTGCAAGACACCATGCCTAATGGGTTCTTCTGGATGGGGAGCGGAGTGAAATGCATAGCTCCATGTTCTCCCCATCCTCTGGTATGGACTCCCGTTGGGGCGTCACTAATAAGGCGACGCAACTGGTGCAGTGCATGGAGGCATGCTAACTAAGGGTTCCCTTTACACCTCTTAGGTCGCGATTGCTGCACCAAAGGAATAGCTTCTAGGTCAATGTGATGCAGGAGGTGTCCTATTTTCTTGACGTGGTTTACATACCCTTCGTAGGGTAGGAAGCTTGATTTCCACCGGTGGAGGGTTGTCCATATATTTTAGTGGATGTCGTTCACACATTCTTCCAACAAATTTCTGGGTATGTAGAATTGAGAGGTGACTGTGGGGCAAAACATAACTGGTATATCATCCCTGGCCAGTCGTTTCCTCAGGTGCAACATGTCGGCATACTCCTCCTCTAGTGATTCCTCTACTTGGTTAGCCCAACTGAGATGCTCATTGATATCATGGTCAGAGGCAATGGGGTAGGTAGGTATCAAATTCTCATGTGGGAGATCCTGAGGTGGTTCAGAAGATGAATGTGGCACCAGAATGTCTCCCGATTGAAGAAGGGTGTCGTTGGCGACTATCTGGGAATCTGACATGCTTGATCCTATCCTCCTGAGTGCCTCGGCATACGAGGGCTTATCTGTGCTTGATTCGATAGGGGGAGGACCTTCCTACCGATATGACATGTCATTGCGGGGAGGACCTTCGCAATGGCGGCTGCAATGGCGAGGACTACCATTATTTCTTGACGCCTCACTCCATAGAGGAATTTTGAAGTGCATACCCTGGGGAGGACATCCAAGGCATGTCGCATCAATGGGAGGACCTTCTGGCTGCGTAGCATTATTATGGGGAGGGCCTTCGCAACAAATAAAATCATGGTGAGGATTACCTTCATGGTTTGATATTCGATGTGCATCCTGGGGAGAAACTTCAAGACACACTTCGGCAAGGGGAGTACCTTCTTTTTTCTTGGGGCCACTGCGGGGAGGACCTTCACAATGGTGGTCGTGGTGGCGAGGACTACCATCACAAATGCTTTAATGGAGAGGACTACCATTACATCTTCCATAGGGAGAATATCTGCAGGGTACACCCTGGGGAGGGTCTTTAGAATGTACCACAACGAGGGGAGGGCCTTCTCGTTGCTTGACATCTCTACAGGGAGGACCTCCATTATCAGGGTGGCGAGGACTACCACCGTGATATGATGCCCGGCTGTGCAGAGTTTTGTTGCAACGTAACCCATGGGGAGGACCTTCAGGGAAGGCCTTGAAAAGGGGAGGGCCTTCTTGTCGTGATAAGACGTTACTGCGGGGAGGGCCTCTGCAGTTGCGACTATGATAGCGAGGACTACTATCATATTCTGTGGTCCCACTACATAGAGAGTGCTTGTAGTGTATACCTTGGGGAGGACCTTCAGGGTGGACCGCAACAAGTGTAGGACCTTCTTTCTTCTCGATCATCTAGTCACGCGGAGGGCTACCGTGACTCGCATCAAAAGAGAAGCTCTTGTGATCGATCATTATATGCCTATGGGGGAGGCCCCCGCAGTTGCTCTAGGGAGGACCTTCAGAGCTACTAGCAGTGACATTGTGTGGAGGACCTTCGCAACTGTTACTCCTACTCTCATAATATGTTAATGGGTGGGAAGGTTTCTGAGCCTTCGATATGTGCTTACCGGCATCGGGAACCCCAGCTTCCAGCAGAGCGGAGTCATGGACCCACTATTTATTTTTCAGCTGCCTTCAGTGTGTTCGGGGCACTTTCTTGTGGGCAGCGGGGACTGTCTGCTATTAACAATGGCCTTCACCTTTGGGTCCATGTCTAATTGGGTCTCATGATGATTTCGGGATACACTGACGAACATCTTGACTTTTATCAGAAATATATGCATGCTCTGGAGCATCCATTGTGATGGACGGTTGTCCCCCAGTTGGAACGAGTGAAGCTGCTCAATCTGGTTGCCCATATATCACGGAATATAGCCGACAACCCTCCTGGGCGGAAGTAGGGATGAAGATCTTCTCTGAGGCGGCTATCTCGTCTCTTATATGAGTCGCCTCAATTGGGGAGACGGGCTCACGAGCCCAAGTCCTTACTGTTTATGTTGATGCAATTACATTCTGGAAAGTCTGCAAGATATGATCTGGGATCGATACATGCTCCTCCATCATTTATAGGATATGCAGAGATACATCTTTGGCTGGAACAGGTATGAAGGCCAATTCCGGTATTGGAGTAGGAATATCCTGCTCTGGTCCTCCGGTGGTCAGTGGGTACTGGCAATTCTCCTATGTCGGGGTAGGTGAAATAATCTGCCCCTTGGGCTGGGATATGCCGGTTTATCTCTCCGTTTTCCGCCACATCAGGATGGAGGACTTTAATTTCATCTACAGGTAGTTTGCCCTGCATATGTTGGTTTCCCACCGTATTGAGTCGGTGGCCTTTGTTGGCAGGGAGACGTGCTCAACTATTAATTTCCGCCACATCTGGATGGCAGGCTTTGTTGATCGCCACCATGTCGAGATGTTAGGAGTCAAGAGCATCTGCTAGGAGCTGGTCCTGGAGGCATTGGGTCTCCACCACGTCAAGTTGGTGGGCTTCACGACCCTGGGTAGGGAGAGGTGTCTGCCGGGTAGGTGATGTCCTGTGTGAGTGACGGGCTTGATGGAGCACGGCGGGGATGTGCGCCTGCTCGTATGATGCCACCATGTCTGGATGGCGGGCTTTGGAGGAGCGAATAGATGTATGTGCCTATGTGTGATATGTCTCTATGCCTGGGCAGCGAAGCTCCTCCTTAGAGACAAGGGTGATGACCGGTCCATGGCTGTATGTTTGCCGGCCTCGTCGGGCGGTCTGAGAGGCAGGAGCTCAGGGAGTGTGGGCCTGGATCCTTAGGGTGACATCCTCCTTATCATGAGGATGTTGAGTCACATCATGATTGCGATGACTTCTTCCGATGGGGGTCTTGGAGAGGAACCTCCGTTCAGCGGGGATGAAGTCCTCAGCGTCGACCTCATCCGCCTCCCCAAGATAACGGAGGTACACATTGTCGTGTTTCATGGGTAAACTCCCAAAACGGTTTGAGATGGAAACAAGGGCCATATGGATCTACTTTTGTGGCCACTGCTGGGTAGGAAACCGGCGAGTCCTGGCGGATTGGAGGGCGTGCATGGCCGCCTCCATCGTCAGGAGATTACTGTTCACGTGGTACTCTCAGATCAATGCATCTGAGACCCAGCATTGAAGATGCTGAGTTGGTGATGGGGTCCTCCTTTGGTGAGGAAGTCTGGTCATTGCATTGTTGGAAGCACGCACCTGTGAGTTCCTTCGTGACACCATTGGATTGAAGGTAGTTTGGAGTGGTACCTGTAAAATATTTTCACAAATACAAATAGAGAACCCATCAAAGTAGCATCTCATGACCCCATGTGTAATTAATGACCTTGCTTGGCCCTCCATGTGAGTATAAAGGGAGTAATAGGGTGATATTAGGTTAAATCCGTCATGCTTGGTTAAAGATTCACGTCAGGTTCACAATTTTTTGTCTCACGGTGCATGATGGGATCGTGGGGGAGAAACGTGCGCTACCCGACGGTTTATTAGAGAAGATTGGGTCCTGTTTAATCACTCGTATTGGGTGCACCTATTTAACCTCAAAATGCCCAATGCTTCCATATCTATCATTATGTGGACCTTCTTTCCAAAGGCAGGCATTCGCTGGGTGGTTTGACCAGTGATGCTTAAGAACTCACATTGGTCGAGAGGATGGGAAGTCGGGCTCATCACACCCTTTTAGGGGGGGATTATTGCCTCTTCTGGGACTCTCTTATAGATTTAAGACGTATTCATATGTTTGCGAATATTTGGTTTATACCCAATCATATTATCCATGGATTTCTCCTGGTTGGCAATGGTCAGCTAGACTGCCTGCTCTGAGCATTCCTCATGTGCTGCTGGATCATCTTCACTTTCTTGGCCACTTCCTCTACTAATTCTGGCCCCATCAACATTCTTTCACAGACTTCATCCCAAAACCCTGGAGTCTGACACTGCTTCCCATAAAAAGCCTCAAAAGGTACCATCTGAATACTGGAATGAAAAGGTTATGATAAGAAAACTCAAAAAAAAAAGAATTACTATGATCCAAACTTCCTGGGTAGTCCATTGAACATTATCGAATCATATCCTGAAAAGTTTGAAGTATTCATCCTGAATTCCCATCTAATTGAGGATAAAAAAGCTATACTGAAATTTAATTTTGTGCCCAACAACTTCTGAAGTCCCTTCCAAAAGTTTGAAGTGAACCTGGGATCCTCATCAGTTACAATATAATGAGAAACTCCATGTAACCTGAAAAACTCCTTGAGGTACAATAGATAAATTTTATCTAATAACGTTTTATCTAGAATAGAATGAAAATGTGGAGATTTTGTCAGTCGATCAACAATAACCCAATTTTCCTTATTACCTTGATATGTCTTAGGTAGTCCACCAAAAAGTCCTTGGATAAATTCTCCCATTTCCACTCTAGCACTGGCAAAGGTTGAGGCATCCCCTTCGGTAACTGCCACTTTTCATTAACCTGTTGACATGTAAAACATTTAATGCTAAAATCAGTAATATCTCTTTTCATTCCATCCCACCAATAATATCCCCAATGGATTCTATACATCTTATTACTGCCAGGATAAACAGAGAATGGGGAACATTGAGCTTCACACAAGAAATCTTTATTCAACTGAGAATCACTAGGCACACACAACCTTTTTCCAAATCATAAAACATAATCTTTATCAAGGTTAAAGTCTGGATACTTACACATTGTAACCAATTATACCTTTTTCTGTAGCTCACTGTCTTCCTTCTGTTCTCTCTTAATTATGTCTGACAATGACGACTGCACTGAGACCTGAAACAAAATAGAGGTATTTCTTGCACCAACAACTTCTAAGCCAAAATTCATAAAATCATTAATCAAGGGATCCTATTCCAAATGCAACATGGTTAATGATGCATGATGTTTCTGACTCAAGGCATCCACCACTTTGTTTGCTCTTCTAGAATGGTAATTGATCATGCAATCATAATATTTTATCAGTTCAAGACATCTTCTCTACCTCATGTTTAATTCCTTCTCAGTGAATATAAACATCAGACCTTTATTGTTAGTATATATTTGACATTTGGCTCCATATAAATGATGCCTCCATATTTCCAATGGAAAAAACATAGCTTCCAACTTCAAATCATGTGTGGAATAATTTAACTCGTGAGGTTTTATTTGTCTTGAAGCACAAGCGATTAACTAATCATTCTTTATCAAAACACAACCATGTACCTTCAAAGAAGCATCACTGTAGATGACAAACTCACCATTTCGGGAAGGCATGGAAATAAATGGAGCATTCACCAATCTCTTCTTTAGTTCCTGAAAACAAACATCACATTCTTTTTCCCAAACAATTTTAAACCATTTCCATGTAAACATAGTAATCGGGCAAGATAACTGAGAAATGTTTTTTACAAAACATCTGTAATAACCTACTAATCCATGAAAACTACGAATCGCTATAACATTTGTGGGTCTTGTCCATTCATCAACCACTTTTTGTTTGGGAAGGATCAATTGTTATTCCATCTTTATTTACAATGTTTTTAAGAAAAGAAATTTGTGGTAACCAAAAATCACCCTTGATGAATTTTCCATACAGTTTCTTTTCTTTTAAGGTTTGTAAAACAACCCATATATGTTTTTCATGCTCTTCATTTTTTTTAAAAATACCAGAATGTCATCAATAAATAAAACCACAAACTTATCCAAGAACTCATGAAATACTTTATTCATAAGATTCATGAATAGAGCAGGTGCATTAGTTCATCCAAACGGCATAAAAACAAATTCATAATGCCCATATCTAGTATGAAAGGCTGTTTTTTGGGATGTCATCCTCCTTCACCTTCTGCTCATGGTATCAAGATCTCATGTCAATCTTGGAAATGTATTGAGCTCCCCAGATCATATCAAAAAGTCATCAATATGGGGAAAAGGAAACATGTTTTTAGTAGTGATGTTATTAAAAGCTCTATAATGAATGCAAAGTCTCATGGAACCATATTTCATTTTAACAAACAAAATAGGTGCTCTCCATGGTGAAGTGCTAGGATGAATGAAGCCTTTATCAAGAAAATCCTTCAACATATTTTTCAATTCAAGAAGTTCTATTTGAGCCATATGATATGGGGGTTTTTAAATTGTCTTGAAATTATGAACTAAGTCAATTGAGAATTTTATTTCCCAATCAGGTATGACACCGGGTAACTCATTAGGAAAATCATCAAGGTATTCATTTACAACTAGCACATCATTAATCTGAATAGTTTTATTATTTTCAACAATATGACCAATATAACCTTCATTTCCATCTTTCAATAGTTTCTCAGCTTCCTGATATGTTATCAACTGTATGGGTTCATTCTTGTATACAAACTGAAACTCTTTCTGAAAAACAACTTCTTTATCTCTACAATAAATATCAGCATGATGAACAGAGAGCAATTCCTTTCCCTAAATCACATCAAAATTGACTGAGGGTAAAAAAACAAGGATTTCAGGTAATGTCTTTCCAAAATAAAAATAAAAAGATTCTTATAATTTATCTATGCTATAATATTTTCCTCTAGTGTTTTAACAACAAGTTCAGGTCTCATTTGTTGATGTTATATTTCCAATTTACCAGAAAAATTCGCAGAGATGAAGGAATGAGTAGACCCCATATCAAAAAAACTTTAGAAAAATATGTGTGAACAAACAAAGTACCTGATATGACTTCATTGGATGGATGGACATCTACTGACGTAGTCACAAAGGATCTCACTACACCTTTCTGCCTATAGTCTGGCTTCTTTTCATCATTCAAATCTCTCTTTGGGCAGGTATATGCATAGTGACCCATCTCACCACATTTATATCACTTTAAAGTTTTCTTATCATGATTATTCTTTGGAGAATTTTTATTACAATCTAGGTCCATATGTCCAAAATTACCACATTTAAAACACTTCCCGGTTTTGCTAAGACATTCCCAAGGGTGTTTCCTTCCAAACATTTCCCAAACAAGAAACTGGATTTTCTTACCAGTAGATTTCTTTGGTTTATTCTTACCCATAACTTGCCATCAATACCTCTTCTTATCATTATTTACAAAATGAATATGATCATCAAAAAACTCCATCTCTACCCTCTCATCACATCAGAAATGTTTCTCCAAACTTTTGAATTCACAAGAGGCCAACACCCTTTGATACCATGGATTCAGTCCTAAGTTAAAGCGGTTGATTTTTCTATCAAGATCCAGAATAATATATGAAGCATACCTCACCAGTCAGGTGAAGTTCTCTTCATACATAACCATTGAATCCTCATCCTTTTTCTTCAATTCAAGGAATTACATCTCCATCCTAAGTCGCACCACCTTAGGAAGATATTTTTCATGATAAAGAATTTTAAATTCATCCCACTCTAAGGCATCAAAATCCTATCCACCAATGATATTACTTACCACTGACCACCGCTGATCAGATTCCCCTTCAAAACGATAAATGGTAAGACTTACCTTTTGATTGTCTGAACATCCCATAACATCGAATGTCTTTTCAAGTACTTTTATCCATCATTCAACTGCTACTGGGTTAGAAGATCCATTGAAGGAAGGAGGGTGTTGTCTCATAAAATGTTCCACTATTTCCAGGTTCCATTGTGGTACCTCTATTTATTCTTATTCAGGGATTCGACGACCATTTATTGCCTGCGTTATCTGATCCATTATTATCCCAAACTACTCGGTTTCAATCCCTACCAATCCAGGCTGTATGTTCGGAAGGATATCATTCTGTCGGTGCCTCTCCTGTTCAGCATCCATGTTCTTTCTATGGACTTCCATTCTGAGAAAAAATATCTTAGATGAATAAACATGGAAATTTTAAAATGCTAAGTCATTTCAAATAAATAATATAGTAAAAAACATTTATCGTATTATTTTAACATCATCCAAACCCCTAAAGTTATCTAAATCAACCTCTGATACTAACTATAAGGACCCAACCTTATTACATACATAATATTAAATTTAGTCAGGAAAATACTTCCTCTTACATTGAGTATATTTTCAAGTATAGATATTTAGAGAATTGGGACATAATGCATTCATAACATTACAAATTTTTACAGAGTGGATACCATAAAAAACAGTTTCCATTTTTTTTGAAAAATATAAAACACTAAAACTTAAACTTGATTCCTTGAAAATTATTCAACATTTAACAAGGCTTACTTTATTGACTTACACATCCATTAACCTTTTAAAATCATTTAACATCTTGGGATTAGTAAAAAATCTCAATAAGGGATGAAAAATAAGGAAAGAGTACATTAGTCCATGAATACTCGTAACTTATGAAATCATTTTCAAAAGACCTGCTTTTCACCAATATATACTTAATTTGTGTCACATGATATTTACACAAGATCGAAAAAGAAAAGGAGAACCTAAATATAATAATAAAGGTATCTTGGGGAATTACTTACATCGTATTGTAACCCTCACGACTACCTTATAATATGTAACCCTCCCGACTACCTAAAACTTTTTGTAACCATCACAGTTACAGATGGAGTAACCATACGGCCTACCTCCAACATAAAAATACCCAATGAATTGGAGGGAAATATATGTCCCACCCCTCATAATAAAAAATTACCATGAACCAAAACATAATCATACAACATGAATAATTCCATAAAAACATTTCTTTGAAATTTCGTAAAACCGAATTTAAAAAGAGGATTTTAAAGGAAAAGCCCCTTACATAAAACCTATAATTGAAGTGAGACTTAATAGAGAGGATGTAATATGATTAAACACAGTAAATACACATAATTAAACATTATATAAATAAAAAACATCATAAAAACAACTTTAATAGCACCCAAATAACGATGAAGAAGGTTAACTCAAAGAATGGAAATCAAGTTAAGAATTCCCTTACCTCAGGTTTTCCTTACTTCAAACTTGTTTAAACTTCCTGCATAATGGTTAAAAGAGTGTTATTAGTGTTTTAAAGAAATATTTTCATGTTTATAACATATTATATATTAATTTCATAACATCATTTCACCCTTTACTTGTTAGTATTCTGCTTCTTGCACCGTTTTTTGGGTGAGTTCTTTAAATGATTTCCAAGATTGGTTCACGATGGATGTTCTTATCAAATCAAAGTGATAATACAGAATAAGAAGGGTGTTGTATTTAAATATATCCAGTAACATAAATTATAAAATTTATCATTTTGAATTCTTACATGAGGATTATTCATAAGTTAAAACATTAAGGATGTTCGTTAAGATCATTTTAGTGGTTCTATTAAAATAACGACCTCATTTTGATTTATGAATTTAAAACTTGTGTTCAAAAAAACTATAGAACAATAGACGAGACATAATACATATATTATAACCTATTTAAACCATTAATTTTTTTTTCATTACCAGACATGAATGAATTAATTGAAATTGAAATCACATCTTCCACGATTTCGGTAATTCGACACATCGCAGACAATGTTTTTATTCCTTGAATAAGTGGGAGAGAAGAAGAATAGTGATGATGAATTTTTCATGAACATGAGAACATACAGAATATAAATAATTCTGGAGATTTTATGCCTCTTGGATAAGAATATGTGAGTAAAGAATAAGAAGTAATCTAGAAATAAAATAAATCTTGATAAATTTCTCATGAAAATTCGGCAGCCTAACGACGTCACTTAAAATATCATAAAAATAGTTTGATGAGAAAAGGGGATATATCATAAATATTAAATAATATGGAATCTAAGGGGGGTATGTAATGAAATATCCCAACATAATCCAAAGTTAAAGGAATATAATAACATTAAATGAATGAAAATAGTGAAAATAAAAGATGATGTTTACCTCTTGATCTCTTCTCCTTGAGATCCTTCTTAAGGGCTTTGATTTTGGTATTTTGGGGAGACCAGAAGCTCTAGGACATGAGGAAGAGCCTTTGGAAGAGTATTGGTTAGAACATAGTCATGGATCAAGGCTTGATAGGTTTTGTAAGAAGAGGGGAGTGAGGGTGGTATTTATAGAGGAAGAGAGGGGGTATTTTTCATTATTTTAATCATTATTATAATATTGTTTTGCCAATATTATGAATAGTCTTAGTTCATGTGACCTAAAATAGTAATAATGGAATGTGAGTTCGAACCAAGTGGCCTTAAATCACTTATGATTTCATAAATAGTGTATTTTACAGATAATTTGATTATACGGTATTTTATCATATTTCACTATTCATCAAAAAATCAGGAATTTCAGAAAAATCCCAAAAATTTACCCTAACAATTTTTTGAAGCCTAGAATTCATAAATGAAGTCCATTTTTTGAAAATAATTTTCTAAATATTATTAATTTAATTTTAATATAAAATCATACTTAATTAAAAAATTAACAATTCTAATTCTTTTACGACATCTATATCACGGTGAAAAGTTATCCAAGATGTTGTTATCCTAAATCCTTAAGAAGATAAAATAATAATAAAATGTACTATTCATTATGGAAATATTACTTTTCATATTACTATTCATAAGGGTATGTTACTATTCACAAAAAACAAGTTGTTTTATCAGACTCTAAATAGCTTACTGAACATAATTGTACATGACGGTTTCTTGAAATTTAAAACATAGAAGTAGAAAAATTATTTTTAAAGTCCAGTTATAAATATCTAATTAAAAAACAATTCATGCATTTCAATTTATTTTTAGAAAAACTTGGGGTGTCACACAACATCCTCAAGAAGTCCTTAAAAGAATGAAGATAAAAAAATTAAAGTTGTCCATTATCCATTAAATATATTCTTCTAAGTAAATTTCCAAAATTTGTCATATAAATGGGTAAGCCCATATTCAACATGTTTCATAACGTATGGTGTCATCAATGACACCAACATGCAAATCCTGATTCATCTATCCATCATATGAATCAATTTATGCGACATCATTTTGTTCTGGCTGCTCCATATCACATCATCCTTCCTTGGCTCAAAACACATCGCATAACGAAGTTAATATCTAGAGTATATCACAAGGAAGAAAAAAACAAAGTCTATTTGAAAATCAAGACCCTAAAAATTGCTTCCAAACATTAAAAATTGGCCTCTCACTGCTATAATAACATGTCACTTATCCTTCTCATGAAAATTGGAAACTCGGGACCTAATAATTACCATTATAAAAAAATAGGTTCTTATTACAGTATAAATTAACTTGTTAATTATTCATAGGTTCCAATAATGGGAACCTTTAGGAGTTATCTATAATATTTGATCCAAAGTTAATCATGATCTTATCATCAATTATGGTTCCAAAAAACATTTATTTGTATCAATCCCATTTAAAAATTCCATTTTAAATTAAAATCAACAAGTATTTCCATAATTCACATTATTTATCAATTCCATTGGAATTGATAAATATATTTAATTATGCATGGTAAGTTCATGAATTAGATTATCCACAAATTATTTTAAACATGAGATTCATTGAAAAATTCATCTTCTTTAATTCATAATCCAACTAATAAATTTCTTCTGGATTTAAATTATTTGACATTTTCCAAAAATTAATGTAAGATAATACATAGAATAACAAGACATGATAACAAGAATAAATTTGATAGGACAATAATTGGAAAATAATGAGGAAAACAACATTCAAGTAGAATTAAATAATATGTGATTTCTACAACTTACTGTTTTTTAATATTGACCAATAATTGTATGTTTAAATCCATTTCCATCAAATGGGATAAAATATGAAATCATTTCAGTTGAAAATAATTAAATCATAGAATCAAATAACCCCCAATAAAATTTTTTTAATGTTCATTGCATAATAATGGGCCAATTTAATAGAAGGTATTCCATAATTGCTAAAAATAGTTCAACTAGATGTGTGGGTTCAAAGATAAAATAAATAGGTTTTAAGAAAACCCAATTCTATATAACATATAATGTCAAACTGCATAGCTAAATTTCATGGTGTGAAACCCTTTCATATCAATTAAATATAAAATTTTTAGTTCCACCCAATTTTTTCCATTATTTCCATTCAGTCCCATTTTATTTCAAAACCTAAAGAACTATATGAATCGGCCTCACGCATGCCTTGAACCACACATTCAAGATGAGAACCTCTTACATGTCTTAAATTATCCATACATCCAATTTTTCCATAGCCAACACCTCCACTACCTCTCTAGGACCCCTCACAGTACCTAGGACTTCTAAAACACATCAAGGGTTAGACTAGATATATATTGTCCCTTTCATAATTTCCCCTTATATTACAAATCGTGAAATATATACCTTTATCCAAATGTTAATTTTGGATAACTAGATAGACTATTAGAGTAGTATTTTATATATATATATAAATTGAATAATTAGGTTTAAAATCCAATAATATTTTCTACGTGTGATGGGTTGTTTGATGATTCACCTCTATATGACTTTTGATAGTGTTCATGTTTGATCATTGTAGTGATTCTGGGTTCATTGTCCACCTAGAGGAACAATAACCATGTGGATCCCACGAATCTTTAATATATACATGGTTGGTATCTCTGATTCAATTTTATGGGATCATAACACTCTACATAGAGTTCGTATCCCCCTTTAATAGAGATTTGGTGGCTTCTGGTACATCCACTAAAGTTGATATCCCCATGATCATTGTTTTACTATGGATGAGGATTGAGTTCCTAAATAATGATTTGATGTGGTTAAATTGATTTATTGGTGTTGAAATTTTTAACATTCATTGATGATATGGTATTAATGGATCGGTTGATATAGTATTTTTCTCATTTGGATAGTATGCTCCAGTGATGAGAAGTATCCACTCCGTGGTTTCTTGTTGGGATGTGGATTGTTGGGTGGCTATGTAATATGGGAATATTAAAGAATAATTACAATATAATTAATCTTTATTGTACTTTGAGATGTGATGTGTAGCTAAATATTAACCTTATATTTCATAAACCCCATACTACTCTGATAATATTTTGTTAAACGTGATATTGTGTCCTTCAAATACGAGATATGTGATCATTTGGACATCAATGTGTTTACCTAACCTTAATAGATATTGAGCATATTTTTTATTGATCATGGATATTATTATTGTTATTGTATAGTGTTGATATAATGTAGAAAACATGATGTTCTAGTCTATACTTATTGTCTTCAAAGTATACCCTTCATATACTAATATATTTTTATATTATGGTTTTTTGGTTTCTTATGAGTGTATTTATAATCAATTCTGAATATGCCTTTTTCCCACAAGTTTTGTGTATTTATTTACAATTTATAAGTACAGAGATGGATTTTGTGGGTGTGGAGTTATTGTGGATTGTTCGAAACTGAATCATGGTGATAGTTGTTGACACATAACACATAATAGGGATTTGTGATTTTGGTCTAGACTATTGAAGATTGAGAGTGATATGGGAGTAAATATGGTGTAGTGAATATTATAATTTCCTTTATTCACATATACATTATATATATATTGTTTCTTTTAATCATTCATTTTTGGATGTATTTCTGTTCAGTCTCTCATGCATGCATTTTATACTATTACATTGATTATAAATATTTATATCCAGGTCATATTTTTTTAAAATTTTTATTGGAGATATAAGGCCCAGCCTTAAACCTTACATAATATTGAATTAAATGAATAATTCACATTGAGGATCTATTCATGGTTTAGAGTTTTATAGAATTAGGACATAACTATTACATCTCAAATGATAACAAAGTAGACACTTCTACTAAGTTTCCATAAAATAAAAACTCTTAAAAAGAAACATGTTTAGTTCCATTTTTTAGATACCATGAATTTCCCTTGATCCCATCCTTGACCCTATTCCACATTATGTCCTGTAAAAAACATTTCAAAAAAAACTTGGGGTGAGCATAAAAAGCTCAGTAAGGGATACACAAAGAAAGAAAACTGTTAGTTTTTCAAAACAACAAGTAAACCATGTATACTTTATCAAAGTAATAATTTTTCACCTTTATGAAGTAGTAAAAAACTCTTCAATGAATAAAATATCATTACTTACCCTTTTGTAACCAAAAGATTACCATAAAACCCATATAAATAACACATAACATAAAAAGGTAACTTGGGACATAAACATACTTAAATGGAATAACCATACGGTCGACTTCCACACATACTGAATGGAATAGCCATATGGCCGACTTCCATACCCAATGCATTGGAGGTTATAACGTAACCACCCATTCTGGTATTCACGGCACCACCCGTTATATGGTTTATCACGTAACCACCTGTCAAATGTCCAAGTACCATTATAAAATCATAACACATAAAATAGTTATAAAGGAAAGAAAACATTTCCACATTTCAAGCACAATATATCACTTAAATATATTGACATAACAAATCAATTATCAAAACCATTTTCATTACCAAAATACATAAAAGATTATATAGTATTTATTTACTTTTAAAAAAATATAACGGCTTGTTGAGGAAGCCAAAGATCAAATAATACTCGCGACGGTGGAAAGGTCGTTGTCACCGCGTACGTTAAAAGAAACATACTTTTTGTCGTTTAGTAAAATGATTCGTATAAAAAAGATTAGTTTTGAATAAAAGTAAAATTCAAAGGGGTTTATACACTGTATAAATAAAGTTGTGTATAAACAAAATATGCCTCAATGAAAAGAGATTGAGACGAAGTCCCTTACAAAGACGGTATCCTTAGATTAAGGATAAATCAATTACATAATTATGTGTTACAAATGAATACACCAAATATAAGTGGATATTAAGTGTAAAACAATCAGAGTTCATTCACACATATTCATAGAAAGACATATTCAAGGAGTACAAGTTTACCCCAAAGAATCAAAATTGGGTTAAGAAGTTCCCTTGCAAAAATTTGACAGCCTAACGACGTCACTTCAAAATTCAGAAAATGAGTTGATGAGAGATAAAAAATGGTATCTCATCACTTGGAAATAAAATTTACATAAATAAGAATATAGAAAAACATATCCCAACATAATATTATGTTAATTAAAAGACATAACAATATAAGTATTTTAGAAAGAGGAGGGTGAAAGGTTCCCTTACCGACTTGGGTAACTTTCGAAACGTACTTCTCAGGGAAGAAGGGTCATACAATAAAGATGTAAATACCCATAAATGAAATTATACTACAAAAAGTGTATAATAATGGTAAGTACATACACCACTCAAAGGAAATAGTGGAAAACGTAGCATAAATGTCACAGGACTAAAAGTGAGATGAAAAATCCCTTACGAAAACTCGGCAGCCTAACAGCGCCACTTAAAACTTCAAAAAATGGATTGATGAGATCAAATAGGGTCTCTCATCATATTACAATAAAATTTACAGAAAGAGGAATATAAAAGAACATCCCCCATCATAAAAAATATGAGCTTAAAATAAGTGACATAAAGGAGAGTACTTAAAAAGAAAGAGAGAGGTTAGATCTCTTACGAAAATTCGGCAGCCTAACGGCGCCACTCAAAACGTCCAAAATGTATTGGTGAGAAGAAATAGGGTATCTCATCATATGAACATAAAAAATTACAGTAATAGTTATATAAAAGAACATCCCAATCATAGTAAATATGAGCTTAAAAGTAATGACATAAAGAGTGTACTTAAAAGGAAAGAGAGGGGTAGGATCCCTTACCTCAAGTCTGACTTGTCTTATTCATTTCATTATATTCCCGAATAATAAACTTTGGTCAATTTATAGATGCTTAAGGACCTCTTTTAAAGATTATTATTCAGTTCATATCACATATTATAATGTTATAATAATTGGTTAATAATGTGAGTTCATATCAGACGTTTTTGTCGATGTTTGGTACATGAGTCAAAAATGAATTTGTTTGAAAATGATTGTCCATGTAGTTATAAGTAAATCATCTCCAGAGTAGTATTAATGATTTAAATATCATATATATCCAGTAAATATTCATTTTATACTACTCCATAACATTTGTAGATAAAAATAAATGAAATGCACCGTTTATGGAGACGGTAGGCCGTATGTATGCATGAACGCTACTTTCATTTCTTTGTCATATTAATGGAATTAAATATAATTGAGATATATATATTATAATTCCAGTATAATATATATGTTATATAGGTCACATATGTTCATTAATTGCATTCTTTATACATTCCATGTATTGCATGAACGAGTCACATCACTTGAGGGGGCGGTAGTCCACACTTCCTCGTATGAAATTATCGCATTTGCACAACATGAAAAGCATAAAGGCATGTTTTAAATATAAAATTCAGAAGCATATAGAAAACATAAATACCATATATATCATATATAAAATATATTGACATCATAATGGCCACCATGAAAGGTGTTAATAGAATATTGAACAATCATCGTTTCGTGAGGCAGAAATTCGCCATCCATAGAAACAGTATGTTTCCTAACCATTAGACGAAGGTGTGTGTAAGTGTAGATCGAATCCTTAACATAATAACATCCTAGTATATTAAAGATACTGTTTTTTTTACAAAATAATGGAATAAAAATATTTTATAGGGATGGAGACGCCAAATAAACCAAAAGAATACAAGTGAAGACATTACCTTAAAATCGGGTAACTCTTCTTGATTTGAGCTCAAAGGCTTCCTTGTAAAGGATTCTGCCCAAAGGTGAGGATTCAATGATGAATAGAGGGATGTGGAGAGATTAAATGGAAAGGGGATGGCCGAGACAAAGTCTTGAGAGGTGTGTGTAAGGTGGTATAGGTGGGGGCCTTTTATAAGAGAAAAGGAGGGGCACTCTTGGAAAGTTAAGAAAAGATACTTTATTATAAAATGATTTTGGGATACAAAAGGTCCCACAATTATAAATTTAGAGGATGGGTTCTAAATACACCCATCCAATAGGTTTTTGAAAAGTGTAGGTCTTAGATTTTATATTATCGTTTCATTTTATTTAAATCATTAAATAATGAGGTAATCGCTGCATCATCATGATGTCAGAAATAAGTTAACATATTTAATGTCTAAAATTTATAAAAAAATACTATGATGTAGGAAATCTTTTTATCTCTACAATTACTATTTATAGTCAAAAATATGACTTGTATAACCCCATGTAAGAAATGTTTTAGTAAAAAAACTCATGTTTGTGACATTTTTATTTTAACTTTAAATAAAAAGTTATTTATGTCATTTTCCTACCAAAGTGGCTCCATGGGGTCCCCAAGTTGACCCATGGATTGTCTTGGTTGAACATGACACATACAATAAGGGTAGGACATGTGTCTAGGTCATTTCACATCATTAAAACATTATTTTTACCTTAAACTACACTAATTACCTCTAATCGCGATTAATAAACTTAAAAGGTACTATTCACCAAAAAAATTATTTTAATCCCATTGAACCACGTTTTACTTCTTAATGAAAACCATATATGTCAGATTTTTGAAATTCAAATAACAGAAGTGGTAAAGTTTCATTTAAACGAAAAATCAGTTTCTTTAACTACCACTTAGTGGTTTCACTATTCATCAAAAATTTATGTTTTTCAGAAAATTACCAAAAAATCACCCTAAGAAATATTTGGTATTACGAATTCAAAAATGATGTCCATTTTAAAAAATTCTAAACATATAAGTTGCATTAATTAATTTAATAATCAATTCCCGCTGTCAAAACAAATAGCATGTTTTTAAGAAACAATATCTATTAAAAGATTAATGCTAGTTTAAGTCCAATTTCAAAGTGAAATTAATTCCAATGACCAGTATTGGATTAAATGGTAAAAATATATTATAATTGGAATTTAAAACCAACTCAATAGATAATCTAATCATATAAATAAATTAGATTAAAAAGAGGTTTTGAATTAAAATACAACATTTTTTCACTATTCATTAAAAAAATGAACTTTATCGGAAAAATACCAAAAATTTACACAATGTAAATTTTGATGTCCCGATTCTAAAGAATAATTTTATTTGGTCCAATATAACATATGAAATTTTCAAAAAGTGGATTTAAAAAGCGTTCTCCATCGAAAGGTGGTTAATCGACCTTTTAAAGAATATTAGAATATATACGCTTAAAATTGGATTCATTCACATTTTAAACCTCTAAAATTTGTTAGATAAAAGTAAAAATTTGTGAAAAACATATATAATAATTTTGTAGTTAGTTCCGTTCATTCTCTCCATTACAATGGCTAGGCGTTAACTACCATTTAAAATAATATTATTTTATTATTATAGTGCAACGTAAGATTTCCAAGAAACTCGTTGCGTATTGGGCACGCCATCGAGCATAGCGTCCCCTTTAAATGAATATTAATATTTTATTCACAAATATGGATAAATATGAAAATGTCATATTCTTTATTTACCTGGGGTGTTACATCCTTCCCCCCTTTTGGGAATCGTGTCCTCGCAATTTTAAAATTGGGCTCGGAAACTTCATTGAAAGCCCTACATCGGAAAAGGAGTAAATTAAACTATCACTTTAAAAGAAAGAAAGGGAAGTACAATGGTCACCCTAGTTAACCCATACTAGGATTCCATGTATTAAAACATGGATATGGAAGAAAAAACAAAGGGTCATGTTCTGAGGGAGTGTGATAGAAAACATGTTTAGGAGAAAGTTAACCACCAGAAAACCACAAACATGTGATGGGTTAAACGGTATTGGATTCCCCAGTAGGAAAAGTTAATGGACAACTTTTTTTTGGTTACTTTTCATTGAGGAATTTATTTTTGAGCTTAACTAAAACATAAGGAAACATACTTACTTGTCATGTTGACTTTCAAATTTTACTATATTTCTTACACGAACTCATATTTTCTCCAAAAGATGAGTATTTAGGATGACTTGTTTATATTAAGAGAGCTATAATAAACTTCTAGAGAATCAACTAATCCACAAAAGAGAACTATATACTTCCCATGTCTTTAGAATTTAACCAAAACCAAAACCAAAAAGGTTAGTACAAGATCAGGTAATCCAGAAAAGGATAACCCTTTATAAAAAGAAAATCTACTCTTAATCTCGAAATTTTTTCCAACAAAACCCAATGTTCAACGAAGACCATTCGATAAACAATTTTTGCATAAAATTATTCAAAGTAAACCAAACTAATATTGAAACCCAAATATTTGAAGGATTTAATCACATAGTCCTCCAAGGTACAAAATAACACTTATCTCCAAATAACATCAGTTGGTCTTAAAGTATAATATTGAAAAGTAATTAAACTAATAACATATCCTCCATGATAGGTTAATAATTTCCATAGATAACCCAAAATCAACTTACTCTTAATTCATAAAATCTTTTAACTAAAAATAATTAGTCAAACTAACCATGGACTTCACGTAGTCAAGTGGTAGGCAATAAATACCAGTCACACTTTGGTTGTGGGTTCGATTCCCGCAGCTTTGTCTGACGCGATGGGTTGTCACACGGTCTGCGTGTTGTACTTTTTATAAAACTCCAAAAACAACCCTAAAATTTTTTAACCTCAATAGTTTCCTTATAAATCTCATTTTCATCCAAATTCCTTACAATCTCAACATCTTAATTCTTGAAGTCTTATTTCACCACCATAAGATATAATAAAACGATTCCCAAAATGAATAACAACATACCTTGATCATGGAGTCCACTCGGTTTCACCGTCATCTTATTCACGTAGGTTGAAGTCCCATGCATTACAATAATGATTTATAGATCCTTCAAAATCATTTGCTTCCTCCATCCAAATACACCTTGTACAACATGGTTCATATGGGTGTTCACAGAAAAACAGTTTTGGAAAATAATCATGTATGACATATAATTCCAAAACATCTGATAAAACATGATTTCTATAAAATAGTCGGACATAATTTGAGTTGAAACTTTCTATTATTGGTCCTTTTAAAATACCATAAGTATGTGCTGAGAGAAAATATTTTAAAAGAAAATATAAGTAGGTTGCGCAAGGGTCTCTTTCCTCAGCACCATTTTTAAAATCATAATATGCTTCAAATTCTTGTGATAAGGTAAAATATTTGAAAATACCTTGATAATATTTTCCTTTCTTGAAAATATGAGAATATTGTGAAAATAGTATTTATCTAAATACAACCCATGATTCACGATGATAACGAGGTATAGTGGAGGTGTTTGATATCTCAAACAACTGCTTTCAAGTGAGTTGTATGCTAGAAAAAGTTTCACAATCACCCGAACATGACTTTGCAATAATTATTGAAAGCATGTCATCAGGAAGAGATAGAAATGTCATTTGAGATCATTCTCCTTCCATTCGTAACTGAATTTACTTGACCTGAAAAAAGTTATAAAATAAGGATTTAACATAAATAATAGATATAGGGACTAACCATGTGTCTAACAAAAACTCCTAATCCCAAAAGTTGTCTAAACCGACCTCTGATACCAACTATAAGGCCCAACCTTAAACCTTACTTAATATTGAATTAAATGAATAATTCACATTGAGGATCTTTTCATGGTTTAGAGTTTTAGAGAATTAGGACATAACTATTATATCTCAAAAGATTACAAAGTAGACACTTCTACTAAGTTTCCATAAAATAAAAACTCTTAAAAAGAAACATGTTTAGTTCCATGTTTTAGATAGCATGACTTTCCCTTGATCCCATCCTTGACCCTATTCCACATTAATTCCTATGAAAAACATTTCAAAAAAAAAACTTGGGGTGAGCATAAAAATCTCAGTAGGGGATACACAAAGAATGAAAACTGTTAGTTTTTCAAAACAACAAGTAAACCATGTATACTTTATCAAAGTAATAATTTTTCACCTTTATGAAGTAGTAAAAAACTCTTCAAAGAATAAAAGATAATTAATTACCCTTTTGTAAAAAAAAGATTACCATAAAACCCATATAAAGAACACATAACATAAAAAGGTAACTTGGGACATAAACATACTGAAATGGAATAACCATACGGTCTACTTCCACACATACTTAATGGAATAGCCATACGGCCGACTTCCATACCCAATGCATTGGAGGTTATAACGTAACCACCCGTCCTGGTATTCACGACACCACCCGTCATAAGGTTTATCACGTAACCACCCGTCAAATTTCCAAGTACCATTATAAAATCATAACACATAAAACAGTTATAAAGGAATGAAAAAATTTCCACATTTCAAGAACAATATATCACTTAAATATATTGACATAAAAAATCCATTATCAAAACCATTTTAAATACCAAAATACATAAAATATTATATGGTATTTATTTACTTTTAAAAAAATATAACAGCTTTTTGAGGAATCCAAAGATCAAATAATACTCGCGGCGGCGGAAAGGACGTTGTCACCGCGTACATTAAAAGAAACATACTTTTTGTCGTTTAGTAAAATGATTCATATAAAAAAGATTCATTTTGAATAAAATTAAAATTCAAAGGGGTTTATACACTGTATAAAGAAAGTTGTGTATAAACAAAATATGCCTCAATGAAAAGATATTGAGACGAAGTCCCTTACAAAGCGGTATCCTTAGATTAAAGATAAATCAATTACATAACTATGTGTGAAAAATGAATACACCAAATATAAGTGGTTATTAAGTGTAAAATAATCAGAGTTCATTCACACATATTCATAGAACGACATATTCAAGGAGTACAAGTTTACCCCAAAGAATCAAAATTGTGTTAAGAAGTTCCCTTGCAAAAATTTGACAGCCTAACAGCGTCACTTCAAAATTCATAAAATGAGTTGATGAGAGATAAAAAATGGTATCTCATCACTTGGAAATAAAATTTACATAAATAACGATATAGAAGAACATATCCCAACATAATAGAATGTGAATTAAAAGACATAAAAAAAGAAGTCTTTTAGAAAGAGGAGGGTGAAAGGTTCCCTTACCGACTTGGGTAACTTTCGAAATGTACTCCCCATGGAAGAAGGGTCATACAATGAAGATGTAAATACCCATAAATGAAATTATACTAAAAAAAGTGTATAATAATGGGCAGTACATACAACACTCAAAGGAAATAGTGTCAAACGTAGCATAAATGTCACGGGACTAAAAGTGAGATGAAAAATCCCTTACGAAAACTCGGCAGCATAACGACGCCACTTAAAACTTCAAAAAATGGATTGATGAGATCAAATAGGGTCTATAATCATATTAAAATTAAAATATACAGAAAGAGGAATATAAAAGAAGATCCCCCATCATAACAAAGAGGATCTTAAAAGAAGTGACATAAAGGAGAGTACTTAAAAAGAAAGAGAGAGGTTAGATCTCTTACGAAAATTCGGCAGCCTAACGGCACCACTCAAAACTTCCAAAATGGATTGGTGATAGAAAATAGGGTCTGCCATCATATGAACATAAAAAATTATAGTAAGAGTTATATAAAATAACATCCCAATCATAATAAATATGAGCTTAAAATGAATGACATAAAAGAGTGTACTTAAAAAGAAAGAGAGGGGTAGGATCCCTTACCTCAAGTCTGACTTGTCTTGTTCATTTCTTTATATTTCTAAATAATAAACTTTGGTCAATTTATAATTTATTGAGGACCTATTTTAAATATTATTATTTAGTTCATATCACATATTATAATTTTATAATAATTGGTTAATAATGTGAGTTCATATCAGACGTTTTTGTCGATGTTTGGTACATGAGTAAAAAATGAACTTGTTTGAAAATGATTGTCCATGTAGTTATAAGTAAATAATCTCCAGAATAGTATTAATGATTTAAATATCATATATATCTAGTACATATTCATTTTATACTACTCCATAACATTTTTAGATAAAAAGAAATGAAATGCACCGTTCATGGAGACGGTAGGCCGTACGTACGCATGAACGCTACTTTGATTTCTTTGTCATATTAATGGAATTAAAAATAATTGATAGATATATATATATTATAATTAAAGTATAATATATATGTTATATAAGTCACATATTTTCATTAGTTTAATTCTTTATACATTCCATGTATTGCATGAACGAGTCACATCACTTGAGGGGGCGGTTGTCCACACTTCCTCGTATGAAATTATCGCATTTGCACAACATGAAAAGCATAAAGGAATGTGTTAAATATAAAATTCAGAAGCATATAGAAAACATAAATACCATATATATCATATATAAAATATAGTGACATCATAATTTCCACCATGAAAGGTGTTAAGAGAAGATTTAACAATCATCGTTTTGTGAGGCAGAAATTCACCATCCACAGAAATAGTATGTTCTTTAACCATTAGATGAAGGTGTGTGTAAGTGTATCTAAAATACTTCACATAACAACATAATAGTATATTGAAGATACTGGTTTTTTTACAAAATTAAGTAATAAAAAGAGTTTATAGGGTTGGAGAAGCCAAATAAAACAAAAGAACACAAGTGAAGACATTACCTTAAAATCGGGTAACTCATCTTGATTTGAGATCAAAGGCTTCCTTGGAAAGGATTCTGACCAAAGGTGAGGCTTAAATGATTAATATAGGGATGTGGAGAGATTAAATAAGCAGGGTTTGGCCGAGCCAAAGGCTTGAGAGGTGTGTGTAAGGTGGTAGAGGTGGGGGCCTTTTATAAGAGAAAAGGAGGGGCACTCTTGGAATGTTAAGAAAAGATACTTTATTATAAAATGATTTTCGGATAAAAAAGGTCCCCCAATTATAAATATAGAGGATGGATTCTAAATACACCCATAAAATAGGTTTTTGACAAGTTTGGGTCATAGATTTTACATTATCATTTCATTTTATTCAAATCGTTAAATAATGAGGTAATCGCTGCATCATCATGATGTCATAAATAAGTTAACTTATTTAATGTCTAAAAATTATAAAAAAATACTATGATGTAGGAAATTTTCTTATCTTTACATTGACTATTTATAGTAAAAAATATGACTTGTATAACCCCATGAAAAAATTGTTTTAGTAAAACAACTCATATTTGTGACATTTTTATTTTAACTTTAAATAAAAAGTTATTTATGCCATTTTCCTACCAAAGTGGCTCCTTGGGGTCCCCAAGTTGACCCATGGATTTTCTTGGTCGTCCATGACACATCCAATAAGGGTAGGACATGTGTCTAAGTCATTTCATATCATTAAAACATTATTTTTACTTTAAACTACACAAATTACCTCTAATCGCGATTAATAAAATTAAAAGTTACTATTCACCAAAAAAATTATTTTAATCCCATTGAACCACATTTTACTTGTTAATGACAAACATGTATGTTGTATTTTTGAAATTCAAATCACAGAAGTGGTAAAGTTTCATTTAAATGAAAAATCAGTTTCTTTAACTACCACTTAGTGGTTTCACTAATCATCAAAAATTGACGTTTTTCAGAAAATTACCAAAAATTCACCCTAAGCTATATTTGATATTTCGAATTCAAAAATGATGTCCATTTTAAAAAATTATAAACATATTAGTTGCATTAATTAATTTAATAATCAATTCCCGCTGTCAAAACAAATAGCGTGTTTTTAAGAAACAATATCTATTAAAAGATTGACGCTAGTTTAAGTCCGATTTCAAAGTGAAATTAATTCCAATGACCACTATTGGATTAAATGGTAAAAATATATTATAATTGGACTTTAAAACCAATTCAAAAGATAATATAATCATATAAATAAATTAGATTAAAAAGAGGTTTTGAATTGAAATACAACATTTTTTCACTATTCATTAAAAAATGAACTTTATCAGAAAAATACCAAAAAATTACACAATGTAAATTTTGATGCCCCGATTCTAAAGAATAATTTTATTTGGTCCAATATAACATATGAAATTTTCAAAAAGTGGATTTAAAAAGCGTTCGCCATCAAAAGGTGGTTAATCGACCTTTTAAAGAATATTAGAATATTTACGCTTAAAATTGGATTCATTCACATTTTAAACCTCTAACATTTATTGGATAAAAGTAGAAATATGTGACAAACATATATAATCATTTTGTAGTTAGTTCCTTTCATTCCCGCCATTACAACGGCTAGGCGTTAACTACCATTTAAAATAATATTATTTTATTATTAGAGTGCAACGTAAGATTCCCAAGAAACTCGTTGTTGCGTATTGGGCACGCCATCGAGCATAGCGTCCCCTTTAAAGTAATATTAATATTTTATTCACAAATATGGATAAATATGAAAATGTCATATTCTTTATTTACCTGGGGTGTTACAGGAGATGTGTTTTTTTCCTCCTTGTATATGCTAAGGATTCTTATATTATGAGATATTCATACTAGGTGCTTGTCCCTGGTGAGCTGGTCAGTGTCATGAATCATATGTTGTAGCATCTATGATGTTTCATATACAACTTTTGGATATTATATCGATTATTTCTATAGATAAGTGCTGATAATGAATGAGATTCTACGGCATGGTGTGCCCAAAAATAATTTTTGAAATATATTTTATATATATATATATATATAACATGTGCATGCAGTTTCTTAAAATATTTTAACAATACCCAAATCAGGGCCCGTATTAGAAATATCAGTGATCCGTTAAGTTCAATGCGTTTGTTTTACCCTAGGAATGAAATAACATTTATCGATGTGGGGAATGTATGATAAAGATGTTATGGGTGTGGAGTGAATAAAATAAATAAAATAAATTGATTTATTTTATTTTATTTGATGTAAAGAAAACCCCTAAAATTAAAAATTCTTATTATTTAAACACTGGTGATGGATAAATAATACAGGTTTGATAGGAATGAATAGAGAGGATCATTGGAGTATCTTAGAGAAAATAACTAGATCCAAACCAAATCAAGGATCATTGTTACATTAGAGTTCATGGATCATTCCTACTATTGAAATACAAGACCATTCATCATCAAAAATCTATCCCAACCCCTAGTACGATGTTTTTTCTGCAATTCCACCCCATTATTTTATCCCTGCTGAATGTGGATAAATTCAAAGAATAATAATTGAATCTTACATCAGTGGTGGAATTATTTGAATTTTTTTTCATTGATTTTTATCCCACTACACTCATATAAATCAATGATAATAGATTTATGGTTAATGTAAAAAGGATTAGGTTCATTCCTCATAAGTTATGGTTAATGGTTTTCTCCTATGTGTCATCACATGTTTATCGTGAGAATTTTCATTGGATTGTGGATTGATTATTAGCATGTAGTTTACTATTATTGGACAATTATTTGGTGTAATAGATAAATATCATCGGTGTAGATTGTGATTGAGGGTGAAATTGAGGAGAAATTATGATGCAGGATCAACATAGGTGTTTCCGAATTAATTTTTTGTATTCGTTCTGCCTTGATTCAACTATGAATCTACAATCTATGTTTATGGGTGTTTCTCAATCAGTTTTCTAGTCTGTATTCCTTATATATGATTATGGTAGTGTTGTTCAATATAGAATCAATAATCTTTGCTAATTCCAGTGATGGTGGCTACATTTGTTGAGAACATAGATCCCAAACTCGATTGTTCTGGAAAATCCCTATTTACAGAGGGTGTAATCAATCATTACAGACCATGTGAGACCCCATGGATACAGTGGTAGGGTTTTTTGTAGAGTGGTAAATATCACATGACGTGTGATGATTTTACATGATGTGTGATAGGTTCTCTTCATCTCAACATGTAACTCTGATATTGAATAAGATTTTGTATGACGAAGTATACAAACAACACCAGGTGTACAAGTGAAAGTCTCGGTGTACCTGGTATGGAACACATGTTGCTCCAATAGTGCACAATCATGGTTAGAATACATGGTTCAATTGTTAGGATGTCTTTGGATGTTGATTTCTATTCATAATGATTGCGAATATATATATTTACATTCCCTATGAGGCATCACCACATAGGAAGATTTGGCATTGGATGGACACAATGTGTTCATCCAATTTTATAATTAGTATACCCCCATTTGATGGTTTTTGTATACCTTTATTTTAATAATGTAGACTAGTATCTGTTGAGTGTGTTTTGTTGATCCATTATATTATGGATATAGTCAATATTTATATCCACATATTAGGATTGCGATCCCTTATCGAGGAAGATCCATTGATAGAGTTTGTTGTGTCCCTCTATGAGACTGTTGTGTGATACTCTATCAATTTTATAACCTAAGAGGTGTTTATGGAATCAGATTGGCCACCTTGAGTAGGGAACTAACACTAAATCTAGAACACCATATCATAAGGGTTCATGGTATAATCATCATATGATCACCTATGTAGCGGGTTGATCTAGATTTGGTTGGTGATATCCGGCATCGGTCCTCAGTGTTACCCATATTCATTGTATTAGGGAATTATAAGACCATTGATCCTTCAGTGGTGGGGGCCAATTCATCTTGACCTCTGCGACAAGTGTCCTTTAATATGGAATGGATCTTTGAGTGGATTATCTAAGGAAAAGAATTTATTCATGAGAAGTCCTCTAGATAGCTAGTTGGTTGTGACCTATAAAAGGCATGGTGTCCTTCTTGAATATATCTAGGTTTTTCATGCTATGAATTGATATCAATATCAATTATTTATACTAACTATACATGATGCTTAATTTTTAATATTTTTTCAATTTCCTATTTGTGATTATTATATTCACCCTTATATGGGTTGTAACCACACATGTCACGAGTTTTGTCATTGATGACATATTTTACGGTGTCCTGGGAGGATAAAGAGAATTTATAACATAGCATGAAGATGGATTAGGTATTTTTTTCTTGGTGTTGTTATTATATATAGTTCTTCTCCCTTATGAAAGGTTAGACTCACTATATTTTTTGGTTGGTCATGTACATGGATTCTTTTTTTCATTCGGTATTTTCCTGGCATACATTGATTGTAGGGTCATTGATGTATTCATGCATTTTTTTAGTTTTTTTCATTTCACGAATTTTTTGTCTTGGACATGTGTTTGTGTATATGTATATTAGGATAATGACTTCCAATTTTTTGATATTTCTACTCGGGAGCATATCACCTGGCACTATCCTATTAGTGGCATGCTTGGGTAGTCATAGTTTGCGTCCCATTGGGTCGAGTAATGGAAGAGTGGTATCAGAGGAATCATCTCTACCTTAGGACCAGATTCTATGATCTTGTTTTGGGGAAATTGTGTTATGTGTTTTTTTTGGATTTTTGGATAGGGAGTCAAGTGTTGGTGCAACGGCAGATATATCCATACATGAGCACTCTGATAAACTATATTTTGACTCTACACTTGTAGACATTATTTAGAGGGAAAACATTAGTACATTGATCATATAGGAAAGGATTGTGGATTCCATATCCTCTTTTATTCAGTTCCAAAAATTCAATCTTTAGCCAGGTAACATCTTTTTTATTTCAGGATTCCACTGCAAAGACAACCAGATTTTTTTTCACTATATGATCATTAAAATGATCCATTGAGAGATGTTTCTTCAGTAAAGGGGTGTGTACTAGAGATATCACCTCTGGGGGGTTTAATTAAAATCCCACCACATAATGAGCATAATATAGGAATTAATGTGATAGTTGAGGATACAGATAAGCTATGTTCATTGCATGAAATATATAGTAAGTGACCAATTGAGTTTTTGGGTGAGCCAGACCCCCAGATGTTTGAGGACTAGATAGAGGTAGTCACTCAGGTTTTCCTCCTCATGAGGATGACTGAAGATCATATTTGAGTAATTATAACAATTCTTCTTTAAGGATATGGTGTCAATGAATATGTTTAGTGACTAGGACATACGAAAAGACACAACTCTTCTTGTCAAACTTCACGCATCTCTTTGGGGAGTAGTTTTATCTAGAAAAATTGGAATCTGACCACATACATAAACCTTTTCATTTTTATATTAGAATATTTAATATCTCTGTGTATTAAATTAGGTTTAATGATGTAATTATATACACCATTGATATGGTATGGGATCCATTTTTATGAGAATGAATAATTGATCAGGTCTTACACCGTGATATCGGGTCTTCAATGATATTTCAATAAATACCATCAAATTCAAGGGTTCTTGAGAAGGTTTTTCTTGAAAATAATGGGTATATAGTGGGTGGTGGTTGTGGTAACCTATGAACAAAGACCAGGAAATTAGGTATCCAAAATAGTCTTAGGGATGTTAACATTTCATACACATCAGGATACATTTCTGGGATATAGGGTTAGTGGAACATGGCTATTGGGATGGCTCAAAATTGATGAGGGATATTGTTTTTCTCTTGTGATGGTTAGGGAAATATAGAAATGCATTGTCTTACCCGTCGTATAGTTAATCGGGATATGGTTTGGTTCCCACTGAGGTTGAGATAGAGGTATAAGTTGGGCGGTCAATAGGGAAATGGATGTAAAATATGGTCTAGTAGAGAATCAAATCATGGTTGGAGGATATACTTATTACCACCATCGGCTTCATGTTGTCCATACCTAGCTTAAGGAGTTATCGGTCCAGTATATGGAATGTTGCAGTCTATTGAAGGCTATGACCATGAGGCTTTAGGAATGATATAAAGATTGATCTGCGTTTTTTCTACCTTAGATGTAGTATTTATACATATTGGTTTGGGTCAATGATTCTTACCACTTCTCTAGTTCAAGTAAGAGAATTTCATGATGATCATTTTCTCAACCATTTCACTAGGAGAATCTAACATTTGGTGACTCGGTGATTTCCCAGTTCTTCAAATAGTGCGATATGATGAATAGTGGTGGGAGTTTTGTATGGGATATCTCTTTCATACTGAGGAGGACATATGGAATCAACTTATGTATGAACTTACAATCTATAGTTAATGAGAAAATTTAAAGTTGAATGTTAAGGATGCATCGATTTAGCAGTTATGAGATGATGTTTTTATTTTTTTGGGTAAAATGGAAAGCTTAGGAATGGTAGATGTGATCTATAATAAGAGAGTAAATCCGATTACTCACTGTTTGGCTTGCATAACGCTTGGATATGTTAATCCAATTGTATACATGTTCCATTCATTAGCGATGATGTATGTAGAAGTATTTCTCTAGGTCATTATAAGCTTACCTCCCCTTCATGAGCAAGATATATGCATTGAATTACACCCTAATATGACCCTAATATCTATTGCAACATATCAGATGGATCCCAGAGATCTTCATTTGATGAGGTTGTTATTAGAGGACTTGAAAGATGAGGGATTTTTAAGAACTTGTTTTTCACCATAGGAACCCCATGTTTTGTTTTCTATAATGTTGATTGTGTCTTGAGGTTTTATGTAGACTATCAGCTAAGAGGGTGTGATAGTTCTTGTAGATTTAACTCAGATCAGGATATCAGTATCTTTGATTATAGGATGAGAATATACCAAATAGTACATTAATATGTCACTATTGTCACTATAAGAATGTGGTGATGTCCTTCGGTGTGATGAATTCTATAGCAGTGTACATGGGACCCAACAATATGGTCTTTTAACCATTCATATAATAGTCTGTGGTGGTATTAATCAACATTATCATAGTGTATAATGAGTATGAATGTGAGAAGATGTGATACTTGAGGATGGTTCCAGAAACATGCTGAGGGAACCATTTTTATAGGAATATTTCAAAGGATTTGTTTTGGATTAAATATTTTCACATACTAGGACATGTCATCTCAATGGTAGGAATGGTAGTTGACCTGGATAAGGATGTGGTGGTCTTATCTTTGGGGCCACTCAAGTGTGTTACTAAGGTGAATTGTTTTATTGGGTTGGAAGGGTATTATCAGTGGTTTGTACCATATACCTCTAGAGTGGAATCAATATTGATTGATTTTAACTGAATGGGGAATTCGTTCATGTTTATGGAATGTTTCCAGTAGTGATTTTAGAAGTTGATATAGTGTTTGATAAGTGATCCCCTCTTGAAATTGGTATAGGAGGGTGTAGTGTACATAGCGTTCTGTTATGCATAAAGTACTATATTGGTTGTGTTATTATGAATAGGTAGGTGGTGATTGCATATGGTTCATGTTAGTTTCAAGAACATGCCCAGAACTATATGACCCATGATTATGACTTATTAATGATAGGTTTCTCACTAATTATGTGGTGACACTACCTTAGAAGGGATTAGTTTTTCATCTATTATAACTGTAATATTCACAATACTTTATTCTCTCATAAGGATCTTAAAATTAGATAGAGGTGATGTCTAGAGTTCCTACAAAACTATTACTTCAAAATTGTCTATACTCCTCATAAGGGAAATATGGTGATAGAAATTATCATTAGGAGATCTTGTTCTTAGATGTAGGGTGTGGAATAAGAGTAGTTATCCTCATAACATTTTTAAAAAGTGGACTATGATGATGATTTATATCTCTAGTCAAAAGTTGTCACCCCAATGCTTTTACAACATGTCTAGGATTCTAAACCTTGAGAAACTGAATTTGAGACCTCAAATACCTAAATATCTAGTAAATGTGCTCCTGATGGATATATTGATGGTGAGGAGAAAAAAAATAAATTCAAAGAGGATGGAATATTTTAACATAAATATTGTGGTATGGCTTGATATTGGAAAATCATACATACCATTTATATGTACATCTTGGTGATGTAAACATGTACTGAGACCTCTTACATATGTTTTGGTGTCTACGAATTAATCATTATATTGCAATGTGTCTGTAGATACATCACTTTTCAATAATCCATGGATGAGAAACTGGTACTAGTTGGTTTAGATCTATATCTTGAGGTTCCAAAGAGAATGTGGGAAATGATATATGTGGACTTTGTGATGGGGTGATCATTATAGTAAAGGGTACATGACTCCATCTTGTTGACTGTTGAAAAAATCACCATGCCAGCCCACATCCTTGCGATTCAAGAGTAGAGTTCAAAAGAGAATGTTTAAAGATTTTATGTGCCATATATATTCCATATCCCTGGAGTTCCCATGATGAATGTTTCAGAATTTTATGCTCACATTAAATTATGATTATGTATATTATTTGGAGTTTCATTTGGGGCTCAATTTCATTTCAGCATCATGTTCTACCCCAAGATTGATGGAGAAACTAAGAAAACCATTCATTTTTTTTTTGAAGAAATGTTGTGGTATTTACATATTAATTTTTGATATAGTTTCGAAGATTATAATACCTTGGTGGAGTTTTCATACAAAAACATTTACCATGCCACCACTAACATGACCCAATACGAGGCCTTTTCTGAGAGACTCTCCAGCTAACAAATTTTTTTGATTAAACCAGGGGAGTTAGAACACATGGGACCAAAGATAGTGTGGTCTATTATAGAGATTTTTATGGCCATTAATGAGTGGATGATGACTACATAGATCTATTATTAGTCTTATACTAATCTACGACAAAGTCATCTGGAGTTCGATGCATTGGAACATGTGTTCCAGAGGGTCTCAACGTGATTTTTATTATGGAGATTTTTCTAGATGGAATGCTATCTCAGAGATTCATTGTACCTTTCTAGATACAATGCAGAGTTGGTGAGGTGGTATACCCCTTGGACCTACCACCGTAGTTATATTAGGTTAATGATGTATTCCACATGACACATTTGAGGACATATGTTCATGAACCATCACATGCTATCTATTGGGTATAGATAGATATTGATGAGGATGCTACATTTTCTACGTTCCTAGTAGTGATAGAGTGTTTATTGGAAAGTGTCCTTCATTGGTGATCAATTCCCCTAGTGTGTGTCAGATGGAGGAATGAATATCTTAAAGAGAGAACCTAGGAGCGGGTGACTCAGATGCAATCCAAGCACTGTCACCCTTTTTAGTTTATTTTTTTCATTTCAACATAAATATAACTAATGTGGGGTGAATGTAATGACTTTATCATTCCATTCATTACACTAGAATATTATAAAAATTATTTTTGCAGATAGGTCGTAAAAATTCATGAAATTATAAGGCCTAGTTTTCATAGAAATAGTTATGGAAATATATTATAAATATCAAATTTATAACCAAGAAATTGTTTTGAAAAAGTATAATAACTACCTAATGGTTATCCGGAAGAGAAGTATGATATCACCGTTGATTTTAGAATTTATATTCTACACGAGACATGACATAACCATTGTTGGAATTAGGCATTTTTGAAAAACAGTTGGAGGGAAAATGAATAAAATCAATAAATTAAAATGATTTGTATTATTTTATTACACACGGTGAACTAATATTCTATTTAAACATGTTTATGCATCAATCCTTAGTGTTTGATGAATAACCTGGTCATTCAATAAAACCATTGGAGAGGAAACTCTGAGGATCTTGAATTATACCATCATATCGACACTTGATCAAAGATTGTTGTTCCATCAATGTTCATGGATATCAACTGTGATAGAATTGTGAGACTTTTCATAATAATCAATTGAACCATATTCTAGGTATAATTTTTTCTATTTAAAATTCCATCCCATTATTTTATATGATTTGAATTTGGATCAATTCCGTGAATAAGAAATGGTTCGATCATTGATGGTATAATTAATTGGTGGATTTATTTTTTGTATTTTATTTTTTATTCCTCTTAATTCATCTAATTATACGAAAAATGATCGAGGAAGAATATAAAAGGATTAGGATCATTCCACATAACATATAGTTTACGTATTTCTCCCATGTTCCTTCACACATTCATTATAGAAATTTTATTAGGCCTTTGGGTCGATGATTTATAGGTATTTGACAATTACCCAAATATTATTCAATGAAATAGATTAATATCATGCATTAGGTTCATGATCATGGGTCATATTTATTCGAAACAATGATTCAAGATTTTCATTATTGGATCAGAATGCATTTTAATTATCTGTACTTCCCAGATTCAATGGTGTGACTATGTACGGTGCATGTGGGAAACTCCCTAAAATATTTGAAGCCTGAAATCTTGATATCTAGAGATAGAAGTGTTGGATTACCCTATATCTGTGATCTATTTTGAGGGTATAAATAATGGTGACACACGTGGATGACATAGAGGAAGAACCCAAGGGTTCTTTAAAATCCAGGGTTACATAGCCTGTAATCCAACATTATATTCAATATGGGATGACCTGGGTACACCACTAGGGTTTTTTTGGAGAGTTAAATATCACATTCTTTTTGAAATAGTCACATGGTATGTGAAACATGCTCAATAACATGAATTTTATCCCAGAGGTTACATAATTGTGGGTAGACTAAGTAAACTTGCATGACCATGTCTATATGGGTTTGTAGATGGGCATGACTAATGGTAAACCAGACTTGAATAGTGTAAGTAAATATTTAAATTCCATTTATTTTTCATACACAACATGTATTTAGAAATTTACATGGAGTGTGAGGAAGAACCACATAGTAAAATCAGTGGTTGGATGGTCATGATGTGTACCCTCATGGAAACACTATGTACCCCGAATTGTTTCTTTTTTATCCCTTCATTTAATCAGTGTATACGAGAGTCTATTGAGTTTCTTCCCTTAGTCAATTCCCTCGAGCGTACTATGGGGTAATACATCCACATAACCATATTGTGATTTACCCAAGAGGATGAGTCTCAGATAGTGTTTTTGGTGCCCCTCTATGAGACTATAGCGTGATCCCCTATCATTTTTATACTGAAGTTTTGGTTTGTGGAATTGACATGGCCTCCTTGGGAAGGGCATTAATCCTACATCAATAAAGTCATATCAATAGGGTTTGTTGTATCAATGGAATAAAATATCTTATATAGAGGGTTGAGTCATATTGGGTTTGTAGTGTCCCCCAATTGTCTAGGATGTGACCCCCTATCTACGTATCATCGTATTATGAGACAATTGAGCTTTCATGGGAAGGGACCAAATGATCGTCCTAGATTGGATTACTGTCTCTGATGATGGAATGGATTGTTGAGTGGATTTTCCTTAAAGGATAATTTTTTGAGTAATCTCTTGCGGCTGGCAGTTTGGTTGTGATGGCCTAGAGGCATAATATCCTTTTTGAGTAAATCTTTTTTTCTTCTTATGCATTGATTTTTATATCATCTTTATCAGTTGAATACTCTTGATTATTGATGTTTAGTGATTTTGGTGCATTCTACTTTGTATTGTAATACTCACCCCAACATGGGATCTACCCACATGTTTTAGGCATTATGTAGATGATGCATCATTTTCAAATGTACTAGGAGGATTGAGTGCTAGTATAGCATAGAATGAATTTTTATGAACTAGGTATTTCCATTTTATTATATTCCATTCCATTTCTGTACGTTGTACTTTTAATAGTTTTTTTCAGGCTTGTATGTGGACCTTTTCTTACTTTTAGTGCATTTCTATCATAATCGGATTGTGGGATCATATATGTATGCATGTATTGGTTTTGGTTTTTTAAAATTCATCAATGTAGGGGCTTGAAGATCTGTGATTTTGAATTGGTACATTAAAACAATGCCTCCAATTTGAGTGGTATGATTACTTAGACTTGGTCGCTAGACCCTTGCATATTGAAGGTGTATATTGGGTTGTCTTGGTTCATTCCTTGTTGGGTCGGGTTGTGACATATGTATTACTTCATCCTCATACTTTACTCTATTAATTACCATAGTGGAAATTATAGCACACCCATTCATTCGTGAATTACCACCATGTAATCTTATATAGTAACAACATTTCAATTTGAAATAGGAGAACATTAAAGAGATTTCAATAAAGAACATTTTGATTCATTTTATGTATATGAATTAAGCATCTCGATACCCAATGGAATTGGACCAATTTTATCTCAATTTTATTTATTTTCCTTAAGAATTTTCAAATTTTCTTATTGTTCTATTTTTTTAATGTTTCAGTAGCTTCTGTACTTAAATGATACCTATAATCATCATATTTCATAAATTTAGTTATGTTATTATGTTTTTTATATAATATTAAGATATCAGTATTGACCATTTTGAATATAACACAATATTCATTAAATTGTTGTTATAATAAAATTGATGCATGTTATTTTTTTGGTTTAAATGATAATACACCCTATTAAATGGAGAGATATTTTAAATATGAATCATATTAGTTATAAGTAATGAATGATTATAGAAAAATTAGATATTACATCATTATTCAATGATTACTTTTATATCGCATTACTGAAATCAGTTACGACGTTCACTAAATAACACATCTATATAGAGCAAGGTTTAAGATGGTCTCAAGCATTATTGGTACTAATCATTTTCAAATTGATAAGTCAAACATCAAGAGACATAATAAATAAATTTTATATTTATTATACTCAATTTCAATTTCAATATTATCTCATTGTTTATCTTCGTCACTAAAGCGTATACTTCCCCACTAGAGTTTTCAAATAATATCCTGAACTCCTTCTAAAATCATTGGTGTACGATTACATAATCCCTAAAATAGTGAATAAGGCAATTTTATACATACCAATAACTACCCCACTATTTATTGATATATCCTGAATTTGAAATATTTCCACACATTACTTGATAAAATGCACAAAAATGTTGTCAATATTTTATAACATCGTGATTTCCCCCTCTTCTCATGCCTCTAGATTAAACATTTTAGTCAATCTTATTATTTTTCAGTAAATCATTCATTCAGTTATTGAGTATTGATAATAATGGAGTAAACATCATCATTAATATTTTATTGGGAATTGGATCAGTAAAAGTTTAATCTTTAGAGATTCTTTACCAAGATCCATTATTATATATGCATGTCCCTCTAACAAAAAAATTCCATATTAATTATAATATGTATATATATATATATTAGTATCTAATAAAAAAATAATTAATTGATCTAATTAATAATAAAAAAACAATTTTGAAATCTAGATCAGTCGTGGGATAATTTTCATTGGAAATTAATTATATATATATATATATGAAACAACATTGCCCAATTGAGTATGAACGCATCCCATAAAATAATTAAAAATATCAGAATACACTGAATATAGACTCCCAAATTTTGGTAAGATCAACATCTGAGAAAATATTTTCCTTCTCTTAAAGATATAAAGGGTTTTATTATACAAATAATCCCTTTAAAACTTCACACATTTATAGTTCAAGTATATCATCAATTATGTTTAATTAAATTTTAGTATGGATAATATATTAAATATACCCGATCCATGAAAAATGGAATCTCAAAAAAATTATTGGCCCTCTCCAAGCACATTACTATATTGAAATTTTATGGGTGAACTAACAAAATCTACACTAAGATAAAAACTCATAATAGTTTCACTAAAAAAATTTAATTTAACATGTATAAAACTTCTAATATTATTTATTCATCTACAATTTCTCAAGAATAATTATTATATTCTTATTGTGATCATCATCCAATCCCAAATAAAATAGAATATATTTTTTAACAATTAATATACTCATATATTTTTTGAAAGATATTTTAATTAAAATACATAAAAATAATAAGAATATATATAACCCCAAATTACATGAAAAATAACATTCAATGTCAATATCCACTCTTGATGTTCCTCATTTTAAAGTCATCATCCTTTACTCTTAGCTTCTAGTTTCATCATCTATAATAGTTCTTCAGAAATAACTTTTATACAACTAATTGATTTAAGAAACCATAAATATAATTAAAATGGACATTAATCACCATTTTCACCTGATTAAACTATTTATATTTAATATCTTAATATATGTAAAAAATGGTAGTCTTTAATAAAATGACTCATTAGACCAGTAGACCCTAGTACTTGAATTTGGAGACATGAATCATATTTCTAATAGGCATCAAACAAAATCATTATTATATAAGAGGCTCAGATATAGTATATGTGGATAAAACAATCCACTAAGGAATGATAAATACTCAAATAATCATAATAATACATGATTTAATTTAATATAAAACTCATTTATTCAAACTAAACTAATAATAACCATACCTTCGAAATCATTGACTTTTAAAAATCATAATCACATGCAAATAAAAATAAATAGTGAATAATAAAATTTGAATAAATATATAATTCACTATACCCCTATATCTATATCACTATTATGGATCTACGAGTCACTATATATGGATAATTATGTCCTATTTTTTTGTTGCACCATATCTAATCACATGTACGAGTCCACAAGAATTCATAAATAGGGAGTGAGTATAAACACATCAGGATTTCATAGAATCTATTATTCCAAACAAATATGATCAAAAAAAGGTTTCATAATATAGTTTCATAAGATTGTTATCAAATATTTAACAATAAAAACATCACCCCATTTAAAATAATTATTGAAAAAAACAAATTTTAATGAAAACTAACTATTAAATATATAATAATTATAATAATTTATCAAATTAATGAATAATAATAATATTTTAATTCTATTATCCTATATTTAATCACCTTTATAATATTTAATTGAAAATAATAATAACTTTGTTATAAAATATATGGTATCCAATGATAATAATAGATAATGTTATGTTTTCTTGGTAATGATCCCATGTTTTCTTATAAATCAAATCAATAAAATTAGTATAATGACCCTTACAATATACCAATATCACACTATGATATTATTATGACAATCTAGAAAAATAGAATACTTAGATTCATGAATTATTATACCAACATCAATCATTTATCACTTTTTCTATAATTTGTATGTTGAAAATCATCATCTTAACTTGCATGGATCCTAAGAGTCCACCTAATGGAATAAAATTGATTTTTCCCTATAACCCAAATTATAAACTTATTTATGAAACTATATATGATAATAAAGAACAAAATTAGTAAAATTAATAAAACACAAATATAAAATCATTTACATACATTTAAATGTTGACCAAGACCCCTCGTTCTCTGATTAAATTCCAAAACACATTCTATTCTATTTTTTAATCATGTAAAACATCTTTATAAAAAAAATATTTTGAAATTAATATAAAAATGTAATGAAAATAGAGTTCATTTTTTAGAATTGTGATTTAAAAATAATACAACAACATTTTCAAAAGAACTCATGTTTTTCAATGAAAAATATTTATTTAAACCCAATATTTATAATTTAACATAAAATTATACATAAATAATAATTTTTTTAAAAATCGATTGAAAAATTATCATAACACAAAACTAGATTGTAAATATTTAAAATTTTAAAACAATGTTTTTTGTATAATTTCTAAAAAACACCAATTTTATAATACTTATGGGTAGAAATACCAAGTCTTATCACTAAAAGAGTACTTATAATCATCCTTTATAAACAAAATATAAAAAACATTATATTGTGTAAATTTAAAATGTCCAATTGTAATTTGTAATGGATAGTTTTTTCAATCATGAAACTTATATTACAAAATATTTAAATGTTCATGAAATCCAATGAGTGGTATGACCCTAATACAAATATATAATGGCCCTTTGTGACTCAATAGTTTAACTATTTAGATGAAGAATTGGTCATGGTTGAATTGTCCAATGAGAGGAATAACCACCAAGACATTAGATAATAAACTAATCCAAAAAACATATGTCCCTTATTAATACCTCAATTATGTGTAAATTATATTTTTGGGTTCTATTTCATTGATTTGTTTCCACACACATTATATATTTTTTATAAAATTTGTTAAACAAAACATGCTACATAAGTCAATGATGTAACCAATCCATTAATCATAATATTCAATGTTGATTCATAATGTATTTTAAATAATGGAATTCTATATTTTAGTGATAAATTAGGAATTGATAGATTGTAATTCAGATATGTGAAAAATATGGAAGAATCTCAATCTATTATAATCTATATTCTTATTTTAACAAAAAAACATTCGAAAATCCTCTATATTAACTCCCATGAATTAGTTACCTCATCCATAAAATATAATACCATTCTTAATCAATTTTTTTTCTCTATAAAAAAGATTGATGCCAATAAAAATGATTCTTATTATATTATTCATCAATAATAGAACTCTTCGAATAACATGATTGCTATCAAATAACCCCCAAATTAAACAGAATAAAAAATAAAAAAATTAATGTTTCTAAATTAATTGAATTTAGTTTTTATCCATAGTTTAACACCACCCAAATTAAATTTCAGAAAAATTAAAATCTATTAAATCCTAAAATATTTCCATCATGAACAACTTAACAAACTCCTTTTCGGTAACTATCAATTTATCTAATGTACACAACATTTAAAGGATGTGAAATGAAAATAATAGCAACAATAAATCCAATATATCACTACATTAATTAGACAAATATTCAACACGATCAAGCTAATAAAAATAATAAAAAAAATATAATCATTTCCCCTTAAACCATGAGTTCATTATAGTAAGGATAACTATAAAATTATTGGATGAATTGTTGTGAATTAATTCCCATTGACCCACAACATTCTAATTTCTAGAATCAAAATAAAATTATCAAATTATGATCATAGTTTAATGAATAGAATGATATCATAATAATAGTTAAAATTATTACAAATTAATTAATGCAAATTTAAAATAAAACTCTATTTCCTATGAAATATTCTTCAATTAATGAACATATTTTTTTATGTATCAAATAAGTGTATTTAAATATGGATGATATAATTCAGGTAACTATATATAAACATCACCCAATGAATCTTATTCATTTGTATCAAATAAATTTGGTCATAGGTATCACATGTGGGATTTAATAATTTGGTATTCTTCAAGTATATTCTATAGTTTTTATAAAATATGAACAAGTTAAATTGACATATCCCTAAAAAAATTCACCCACTTGACAAAAATTTTCCCTTTTACTTTCATAAATGTTATATCACCTGCTAAATCTACTACATTCCAAATATTTACTTAATATAAAATAAAAATAATACTTATTATAAAGATATATTAAAGAAACTATAAACAAAATTGTTTCAAAAAAATAATATAAACCAGTACATCACATCACCAATACAGTATAGGCATTCTGAATCACAAATAATGGTCTTAGATTACATTGTATTCATGGTATTCAGTGTTTCAAATTAGGATAAAATCATTAAATGGTCCGATCATTGAACTCTTACATTTGAAATGAATATTGGTAGGTGAGATTATATGAAAATCCTAATCCAAATAATTTTTCAACCAATTATTTTCCAAATTCTTAAACACATTCTCTAACAATATACTCTAAAATCTATATTTTCTACTTTTTCTACTCATCAATATGACGATGGAGAGCCATACCAAACCTTAATTTAGTATTAATGGAATTAAAAAATCCTTCCTATAATCATGAGGTTGAATTTTGGCCCATATCAAAAATAAAATACTTATAACATCTATGAATCTAAAATACATACTTTACAGAAAAATTTAAATATCCTCTCTTGGCTACATATTTCATATAAATAAATGGAGAGTTTACAATATGTGTGTTTCCAATATTACCCAAATAACATTGTTTTTCAATGTAGATTTTTGAAACCCACAATTAATTCTAGAAAAATTTACTTCGAATTATATTTTTCTGTAGATTATGATTGAAACAACCCAATTAATCATTGTTGATCCACATCCTTCCATTGTAAAAAAATTCTTGGGAATGATATTAATAAATTTTCATTCCCATTATCATCCACCAACACATTTACTTGATATCATAATAAATATTTTTAAATCGTAAATCAACCTATAAAATATAATTATATTATCTCCCCATTACATTATTTATCCATTTAATAGGAAAAAATTTCAATTATTTTTTTTGGAATTAAATCTAATGCCAACATAAACTCATATTTTCTCTCCAAATATAAATTATTTATTGTATCCATTTTCAGTCTTGTGCATATTATTATTACTCTTTGAATCAATTATAAAAATAAAACATCCACATTAATTATGGAACCAACTACATTATTATTTATTTTATTTATCTCCTTGTAAAAATCAGTTAATATATATATTTTCTTATAACACTCTTGATATTAATTAAAGCATGGAATTTTATTCTACCTATGAAAAATATCAGCATTAACATTACCATTCCAGGATTATATTAATGTTAAAATGAAAAGTTAGAGGGGACCCCTCCAACCATATTTTCCATAAATTATGACCATGTTGTGAGAAGATATACCTCAAACATATATGAGTGTTAATTAACTTATAAATTTTACTAAATAGATAAATTATTTAAATATTTACATCATAAAAAACAACATATAAATTTATGTCATGTCTATGGTATTTCATTTCATGTGGATTCTATTTTATTATTTCAAAAATTCAAGAAACATGTCAACAAATTAATTTCTAACTATGTTTTAATTGAAATCCATCCTTATAGAAGCCAATTTAAATACGTAATTCATAATATGTATTTCATGGGCAGCTATTGGAAGAAAAAAATATCTTAATTACATGCTATGCCTCCCTATTGAATAATTTTTTTTATATTATAATGATTGATAGAGAATACCTTTTTTAAATAACACACCCAATAAATATTACCTCATATATCCTAATGTCACATTTAGATAAATTTCTATATGGAATTTGGTCATAGAGAAATCCTTAAAAAAAATTATAAATGGGATTTTTTTTAACATATTTTTATCTTAAATAAATCTATATGTCATAAATTAAATATATTATGATGTTTTCTATATACCTATGAAATATTTTACTTATATAGTTTGTAAAAACTAAAATTTCATTTATCACAACTTATATTATGACAATGAATACCAAATTAAAATAAAGAATTCAAAAAACTATCATCACCATGAATTAATCTCATCATTATTAAAGATACATTCTATATAAAGGGTGATAAGTTGGTTTTAGTCTATGTTTAAGACCAATGTATAATTCTACTTCTCTTTTAACATGTATTCCATATATTAAAATTTATTTATATCATATCGAAATGTTAGAAATATTTTTTTTATAGTATAAGGCCCCATAAATATCTCTTTGAATAAGATTATTGTATTTATTTTTAATTTCCCATACATATTATATATTGATTCCACAATTTTGGAATACAGATAATCATTTTCAACACAATGTGGTTTCAATTCTATTGGAATCCCTCTTGGAATCATTACATAGTAATCCATGATGAATACAATCTTCAAATATTTTTTAAACATATATCATGTGGTCTATATTACTTACTTGGTTACTAACTAAAAACCTTAAAAATTATAAATTATACATTTTTATAATATTTCCAAATTGAATTTTAAAAATAAAAAAAATTATTGATTAATAATAAAATTAATTTTCAAAAACATATTCTAAATAATTTTAGTGAGATGCAACAATTTAATGTATAAAATATGGTATACAAAGAGTCTACTATAAATCCATACTTTTTAAAACCCTTAGAATACATGAAAACATGGGTTTTAAAACCATTACTCTTCCTAGGCTTCCTAGTAATGCAATGTTAACATAAATATATGTATTTGATCTTTTTAATGTGAATATTTTGAGATGTAACAATAAAATTGTTCAAGAATTATGTACATTCCCCAACCTAAGAAAGAATTGATTCCATTTTTTACCTACTCGACCCAACTACCTAAATTCTAAGATTGAAATTGGACTATGAAATGTCCTTACACACACTCCATGATTTCATGTTTCTGGAAGCTGGTGTCAAAGCATAAATAAATTGTTTTTGAATAATTTTATGTCAAAGAAGAAGAACAAATCAATTAAAATAAATAATAACATATTTATTTATATTTTATTTATAATTATATTATATATGAAAAGTCTTGATATTAAAAAATAATCATTTAAAGAAAAAAATTTAGAAATAATTAAAATACTGGGACCCCATATTCATGTTAGAAAAACATTTTATCCCCATCACCACTATCAATATAAAAATCACTAAATATATTTAATTTAGTGTTATTTTTAATTTTTTCACATTGAATGAAATCTACATGTCCACCGAAATAAAAAGTGATTTTCATAAATTCAATTTTATTTCTCTAAGACGCCAAAATATAGTCATTAATGAGTAATCCAATCTCAAATTGTCTATTCATGGTATTATAAAATATTTTCAAAAATATTTTATCAATAACTTTATACATGGTCCATCAACATATTAATAAAATAAATTAGAAAAAAATAATTTTATTTGGAAACTAACCAATGATTTAATTAAAAGAATAATATATTATACCAACATTGAATAACACCCAATTAAAAATCCATTTTATAAACAACGTAACATTTGTAAGTATTATTAAATAAATGGTATATCAGTCTAATCATCCCCTTTTGCATTATTGTATGTGTAGTCCACCCAAATAATTTTATATGATTATTATTTTCACCATAAATAAGTAAAAACACACATGTTTTCATTTTTATCCTATCAAAAATGAACTGTCCCATGTATAGATCTTGGTATGAAAAAACAATATCTAAACCCTAAAACATATATTAGAGTAATATAAATATAAGAACACGTATTTTTGTACTACCTCCCTTGTAATAAAATACATTCTAATTTTTAAAAACATATTATTCAATAATCTAAGAAACAACAAAAAATTAATTGAAATGAAATTTAATGCAAATTAACATGATCAAAAACCATTTTTAACAAATAAATTAAAAAACACAAACACTAAAAATGTAAACCATGGGAAATTATTTAAATGTATAATGGTTAGAAATGGGCTATTAAATTGTAAAACACTATATATTTTTTAAAAAGAAAATCCATATTTTTTTCCGTTACATTTTATATAATAAACCAAACTAATAACAAATTAAATTTATATCAAATAACTTACTTTAAAAAGAGTTACTATTTTCATATAACTAATGATTCTCAACCAATATTTATATTTTTTCACACCATCAGGGATAAATAATAATTAATATTTAATAAAAAACTATTCATTTAGAAACAATCCCAATTTAGGAATATTATAGAACATTTTATGAAAATGTGCATTACATTGAAATTTTTAGAAACCAAAAAATTTAGCATCCTCGTGGAGTTTAAAATGTTTCTATATCCCCATGGGAATTGATTAATCATAATTTTAAAAAATTATGGAATATCCCTCGATTAGATGAAATTTGGTATGACATATTCCTATTTTTCAAAACCTGATGTAATTATTGAATGGATTATATTATTTGAAATAAGAGCCATGTTATTTTGAGTGGGTGCACTAGACCCATATCCTTTGTGTTCATTGATTACCATTACTTGTATATAAGTTTTTATATATTTGTTTTCATTATAACCATTATAGTGTTGATATTTTCTCATCCACTATTTACATGGTAATGTCCTATGATTACGGGTCGTGTTAGAAGGATATTACAGTTCCCATCTATAATGTAAACCTAGAGATACTATTATAGTAATCATGAAAATATATCTTATGGTATAGACACGTCACACTAAAAGGGAAAAAATTATGTTTAACTATCAGGTGTCGGGGGATCAAAAGTGTTGAAACTCATTCCCATTTAGTTCACACACAGTGATCTCATGATGATTAGATCATGAGAGTATACTCACTTATACAAACACCACATGTTTTAGGTATCATCCGTTGATCCTATATTTAACATATGTATAAATCTCTATATTTTATAACATTATTAATGTGTAACATTTGATCACATAGATTAATGAAAGGAAAGACCATGAAATTGATGTATTTGCTAGGTAGCTTGTGTTACCGGCATCATTGGGGGTATGGAATTTATTAAATTATCATGCTAGAATTTTTAACATATTTGTTAAGGAATGGAAATATCATGGGCCCAGGATGACCAGGATGGTATCACCTTTATTTATTCTAATGCTATTGTAAAAAAGGTAAGTCTATCTAGTAAGGTCATGAAATAAATAGTAAATCCAGGGGATGATGACATGGGTATTCCACATGAATTTTGGGACATCACAATACAATGGGAAAATAGTAAATAAATATTTTTAGGATGTAGTTGTAGATATGGAATTCATTATAACCATAGTGGAAATTATTGGTTGTTAGAATCAACTCTTATTTAGTGGGAATGACTCACTAAAATTGGTGTAAAGACCTAGAGGGTCACACACTATGGGTATCCATATGTTCAACCTATTTTAATAAATATTAATTTTGGATGAAGCGGTCCCCTTGTGTGGATGATGGTGTATTCCAAATTATGATCGATCACTAGAAAAACTAATTAAATTAAATTAAAAATGTTTATAATAATGATAATTGAAATTATTTTCCAAGGAATTTTGATGTTTTTTGTCTTAAATGTAAATATTTGGAAACATTATTCTCTGAACGATCATAGGATATTCAAGGATCATTAAATTTTTTAAGGATCTTTCATGCTAATTTAGTGGTTCATGTTTTATTGCATAAAATTATATATTGTTATAAGTGAGCAGAAAATATTTAGGGAATTATTGAAACGATTATTAAGTTGAACATGTGTAAAAATTTATAAAATGAAATATATTATATCATTGGGCCCAACGTACAATTTCGGATACTATAACGAAGGTATATTATCTCATTATTGAATCTTAAAAAAATATAATATTTTGAAGAATTTAGTAAGGGAAGATATCCTCTATTATCCTCTAATGTTCACAGAGATAGATTCAGAAGAAAGAACAATGTTGGATTGATCTCACCATGCCAAATAAGTATGATTTCCCCACACAAATGAAGGGTCATCATAAGTCACTTTGATTTACCATACTGGTTCATCAGAAACATAGATCAATGATCCAAATTTATTTGGTGCACAAGTGAATTATCTAAAGGATGCCTATCATGGAACCTCTAAGCCATGACATGTCAACAAAGATAAAATAAAAACATTAATGTTAAATAAAGAAGGTAGCATTTAAACATTCATTATATTTAATTATTGACTATTAAATTCATCAACATGTGATACTTTTTGAAATCATAGAAAATGTATTTTTGATTTACCATTTTGAGCATGAATCCACACCGAAAATATTAAATTTTATGTTTTTCCAGATTCCACGATGGTTTGGTTTCATTCAATTGGTATAAAAGAAAGCATTTATTTAATTATGTTATAAAAAAATTCAATTGAAATTAAATTTTTTATGATAAATATTGAATTTCTAGATACATTACCATCATAATTGATGTCTCATTGATCTATGTTCTTATGATTGTGATATGGATTCTCGAAAATCGATATGTTTTTCATAATAATTGTGAAAGAAAGAATTTTTTTTCATAATACTAATTGCTATTAGGGTGATAAATTTTTAATTGGTTAGTAATTTCAGAAGGTTTCATGCCAGTTGGATATAAAAAAGCTAGTTGAAATTTTATGTTTTCTATAAAACATGATGTGGCAGATAAATTTATTTTTAAAAAATAAAAATAAAAATAATATAGAACATGGTAATATTACCCAAATAATCCATCATAATCCTACCCAAATATTATTTTTTAAGATTACCTAATTCTTTCATGGATATCATTCCCAAGGCATCCTTGGGAAGCTTACTCTAACCTTGCATGGGAAGCTTATGAAAATCTTCTAGGGGATGCTTTTAAAATAAATAAAAAAAATAAATTTAAAAAAACATGACATCATTTAATTATATATATATATATAGAATATTGAATATATTATATAATATAATATATAATATTGATAATATATCATTATATATATAGTGTTTTTGTGTATATATATACCCTTAAAAGTATACCCCAGCATGAGCCACACCAATTTAGTATATATTGGATAGGCTTGGCCACTTTTGTGCATTGAAGTCCCTAAATTTATTTCATGGGACTTCATTAGGTCGAAACATACCCAAAACATAATAAAAATTAGAAAAATAAAATTTATTTGTCTAGAATTTAATTAAATTATTTTAGGTTTTGTGGGATGTATTAGTATATTATTAATATTATTTTAATTCATTTTAACACATTAAAAATACCTTAGAGTTGATATTTAGAATACTTAATATTTTGTATGAAATTTAATTTCATATTATACAATCAAGATCTGAGACAGAGTTGTAAATGTTTTGATTATTTTATTAATCTAATTACTATATTTATAGTATTTTATATATTTAATAATTATAATATTTTGAGGATATGAACATAATCTATCAATATTTAATTATCATAATGGAATACAAGTTGACATTTAAATGATAAAATTTAATTTCCCACCCTAACTACCAATCAACTGTGTGTGATTATTGATTGTAAATATTGAAAAATTTGTGTAAATTTGGTTGGATTCAAGACCTGGTGTATACCAAAAATGAAAAATGACAATTAGTTGTGTGTGTTTCAATTCACGCAAAAAATATAGTTTAAGAGTTCTCATAGGATCTTAGTCAATCCATTATTTATTTGATAGATCAAATAATAGTTAACAAATCATTATCAAGTCGTTATTTATTTATTTCATTATGTGCATGCTTTATTATTTTGTGAATGTTTTTTTTATAAATGACCACATAGTATGATAATAAATAAACATGAAAAATATCAAGTGGTCATGTTCGATGAATTTTTTATACAGAAAAACATGGTAAAGCTATGATCAAGATCTGGTAGAACAATCATATTAAATTTTAATGGATTAAATTCTCCAAAATAAATTGATAAGTCCCATGAAGAAACTATTATGTCATTACAGGTGTTATATACATTGAATATGGATATAACAATTTGTTCAAGGATCTTGTTTACTATAGTTGAGGGTTCCTCTTACTACTAGGGTGTTTTTAAGGGAGTGATTGGACGAAATAACTAATTGTTGAATTAATCTATTTTCCATATAGATATTATTGATATATTAGAGGTAAAGATATCAACAAGGGACAATATTTTTTTTCATGAGATGGTACTCCACTCAATAGAACATTGAGAAATTATTTAATGTGGTTGGTTAGTCAAATTTTAAGCATGAAATTCTATGTGTAGTGGGGTATCCATAGATTGTCGACTTTGAGTAGATTTTTTAAGGATAATTTACATTAGAATACATGTAATAAAGAGAATTCCCAATCTAGTACTTCAGTAATACTAATATATGATAAAATATTAGGATACATTTAAAATTAATAAATTGATAATGAAAACTAGTAAATATAACAAAGTAAAGATATTATAAATTTATTTTTATATATAAAAAGGGAAACAACCAAAATTAAATTTCTCTACGATCAATATTGGAAAAAGGGAATATCCTTATCATCCATAACATTCAGGAGTGGTATAGATGTTGGCTCATTGTACCATCCCATGAGAGGAGACATTCTGTTCTTGTATCCTCAATTCCTATTGAGCACCCTTACTCAAAAATTAATGAAGAATAATTTAAATGAAAAATGTATATTCACTATATGTTCAGTGTTTCATGTTTTCATCCATGTATAAAGAGTTGTTTTAGATTCATAGACCTAGATACATTCCAAATGATATATTATCTGTAAGAGTTATACCAAGAAATATCTCATCAGAATCAATATGAGATATCAATTTATCTATAATGATGAATTCTATCAGAGGGAAATCATGAAAGATTGCATGGTATCGATACGAAAATGTACATTGATAGAATTGAGTCATTTGGGTTCAATTTGAACAACAATTAAGAATCTAATCTCATTATTGACTCGTTACAACATAGCTTATTGACATTCATTTTTTAATTATAATATGAATAACACGATGAAGTCACTCTACGATTTTTAGGATTTATTTCTCTATAAAAATATACATATGAAGAATTCCATCTCTTTATTCCTTATGGAGAGTAAGAGGAGGAATGGAAAGGGTGAAGTTACAAGGGATACATCTATGTTAATGAAACTTACAAATATCGCTTTAGAGAAGACAAATGTATTGCAGGATAGAAATGGTAAGGAAGAAGTCGTCATTGAATGTAGAAGAAAAGGCCATTGGAATTAGAATCTTATAGTATGGAAGAATAGTCAAGATCATGATTATATATATCCTATAATTTTCAATGATTGTAATCAATATATTTCAACATGTTGAGTACTTGATACTCCCTCTACCTCAAAGGTTTTTATCTAAATATAGGATCCATGTAGATTTTACACAATTCTTAAATGTGAATTTGATCTCTGTAAAATTAATGGAGTTAGTCTAGAAGTCTTGGTAGTAGTATATTAACATATTACATTTCCAAATAGGATAGACATTCTACTAAATAATTGTAATTATGTAGCATCTGTTACTATAAAAATCATATATGTGTTCAATTTAGACACTATATAATTATATTTTTTCATATGTATAAGGATTACATATTTTATGGTATAAAACATGTTAACAATGGGTTGTATATACTTGAAAGAGAAAATATGGTTTTATAATTCAATGAAAAATATATCAAGAATTACTCTTATCCAACCTACTTATGGTACTTCATGATAGGTTGTGTAATCTACAATCATTTACAAAAAATACATCAAAAATGGTATTTAGAATCTCTGGAGTAAAAACACATAGATGTAAGTCATTATTGTTTATAAGATGACCACCACACCATTCTATGGGAAAGGAGAAAGAGAAATAGAATAATTGTAATATGTTATACAACTGTTTGTTTTCAATTTCTATTAGAGGGAAATGTGATTATTCATACTTTTACCAATGAATGTAGTATATATGGATTCATCTTCTAAATGAGGTATAAGATTGATTCATATAATGTGTTAATAGATTATCATAATGATGTATCGAATAAAATTTCTACAAAGATCAAGAAAATCCACTCAGAATTTGGTGGATAATATCTTAATCAATAATTGAAAAATCATATAAAGGAGTTTAGGATAGTTTCTCAACTCACTTGTCCTTATAAACATTAGTGTAATGGGAATACTAACTAGAGAAATACAACCTTTCTTGACATAGTAAGATCAATGATGATTCATGAAATAGTACCATTTTCTATTTGGGATAAATTACTATGGTATATACCCTAATACAAGTACCATATAAAATAACAGATTATATTCTATAAGAGTTCTAGTATAGAAATAAATCTATTCCGTCTCATATACATGTATTCATAAGAGAAGATTTTTTTTCAATAATATACCTACTACAAAATTCACATGTCATGGAATAAATTGAATCATTATAAGCTATTTTAATAAAATAAAAGGTTATAACCTAAGTGTACCTTCAGATAGAAAATATTTTATAATAAGGAAATATACATATGATGAAAGTGAACACATTTACAATATAAATAGTGAGATAAATATTTACTTTTATGAAGTTTATTCTTTTAATGAACAATTGTTTTTACAAGAACAATATCAATAAGAGAAAATGTCAGAGAAATATGATCAAAAAACACATGTACTATATAGAACGACAATATATGATAAAAACACTAGAGATATGGTTTTCCAATAACTAATTCAGGTGACACATTACTCTTATATAATGATGAAACACTTACCAATAAGGAAATCACGAGAATGAAGTGATGCTACTAAATGGGAAAAGGCCATGAATTCAAAAATAAATTCCATCGTTGAAAGTCATGGTTGAATTCTGTTAGACAGTCTAGATGATGTATCCAATATTTAGTTTAAATGGTCATTTGAAAAAATATGAATACAGATGGTCAATTGATTAGATAAAAGGAAAGACAAGTGGTGAAAGGTTTCATGAAAGGAAATTAATTAACTATAATTAAACCTTCTAGAGATTTTCTGTGAAACAAAAATCAATAAAATTTTATTCAAAATATTATAATTCCATTATTATGATATTATTAAAATGAATTTAAAAAATACTATTCTAAATTGGATATTAGTTGAAGACATATATATGACTATACCCGAAAGGTTAATTGTGTCAAATAGTTACCATAATGTGTGCAAGATGTATAGATCCATTTATTTACTGACGTAGGAATCATGATCATGTAATATTCAATTTGTTGTGTTTATAGGATAATTTGATTTAATTAAGAATAAAATTGATCTATATGTCAATAAGAAGTTCAATTGATTTGAAATAATTTTCCAAGTATTATATGATCATTAAATATTATAAATGGGAAATGAAGATCAAGTCATACATTTGGTAAAGACATGGTTAAATGAAGTCATCCACAAGAAAGAAATCGGTAAGGCGGCTAATATTATAGGGATCTTGATATATCTATATTCATCTCAATGGTATCTTTGGCTATGTAAAAGTATATATATATTGAATTTTTAATCAAAGGTTGCAATATTTAAAAACTCAACAGTTGATTATTACCAGTGTTAATGGAAATAATCTATCTATGAAGATGTTCAAACAAGAGCATGAAGATATTTATTGAGTGGGTATAATTCCATATGCATCATAAAAGGGATCTATCAAGTATTCATTTCTATGTAATAATTTTTATGTTTCATTTTATTTATGCATGATGGGCATATTTAAAGTCAATGTAAGAGAGTTATATTGGTCCATGGTAAAAACTATCCCAATGTACGTGTAATGGATAAAGTATATGTTCTTGGTGTGTGGGTGATATGTGTATCTAGTCATGTTAGAAAAAACTGAAGCTAGTATATAGATAGATGAAGATGATCTAACAATGTTGTCAGGTAATTACCTTTACTTGAATGGCTGTATAGTGAGGTGAAGGAGGTCAATGTAGTTTGTTGTTACTAATTCTACAACAAAGTTTGAATATGTAGCATATTATGGTGTAGAAAAGTATCCATTTTGGATACATAGACTCCCTTCTATCCGTGTTATTTTACCTAGAAGTCTATATCATAGTACATTATACTAGGATAATATTATGGAAGTGGTGACTTCTATAGAGCCCATGACACACTAGATGTGAAATAATATACATAATATGTTTCATATCAAGAGGTGTTTCAAATACAGAGGTGAATTAATGATTATAAGAATATCCACAAAGGATAACATAGTATACCCACTGAAAAAATAAAAATACTGAATGATTCTCATGTTAGAGTTTGTGTGTAGATAATTGATTGAAATTTCCTATAGTGAATGTGGGAGTGATGTGAGTAGGTTCCCTATACCCAACACTTCAATAAAAATTGAATAAAAATAAATGTATACAATTTTATATACACATTTTCTATTCACATCATAATATCGTTGAAATATTTTCATCCTTTGTTTATATATTATTACCCTTAAAATATGTGTTGAATAAAAAATATATAATAGTTCTATTTATATTGTGAACCTTGATATAAAATGATAGTAATATTAATCATAAGTATTATTGTCTAGATACATCATACTAACAAGACAAATATGATGTGTGACTATTAAGTATTGGAGGTTTAAAAAAATTGAGACTTCTTCTTATGATGTTCACACATGGTTTTCTAAAGTAGATGAGATCACGAGGGTAGATCCTTTAATAGGAACAACTCATGTTTTAGTTTTTATTGGTTGTTCCTATCTACAACTATGTGTATTGTTCTCCGGATAAGATATAATTATGATGGTATAAATGTTTATTGCACACATTGATGTACTACAAAATTAATGACTTTGATATTGTGGTGACATATCTTGTGTTGGGTGTATCGTACGTGGTATGGCATTGGATGCATGATCAAGATAGAATTTATCACTTCTGACCAGATGTAGAGATATATCGTGGGCCTAGGTTGACTAGGATTATAGTATATTCATTAAATCCATTTCCAAGGGACAAGAAGGAATGTTTATTCCTTAATATAATGTAATATTTAAATACATAAAATTATTATGATATAATATTACATCCTAATTTATGAGACATCGCGATATAAGGAGAAAATATTTCATAATTTTTTTAAAGAATGTTTTAATTGCAGTTAAATACACTACTCCTCTGAGGATACCCAATTAGTCTATGGATTAGGCTCAAATATATTTAGTTTATGGAAACAAGGTTCACACATTAATTGTATCCCAAAGATACACCTATTTCAATGAATAAGACTTTTTATTATTTTTTTTGAATCACATGTGGGGGATGGTGAACATCTAACAAAGATCAATCACATATAAAAATAAGTAAATTATACATTTCAAATTTTGAATAATCATGAATGAATTTACTTTTCAAGGAATTAAAAAGTTGTTTCATCATAAAATTGACTATGTGAAAACATATTTTTTTAAATTAACATTCAATGTTTATGGACTATTAAATTATTTAGGGAGAAAACATGTCAATTTAATAGTTCTAATTTTATTAAATAACATTTTTTAGTGTTACAAGTTTGTGATAAAATAATATTAACATTTATAAAAATTTAAATATTTCATTTGTGTGTGGAAAGGTCTACAATTATCCTCATTAAATTCTTGGGGTCAAAGTGAAATTTTGGAAATTAAAATATAACTATTGATGAACATTTTAGCATCATGAATAGAAAGATCTACCATTGGTGGATTTTTTGGGAGAGAATAACTCCTCCATTATCCTCTCCCATTGTAAGATAGATACTCTGATGAATAAAAATGGTTGAATATGTATCGTCTTCTTGATGGAATATTTGATCTGGATGCGGGAATATGGATGAAACAAAGATCTTAGACATTCCATTAAAACACCTGAAAAAAGTGGATTGATGCTCCATATGATGTCGTGAACATTTGGATGATAAATAGGATTCCCATCTTGGCATCTTTGAGACATCACACATCAACAATGAGAACATTAATCCAATGACTTCAAAAGACCATGGTACAATTTATTCATTCGTTCAATTATTTTTAGGGTTAATCTGAATTACATTTGATCCGCTTTGAAAAATGTGTAAGGGTTTTTAGGATTTAGTTTTTTGAACATGAATCCAAAAAAATGTTCCAAATTTTTTTAAATGTTTTACTAAAAAGGTAAAATATTTAAAAATAATGTTTCATTTGAAAAATTAATATCACAGTATTAACAATTGATATTTAACCCTCCAAATTACAATCATTTATTTGAACCCCACATTTCAATAATTAATAGTCATCAATTAATTTCTAAACCACCCAAAATATCATAGAAACAGTTTTTATAAATCATCCAAATAAATTTATATTAAATTTAACTAAATAACCATGCAGTCATAAAAATAATTATCGAATAAAAATTATCCTCAATTAAAGGGACAAATCTACTTCCCATAGATCTATACATCAATTAGTGAGCTCTAAATAATCTCAACATCTATTAAATAAGTAAATTTATATATGATATAATTCTCACAATCATAATGTTTTTCAACAAATTAATTTTTCTATGTTTCTTTAAATAGATATGGTTATATAATTCGTGATATTGATATCCTCCAAATATATATTATAATACATTAAAAAATAAAAATTGTTGATAAGTGGGATCATGTTACATACAGCCAAGGAATAAAAACTACATCAGAGAAAACAAAACGAATAATATTATTTCAAAAGTGGGAATTAAATACATTTATGATTGGTAATCAATATTGGGTCTGAGATATATTAGGATATTCTCTTTAGCAATGGTAAAAATAACATATAAAATGACATGGTAGTCAAGAAAATCAATAACATTAGGCTACATTTATAAATAGATAGATTCAAAATATATTGAAAATTATGTATATATAGTAGCATATAGGGCCTATGGAAAAAAATATATATATATATATAAGAATATCAATATTAGGAATATCATTTGGGGATATTTTGAAATGACTATTCTTTACATTTTTTCCCATGCATTTATATATCGGTTTTTTAATTTCCATATTTTAGAGAAATGATGAGGAGAGGAAAAAAAGGAATGGTATTCTTTTTTTTAGATCCATGATTATTCATTTGATCATATAACTCTTTATTTTACGATATTTTATTTTAATTTTCTGGGTCTCAGTTAAAAATGAGTAGCATCATTTATCTTCTCCACGATGTACGTGGATGGTTAGGAAACTGCATCAACATTTCCCTTTAAATTTTTCTCCCAATTATGTTGAGATGTATTAGACTTACATAATGAATGACTGTGTACCTACTTTTGATGATTTGAGTAGTCCTTACTGTGTAAAAATTTTTCATTATTGAAACAAATTTCTTTCCCTAATGAAAATCTCTATCCATTCCTCCCTTTACTTATAATCCTCTTGAAAATTCTCGCTATCCTCTTCCATATCCTTATTTATTTTAGGATATTATGATATGGTCTAATAACCCCCATCGAATTTAATGGAAATACAATATTTGATACTATAATTACTTTCTCATAATACCCATGGTATTTAAATTTAACATAATGTAGTTTATGGTTACTCTTAAATTACATGATTTTCCATCCTATGTCATTCTTAGTAGGGATCACATATTCTAGTCCCCTATTATATTATAATCCCCAATGTTATTATGAAATCCTTACACACTAGTAGTATACAGGTTATTCCTATTTCAATCAACTCAATAATGAAAAAATTGTAGAATCGAATTACTATGTAGTCATTGTAGTGCTTAAATACCCTATTGAAAACATTATAACTTGTGGCCTCGAGTATTATCAAACTGAAAATATTACTAGTAATGTTTTGTAATACATTTATAATATTTCCTCATGATGACCTCCTTCATCACCCTACCAAGATATTGGTCATCAATATATTTCCCCATAATAAAATCCCAAGCCCTGATAGATACATATGAAGAGTCTCATTACTCATGGAAACTTTCAGAGTATATTAATTGCATTGACCATTGTATCCTCACTCAAACATGAAAATTTCTATAATTATATTATTAATATATCCCTCATGGATGTTGTAAATTTTTACATGAACACTTTCGAAATAGTTTCATTAGAAATTCCAAAAAATCCATTTCAAGTTCCAAATACACTAATTCCAAAACTAGAACATGAGATTAACTCATCAAATATCTATACAAAATAAACGATAAAACAGATTAATTTCCATATAATATGATTTTTGTAACACCAACCATTATATAAAATCACTCATCTATTTTTTGATTTAAAATATAATTTTGATTCTAAATGATAAATTCCATTACATTTCTAAATCATTATTTTCCCAAATGGGGATAAAATTATAAAAATAAATTATAGAAAAACATTTATATATGGATTTTAGATTAGTAGAAATTATTATAATAATTATAATACAAATATGTGATCCTTTAATGAATTTTTAAAAATAAAAAAATCATGCACAATGATTAAGAACCAAAATTGATGTAGTATTATTTATATGACAATGTAATTTCCTTAAATTATAATACAATATTACTTATAAATATGTCAATGTGATTGATATATTTCTCTTCCTTCAACTCCAATAACAAAAAAACCATACTTATTATTATAAAATTAAAATAAAATCACATATGACCGATAAAATGTTGTTTTCAAATTGGCTTGGATAAATAAGAGTGACCTCTTTAAAAAATGTATGTATATTGAAAATAAATTTTAAATTTAAATATTTTTTAAACTCAATTATTTTATGTAAAACAACTAAGGATATAATATATTCTATACAAAAGTTTATTCCAAAAATTTTATTTTTTCTGTGATGTCGATTCCAATATCTAGAAACATTTAAATAACAAAGTTAAATTATGTACAAAATTAACACATATTTTATATTGAAATACACTCTATATAAATAGATACTTAATCATACAAGATGAACAATCAATTCATATTAAAAAAATTCACATGAGGATAGTAATGGTTCAGTGTCTTTGGAAACATTGATACACAAAAAGTTAGTTCATAAGTACAATACATAAACAACCACTATTTTTTCATAAATAGGACCCTTATTATAAATACCATACATAATAAATTTAATCATGACCTATGTATATGAAATATAAGAAATTGTGAGTTTAGATGCTCAGTGATGGTAAAAATGGAAGATATGAATAATCATATAAGAATAACCTGGGTATAAGGGAATGATAACATGAACATAATTTTTGGAAACCATGTTCTCCTTATCAATGATCATAATCTCGAGAGAGGGAATAAATTTTATAAGTTTATAAGACATGAATAAGAATGTAATCAAAGAAAATTATCCATAAAAACATAACATTGGTATAAAACAATGATTTTTTTTCCAACACATAAGAATAGAAAATCATATTTTATAGCTACCACCATGAAATTGATAACATGTTAGGGTTGGTTTAAGAACCCATGTATGTACTACAAGATTTGGATAACCTTATATCTATAACATTTTGGTCTTGGGATAACTTTTCATTTTACCTATTTGGTGCTTGGTATAACCTCCTGTGGACCCTCAATTGTGATTGGTATAACCTCTCATGTACCCTTTGAGCTCCTTGAACCGTAATCATTACCCAATTACATGGAGTTATATATATGTACAACCCATCACATAGGGAATTTTTTTTTATGTGTTCCACATGATCATAAAATAGTCATCGTACCAAAACATGTATATAGTAAATGAGTTTCATTAAAATTTCATCATAAGATAACTAGTGGAAAAGAAAATAGATTCAAAAGAATTACCTTTGGAAATGAAACATGTATCATAAAAATAATACCATCATTAATATAATCCATATATATAAATAATTTTTATGGTAAAATTGGTTAACATGCCCCATATATCAGAAGCATAATCAATTTTCTCAATCATTGATTAATAAAAACACCATTAAAATATTTTTAAAATGTTTATGATGAAAATAAAATTTATAATTTGAAAATTAAATTTAAATATTTTAAAATATCCCATTTATTAAATAAAAAAAATTCTTTTAATATAAACTTATAATATAGTAATGGAAGTGTTAAATATTTTTTTTTCATGATTGTGAAAAATATTATTCCTATTGTGCTTTTTAAAATAATAAATCCTTTCACATTTTTTATAAAAGGTAAAAGTACCATATTTTGAAAGTGAAAGTATGATTCTATATAGAATTTTTTTTTAAAATTTACAAATTAATGAAAAATGAAATTACAAATTATTTTATAATTTTTATAAAAATAATACAGGGTTATGGATAGAAAATGGATTTTTATCGAAGATAAAACTAATGTCGGGTTTCAAAGAAAGAATGTTTTTTGATTATTGAGTACATAAATAGAGAAATAGATATAGATATTTCTAATTTTAATAAATAAATTGGGTATAAGAAAATTAATGTACTTCGTGAGAGGTATATCATTATTATTATCATTTGGAGTATTATCCTGAACAATCCCCGCAATCAATGAGAGTGTAACATCAAACCCTTTCCAATTTGGTTACATTTCAATTGTAGTCCCCATTTAATGGAGGACTTATACATTTATAAATAGAGAATATAAAATTAATAACATGAATAATTAAATAATCCCATGATTATTAAATAACAAACCCAAAATAATAAACTGGTGAATATGGATTGCCTCTTATTTAAATAAAAGTGAGACAAAAATACCTCACCTCAAGTATCTAATTTTATTACATGTTATAAAATTATGTATAAAATATATATATATATTAAACATAAATTAAAGAACTGTAATCCTATATCATTCTATATATGACTTACTCCTAACTTTTTGTGACAAATTTATTAACAATTCATTGAAAAAATCATTATTTTGGTTTACAACAACATTTTTTTAATACATATTTATGTTCGGCAGTTTTTCCCATTTACATTGATTATTATTACATCATATAAAATATATAATCATTTTATAAATATAATTTATATTAATTATATATAGTTTTATAGTGTTTATTAAATTTTATATATAGGCAAAGGCATTACATAGTTCATTGAGAAACTCAGTTGTACGTGTGCATTAAAAATGCCCCTTTTTTTAATGGACGGAATGAAATAACGATAAATAATATATCAACATTAAAGATTAATTTTTATTTCACATATATTATATGTATTTATTAATTTATGTTTTTATGTCTATCAATTTCAAAATTTAAAAAAACAATTACATCGCTATGTTGAGGTGGTAGTCTACACATAAGAAAAAGTGTTGTTATTATTTCCTAAAATATTGGAAGTTCAGAATTTATATTTGATATTATAATTATAGGAATAAAATATGTCGTAATTATCATAAATAAATACTAAATAAATCATTATTTATTTCAATGAGATACATTGATGAAAAATGAATTACATCGATTCTTGAGGAGGTAGTCCACTGTACGCATGATAGAAGTTATAGTTTACTATATGATGGTAGTGTAGATGTATATATGTTGTAAAATAAACATAATAAAATCAAAATATATGTAATATGATAATTTTATTATATAATAAAAGTTGATTTTTTTATGGAGATGGATGATGAAAAGAAAAAAATGGATCAGTTAATGATGGTACCACTTATTCTGAAAAGCACTTTAGGTTTCCCGGAAAATAATTAGTAATATGGTTTGATAATAAATTTAGGCCGCAATGAATAGATTAAGGAATTTAAATATTTATTTTTTCTCATACTTTATGAACCAAAAGTATTTTTTATGTGTGATGTGGAAAGTAGAGGGGGTTTCCTTTTAAAGGAGACGCCCACATGGAATTTTTGAAAATAAAAATTTATACCAAAATTTTACCAATTTAAAAAGGATTTTAAATGATTCATTATAAAACACTTTATGATAATAGGAATAAAAATTACCATACAATAGAAATTGGACAAGTTTTATAACAACCATGCTCTTTATTACACACATAACATAAATTATTAAATAAAACCCTCACTTGATACAACATAGAAGATCGAGAGGTATAGTGTCATTGGGGCTTAGGAACATTACAAAACAAATTAAAACAAATATTGAAAAATCTTATTGAAAACTTCCTCTACATTACCACTACATTTTCTTATACCTAGCAATTCTTGGGATAACCTGAGGACATGCATATGAAAAGGGTGATCTATAAAACTAGTAATGGAGTAAAAAGGTCATAACATGATGAATAAAATTAATGGTAATAAATAGGAATATCAATGGATCATAAAGAAAACTGAACATAAATGAATGATATAACATGATTATAATAACATGGTAATGTGGAAACAACACTTAACATGGAATTATCATGAGCTAAGGGTCATTGCACATGGAGCATGAGTATACCCTCATTGAATGTGAATTATCATGAGTAAAAAATCATTTCACATGAATTAACATGAGTAATTCCTCATTTCACTTGACGTATCATGATACTAATCTTTACACAATGCATTGGAGTGCTATCAGGGCACACCCTTCTTAAACATTTCATTTCAACCATAAGTGTGCCTCATAGATCATACTACATTGATTCATTAACATCATAATTCATTCCAAAAATAAGAGATGTGGAATAAACAAATGTAATTCCTCAATCAAAAATTATATGTTCATAAATGTGAATACCAGCGATAGAGGAGTGGGTATAGTATTCACTACACAATGATTTTGGTATTGTAATTTTGGTGTAATTTCGGCAACATAACGATGTGACATAAGAATTCATAAAAATGGTTAATTAGAGATAAAGGGTTTTCACATATTATGCACATGAAATGGATGGTAATGGGGTCATATAGATACATTTACCAATATAAGTTATGGAATTCAGATTCATAATACAAAAGAATTGAATGAATGTAAATGAGGAGAGAGAAATTCCTTACTGAATTTCGGCATGGTAACAGGTGTACATGGGAGCCATTAATGATAGATACAAGGGGTCTCTCATCATTCAAACATTAAGAGGTCTGTATGGGGGAGGTGATAAATCATACCCCAACATTTTTAATTGAGAAAAGGTCATAACAATATTATGATACTCGAATAAAATGAGAAAGGAAGCAATCCCTTACAGAATTTCACCATGGTAACAAGTGTACATGGGAGGATTTAATGAGAGATAATGGGGTCTCTAATAATTAAAACATAATTAGTAAAATATAGGGGAGGTAATAAATCATACCCCAACATTTTTAATTTAAAATTCAAGGGTATATCAACCTAAAGATACATTGACAAAAATGATAGATGAAGAAATCCCTTACATGGAAGTGTTATCCCAAGGGCTTAGGAAAGGCTTAAGAGATGATTATTTGTAGATCAAGGCACCTTGGGAGGATTATAGAGAAAGTAGGGAATATGTTGGAAAAACTCCAATGGCATTGAGTTAAGAGGAAGTGGTTGCTTCGGTGGGTTTATATAGTAATAGAGATAGAAGTCTTTATTATTTAGGGTTGTGACACCACATATTAAACTAATCAAACCCAAAAACCAACCAATGGTTTTCCCATGGTTTTTTCCAAAGGGGAGTGTAAAATAGTATTTTATAAGTTTAATGGAAGATATTATTAAAATAATATCATTGCTTATGTGGTGGTGATTCACACCCTCAAAAAAATCAATTTAAAAATCTAAAATGTTTTATAAGTCTTGGAGGGTCCACTAAGGCTTTGTAAAACAAATCCAACAAACCTAAAATCACATTATTTTAATTTTAAAACATATATTGGATGAAAATAATATTTATTTTATTTTATTAAAACACTATTGGGTCATTATTATGTCATAAAACACATTATATATTTAAATGATATTTAATTTTTAGCCAAAAATTCGAATGTCTCAAAAAAGTATGAAAAATTTACTGTTGGATAATTTCAACATCCTGATTCCAAAAATAATATTTATTTTATCCAAAAAAATTTATAAATATTTTAATTTTTACTTTTATAATAAAAACTGAAATTTATCGAAAATTCATGGTTTTTGACCAAAAAACATTCTAACCTTAATAAAAAATAAATTTGTATTCTTAATAATTATACGATCATTTATACTTTATAAAAAGTAATTTAATAATAATGATATTTTAGTAAAATTTTATTTAATTAAAAAATACATTAATTTATCAACAATGATTTTTTTAGTTGAATATTAACTAGAAATACTATTTGTGCTTTAAAAAAACTTTACAAAGTAAAACTAATAAAATGAATGTATATTATTTATTATATAAAATAATAATGCACATAATATTAGTTCTATGGTCTTGTAACATAACCCATTAAACACCTACATGATACCGAATGGTAAGCTATGAGATGGTGACAGACTCATGGGGTGTCTTTGATAACATTGCTCGGGTGGTAATCTCTATCAACATTCACTTATCCTGTAGGCAGTTCCGCTCGAGATTAATGTGATGAAGCTCTGAATGGGCTTGGTCTAAAGCGAATCCCAATGACGCCACCTCCTTTACAAGCTCAGATAATTGGGTTTCGTAAGGAGAAATTCTAATGGATGAGGCCATAACTTCCTTTATATGAGTAAATTGGATTTTTAAAGCCCTATATTTATTCTAATCATATGATCATTGTTCAACGGATATGTTAGCAATGGTCACAATTCATAAAAGTATTGTTGACACTAGAAAAAGCATCCCCAAAATTTTCCAAATGCTTTTATAAATGATACAAGAGCATATCCCATTTCGTAATCTTCAATTTGATACGTCATGGAGCCCGAACGAATGTATGGACTATGAGTTATGGATATTTGATGTTGGGCTGGAAAACTGTTTCACGGAACCCATTTGTGAAGCTCCCTCCACGATCGCGGAGTGGAGGAACTTGACCGAAGCCCGTGGAGCCTCATGGCCAGCGAAAATCTCTCCTTCATGAATCCACCATGGATCAAGGAGGCGGGATGCTCCTTAAATCCCTTTTACATTTGGGATCTTCCGCGGTGCGAGCTCTGGATTTGCACTGAGTGAGCTTTGGTTAAAATCCCCTCTTTCCTATAACTACTTGGATTTCCCCCCTTCATAATGATGGTCACTCTGCCCCTTGGGTGGCTGATCTACCATTTCACAGAGCTCATCTTTCCTTCATGAAGCTGCTCTATGAGTTCATGCTCTGCGATTCCATGCTCCGCGAGTCCATGCTCCACGAGTCCATGCTCCGCAAGTCCATGCTCCGAGAGACCATGCTCTGAGAGTCCATGCTTCGTGAGTCCATGCACCGTGAGTCCAGGCTCCATGATTCCATGCTCTACAAGTCTGTGCTCTATGATTCTGTGCTTCGTAATTCCGTGATCCGTGGGTCCCTCCTCTGCGAGTCCCTGATCTACGAGTCCATGCTAGAAGAGTCCCTGCTCTGCGAGTCCATGCTCCATGAGTCCATGCTCCACAATTTTGTGCTCTGCGAGTCCATGCTCCATGATTCCGTGCTCCGCGAGTCCCTACTCTATGAGTCTGTTCTCCCTGAGTCCGTGCTCCATGAGTCAATGCTCTGTGAGTCTCTACTCCGCAAGTCCCTGCTTGGCAAGTCCATGCTCTGAAAGTCCTTGCTTTGCGGGTCCATGCTCCCTGAGTCCATGCTCCGCAGGTCCATGCTCCGTGGGTTCATGATCTCCGAGTCCATGCTCTACAAGAAACTTCCTTCATGAAGTTGCTTCAAGAGACTCCATGCTCCACGAGCCCCTTTCCTCTGTGAAGATACTTTGCGAAGACCTATCATTTGCTTTTGTACTCATTCAAATTGGGTTACATGCCATGTAGTACATATCCCTCATTGAGATACCTTTCCCCTATCTTCGTCCTTACCACTTGACATTAAACTTCATGGCACCCCCAACACTTTGTATGGATTGATTACCATCCTCATGGGATACGTAGTAACACTCGGAAATTTTCTCTTCGAGTCCAGCACTACTTGTTATAAACCTCATCTCTCCGGACCGTTGGCTTGAGTCCTTTAGGATTAAGGGAATGTGATTTGGTATGGGCTTATGTCTTTATTCATGTAGGGATTGTAACAGCCATGAAACATACCTCCCCCTCTTTGGTAGTTCACCAATGTACCCAAAAGCACTCTAGTTCAGCACCTAGAGTTTTGAATCCTACATGGACATGTTATCACCCATCCCCAGGCTTCATGCTCCCCTTTATTTGGGATTCCATTATCTTTCACATAAAAAAGGTCCCCTGAATAGTATGAATACAAGGTCTAAGGGCTCTCTTATCATTTCGGGCCAACGTCCTTGATGATCTAGAATGAGAAATTGATATAAGTCCCATGTTGGGAATATAGTCAGCGGTCGACACTCATTTTTTTGTTCCCATTTTAGGTCACGCGATATGGATGATGTGTTTTAAACACGGTCATCAGTTATCCTCCATCATCACACCAACCCCATTAATCCTTAAATATTGGTTGTGTGATTCACATCATTTTCCACTCCATTATGTCCATTTGGAATTTTGATATTCTTGGTAATATCCCTCGGTGTGTATTTTCATGTTAGGAGGACCAGCCATGGTGAGGCATCATTCGGGTCCCCACACTGATTTCCACACTATGAGTATTCCATGTGTTACAACGACCTTCTCCACCATTTTTCCCACTTCGAGCATAGATCACGCAGGCTTAGGGAGTCAGTTGAGGTTTTCACTCATTTGGAAGAGTCTCACCACCTATGGTCTGACATCTATGACCATAAACTAAGACCACTTTGTGTCCTTTCCAAAAGATGATAAACTTCACGACATCTTCAATAACTACGTACAACTTGATTCCCATCCTCATGGGATATATAGGAACACCCAGACACATTTTCTCCGGGTCCTACCCAAGGAATATAAAATAATGTCCTCTCTTTAGCCCCCTTGTCCTGAAATATTTTGGGAACATGTGGTGCGGTGAATACCTCTTTGGTTCTCATTCAAGTTTGGTCTTTCAATAGCCGCACCATGTTCCCCCTTGTCTTTTCCCAATTTGGTCAGAGTTCTATGACCCTAATCTAAGATCTCCCTATGGTATCTATGCGTTGGGTTCGGCTACTTAGTCACCCTATGACAAATCCATTAAATCAATCTACCCTTAATGGTCCGTCCTACAACCTTTAATTTTGGAAGTGTGCAACCTCATGACCCTTGTCCTTGGAGTGGGACTCAACTCCCTCTATCTGATACATCTAGTTTTCATACTCAGATGTGTTAGGGCCGCACCCAAATTGTAAAATTTTCACAGGGACATTCCCTCTTTCCTTGTCCAGGCCTCATGAGCCTGTCATTTGGATCCTCATCCACTTCCATTTCTGAAGGGACCCCCTTTACAGGCTGGTCTTTTGCCACACTTTCTAACCTACCATCATGTACCAACATCCCTAAGGACCTCAGATGAAATTTGCAGCAGGTCCCATGTTTCTAACATGGTCAAAGGTTGACCCTCATTTGTATGTCCCCATTCCAGGCTAACACGAAATTGATACTGTGTTTTTATCATGTTCATTAGTTATCCCATATCATCACACCACCATCATTGTGGTCCAGATCTCGGGCATCATGATTCACATATTTCCACTTCCTTATGTTCATGTTGAATTCCAAAAAACTCATCTATACTCCTTTTTACATTTAGTTGTGTTATATGGGGGGGGTTCAGCATCGTTGGGAAATTATTCACCTAGATTCACATCTCCCCTAACATGTTCCATCATGTGCTAGTAATGTCCCAGCACTACTCCTTGTTTCCCACATTGAGCATGACTCATGTGGGCTTAGTAGTTTTTTTTATTATGTGTACTAGCTCAACCATGCCACAAGTTCCTTTCTTCATCCTGTATGACATTAAAATACTATCTCAGAACTATGTATGGCTTGATTACCAGCCTCATGGGATATGTAGGAACGCCCAAACAACCCATCTTCTTCCCAACCTAGTTTTCACATTCTGTCCCTTAACCTAGGGATTCTCTTGAGAGCATGTGGTGTGGCATGGACTCTTATGGTCCTCATTCATATTGGGGTATGTACCACACCACAAATTTCCTTCCTGGGTAGACATGTCCTTGATGGATGACACTAAAGTACGGTTCTACCCTGAACAAGTTTTGGATGCCCAATGTTAATTATGGGATGCTTCAGTATCCTCTCCATAGAGGATTCTCCATACCAGCGTTGGTCTATAACCATGTCGTTCTTCCGGAACTACGTATTTCTTGATTCTCATCTACATGGGGTACGTAGGAACGCCTGGGAACTTTTCCTTGGTCCCAACCTAACTTTCACATTATGTCCCTTGATCTAAAGAACTTACTCCAGGGATATGTGGTGTGGTGCAGATTTTTTATATCCTCATTCACATTGGGTTTACAGCCACTGCACCACATACTCCCCTCTTGTGATATTACCTTTCACTCCTAGTCCATTCATATGAGGTTAAACTGCATGAGCCCACAAGTCCTTGACGCATGACACTAAACTATAGTTCTACCCTGAACAAGTTCAGGGTACCCCAAGTTAGTCATGGGATGCGCCAAATCCCTTTCCAAAGAGGATTTCACCTATCAGTTTTGGCCTTCGGCCATGCCTTTCTCAATAACTACATTTACCATGATTCTCATCCATTTGGGATAAGTAGTAATGCCCAGGCATTTCGCCTTGGTCCCAACCCTAGGGCCATTAACCCCATTGGGCCCTCAGCCCCGATCTTGGTCTAGGAAGTATGACCTTTTAACTATGTGCATTGTCATCACTATATGACGTAAAACTACGTGTTATTCCAGGTACTTACAAGAGAGGTCCTATTCAGATATAGGTATGATCCTTGATCAGAACGATGCGCCAACCAAATGTGTCTTCACCGTGGTGGCGTTATTTCATGAGTTTTGGAATCCATTCGAACAACCCACACTCCACGCTTTTCATTACCGTAATTCAAACCCTCGTCCTCTTTCACGTCTAAATAAACCCCCTAACAGTATGGATTCTCGGTGTATGGCTCACCTACTGTCCTCGACCAACATTCTGGAAGACTAATGGGTTGCATTTTGAGTCAGGCCCTATGTTTCGAACATGGTCAGCGAACAGCCATCATTTGTTATCCCCATTTTAGGCTAACATAATAAGGATACTATGTTTTGAACGTGTTAAATAGTTATCCATCATTGTCATGCCACCTCCATAGTGTTACAGAATTTGGGTATTGTGATTCACATTTTCCACTCCCCTCTGTTTGGATTGATTCTAACGCCCCTGGTGTTTCCCCGCTCATACACCATAGTACTTTGGGAGAAGCCGGTCGGCTATCTATAGATCCCTATTCTCTAGTTGTGAACCCTCTCTCTTTTAGTATTCTCCCAAATGGTGACTGAGGTCCCATTCTGATCCCCTCAGACATTCCGTTGTTTAGCACTCTCGTACAAGAGCTCCTATTATCTCTTGTTTCCCGCACCAAGCATGGCTCATGAGGGCTTAGAGATTTAGTCGACTATATTTTAAATACAATCGAGATTCAATGGACTCCAATTCATGTATTTTAACCTGTCATTTCCTCAGAACATGGTCTGCCTCACCCACCTCATCCTCATTGGACCCCATTCTTAGGGGGGGGGCATTTGTTGACCCCGGAAAATGGTTCCCCAAAATTTTCCAAATTCACCCATAAATGTTACAAGAGAATAACCCATTTCTTAAGCTTCTATTTGATAGGATGTAGAGCCTAAACAGAGTTATGGATTATGAGGTATGGACATTTAAAGTGGGGTAGGACAACTTGTTCACGGAGCCCATTCGTGAAGCTCCCTCCACGATCGCGGAGCGGAGGTACTTGACCGGAGCCCCCGGATCCTTGCGGCCAGTGCAAAGCTCCCCCTTCACGAAGCTGTTGCGAAGAAAAAATTCAAGATGCTACGGGAACCCCTTTGATGTTCTTGATTTTCCACAGAGCGAGGAGGAAGGATGCTCCACGAACCCCTTTGAAGTTTGTGATCCACCGCGGAGTGAGCTCTGGCTTCGTGCCGAGCATTCTCTACTTCGCGGCGCCACTTGACTATATATACACGGCTCACCACCTTCAAATCGATGGTCTCTCCACCCCTTGGGCGGCCGATCTCCCATTTCGCGGAGCTCAGCTTTACTTCGTGAAGCTGCTCCATGAGTTCATGCTCCGCAAGTCCATGCTCCGCGAGTCCATGCTCCATGAGTCCATACTCTTCGAGTCTATGCTTTGTGAGTCCATGCTCCAAGAGTGAAATCTCATTGATTCCATGCTCCGCGAGTCCATGCTCTGAGTTTCAATGCTCTGAGGTTCCACACACTACAAGTCCATGATCTGTGAGTCTAGGCTCTGCGAGTCTATGCTACGCGAGTCTGTGCTCCGTGAGTCCATGCTTCAAGAGTCCCTGCTCCACGAGTCCATGCTCTGTGACTCCTTGCTCCGAGAGTCCCTTCTCTGGGAGTCCATGCTCCATGAGTCCATGCTCCGCGAGTCCATGCTCCCTAAGACTATGCTCCGTGATCTGGTGCTCTCCGAGTCCAAGCTCCATGAGCAGCTTTCCTACGTGAAGCTACTTCGTGAGACCCCATCCTCCGCGATCCCCTTTACTCCTCAAAGATACTTCATGAAGACCTATCCTTTGCGAATCTCATATATTTGTGAACATCGGTCCATACCACATGGGCTACGCCCCCACACCCCTGCTCGAGTTCAGTGCCGAGCTGCGTTCCCGGCCCACTGCGTCAGACCCTTCGCTTCTGTCATAGACCGCCATGAAAAATGGACAGTCTCACCACAAAATTTTCGGGTTAGGATGTCGACATCTTCCATTGCGTGCTTATGCATATCCATCTTCAACATATGGAATACAATTATTCTAAATACTCCTCAAAAGACCATGAATTATATTAAGTGGACATATTCTTCTTGGTCCCTTTCACATGTTGTGAGTTGAGATTCTCATCATCAATATCCATGAGTACCTTGAGTTGAACTATTCCTCAAGAAACTCATTCAAACCCCATCACCTGACACCTATGTCAAGTTGAACCAGAATGTGATGGTCTTGCGTAAGTCCTAACAACATCCATTTCTAGGCGCCTTCTTCCCAACAGTCCTATTTACATGACTATATACTGTAGTGCACCCTATTTTCCAAAAATAGGATGTCTCTATCTCCAAAAAAAGACGCGTTATGCCCCATGCATGAGATTCCATTAGTCCTATCTATATGAATATAAATTTTAGTACACCATGTGTTACAAACATTGGATGCCTCTTTCCCCAAACAAGAGATGCCTTATGCTCCAAGTATAATATGCCAACAGTTCTATCAACATGACTATAAACTATAGTGAACCCTATGTTCCAAACATAGGATTCCTCTTCCTCCAAACAAGAGATTCCTTATGCTCCTAGAATAAGATACCAATAGTCCTCTCTATATGACTTTAAACTATACTATGCCCTATGTTCCAAACATAGGACGCCTATTTGTCAAAAAAAATAGATACCTTAAGCTCCTACCATAAGATGCTAATAGTCCTCTCTATATGACATTAAACAGTAGCATGCACTATCATTCAATAATAGGATGCCTCTTGTTCAAAATAAGAGATGGCTTATGGGAAAAGCATAATATACCTCAGGCCCTCATTACTGTGGTATAATTTCAATAGCGTTGGTATCTGTTCCAACATTACATCACTCCACCTCATGCTTTGCGTGTCCTTCAATCGGATCATCATACACTTCCACATCTGAAGGGACCCCCTAACGGCCTGGTCCCAAGTAGTATCGCCTCACCTACTATCCTAGGCAAACACCTTGGAAGACTATGGACAACACATTGAGCCTGTTCCTGTGTTTCGAACATGGTCAATAGTTGACCCTCATTTGTTTGTCCCCATTTCAGGATAACACGATATGGATGCTCTGTTTCGAACATGATCAACATTTATCCTTCATTTCCATGCCGTCGTCACTGTGTTCCGAATGTCAGGCATGTGATTCACACTTTTCATCTCCCTTTGTTCGGATAGATTACAATGCCTTATGCATTATCCCTCTTGTGCACTAGCGCAAAGGTGAAGGCCTCAACCCACCAGTGGGTTGTGATGCCCTCATGGCCAAACATGATGAAGAAATTACGAGAAGCTCCCATGCATAAGCCCCATCCACCATTGCCTCTCTATAAGAGAACCCTGGTAGTTTCCTTGCGTAAGCCCCATCTACCATTGTCACTGTATAGCGGCACCTGGGCAGCGACCATGCGTAAGCCCCATGCACAATTTGTGCTCCATAGCAGCACCTGAGCAACTTCCTTGTGTATTCCCCATGCACCATTGATGCGCTATATCGGCACCCGGGAAGCTTCCTTGCATAAGCCCCATTCACCATTGTCGCTCCATAGCAGCACCCAGGCCACTAACCACATGTAATCCCCCATTCCACTTCCCACGGACGCACCTTCTATGATGTGATCCTACTGACTTTGATACCTCTTGTTTCTCACAACGAGCATGACTCACATGGGCATAGAGTAAGCATCGACCATGACATCCTACCTGGGCATCCTAGAGTGTAAGCCCCAAAAACCATCCTGAACTACATGGTCTTTGATCCTTGCCAAGGTAAGGTATGTAGGAAGCCTTTCTAAGGTCCAATCCCACCATTCATTGGTTCTGACCCCCTTCACTTCAGTTCCCACTCCATCCTGAACTAAATGGACTTTGATCTTTTCTATGTCAAGGTTTGTAGGATGACTACCTAAGGATCAAGCCCAACACCCATTGGTCCTAACCACATTCATGTCGGCTCACCAAAACCCATCCCAAACTACGCGGTATTTGATCCTTGCCATGTTAGGGTGCATAATAATCCTCCATGAGGTTCAAGACCACCATCCATTGGTCCCATCCACATTCACATCAGCTCACCATAACCCAACCTGAACTATGTGGTCTTCAGTCCTTGCCATGGAAAGGTATGTTGGAAGCCTCCTTGAGGTTCTAGTCCAACAACCATTAGTTCCACCCCCCTTTACATCAGACCACCTTCCTCCAACTTGACATTAAACTGCATGCCATTTTTTCGTCCAGTACGGCTTCAAACTACATCCACCTTCCCGAAATACGTGGTCTTTGATCCTTGTCTCTTAGGTAGGGTATGTAGGAAGCCTCTATGTGTTCAACCCCATCTAGCGATAATACACTATGACCCCATCCAGCGATTAGCAGTTGTGACCCCTTCCAATGGTAAGTCGTTGTGACCCCATCTAGCAGTAATCCATTGTGACCCCATTCAGTGGGAAGTCGTTTTCAACCCCAGTCAGTGGTAATCCATTATCAACCACATTCTATGGTAAGCCATTGAAGTCCCGCATTCGATAACATGTTTTCGTCAGATTAACTACATGGAATTTGATTCCCTGCCACGGGGATACGTAGGAAGCATGCCTGAGGTTCAAGCCCCTCGCTCATGTCTCATCATGACCTACCTCTCGATCCCATGTGTTCTGGAAAGATCATGCCCCAACCTGATGGTTGTATTTCCTCCGGGTCCCATCCATGCATCCATTCTCACTGATCGCCTCCTCAGGTGTCCCATCGTCCCACCGAACTATGCGGACATTGATACCCTGTCATGGGGATATGTAGAAAGTCTCTTCAAGAATCAATCCCTACACTGCCCTCACCTTTATGACAATTACATCTCATTCCCCATCCACTTCATTCAACTCTCCATAATCCATCCTATTTCTCACCCGGGCCACCACATCCTTGTGAGATCATGACATTCATCCCAACGCCACCCTTAGAACTATGTGGGTTTTGATCTCTGTCATCTACACAGGGTACGTAGGAAACCTCCCGGAGGTTAAATTCCAGCCAATGGTAATCCTTGGTGTTCCCCATTCCAGGGTGCACTCTCCCTGATCTTCCCTCAGTGGTGTTCAGATCAGCCATTACGGTGTGACATCTTCCCTTTATGGGACACACCATCTTGGGTCTGCTCTTATGGAGTATTCTGATCCATCCTCCTGGTAAACCTTCTTGGATTTCCTTCCTAGGGATGTAAAAATTTGATCTGTCTATATGGGACATTCTGATCACCCTCATTCCATCTATGCAAGACGTTAAACTTGCAGCCTACCTTGGGTTGAACATGAGATGCCTGTGGAAAACCTCAAAAGACATGTCCTTTGCGTAACCGTCTCTGCAAGACATAAAATTGTGGAATAAACTGTGTTAAATATGGTAATATGAGGAAAACCTCAAATACATGCCTCTATTATAGGATACACCATGCCAAACGTGGGATTGCATGGGTTTAGTGCCCTCGAGATGCCCTCTTATGAAGAATAATATAGGTTCCACAAAGTCCACACATCCATATATGCCCTGACATGCTTGATATTACTGTCTAATCCGACTGAATGTTGCTACCATGTCAAGAGCCCAAAGAATGTCCTAATAGAAGTAGTGTAATTGACCAGTTTCCACAAAGATATGGCACTGGGAATGAGATTCAAGAACCACAACCTAATATTTCAGGGAGACCTGAACATGGTAACGAGTTCTGAGTTGGAATCCAAGGATGGAGGAACCAAAATCCCATCATCACATTTCGATCAAGAAGAAAATGTCATAGAATAAGAGATAGATTCTTCCCACCCTTGGAAAGTGGAAATGTGGGGCAACAGTTGTGCGTCCTCCACAAACGGATGTGAGTGCCCCAGTAAGATCATTGGAAACATGTATTTTTAAAATCCAAAATCATAAAACCAAAGATTTTCATTTGATATATAACCATTTTAAATAATAATACATTTAATTAGATAAAAAGTAATTTTCATTAATGAATGTTTGGGTAGTTAAAATCTTCCCCCTTAATTGAATTGCGTCCTCACAATATGATTACATACAAAAAGAAATCTGAAATTTAAACATGACTTCATGGTTTCTTACCAAAAACCATTAAGCATTCCCCAACTCTCATTATCACATCTGTCACAGAGAGAGATGGTCTACATAGTGCAACAATAATTCAATGCACATTAAAAGTCTTCCACTTCCTTAGTCTAGACACAATTTGTGCAACATGATTCATACCAATGGAAAATATGATGCACTTTTAAAAAAAAATATAACGTAGAGTGTAAAAAAATCACCAAGTACCAGGTTTTTGTAAAATAGTCTGATAGAGTCAGAATTGAAATTTTTGAAATGTGGTTCTTCTAATATATTTTCTATGTTTCCCAAAAATATGGGAGACAAGACTATATTTATATAGGCTGCTCAGTTGTCTCCCTACTTTATAGCTATTGTAAAATCAAATTGTGCATCGTAATCTCTGGATAGGGTGAAATATCTGAAAAAACCCTAATGGTACCTCCCTCATCATGAATGGTGGGAGAGTTGGGAGCTAAATATTAGATCATGGGTGAGCCATAATCCATAATGTTTCTGTGGTATGGAGGAGGTTTTTGATATGTCATGGAGAATCTTGTAAGAATGTTGGGAATTGGAAAAGGATTCGTTGTTATGTGAGATTAACTTTGCAATAACTATATCTAGTTAGTCCTCATTAAGGGATAAGATTTTTTTGTGAGGTTCTTCCCCTTACAGCTCAAAACGATCCTTTATCCTACTGATAAAACATATCAACTTCTGAGTTACCCTCTAGACATGAAAAAATTGTGATATTAAACTACTTGAAGTCTAATGATTTTTTAATCATTAATTAATTGAATGTTAGTGGTAGAATATAAAGGGTAATCCAAGGACAATACTGAAGGCTTTTAAATAGATTTTATTTCCTTAACATATGAATCTATAGGCTTCAATCTATGTTATCCATCATCTACATTATAACATATATTCTTAGGGACATTTTTTTAATTCCCTTAATAATGGTTCATAATAAGATTGTGAATTTACCAAAGCATATACCTCGGGAATTTTGAAACCAAGAGTTAAACAAGACTCATTGTCATGTACTAGGATACCCCGGGTCAAGCTTGTAACTCCTTATCAGAGTTTTCACTCCTTGGTACATCTGTGCCAGAGCCGCCTCTACCTGCTCATATCCATACAGGGATATATTAGCTTGGTTAACCACTTACTCAATACTATCCAAAATATAGGGATGTTTTTATTATACATAGTCTTGTTCTAAGGCATCAATATGGTTTTTTAATCCTAATCCCAAAAATAACTAAACATATCCTCTGATACCAACTATAACAACCCTTCTATTTATTACACATTATCATAAATTATTACATAAAAACATCACTTCATACCATATATAATATCAAAAGTTCTAGTGTATCTGGGGAATAGGAATATTACATAATAACATTAAACATAAAACACAAAAACTTATTGAAAACTTCCTTTACATGACCAATATATTCCCTCGTACTTCTCATTACATGGGATAACCTGAGGACATACATAAGAAAAGGGGGAGCTATGAAGCCTGGTAAGGGAGTATAAAGGGCATAACATGAATAATAAAATAAATATTACGCAATAGGCATATCAATGGATCATAAATAACCATGAACATGAATGCATGATATAGCATGATTACCATAACATAGAAATGTGGCACCACATAACATGGAATTATCATTAGCCAAGGTTCATTTCATATGGAGCATGAGTAAAACCTAATTTCACTTGACTTAGAAAGATTAAATACTCATTTAAATTGAAATATAATGATTAAATCCTCATTTTACTTGACATATTATGATACCAATCTCTACTGAATTCATTGGAGCGCTATTAAGGTTCATCCTTCTTAAACATTTCATTTCATGCATAAGTGTTCCACATAGATCATACAACATGGATTCATTTACATCATAATTCATTCCATGATTAAGATATATGGATTACATAAATTTAAGTACTCAATAAAATTTTAAATGTGTATATAGGTGAATACCCTTGATAGAGGAGTGGGTATGGTATTCACTACATAATGATTTTGGCATGGTAATTTTATGTAATTTCGACAGCATAACAACATAACATAAGAATTCATAAAAATGGTTGATGAGAGGTAAAGGGGTGTCTCATCATATGTACAAGAAATAGAAGTAAGGGGGTCATATAGATACATTTACTATTATAAGTAATATAATTTTGATTCATAATATAGAATAATTTATTGAATGTAACTGATGAGAGAGAAATTCCTTATGGAATTTCGGTGTGTTAACAGGTGTACATGAGAGGCATTAATGAGACATAAAAGGGGTATTTCATCATTCAAACATTTATAGGGATGTTTGGGTGAGGTGAAAAATCATACCCTCACATTTTTAATAGAAAACAAAAGGTCATAACATTGTTAAGAAACGTGGATAAAATGAGAATGTAAGGAATCCCATACTGAATTTCAGCATGGTAGTAGGTGTACATGGTAAGAATTAATGAGAGTGGAAGGGGTAACACATCATTAAAACTTAAGTAGTAAAGTATAGGGGAGGTGATAAATCATACCCCAACATTTTTAATTGAAAATACAAGTGTATATCAACATAAAGATACCAGAACAAAAATGAGAGATGAAGAAATTCCATACCTGGAAGTGTGATCCCAAAGTATAGGGAGGGGATTGAGAGAGGCTTATTATGGTCTTGGTGTGCCTTGGGAGGATTCTAGAGAAATGAGGTAATTGTATGGAATAACTCCAAATTCTTTGAGTGAAGAGGATGTTGGAGCTTTAGTGGGTTTATATAGGAAATGAGAGGGAAATCTTTATTATTTATGTTTGAGACACATCACATTAAACTAATCAAAACCACAAACCATCACATTGTTATTCCCATGGATTTTTCCAAAGGGGAGTGGAAAAAATATTATATAAGTCCAATGACCGAACTTATTAAAATAATATGGTTTCTTATATGGAGGTGAGTCACACCCTCACGAAAATCAATTTAACAAGATAAAATGTTTTATAACTCTTGGATAGTCCACTAAGGCTCCGTAAAATAAATCAAACAAACATAAAATCACATTATTTTAATGGAAAAACATATATTGTCCGAGAATAATGTTTATATTATTTTATTACTTCACTATTGGTTCATTATGATGTCATAACACACATTATAAATTTAAACGACATTTAATTTTTACTCAAAAATTTGAATGTCTCATAAAATTATGAAAAATTCACCGTTAGAAAATTTCAAAATCCTAAAAGAATATTAATTTTATCCAAATAATTTTATTAATATTTGAATTTTCACTTTTAAAATAAAATCCAACATTTATCGAAAAAACATGGGTTTTGACAAAAACAACTTACAAACCATAATAAAAAATAAAATTGTATTCATAATAATTATACAATCATTTATACATAATAAAAATTAATTTAATAATAATAATTTTTTATTTAAATATTATTTAATTGAAAAATAAATTAATTTATCAAAATATACTTCTTATTTGAATATTAACTGAAAATAAAATTTGATCTTTAAAATCCATTTACAAAGTAACAATAATAAATTGAATGTATATTCTTTGTTATATACAAAAATAATGCACATTATCATAGTGATAAGGTCTGGTTACCTAAACCCTTATAATACCCTGATATGACCGAAGTGTATGGTGTGTGATGGTGACAGACACATGGGGTGGCTCAGATAAAATTGCTCGGGAGGTAATCTCTATCAACTTTCACTTCTCTTGTAGGCGGTTCCGCTCGAGCGTAATGTGTTGATCCTCAGCTTGGGCTTGGTCAAGAGAAAAGCTCAATGATGTCACCTCCTTTCTAAGCTTTGAAAAATGGGATTCTTAAGGAGAAATTCTACTAGATTGGGCCATCACTTCCTTTTTCATAGTAGATTTTATTTTTTAACACCCTATATTTATACTAATCATGTGATCACTGTTCAACGACTATATTATAAATGACCACAATTCTGAATGATATTTTAAAAATCAAAAATCATAAAACCAAAGAAGTTAATATGTTATATAACCATTTCACATAATAATATATTTAAATAGATCAAATGATGTTTTCATTGATGAATGTTTGGGTCTTACAAATTTTTTGGTAATCTTAACCAATATCATTTTACATTAACCCATGGGAAACCTATTTTTTTACCATAAATATGTTAATGAATTTTCACTATTTTTCAATATATAAGGAATGAAATTGTGTGGTACTTATAAAATAATACTAACAATTTTTTTCTAAAAATATGAAATCCATTTTTCAAATTCAATTCACAGAAGTGGTTGAATTTCATTTAAAGCTAGACCACAGACACAATGGTAATGTGGTTTTACAAAAAAACTTTTCATAGGTATAATATTTTTAAGCTAAAAAATTAACATAAAATGTATTAAAATGACCGAAATTGTATTATTAAATATATAATTCCAATATTTTCTCTTTTAATCCATTTTTAATACAAAATAGTACTATTAAATCCATTAAATTATAACGTGAGTTTTAATAAAAACCTATCTTTTCACTATTCATTAAATAATTTATGTTTTTAGAATACATAAAATTTTTACCTCTAAGATAATTTTTAAATGTTTTTCTTAAAAATTAATTTTATTTTCAAATATATAATCTATTTTTTTATATTTCTTTCATTATTGTTTTTCAAAAAAAGCAATAATAACTATATTTTAAGAGACGAAATGTATTTTTAATTCTTATAAAGACATTAAAAAAACTAATATAGTTATTTATAAATATATTTTTATTATTTAAAAACATAATAAATATATTCCATAAAATGGTTATTCATATGAATACCACCATGTTTAAGAACTAGGCTATAATGACCATGATATAATTATAATAAAATATTATATTACTGTTAAAACTGAATGTTGCAAGTAAAAAAATCAATAAATAAAATTAATTTTATTAAAAAATAATAATTCAAAAAATTAAATTTTTCATATTATACACCCTATATAATTAATTTATCAATTTTAATTCTACCAATTTTTTTAAAAAAAACTAAGGATACTTATGTATCATCATATCCTCATCTAATGATGTAGATTCATTTTATTGGTTGTTTCACAACAATCTTAGACCAGGTGAGTGTTCTTGTATGGTTGAACATTCTATCTATGATCTAGAATCTCCAAATTATATTTCTCATAAGAAAAATCATGATATATTGGTAGGAACACTGGGTTATTTTCATTTGAAAGATTATGTATACACTTCCTTAATAGAGATACATTGAACACATTATGGACATGAGAGTGGTCTAGTGGAAATGGAAAGCGATAAGATATCATCACTACTCGATCATGAATCATGAATGTTTCCAATATATGTAGGTATTAGATATACATTTTTCCAAAATCTCATAACCTTCTTTTGTAGAGAAACTCACATAAAACCCATTTCACATATTTCAAATTTCATAGAACACTAATGATTATAATAAAAATATTTATGTTATCACTAATTTTCCATGATGTGCTACTAAATAGGTCTAACATTCTATGGAACCACCTCAGATATTTTAGTATTGAATTTATTTATATCTAAATATCATCCCACCATGTTTTATTTGAACACATATTTTCATTTTGGGATTGAAAAGGATCCATCTAAATATGTGGGTGAAATCTATTGTCTATGGAAAATCTAGTAAAAGATGGTGTGGATCAAAAATAAATTTGAAATCCATGGAAAAGTTTTTATCACATTTTATAGGGGTTAATATGTTCTATTAGATTGACTATATATCTATGAATGATATGTAGTGATGAAACATATCTCATTACCCATGTCCTTATTAAGACCTATCCTGATCATCGATGTAAACCCCAGATCCCAATTTGAAACAATAGAATTTCAAAATTCATGAAATTTTCCAAATATTTAATTACATTATTGAATTATAATCCAATAAACAATATTCTATGATAAAAATGACTTCCAATGACTTCATTAAGATATTTAATATAACCCAAATAAAATTATTTCCTTTAGATGTTTTGCGTAGTATGATGAAAAAAGTTGTGGTGATGTTCTTCTATTTTCATTATTGTATGTGTATTTGTTTAAATTCCCCCCTTAGGATTTTTTATAGGGACATTGAATTATAATATATTTCATCATTTTTATTAAAAAATTACCATTAATCAATTACACACATAAGGATTGAAAGTTATGGTTCCTATAGAAGCATATAAACACAACATACTTGTTTATAGGTAGACTACATCATCCCCCACTACGTTATTAAATACACTGACCCTTACATGAAATATCATACACAATATTTATTTTTATAACCTAGGGAATGGAATCCTAGGAAAGGGTTATCTCAAATTCTCAGTTAGGGTAAATAAGGGATATACATAAAAATAACATGAATATTTGTGTATAAGAACATGATCGTAACATTTGAGAACCATGACCTATTTATAAAATATCATAATAATGAGTCATGGGATCCATATTGGGATTTTATAATACCTGAGTCATAAGATATTCAAAGGACACGGTCCATGAGAGAATAGTATTGTTATAAGACATATATTTTTTCGTAAACATAATCATAGAAAATTATTACTATAGTCGGGGATTAATTATAATAATATCATAGTGGAATGAGATCACTCACAGAACCATCGTAGTTTTCAAGGATCACTCCCAAGACCATAATAATTGGAAATTTCCCATATAAAATTGGTTTCACACCCAATTCTAGTCCATTAACCTCTTGTTAAATAAATCATTTTCTAATGAATTGTAGAGATATGTATTTCTCACCCATCAAAAATTGAATATTATACAAACATTTTCTAAAATAACATAAACAATTCATCATATGTTTCCCATTAAAATAAATGGGTATAAATGTTTTGCCCTATTATTATAATGTATGTAAAAATGACATGTTTTAAAAAAAATATCCTCATTTAATCATAGCATAACCCATTTAAAAATAAGTGGGTTTAATAATAATTTTATAATTTTTTAACCTGTTTAAGAGAGACATGTTTCATAATCATATTTTCATCATAAACCATTCTAGAAAAAAAAATTGTATCTTAATATAATTTCCTGGAAATATAAATGTTTCATTAAATTATATAATATTATAATGAAAATTATTTTTAAAGATAAATCACACATATTTTTTGTGAGGAAGTGAAATTGTCTTTAAAAATATGTTTAACAAAATTCATAAAATCTTTTTAAATCTTTTTCATTGAAAATAAACTTGATAACATATAATAGAAGCTTAAAAATAATTTATATCATTTGTTGAGAAAAATATCCTTTCTCATTTTAAAACAATTTTAAAATAAAATTGGAACCATTTTCTTTGAAAATAACCTTGAAAAAATATAATATAAGCTAAAAGAAAATAAAAAATCATAAATGTGGTAATTTCCAATCAAGCCATAATTGTTAATGAAAATATTCCCTTTAAATTTTTTAAAAGAAAAAGTTATATAATTTTGTAAAACACATTAACATTATATTAAAAATAGTTCCTACAAAAATAAATAAAAGGTAAAATTTTATTTACTTTGTTATTAGATGATTGTATAAAAAATTGGGAGCATTTTTAGAAAAAAATGGATTTTGAAGAACATAGATTTATACCGAAAAGTGAAATAATGTTCTGTTATCATAAAAACACATTTTCAATTATATTAAGTTCCTATTAGTTGAAAATGGTACTAATATTTAAAAATACATGGAATATTAATAGGGTAATTATATTCATAATATTTCATGAGTGGTATAACATATTCTTTCGATAAATGATCATATCATAACATAAAACCACTACCACATTGGTAAAATTTGAAACATATACCACATGAAATAGAGATCCCAAAATGGATTACTAATTCCCATAATATTAATCATAATAATCCTAAAACACATTTATGGTTAGTATATACACAACATAAAATAAATTAGTGGTAAACAGGAAATGTGTCACATAGAAGAAAAAAGTGACATAGAATCCCATTACAACACTAGTAATATTTTGAATCATAAGAAACAATAAATTATATCACAAAATGAAACATTAAATAACCTAAAAATATTTATATTCCTGATATATCATGTCTGGTGGGAAGTATATATACAACAATTTTTTTCTGAATATGAATATGTATCCCTAAAATAAATGAGAGATTAGAAACCCTTACAGTAACACTCAATTTCATTCATACATGTTTGAAGCTCCTATATAATTAATATAAGATTATTAAAAATATATTAAAAATAATAAAAATATATATCATACAATATATGACTTTATTATAAAATTTTTTCTCCATTTATTAATACATCCATGTTAATGTCACATTTCAGAAAATAATTACTTTGTTTTTCTTGTATATTTTGATTTGATAATATTGTTTTACTACACTTTATTTGATCCTATAAACATAATAACTATAATGGTCAAAATGAAATAAATATCGTATATATATATTCTATATATATTCATTTATACTAACCCATAAAATTTATTGATAAAAAATGAAATAACCTATTCATGGAGATAATAGGGTGTAAATACATATGAATATTACATGAATTTTATTGAAGGATTGGGAGAGAGAGGTATGTAATATATTAACAAGAAATAGTAATATTTATGACTTATATATATCCTATATTATAAATAAACAAGTCATTATTACCTTATAGATATGGATTTTTTAAATCACATCTTTTGGCGAGGCAAAAGTCTGTCATACAGATAAGTGATGTCATCATATTTTCATAGAAAGGAAGGTTTATTGTTTTGTGTGATATAAATTTTTCATAAGAATAATGGAATCATAAATATCATATATAAAAATTTCATAACTAATTATTACCATTAGATAAAAGTTCTAGTGGAAAAATGAATGACATCTGTTCGTGAGGCTGTTGTCACCTCTTCATATGAATGATGATTCTGTAACCCATTTTATAGAGGTGGAGATAGTTGCACGTAATAAACATAACATAACAAAATATTATTTTACTAAATATAATGAGGTTATTATATTTTATTGGATTAATAATAATTGATTGTGGGGGAGGAAAAAGTAATATAAATTCACTCAATAAATATCGACAACCCTTCATTGGTTAATCTCTATATATTTTCAAAAAATTATTCCATAGTTGAATTTATTACCTAAATATGGATACTTGGATGAGATCAAGGACATTGAGAAGTTATTCTGTAGGTATTGGAAAACCAAAATGGGTTTTATTGTGTGAATATGAGAAAAGAATGGGTGCCTTTTTATAAGTTATTTGAGTAGCACAAGTGTGATATTTTGAGAAGAAAAATGTGTTCCCGCATTTGTTTCTGGAATCAAGGCTCCCAAAAATGAGTATTACTGGGGATTACACATTATTAGCTCAAAATATGACCATATAATGGATCTTAATCATGTTATAGGACTTTTGAATTATTATCTTTTTATTTTAGCACAATTGTGATCCCATTTTTACATTAATCATAATAATTAAAATGTTCTCATTTCACAATTAATTTTTTCAAAAATTTAATTTTTTAAATTAATATAAGTTATTTAGAAAAAATATATTTAATAAATATTTACAAATTAAATTAAAATACATTGAAACTGTTAATTTTAAATTTTCCCTTATATGCAATGAGAAAGTATACATTCAATAAAAAATGTCCACAATATTAAAATGTTTTTATCTGAAAATAGAATTTGAGAATGATTCCAATTACTTAAATTTAATTAATATCTATATAGTAAAATGAATTTTAATTTAAAATAATTAAATTATAATTTATTTTTATAAATAATTTGAATGAAAATTCCCTTTTTAATTTATATTCTGTATTTTTCACTATCCACCAAAAAACTTCTTCTCATAAAATTATGAAAAATGCAACCTAAGATAATATTTATATGATTATTTCTTAAAGTATGTTAATATTATCAAATAATTTCTCATAAAGTGTGAAAAGTTTATATTATTATTTCTGTAATACCTTTTTTTGGTATTATTGTTTTTCTAAAACATATAATGACTTTATTGATAAATTAATTAATTTTTTATCAACATGATTTCTATATATAATTCCATTATACTTAATATTTAAAAATTAATGGAAGATATTAATATACTATGTTTAAGAGGTAGGTTAAAATAGTATCTTTTGAACAATAATAATAATATATTATGGTTTGGATAAAATTAAATGTCATGTGTAATGCAATTATAACTCAGTGTTTCGTGTAACATAAGATTATGTTTTTGTTCGGTACACAATATATCAATGTATTGTAATTTATATGAACAATAAAAATTCATAAAAATTCATAGTTTTACATTGAACCCCACTTAAAATGCATTTCCCTCTTGAAAATATTCTCTCAGATATATTGAAATGAGGATATTCTCCTTAATCATTTTCTCAGGTACTCACATAGAATCGTTAAATGGGTTGTTTCACCAAATAAAATTAACCAATTGAGTGGTCTTTTTCTATTAAAATATCTTTTCCTAATCGATAATCTGCATTTTTTATTAATAAGATGTATTTTGGTCTAATTTGGTGACCTGTAAGTTTAGTATATTTGATGGGTTATATATATACATCCTCTTAAGAGATACATCGATGACAACATATACTTGAGAGGTTTTTAGTAGAATAACTAAATAATAGAATACAAGAATAATATGATCAATAATTTCGATAGGCCCAATATACACATGAATTAGTTTCCCTTTTTCTATAAATCTCACAACAATCTTTAGATGATAAATTCATAGAAATAGTTTTTCACCAACTTCAAATTCCATATCACTATGGAAATTATATGAATAAATTTTCTATTTACTCTAATCTACCGTAACGTGTTTCCAAATGGGACTAACCATCTCTTATTTTTGTGTGTTTATCCTAATTCCCAATCAATTTTTCTCCAACTTTATTCTATCACATTGCATCTCAACGTTTTATTCCATAGAGGTTTTTTTTGTAAAATATGAATTCTTGAGTGGAATCTATTTTGCTAAGAATATTCAACTAGATTATGGTTTTTATTGAATCCACATTTTATGTTAAAAAAAGATCTTATCATTTCTTTTAGGGTTGGAATAGTTAAATCAAACTAACCATCTATTTGAGAATGATAAGAAATGTCAAAGATCAAATATGTATCAATAGCTTACTAAGGAGTTTATGATAACATCGAGGTAAGACTCGTATCACAATAATACATCATAGAATGTGGTCCTAAAAGAAAGCATACATGTTATTTAAGATAAATCCTATAAATAAAATCAATTGATAAATTACATCTAATAGTGATGATGTGTGCTGAATTTTGAAGTAGATCGGCTACAAACCATGTACCATTATATCATTTAGATGTTTTGGGGATTCCCAGGATAAAATATATAGAGATTCCTTCACATTTCAATTATGGTATTGGTAATTGATGTAAAATAAATATACTATTTTTCTACATGATTAACATAATGATATTATGAGAATTAAGATACAATCATTATGATATTTCTCTTCTTGGAATCCATCCCAATCTATTCATTCAAATGTATATACATCTTCATACATCTTGGAATGAATAGTGAATTAAGAACAATGATATTTCTAAAAAACCCATCATCAAATATAGTTTGTAAAGAAATCATACTTGGTTACCAAATATTATCATTCCATCTTTATAAAGGTCAAAATTAGAAACACTTGTAGCCTTCTTTTTTCATCTTAACAACATTATTATGAGGATCTTTAATCATCACATGTATAAATGATTAAATATTCTATTTAGTAAATATTATTTATCCCCTTCATTTAGGATTTCCCAATTTATCCTATATAAATATAAAAATATTGGATATTTAGTACTCATAATAATTTTTAATCTTAAATGATCCTTTATACCCAAAGTGTTGACTTTCTTGTTTTCTATCCCAATGTGGAAATGTATTGAGTCATAAGAATCATTAATTAGCTCTAATTACCATCTCAGAAACATATTAACTCCTTATATGTGATTACATAATTTATTATTTTATGATCACTATATATATATATCATAATTTAATCACGAAAGTCAATTCCTCAATATATTTAATGGATAATTTTCAAAAACTAACTCCAAATTAGGGGTTAAGTAATATTTCTCATGGATCATGAAATTACCATGAGGCATATCTTATAACCAAGTCCATAATCATTATAACACATAACAATCCTTTCATAGATGAATCTCTATATATATTAAAAACCAATATCCAGTTCATGGTAATTTGATAACATGTTCCCTAACTAATATTGTCTTTAGTTTCCTGATCTTTTCCCTATATTAATCTATACAGATGAACTAAACCCTTTTCCATCTTAACTTGGTGAGTGGATTAGATAATATTGGTAAATTCTATAAAAAATCAATAATATCGATCTAATTAATGAAGATTATGGATCTAATTTATCATGGTTGGTCTTCTCTAACAATCAGTTGCCTCCATTATTGATAAATATACCAATATCCCATATATTAAGACTATATTACCAAAAAATCAAAAAAAAACATTCATCCAAAATTCATATTTTTAATTATTTTAAATAGTATCTCATTACTTTTGGTTTTTAGTATTATTTACAAGTGGTATTCATTCCCTTCATTTCTACTTTAATAAATAAGAATATAATCTATTTAAGAATCCAAAAATTGGTCCAGGTAAAATTTAATGTCACCAATCATTAAATTCATGGTTATAGTTGGGGATTTAGTAAGACCAAATTGAATTCACATATATTCATAGTGTCCGTACATTGAATGGAATATTTTTTTATGCATGTCTTCCTTCTTAAACCTCAATTTAAGATATCTTGAATGAAGGTAGTCCTTGTAAATGTATTGAGCTCCACAAAGATGATAAAATAGTTCATAAATATGGGGTAGAATAAAATTTTCTTGATTAGGGTCATCTTTAATCTCAGAAAATAATTTGGAGTCACATCGATCAGTCTTTCAATTTATCTAAATGAATCAGTCCACTATATAGTGAAACTATTTGTAAAATGAATATCTATTCAAGATTCTCCTAGAGATGCATTTTTTAATTCCCAAAAGTTAATTAGGTTCATTCAATAGGGGTCTTTGAAATTTTTGTGGCACCAGATATGATTTATATTGAAAACTCTACTTCATGAGTTGGTGGAATACTAGGAATGTATTCCTAGAATACATCAAAAAATTCCCACTGATTATGAATTTTATTTATGTTATGATTCTCCCCACCCATTTGGGACAAACACCCATTCTGAATGGGGGTTAAAACCCATAAAATGGATGTGACCACTTTAAGAAGATCATACATATAGTCACATTACAAGAAGATATTATATAAGTTTCAAATATAACTTATGACATCATTTCCTGAAAAATTGATTTTGGATTTATATAGGGAAATCCAATCCATGACAAGGTTAACATTAAATTCAATATGTGGGATAATGAACATATTTTCTGAAAGCACATTCCACCATTGTCAATCAAAGATGAATAATTTACAAGAGATATGAACATTATACCATTAGAGGGTTTCACTCCTAATTTATATATAATCATATTGGTGTAACCAGGATACATTAATAAATTTTTTGAGATATAGAATAATGAGTACATCATGAGAAAAATAATATATTATTATTTTTAGAAGGGATAATAAGTAAACCTTTTAACACGTTGTTATTACACCCCTTTTCAGAAATAATGATTGCATCATATTTCAAATTGTATATATCCATAACAGTATTGTTACTTAAATCATCCTAATTAAACTTCAAATTTTTTAAATGGTTATAATAGTTTTTATAGCCTATTCATTTGAAACCATAGATTTTGGTTGGTGAATTATTTTCAGATTTCTCCCAATTTCAAACATTAGCTAACTTCGTCCCATTACTCTGGAAATAATCTTCCCAATTATCACACCTTCCAAAAAAACATTTACTAGTCCCCTTAAAAAAATTACTCCTATGTTTCTCCCAATGCATTGATTCTAAAGGAAATAACTTGTTATTCGGTCCATGGTTCTTATAATTTAAAATTGAATTCCATTTTTCTATTCTTTTCAAAACCATGAGATGATACATACCACCCACTTCCATTTCAACCTTGATAGAATAGAAAAAAATATCTTTATATCTTATAAAGTATCATATGGAGAACACCCTTCATAGAAATTGATTTAATTTGATAAATAATCAATCAACCTTACATTTAATTTAGATGATTATACTGGAATAATTCAATTCTATTCTTAAAAAAGATTCCACATAGTGACCAATTGATTCACCATACTATTACTTTATCTCAAAAGACCTTCTATTCCATTGAATAAATAATAAATAGAGTGCAATTATTGAGAAATATGTTCTTAAACTTGTCCCAATCAATAGATTCGATTTTATACTTCATCATCATATTAATTATATGAATCCACCATTTATTTCCTTCACCTTACAAATAGTATAAATTCAAAATGACTTTTTCATGTTATTAACACTATAGGGGAAGAAATGTATTTTCATTGGTTCTAATCCATTATTCCATAACTAGTGGACTAGAATCCCAATTGAATGAATATGGGTGGTGCCTCATGAAGGAATTAAAAATGTTGGTCCCTATATTATTAGTTTCAGATCCTCTAATGATTTATTACATAAAAATTGTGTATGATAATAGTAATGTCATTCTTAATTACATATCTTAAAATATATGGATGTTGGAGAAGATAATCATTATATTGTCTATCAAAATCAACGTTTACATGGTTTATTCAGGTTCCATTAATTGTCTAAAACCAAAAATCATACTTTAATAAAAAAAATGATGTCATTAGGGAACCAATAATCATGAAAAATTACTTATAGGATATCTAACTAATAAAAATTATATAAAACCATATGCTTGTTCAAGGAAATTTTTTTCATTATTCAAATACCTCATAATGATTCATAAGGATTTTGTGATTATCAAAATGGTATCAATCGGGAGTATCAAACCGTGTGGGAATCAAGGTCCATTATTGTAAACTAGGCGAAAATTAATTCTAGAAAATACACCCTTTTATGATTTATTACTCCTTAGATTCTCCATGATAGAGCCACATCCAATTGTATTATCAATATAGGGATGCAATTTCTAAGAAACATCTAACTCCATCTTTTACCAAAATTCAAGGAAACATTCTAGTACATTAAATAAACCTTAGATTTACCATTAGATATGTACATACGAATCTCAAAAAATATTTCCCATCATATATTACAAATGAAAATTAAACATATCCTCTAATACCAATAATAGAGAGCACATATTATCATAAAAATATATGAGACCAAATTTATGTCAATTATTACATTTAAAAAAACATTCTTATGGATCATAAAGGAGTAGTACATTTGCAATATTAGAAACCGACACAAATTATTCATATAAAATTTACATATTATCCCACTACATTCTACATTACATGAAACCATATTAAACATTTAATATTTAATATCTTTCTTCATAATATGCTGTCAAAATATTATAAAGCTTGTGTGGAGATGATCAGTAAGGACCAATAGGGAAGATACCCAAGTATAAAATGAACATCAGCTTATAAGAACACAAGCATTCAATTTGAAAACCATACACTAAATATTAGATATCATAATAGCATGATATAAAATAAATATTGTATGTTTATAAGACATGAATGATAAGGGAATCAATGAATATTACCAATGAGAGAATAAAATTGGAATAAGAAATGTATTCGTGGAATATAGTTTGAATAGAAAATCATTTCCATAGTAGTCAAATTTCTCTAATAAGGCTATCATAATGGAATGTTTTCAAACCCAAAACCAGTATAGTTGTAATTGTTCATTCCCAATACCATAATAATATAAACATTCACATACTGAACTAGGTTCACTCCCTATATTAGCCATATCAATCCCATGATATATAAATCATTACCTGATTCATTAGAGTATGATATAGGTCTCACACTTCTCATGATAAAAAACATACATATGTGTGTCACAAGATCACAAAATATTCATTATATCATACCCCATTAATAGAAATGGTTTTTAGAAACATATCATCGTATAATAACCAATTGAATAGAGAGAGGATTCATGTTCATTTTTTCTTTTCATCATATCAAAAACATAGAAAATGAAATGGTTTTCACAATAATTTTATCATAGTATAACTCATGGATGTGAAATGGGTTTCAAAATCATATTTTCATCATAAAAATTCAGATAAGGAATTATAAATAAATCCTTAGTTTATATCCCCTATAATGCATGGTATACATAAAAGGATATAATAATAAATGAAAAATTATTTTGCTATATAAATCAAATTGAATATTTCATGAGGAAGATAAATTTTCTCTAAAAATATAATTTTTAAATTTCATTAAATATTTTTTAAATTATTTTCTGGGAAAATAAATTTGAAAACATATAAATGGATCTTTTTGAATCATTTAACACATTTCTTGAGGAAATAATCCTTTCTTCTTTGAAAGAACTTTTTAAAACATTTTAGAAATATTGTTATTTTAATTTAAATATTAAAACTTATAAATTAATCCTCAATGAAAATAATAGTCGTAATTTCATGAATTTCCATTCATTCTACGAATTCTAAAATGAAGATTCCCTTCAACTTTTCAGTAAAACCCTAATAGAAATTGTTTGTAAAATTACACGATGATATGTTTCATCACAAATTATAAAAAAATTCAATCATGGGTATAAATTAAATTAATAAATAATTTTAAAAATGTTAAAAAAATTGAAATCATTTTTTAGAATAAATGATTTTGTAAGAAAATAGGTTTCTGACCGAAGAGAGAGAAAAAAAAGAAGATTTTATGATGAATAGTTTCTCAATTATTTTAAGTAATAAAGAGTGGAAATGGTAATTTTACTAGAAATTATCATAAATAAATAGATGATATGGAAATTTATGATAATGATTGGATGTTAGATCATATGATTTAAATATTGAAGACTTGATCTGAAACAGTCTAGATAAATAATGATATTATAACATAATACCCTTACCACTTTGGTAATATTGGAAACATAATACAAATGGAATTGATATCCAAAAAATGGATATATCATGAACCTAATTTTTAGGATAAGATTCATAAAATAAATTCATGTGCAGTATAAACATCATATAAAACAAATACGTGGTGAATATAGGATATGGTTCACAGATGTAAAAACTTAGACGAAAATCCCTTAATACATTAGTTAAATTTAGAATCGTGATCACTAATAAAGAATAGAATCTCATGATATAGTAAATGTTACTAAAACAATTTTATTCTTGAGTTAACATATCAAATACGAATATAAAAATCATATATAATATACAATTGGTGGATTTGTATATGTCTCCCATAAATAATGGAGAGACACAAAATCCATTTCCTTAAGTCTCGAATTTCTTCGTACAGTTTAAACCACCATTTATAATAATTTTTTTTACTATAAATCTATTACAGAACCATAATCATATATATTATACCATATAATACATTCTTATGGAGTTTTATTACTCGTTTATTAACAGTTCCCTGTTAAATTCAAATTTCACGTAACAAATACTTCATTTTCATGTCTGTTTTGTTTTGTTATATTTTTTGTCCTCTTACATTTATCTGGATTCCATCATCCCTATAATGACATCATTTATTTATATATAATATATATCCAATATATTTTTATTTATAGTAATAAATAAAAGTTATAGATAGAAAATGAAATACACCATTAAAGGAGATAACGAGCCATTCATACTACTAAACGATGTATATATTTTCTAGATTAATTGATATTATTATAGTTAAATAATATATTACTATTTAAAAATAATTTTTAATCTCTATATAACAAATAATTTTGTTACACCCATCCTTTTTACCTTCCATGTAATGTGTGAATGAATCACATCTCTTTGTGAGGCGGCGATCCTCCATACACATAAGCGATATTATCGTATTCCCATGGAATTGAATGTAAGATGGTATTTTTTATATAATAAATTAAAATTTAAAATTATGTCATAAATTTCATATATGGTTATTTAATCTATCATTATAACCATATGAATGTTGGGGTAAATGAAAAATTATTTACATCGGTTTGTGAGGCATTAGTCTTCCAAACACAAGAATAATGACTTCATAACTCATTTTATGGAAGTTAAGATGGTTTAAGGTCATAAAATTAACTGAAAACATCTTATTATGTAGAGGAAAATTATTTTATTATATAATCATATTTTATTGAGAACATAAGGAGGTGGTGGATGAAATAAAATAAAAACAACCGATGATTAAAATTATATCTACCATGGTTAACCTCCTTAGGCACGAAAAAAAATCCATCCATGATTGGATTTCAGAAAAAAAAAATAATGATTCTACGATAAAGGGAGGGAATTTGGAACATGATTTTGTAGGATTTATCTAAACTAGGAGGGTCTGATAGTGTGAAAAAGAGAGGAGAGTGGGTGGCCTTTTATATGTGATGTGATTGGAACACTTTTAATTATTTGAAAATAAAAAACGGTACCCCTATTTTTATAATGCGAAAGTGTTCCAAAATTGATCACTATTTATACATAGATAAGATATGTCCACAATACATTAACAAAATGTTGCTTATATATTTCAATGTAATTTTAACCCTTACCGTTTAATTTTAATCCCTATGTAAACCCATTTTTACCTTAAGAATAGTAATTATGTTTTACTAATTTCAGAATTAATTTTGGACCAAAAATAAGTTGATCATATTAGATAATATAAATGATTCTGATTTGAAATATGTTATAATTTTTTTCAAAATTCAATTCCATGAAGTGACAAAATTTAATTTAAAATTAATCATGTAGATGCGATGAGAAAGATACTTTTTAAATAGAAAAAGGTGAAAATATTACAATTTTATTATATGAAAGCCCAATATGAAAATGATTTCAATGATCTAAATTGTATTAATAGATCTAAAATGAGAAAAAAGTTTAATTTAAAAAATATAATAATATAATTTTTATTTATTAATAATATAATCAAAAATTATATTTTATTTTAAAGTTAGTATTTTATTTTTCAATTAATAAAAAAATTAATCTTTTAAAAAATTAAAAAAATTCAACCAATGAAAACATGGATAAAAATATTTTTAAAATTAAATCTATTTTATCATGTAATTTGTATAAATATTCTAAAAATTAAATTTATTATTTTTAATAAACTATTTGTGAGAATATTATTTTTTCAAAATATATTAATACATTATAGAATATATAATTATTCTTTATGAATGTGTTTTATTTGTATAAAACTGTTATACTTAATTATTTAAAAGTAGTTATTATAATAAATATAATTTTTTTAAAATATTTCATATTATTTATCTTTTCAAAAATATTAATAATATTTAATGGTTTTGTTAAAATATTGTTTTGTGTGTAATAATTGATAAAATCAGTGTTCCATGTAACATAATATTAACTCAGTGTATCATTTAACAAAAGCTATCAATTAAATTGAATTAATTCTAAAAAAGTAATTCCTAAAAACTTGTTGGGCTAATTTTTCTAATAAGACATACCATTAGGCCATACCAATCACTAGTATCCAAACTCTTAAATATCACTCTTTATTACATCCCTCATTAGACACCCATTCATGTCATTAAAACTCAATGTACATATAGGATGAATAGAGAATGATGAAGTGTGATCTTCCTCTAACCAATCCTTATTTATATCAATTATGGTTAAAATAAAACAATGATTCCTAGAATCATATTATTCCTTTATAAACATTTTTAAACATTGTAATATTTCTATGCTTCTTCTACAGCTCTACATATTCTTTATGCTCCACATTAATCATAACTTGGATTGATGTTTGAACACTCATTTGAGAAATATAACATTTCTACCCCTTCCATCAATATTTCCATATCAATCCTTTGGAAATCCAAAAATATTTGATTTTTTGTGACCCCTTCATTAATAAGAAGGAATGATCATTTTGACTCAATGTATGAGCCGCCTTATTATCATTCATAGGTCTGTAATTGATCAAAAAGTCATAATCATCAATCAAATCAAACCATATTCCTTGGCCCATGTTTAACTTCTTCTATATAAATATAAATTTTGATAATTTATTATCAATGTATAAATTAAAAACTTATCAATAATGATAATGCCTCCATATGATAAATTAAATAATTACCATAGCTAACATCCAACTATGTTTTGGGATATTTTGTTCAAGAACTATCAATTTTAATGAGGCATAATCTATCACCATATAATTTTATATGATTATGTTTTCTAGTATCTTAACTGATGAAACAATGTAGATTACAAACCCATCTCCAAAGTAATGTAATTTATAAACATGTGTATTCATAGTCAATTTATTTAGTTCTTGGAACTTTTTATAACATTCATAAATCCAATGGTATTTTAATCCATTATAGGTTAAATTATTTATTGTAAAATATATTCATGAGATAATATCCCAAAATCATAACTAATATCCATCCGAACCACAAAATCATTGAATCTCTATCATAGTGGTTTGTTTGGGCCAATGTTAATTTATTTCTGGACGCATCGTCTAATATATTTTCTCTAAATAGTATTTGAAAAAAATACCATTTATAGCCAATAATAATACATATTAATCTTTTTATTCAACTTCTCCTTGTAAGGGTATATGTCACAATCCCCAAATAATCAATATGATTCTCTTTTCACATTGATATTTACAAATATCAATAAAAAATACTAACATAAAATGACTAAGGTAATCTCTAATGACATTATTAATTAAATTCATTATTATATAGGTGAAATTATTATGACCAAATTGAATCAATCTATATTCATTGTATCTATATATTTTATGGAATGTTATAACGGGTATAACCACCTTATTTTTCCTCAATTAATAATATATTTAATGATGGTCATTTTTTTGGAAATGTAATTATCTCTAAAAAGGTGATCAAAAAAATCATCAAAATGGGGTAAATGGTACTTTTTCTTGATAGGGACGAAGTTATGTTTGGGATTATCTATAAGGATCTTCATTGATCTATATTTCTTCATAACAAACTGATCTAGAGCAATTCATAGGGATACATTTTTCTTAAAAAATCCTTTATAATGGTTCTCCTAGAGTTGACTCCTTATTTCATAAATCTTAATTTGGGCTATTCTGTAGGAATTCATTAATATTGATGTGGAACCATAAATGAGTTATTTTGAGAACAAGACATCATGTTTCACTAAAAGATGAAGAAAATATTCTATAAAGACATGAAAAAATATTGAAAAAAGGTATATAATTGATGTTGAGTTTCTCCCACACTATCTGATATAAACACCAATTTTGAAAAATATTGACGACCTATAAAATGTATGTCACTTCTAAGATATGTTCATATTTATTGCCACGTTGTTATATAGTCATAGGTTGGTTTTGAATACAAAACAAAAATTCTATTCTTCAACAGTTGATGTGGGATTTAAATAGAGAAAAAAATTTAATTATAAGATGATATCACATTTAACAAAAGAAAAATGATTAATTATTAGGATTCACATTCCCATAATCATAAACTTGATTATAATCATAAACTTGATATTTTTAATCAAACAATTTGGGGTTTTTATTAAAAATAAAGATAAATAATTAATTGATGATAGGAATTGACATCATTAAATAAATTTCATGGTATATAATAATTCATATAACTAATCTCCAATAGGGGGCTTCTATATTTGATCACACATATTACAATCCCAAATTCATAATTATCCTTTAACACCAAACTAAAAGCTAAATGGCCAGCATGACCATCATTAATTTTTAATCAAATAGATTAATCAAAAAATAATTTATCTATTTCATAAGATGTTTTAATCTAAAAACATTAATTTAAATATATGTAAACCTAAGATTAACCTTGGACAGTCTTTGGAATCAACTATTCAAAACCAACATTATGGTTCATTAAGACTGTGAATTTCAAACCCCCCCCCCCCACAATTTCAAAACAGCTGTGCAGCATGAACCATTTTCGTTAATTAGGTGACGATCCAATTAAACCTCAATTCTCCATTTTCAATGATATTAAATCTAGAACTACTAAAAAGTTTGGATTCAAGTTCAAGGATTTAATGGTGGATTCATTTAATATAAAATTAAATTTCTTAAAGTGGTATATTAAATGTTAGTTTATTAGAAAACTATTGGTAAAATGACTGCATGGAACATTTTACATTGGTTTAGTATAAGAAATATTAATAGTTTTGGGAGATAACTTTATAGTCAGTTTAATAAAAACATATATTAAAAATTAAAAAAATAACATATGATATTTTTATAAAATTATGCTAAAATTATTTTAAGAAATATTTGATCTTGAAACAATCATTTTATTTTCCATTGACCCTCCTCTACCTACAATCAAAAACATTGATGGCAATCCACACCCTCCATAAAGATAGATATAATATTTTCCATCTATTTTTATCACTTTTTCATATTATTACTTCTTGATCATCCTACTTCATCATGTTTTAATGATCTTAGATTTTATTTACATCATGAAAATCTATTAATTCTGACCATTAACCACACCATATGGTTTTTGTTGATGCTTTTTGGTACATTGATTTTGAAATCAATTTTCTTCTATCTTATATTTTTCACCTTGTTGCCAATGAATTTAACTAGTTTTTTGAAATTAATGATATATTTTTCATTATAAACGACCATATATTTTTTTCATCTTTTATTTTTTAATATAAGTTATGTCTGTAAAATATAAATTGGATTCATTATTATATATTATGATACAATTTTATTGTCAAATTTAGAATTCTTAAGAGAAAATTTGTTTGATGTTATAAATATATTATTATTCATAATTACTTTTCACTTTAATATTTTTACTTAAAAACTAATTTTAAATATATTGTTTTTATAATTGTTATTTATTTTTAATGGACATAAGATTTTTTTCAATTTAAAGTTTCATTTTTTCATTGTTTTTTCAATAAAATCGATTTTTTTAAAAAAATGATAACTTTATTTTTGTTTTTAGAATTTTATGAAAAATTATATGTTAAAAATTATACATTATTAGTTTATTAGTTTAATATAGGATCACAATTTTTAAAAAAAATTAAAATGATATTTTTTATTATTACTGAAAATTAATTTTATAGTAATATAATTATCAATAATTGATTGTTTTGATTACATGGTTTTTTGTTATAATTTATCTATTTATAAATATTTTATATATTTTATATTTTTTAAAATATTAGACATTTATATTATGATATTATGAAATGAATGGATCATATTTTTATAAATTTAAGAGGAAACATAGTTGAATATGAAGTCAACATTGACTATTTCATGGAATTTGACAAATAAAATATTCAAAATAATGATTTGATTCATTATTCTTGTATGAAGTATTTGAATGTGATAAATTTAAAAAATAGTTAAGTCAAGGATCATATCATTTACTATAGTTTTATACATAATTATACATATTGAATCTATCTTATTGAAATAACTAAAAACACAACATATAAATTTTATAAAAATATTCAAAATGAGAATAAGGATTGTATAGAAAAATTAATTCATGATACATGAATTTAGTCAATAATAAACAAAATTTTTTGATAGTATGTAGATTTTGAGAGACCATTATTCTAAGGATATAATAAATATATTGTGATATCAGAAATTCTTAGATTCTTACACTTGAAATAAAGGAATGGGTGTTGTGAAAATTGATTATATGAGGTTCTTAAGGTTTTAAATGATATCCTTCCAAAAGTCATCAAGAATATAAATTCCAATTATATGGAATATATATTATTATAAAAAATGGGATTAGTGTATAAAAATATACATTCATGAAAATTGTATTTGTGTTTTATATGAATGAATATGAATATTTATCAAAAGGTCCTGAATGTGGGACATCACGACAAAATATGGACAAGCAATTCAACTCAGATTCATTCCCAAGTATTTTCATCAAATATAAATCTAATGTAATTTGGTACCATCCCATAACTCCAATAATTCATCTAATAATCATTTATAGGAACCAGTATCAAACCTCATGCTTATAAAATTTAAATCGTCTAATAATTCCACATTTGAAGAATATATTTCAAAATTCAATTTATGAAAAAATAATATGGTGGGATAGAGACAATCACATCTCTGAGGGTAACTAACTACACCCGACTGATTCACCATAGTGGAATAGATTTGATAATAATTTACCTAATTTTGGATGTGATGTTATCTGTATTAAAATAGAACTGTGTAGATATGGAATGAATCTTTTTTTGATCTTAAGTATCTAGCATAGTTCATGGTATTTTTTTGTAGTCTACTACATTTTCCCATAGATATGTATGAATAAAAAATATGATAATATCATCCTGATTGTTTATAGAGTCAAAAATTAGGGAATGTATACGGATGTGTATATTTCACCATTGGTTATGTTTTGAAACCTCTATAGTAGAAAAGATTTTCAGTTTTTTATGAATATAAGAAATATTATTATATTTTGATTGATATAATAAATTTCACTATAAACGACATTCCATCATAAGGTAACTTATTTGGATAATTTTCTAAGGGACATAAAGCATGCCCAATTTGTGAATAAGTGACATCATATAATCAAATACGAAATGGAAGAATGATAGTGTACATGGTACATGAATGTTTATTGGGAATTGATCATCCTTATCATATATTAAAAAAAATATAATGTCTTATAAGAATATAATCATCCCTCAAAACCATTTTCAACTGAATATTATTATGATGAGTGAAAAATATATATTTCACATTTGGAATGAAATTATGTTGTATTCATCAAATATAAATTTGAAAGAAACTATTTATCCTTTTAGAACTACCTTGTTGAATATTTATATAGATAAAATGTAACATTGATGTTATACATTTAGAGAAAATCATATGTGACAATTTGATTGGAACTCTTCTAGATGTAAAAGGAATGATAAATGATGTATTGGATATTGGATTTAAAAAGTAATTCAATGGAATAACATTGGATTTGTGTCCACTATGAAAGAAATTAAAAAACTATTTACCCAAAATAATTCAATAATTACAAAAGTGTGAGGAAATGAATTTTTGTTTGTTTATACATGGTGTTAAAGTAATAAGTGGATATTCATAAAATGTGAATCATTTTGTGTCACTGAAGGATTGTAAATTAATAGTATTGAAATCTCCAGACTATAATATATTTATGAAAACAATTATACTAATCACATAATATGGTATATATACAACACATGTAGGAGAGACTATCATCTCGTTATTTTCTATTCAAAACATTTTGTAAAATTGTAATTAATCCAAATTTGTTATATGTGTTTGATAATAAAGATGATTTTACATAATTTCATCTAGAAACTTATTTCCCAACTATGTGTAACTGGTTTGATAGTAATAATGGTATGAAACAAGATGAATATGTTTTTATAAAGGTTGATTCAAAATAATTTACTATCAAATAAGAACTGCATATCCCAGTGACACTTGAAAAGAAAATATATTATGTCATTGATCTAGAGAATGATTAGTGGTCTATCATTTTCCAATGGAAAAGAATTTATTTTGGTGATAGGGATGATGGTGATGTTATGGACTTATATGTGTCTTATTCATCTATTACATGTTTTATAGATGTTGTAAAAGTCTATAATGTAGTCATATTCTGTGCAATATGAAATGACCATGTTTAATGGATTACGTAAAATAGATATATACACTCCTAGTTTTTTAGGAAAATATTTATATTTTATTTATTTTTTAAAATTTACATGTTTAATAACACAATTTATTATATTATTTATTTTTTAATCATATATGAATTGAATATTTATATTATTTTTTGATAATTTTTTTATTAAAATGTTATGTTTATACATTTATGATTGAAGAACCTAATTTTCATCCTTATATTTTGTAAAATATACAAATCTAAAAACACTTTTTCTAAACATGATAAATTAATTTTTAAAATTTTCAATAATTTTAAAATTATTATTTATATTAAATAGTTTATATATCATATTTTTTTGTTATTAATCCTTAAATAAATATTAATTTTTGAAAAACACACATCTGTTAGACTATTTTTTACATATAATTTTTATAATCCTAGTTCTTCAATATTAACTTTTTTTAATATTAAATTACATTGATGGTCCTTACATTAAATTATATCATTGAAATAAATAAAGGTAGAGTAACATTTACCAAGGTATTTGAATTTTTTTCATATAATTAAATACTTCTTAAAATATTTTTTTATGAAAGAAATCAGTTAATTTATATGAAATAATATTTGGGCCACAAATATTCCTAATATGGAGGATTCATATCCTTTTCTTATAGAGAAATTTATTTCTCGAGATGGTATAAGTGGATTAAACATTTTTAAAAGCTATCACTTTTTCATGGAGACCATAGAATACATATTAATTTTGATGGTAATAATAAACAATTTGGCACCAATGTAGTGTAATTTATCTATTATATTTCCATGAAAATATATTATTGGATTTGTATTTTATATACTTTTTAGATTTCCATTAACAAGATAGATAAAGATCACCTAGGAGAGTCCATAATTAAAATATAAATCTATTGATTTAGTTTTTTCATTTTTTGTAGATTTTATATTTTTGAATGACTAAAATTTAATTTATTAAATTACAGATCACATTAAATCATGATGAAATGATAGAAATTAAGATTTTTTCTTTATATTTAGTGGTTATTAGATGGAGATATTTTATAAAAAATTGGAAAAAAAGTTGTGTTTTTGAGAAGTTATAAAATAAAAAACACTCCTCAATTTTGAGTTCATAGATGTCGATACATGGAATAAATTTTTCAATATTTGAAAAGATTATAAATTTATGGTATTGTAGTTATTTTATTTGAAAATATCATTTATATAAATTGATTAATTATTAGTTCATATTTATGTAAATGGCCTCCATGTGATTTCATCAAGAGATACAATTATATAATTTATACCCACATTCATTATCAATTGGATGATATCATTTTTTAGGAGAAAATGATTGAATAAATGTATGATGTGTTAAGATCTCAGTCTATTTACGGTTTATAGTAGGTCTTGATTATTTCCCCATCTATACCCACTTACCATGAAATGTTGAAATGATTGAGGTAGAAACAAATGCACAATAAAAACCAATCTAAGGTAGAAGCTGAATGAATTTTATGAAATTAACTTTTATTTTTCACGAGTTTTTGTATTTTTCAAATAAAAAACACCAAAAACCCGATCTAATTTTTAATATTAGGATAAAATTCAGAAGAAAGTGACACATGGAACTTTTATTTTAGATGCAAGGATATAAATCCAGGCTATAGCGTTAGGAAACAAAAATTAACATGCCATTTAATACGATATAAGGTGAGTGTCTGAGTTAGGAATGATTTTTGCCATCAAATTATTAAATAAAGATACCCAAAAATTGATTCCATAAAAGATTAAATAAAATTCACAAAACATTCCATAGGATATTAAATTCAATTAGTTATACATTATATGTTTTAATAATTGATTAGACCATCAAAACTTGCGCAACATGTGTGGCATGCCCATCCTACCAAGCCTTCCTAGCATTCCCAATCTGCCTACTCAGATCCTTCAAACCCCTTGTTCATCCCAAAATGTATAATGTGAGTTGTATTCTATATATATCACCATGTACGTATTGTTGCATATTGATTCAAAGATATTTTGGGGATTCTATATATCACCATACTATGATGTTGGGTAATGTAATAATATTTATTCAAGATATTATGGATCCAATTAGTCTACATATATTACCTATGGAGGAGGTTACCAGAATTGGAGATTGTAACATCCCAGGTAAATAAATAATATTGCATTCTCATGTTTATAAATTTTTGTGAATAGAATGTTAATATTAATTTAATGGGAACACTATGCTCGATGGCGTACCCAATACACAACAACGACTTTCTTGGAAATCTTACGTTGCACTCTAATAATAAAATAATATTATTTTAAATGGCAGTTAACGCCTAGCTGTGGTAATGGCGGGAATGAACGGAACTAACTACAAAATGATTTTATATGTTTGTCAAATATTTTTTTTACTTTTTTCCAATAAATGTTAGAGGCTTAAAATGCGAATGAATCCAATTTTAAGCGTAAATATTCTAATATTCTTTAAAAGGTCGATTAACAACCTTTTGATGGAGAACCCTTTTTAAATACACTTTTTGACAATTTCATATGTTATATTGGACCAAATAAAATCCTTCTTTAGAATCAGGAAATCAGTATTTACGTTGTGTATGTTTTTGTTTTTTTTCAAAAAAGTTCATTTTTAATGAATAAGTGAAAAATGTTGTATTTTAATTCAAAACCTCTTTTTAATATAAATTATTTATATGATTGGATCATCTTTTGAATTTATTTTAAAGTGAAATTAGAATATATTTTTACCATTTAATCCAATTGTGGTCATTGGAATTAATTTCACTTTGAAATTGGACTTAAACTAGTGTCAATCTTTTAATAGATATTGTTTCTTAAAAACACGCTATTTGTTTTGACAGCGGGAATTAATTATTAAATTTATTAATGAAACTTATATGTTTTTAATTTTTTAAAATAGACATCATTTTTGAATTCGGAATATCAAATATAGCTTAGGGTGAATTTTTGGTATTTTTCTGACAAACGTCAATTTTTTATGAATAGTTAAATAACTAAGTGGTAGTTAAAAAACCCGATTTTTTGTTTAAATGAAAATTTACAACTTCTGTGATTTGAATTTCAATAATCTGACATACATGGTTTTCATTAGGATGTAAAATTTGGTTCAATGGGATTAAAATAATTTTTTGGTGAATAGTAACTTTTAAGTTTTATTAATCGTGATTAAAGGTAATTAGTGTAATTTAAGGTAAAGATAATGTTATAATAATATGAAATGACCTTGAAACATGTCCTACACTTATTGGATGAGTCATGGACGACCAATTCAATCCATGGGTCAACTTCGGGACCCCATGGAGCCACTTGGGTAAGAAAATGACAATAATAACTTTTTATTTAAAGTTAAAATAAAAGTGTCACAAACAAGTATTGTTTTACTAAAACAATTTTTACATGGGGTTATACAAGTAATATTTTTTACTATAAATATTAATTGGAAAGATAAAAAGATTTCCTACATCATAGTATTTTCATTATAATATTTAGACATTAAATAAATTAATTTATTTATGACACCATGATGTTGCAGTGATTACCTCATTAATGAACGATTTAAATAAAATGAAAATATAATATAAAATCTAAGACATACACTTGTCAAAACCCTATTGTATGAGTATATTTCTAACCCTTATCACATTATCCTCGAAATATATCTATGTGGGACCTTTAAAATCTGAAACGCATTTTAATATAATGTAACATTTCTTTACTTTCCAAGAGTGTCCCTCCTCCCTCCTATAAAAGGCCCCCACCTATACCTCCTTACCCACACCTCCGTCTAATGGTTAAAGAATATACTGTTTCCATAGATGGAGAATTACTGCCTCACGAAACGATGATTGTTCTATCTTCTCCTACCACCTCTCATGGTGGCCATTATGATGGGAATATTTTTATATATGACATATATTATATTTATGTCCTCTCTATTATACTGTATTTTATATTTAAAACATACCTTTATTCATTGCATGTTGTGAAAATGCGATAATTTCATTTGAGGAAGTGTGGACTACCGCCCACTCAAGTGATGTGACTCGTTCATGCAATACATGGAATGTATAAAGAATCAAATTAATGAAAATATGTGACCCATATAAAATATATATTATAATGTAATTATAATATATATATATATATATTATAATGTAATTATAATATATATATATATATCTCTAATATAGTTTTAATTCCATTAATGTTCCAAAGAAATGATAGTAGCGTTCATGCGTATGTACGGCCTATCATCTCCATGAACGGTGCATTTCATTTCTTTTTATCACCAAATATTATGGAATAAGTATAAAATGAATATATACTGGATATATATGATATTTACATCATTAATACTACTCTGGATATGATGTACTTACAACTACATTGACAATTATTTTCAAACAAGTTCATTTTTGACTCATGTACCAAACATCGACAAAAATGTCTGATATGAACTCACATTATTAACCAATTATTATAAAATTATAATATGTTATATGAACTGAATAATAATATTTAAAGGAGTTCCTTAAGAAATTATAAATTTACCAAAGTTTATTATTTAGGAATATAAAGAAACGAACAAGGCAAATCGGACTTGAGGTAAGGGATCCTACCTCTCTCTTTCTTTTTAAGTACTCTGTTTTATGTCATTTATTTTAAGCTCATGTTTCTGATGTTTGGGGATGATCTTTTATATTCATTATAATTTAGTTTTTATGTTCATATTATGAGAGACCATATTTGATCTAATAATTCCATTTTTGGACGTTTTAAGTGGCATCGTTAGGCTGCCGAGTTTTTGTAAGTGATTTTTTTATCTCACTTTTTGTTCCCGTGAGATTAATGCTATATTTGCCACTATTTCCTTTTGTGTGGTCTATGTACTGCCCATGATTGTATTATTTGTGTAATATAATTCAATTTATGGGTATTTACATCTTCATTGTATGACACTTCTTTCATGGGGTGTACGTTTCAAAAGTTACCCAAATCGGTAAGGGAACCTTTCACCCTCCTCTTTTTAAAAGACTTCTTTTTGTTGGGTATTTTAATTTACATATTGTTATATTGGAATATGTTCTTATAAATCCTTATTGATTTAAATTTCATTTCCAAGTGATGAGATACCATTTTTTCTCTCATCAACTCATTTTCAAAATTTTAAAGTGACGTCGTTAGGCTGTCGAATTTTTGCAAGAGAACTTCTTAACTCAATTTCAATTCTTTGGGTTAAACTTGTACTCCTTGAATATTTCATTCTATGAATATGTGTGAATGAATCTGATTTTTTTACACTTAATATCCACTTATATTTGGTGTATTTATATTTTTCACACATAATTGAGTAATCGATTTATCCTTAATCTAAGGATACCATCTTTGTAAGGGACTTCGTATCAATCTCCTTTCATTTAGGCATATTTTGTTTTATAAAAAACTTTATTTTATACGGTGTATAAAACCCTTTGACTTTTACTTTTATTCAAAAGGAATCTTTTCTATAAGAAGTGTTTTACTAAACGACAAAAAGTATGTTTCTTTTTAACGTACACGGTGACGACGACCTTTCCGACGCCGTGAGTATTATTTGATCTTTGGGATCCTCAACAATCCGTAATGTTTTTAAAAGTAAATAAATACCATATACTATTTTATGTATTTTAGTACTAAAATGGTTTTGATAATGGATTTTTTATGTCAATATATTTAAGTGATATATTGTGATTGAAATGTGGAAATGTTTTCTTTCCTTTATAATTGTTTTAGGTGATATAATTTTATAATTGTACTTGTACATTTGACAGGTGGTTACGTGATAAACCATAAGACGGGTGGTGCCATGAATACCAAGATTGGTGGTTACGTTATAACTTCCAATGCATTGGGTATGGAAGTCATCCGTATGGCTATTCCATTTAGTGATATGTGTGGAAGTCGACCGTATGGTTATTCTATTTAAGTATGTCTATTTCCCAAGATACCTTTATATGTTATGTGTTTTTATATGGTTTTTATGGTAATATTTTGGTTACAAAAGGGTAAGTAATGATCCTTTATTCAGTGAAGAGTATTTACTACTTCTTATAAGTGAAAAGTATTACTTTGAAAAAGTATTCATGGTTTACTTGATGTTTTAAAAAACTAACAGTTTTCCTTCTTTGTGTATCCCTTACTGAGCTTTTTATGCTCACCCCAAGTTTTTTTTTGAAATGTTTTTCACAGGACTTAATGTGGAATAGGGTCAAGGATGGGATCAAGGAAAAGTCATGTTATCTAAAACATGGAACTAGACATGTTTCTTTTTAAGAGTTTTTATTTTATAGAAACTTAGTAGAAGTGTCTACTTTGTAATCTTTTGAAATGTAATAGTTATGTCCAAATTCTCTAAAACTATAAACCTGAAAAGATCCTCTATGTGAATTATTCATTTAATTCATGATTATGTAAGGTTATAAGGCAGGTTTCTTATAGTTGGTATCAAAGGTTGGTTTAAACAAGTTTAGGGATTATGATTTTTCGTTAGACACATGGTTAGTCTCTATATCTATTATATCAGTTAAATCCTTGTTTTATAACTTTTTTTAGGTCAAGAAAAGTCGGTTACGAATGGAAGGAGGATGATCTAAAACGAAATTCCTATCTCTTCCTGAGGACATCCTTGCAATAATTATTGCAAAGTCATGTTCGGATGATTGTGAAACTTTTTCTAGCATAAAACTCACTTGCAAGGAGTTGTTTGAGATATCAAACACCTCCATTATACCACATTATCATCGTGGATCATGGGTTGTATTTAGAAAAATACTATTTTCACAATATTCTAATATTTTCAAGAAAGGTAAAAATTATCAAGGAATTTTCAAATATTTTACCTTATCAGAAGATTTTGAAGTATATTATGATTTTAAAAAGGTGCTGAAGAAGGATACCCTTGTGCAACCTATTTATATTTGCTCTTATAATATAGTCTCTCATCACATACCTATGGTATTTTAAAAGGACCATTAATTGAAAGTTTCAACTCAAAATCTGTCCGACTGTTTTATAGAAATCATGTTTTATTAGATGAATTGAAATTATATGTCATACATTATTATTTTCCAAAACTGTTTTCCTATGAACACCCATATGACCCATGTTGTACAAGGTGTATTTGGATGGAGGAAGAAAATGATTTTGAAGGATCTCTAAATCATTGTTGCAATGCATGGACCTTCTACCTACAAGAACAATATGACGATGAAACCAAATGGATACCATGATCAAGTTATGGTGTTCTTATTTTTTCTGGAATCATTTTATTTTATCTTATGGTGGTGAAATAATACTTCAAGAATTAATATGTTGAGATCGTAATGAATTTGGATGAAAATGAGAGGTATAAGAAAACTGTTTAGGTTAAAACATGTTAGGGTTATTTTTCGATGTTTATAAAAAGGACAACTCGTAGGATGGGTGACAACCCGTCGCAGCTGGTAAGGCCACAGGAATCAAACCCATAACTGAAGGGTGACAATGGCGCATCGCCTACCACTGGACTACGTGAAGTCCCTGGTTAGTATGACTTATTCTTTTTAGTTATATGATTTTATGAATCAAGAATAAGTTTATTTTGGGTTATCTAGGAAAATATTGACCTATCATGGAGGATATATGATTAGGTTAACTACATTTCAATACGAGACTTTAAGAGAAGCTGATGTTATTTGGAGATTAATGTTAAGATTTATCTTGGAAGAATATGTGAATAAATCCTTCAGAGATTTGGGTTTCAATCTTAGTTTTGATTACTTTGAATAATTTTATGGATATATGTTTATTGAATGGTCTTTGTTGAACTTTGGGTTTTGTTGGACAAATTTTTGAGATTAAGAATAGATTTTCTTTTTATAATGGATTATCCTTTTTGGGTATTATCTGATCTCGTACTAATAATTTTTTGTTTTGGTTTTGGTCTAAAGACAAGGGAAATATATAGTTCTCTTTTGTAGATTAGGTGATTCTATCAAAGTTGATTATAGCTCTCTTAATGAGAACAAGTCATCCTAAATACTCATCTTTTGGAGAAAATATGAGTTTGTGTAAGAAATATAGTAGGAGATGAGAGTCTACACGAAAAGTTAGTATGTTTACTTATGATTTAGTTAATCTCATAAATAAATTCCTCAATGAAAATTGTCATAAAAACAAAAATGTTGTATGTTAACTTTTCCTACTGGGGAATCAAATACCGTTTAACCCATCACCAGTTTGTGATTTTCTGGTGGGTAAATTTCTCTGAAACATGTTTTCTATCACTCTCCCTCAGAACTTGACCCTTTTTTTCTTCCATATCCATGTTTTTCTACATGTAATCGTAGTATGGGTTAACTCGGGTGACCATTGTACTTCCTTTTCTTTCTTTTAAAGTGACAGTTTAATTTACTCCTTTTCCGATGTAGGGCTCTCAATGAAGTTTCCAAGCCCAATTTTAAAATTGCGAGGTCGCAATTCCCAAAAGTGGGGAAGGATGTAACATCCCAGGTAATTAAATAATATTACATTCTCATTTTTATCAATTTTTGTGAATAAAATGTTAATATTAATTTAAAGGGAACACTGTGCTCGATGGCGTACCCAATACGCAACAATGAGTTTTTTGGAAATCTTACATTGCACTATAATAATAAAATAATATTATTTTAAATGGTAGTTAACGCCTAGCCATTATAATAGCGGGAATGAACAGAACTAACTAAAAAAATATTATACATGTTTGTCAAATATTTTTTTTTTACTTTTTCAATAATTGTTAGAGGCTTAAAATGCGAATGAATCCAATTTTAAGCGTAAATATTCTAATATTCTTTAAAAGGTCGATTATCCACCTTTTGATGGTGAACCCTTTTTAAATCCACTTTTTGAAAATTTCATATGTTATATTGGACAAAATAAAATCCTTCTTTATAATTGGGACATCAAAATTTACTTTGTGTATGTTTTGGTTATTTTTTTCGACAAAGTTCATTTTTAATAAATAAGGGGAAAATGTTGTATTTTAATTCAAAACATATTTTTAATCTAATTTATTTATATGATTATATCATATTTTGAATTGGTTTTAAAGTGAAATTAGAATATATTTTTACCATTTAATCCAATGGTGGTCATTGGAATTAATTTCACTTTGAAATTAGACTTAAACTAGTGTCAATCTTTTAATAGATATTGTTTCTTAAAAACACATTATTTGTCTTGACAGTGGGAATTAATTATTAAATTAATTAATGAAACTTATATGTATTGAATTTTGTAAAATAGACATAATTTTTGAATTTGGAATATCAAATATAGCTTAGGGTTAATTTTTGGTATTTTTCTGAAAAACTTCAATTTTTGATGAATAGTGAAACCACTAAGTGGTAGTTAAAAAAACCGATTTTTCATTTAAATGAAACATTACCACTTATGTTATTTGAATTTCAAAAATCCAACATACATGGTTGTCATTAGTATGTAAAATGTGGTTCAATGGGATTAAAATAATTTTTTGGTGAATAGTAACATTTAAGTTTTATTAATCGTGATTAAAGGTAATTAGTGTAATTTAAGGTAAAGAAAATGTTATAATAATATGAAATGACCTTGACACATGTCCTACACTTATTTGATGAGTCATGGACGACCAAGGAAATCCATGGGTTAACTTGGGGACCCCATAGAGCAACTTGGGTAAGAAAATGACATTAATAAGTTTTTATTTAAAGTCAGAATAAAAGTTTTCACAAACATGTATTGTTTTACTAAAACAATTTTTACATGGGGTTATACAAGTCATATTTTTGACTCTAAATATTAATTGTAAAGATAAATATATTTCCTACATCATAGTAGTTTTTTTATAATTTTTAGACATTAAATAAATTAATTTATTTATGACACCATGATGATGTAGTGATTACCTCATTAATGAACGATTTAAATAAAATGAAAATATAATGTAAAATCTAAGACCTAAACTTGTAAAAACCCTACTGGATGAGTATATTTCGAACCCTTATCACCTTATACTCAAAATATATCTATGTGGGTCCTTTAAAATCCGAAACTCATTTTAATATAAAGTATCATTTCTTTACTTTCCAAGAGTGCCCCACCTCCCTCTTATAAAAAGCCCCCAACTCTACCTCCTTACCCACACCTCTCAAGCCATTTGGCTCGGCCAAACTCTGATCATTTTATCTCTCCACATCCCTCTCTTCATCCTAGAATCCTTCCCTTAGTCAGAAATATCTTCAAGAAACCCTTTTGGTTCAAACCAATGGGAGTTACCTGATTTAAAGGTAAAGTCTTCCCTAATGTTCTTTTGTATTATTTTACTTCTCCAACCCCCTAAAATCATTTTATTCCTTTATTTTGTAACAAAAAAAATATCATAAGCATACTAGTATGTTGTTATGAGAATTATTATATCTACACTTACACACACCTCCGTCTAATGGTTAAAAAACATAATGTTTCCGTGGATGGCGAATTACTGCCTCACGAAATGATGATTGTTCTATATTCTCATACCACCTCTCATAGTGGCCATTATGATGACACTATTTTTATATATGATATATATTATATTTATGTCCTCTCTATTCTTCTGTTTTTTATATTTAAAACATAACTTTATGCTTTTCATGTTGTGCAAATGCGATAATTTCATTTGAGGAAGTGTGGACTACCGCCCCCTCAAGTGACGTGACTCGTTCATGAAATACATGGAATGTATAAAGAATTAAATTAATGAACTTATGTGACCCATATAACATATATATTATACTGTAATTATATATATATATATATATATCTCTCATCTGGTTTTAATCCCATTAATGTGCCAAAGCAATGAAAGTAGCGTTCATGCGTACGTACAACCTACCGTCTCCTTGAACAGTGCATTTCATTTATTTTTATCCCCAAATATTATGGAATAAGTATAAAACTAATAAATACTGTATATATATAAAATTTACATCATTAATACTATTCTGTATATGATTTACTTACAACTACATTGACAGTTCTTTTCAAAGAAGTTCATTTTTGACTCATGTACCAAACATCGACAAAAACGTCTAATATGAACTCACATTATTAACCAATTATTATAACATTATAATATGTTATATGAACTGAATAATAATATTTAAATGAGTTCCTTAAGCAATTATAAATTGACCAAAGTTTATTATTCAGGAATATAAAGAAACGAACAAGACAAGTCGGACTTGAGGTAAGGGATCCTACCTCTCTCTTTCTTTTTAAGTACTCTGTTTTATGTCATTTCTTTTAAGCTCATATTTCTTATTTTTGGGGATTTTATTTAATATTAATCATAGTGTAATTTTTATTTTCATATTATTAGAGACCCTATTTGATCTCAGAAGTCCATTTTTGTAAGTTTTAAGTGGCACCTTTAGGCTGCCGAGTTTTCGTAAGGGGTTTTTTATCTAACTTTTTGTTCCCGTGAGATTCATGCTACATTTGCCACTATTTCCTTTTTTGTGGTGTATGTACTGACCATTATTGTATTCTTTGTGTAATATACTTTAATTTATGGGTATTTACATCTTCATTGTATGACCCTTCTTTCATGGGGTGTACGTTTCGAAAGTTACCCAAATCGGTAAGGGAACTTTTCACCCTCCTCTTTTTAAAAGACTTATTTTTGTTTGGTCTTTCAATTTACATATTTTTATGTTGGGATATGTTATTAAATATCCTTATTGATTTAAATATTATTTCCAAGTGATGAGATACCATTTTCTCTCTCATTAACTCATTTTCTGAATTTTAAAGTGACGTCGTTAGGCTGTCAAATTTTTGCAAAAGAACTTCTTAACTCAATTTCAATTCCTTAGGTTAAACATGTACTCCATGAATATGTCATTATATGAATATGTGTGAATGAATCTGATTGTTTTACACTTAATATCTACTTATATTTTGTGTATTTATATTTTTCACACATAATTAAGTAATCGATTTATCCTTAATCTAAGGATACCGTCTTTGTAAGGGACTTCCTCTCAATCTCCTTTCATTGAGGCATATTTTGTTTTATACACAAATTTCTTTTATATGGTGTATAAACCCCTTTTACTTTGACTTTTATTCAAAAGGAATCTTTTCTATACGAAGTTTATAACTAAATGACAAAAAGTATGTTTCTTTTTAACGTATGTGGTGACAACGACCTTTCTGACGCCGTGAGTATTATTTGATCTTTGGCTTCCTCAACAAGTCGTAATGTTTTTAAAAGTAAATAAATACCATATATTCTTTTATGTATTTTGGTACTGAAAATGGTTTTGTTAATGGATTTCTTATGTCAATATATTTAAGTGATATATTGTGATTGAAATGTGAAAATCTTTTCTTTCCTTTATAGTTGTTTTATATGATATGATTTTATAATGGTACTTGGACATTTGACGGGTGGTTATGTGATAAACCATATGACGGGTGGTGCCGTGAATACCAGGACGGGTGGTTACGTTATAACCTCCAGTGCATTGGGTTTGTAAGTCGGCCATATGGCAATTCCATTTAGTGATATGTGTGGAAGTCGACCGTATGGTTATTCCATTTAAGTATGTTTATGTCCCCAGTTACCTTTATATGTTATGTGTTTTTATATGGGTTTGATGGTATTCTTTTGGTTACAAAAGGGTAAGTAATGTTCCTTTATTCAGTGAAGAGTATTTACTACTTCTTAAAGGTTAAAAGTATTACTTTGACAAAGTATTCATGGTTTACTTGATGTTTTGAAAAACTAACATTTTTCCTTCTTTGTGTATCCCTTACTAATCTTTTTATGCTCACCACAACTTTTGTTTTGAAATGTTTTTAACAGCACTTAATGTGGAATAGGGTCAGGGATGGGATCAAGGAAAAGTCATGCTATCTAAAACATGGAACTAGACATGTTTCTTTTTAAGAGTTTTTATTTTTTGGAAACCTAGTAGAAGTGTCTACTTTGTAATCTTTTGAGATGTAATAGTTATGTCCTAATTATCTAAAACTCTAAACCTGAAAATATCCTCTTTGTGAATTATTCATTTAATTCATGATTATGTAAGGTTTTAAGGTAGGGTCCTTATAGTTGGTATCAAAGGTCGTTTTAGACAACTTTAGGGATTAGGAGCTTTCATTAGACACATGGTTAGTCCCTATATCTATTATTTCAGTTAAATACTTGTTTTATAACTTTTTTTTTTCAGGTCAAGAAAAGTCGGTTACGAATGGAAGGAAGAGGACCTCAAACGAAATTCCTATCTCTTCCTGAGGACATGCTTGAAATAATTATTGCAAATTCATGTTTGGAATATTGTGAAACTTTTTCTAGCATACAACTCACTTGCAAGCAGTTTTTTGAGATATCAAACACCTCCACTATACCTCGTTATCATCGTGGATCAGGAGTTATATTTAGTAAAATAGTATTTTCACAATATTCTCATATTTTCAAGAAAGGTAAATATTATCAAGGCATTTTCAAATATTTTACCTTATCACAAGATTTTGAAGCATATTATGATTTTAAAAAGGGTTCTGAAGAAGGAGACCCTTGTGCAACCTATTTATATTTTCTCCTACAAAATAGTCTTTCAGAACATACCTATGGTATTTTAAAAGGAACATTAATAGAAATTTTCAACTCAAAATTGGTCGGACTATTTTATAGAAATCACGTTTTATCAGATGTCTTGAAATTATATGTCATACATAATTATTTTCCAAAACTGTTTTTCTGTGAACACCCATATGACCCATGTTGTACAAGGTGTATTTGGATGGAGGAAGCAAATGATTTTGAAGGATCTAGAAATCATTGTTGCAATGCATGGACCTTCTACCTACGAGAAAAGGATGTCGATGAAACCAAATGGATACCATGATCAAGGTATAATGTTCTTCTTTTTTTGGGAATCATTTTATTTTATCTTTTGGTGGTGAAATAAGACTTCAAGAATTAAGATGTTGATATCGTAATGAATTTGGATGAAAATGAGAGGTATAAGGAAACCATTGATGTTAAAACATGTTAGGGTTATTTTTGGATGTTTATAAAAAGGACAACCCGTAGGATGGGTGAAAACCCGTCACATTTGGTAAGGCCACAAGAATCAAACCCACAACTGAAGGGCGACCAGGTCGCATCGGCTACCGCTGGACTACATGAAGTCCCTAGTTAGTATGACTTATTCTTATTAGTTAGATGATTTTATGAATCAAGAAAAAGTTGATTTTGGGTTATCTAAGAAAATATTGACCTATCATGGAGGATATATGATTAGGTTAATTACTTTTCAATACGAGAATTTAAGAGAAGCTGATGTTATTTGGAGATAAATGTTAAGATTTATCTTGGAAGACTATGTGATTAAATCCTTTAGAGATTTGGGTTTTAATCATAGTTTTGATTACATTGATGAATTTTATGGATAGATGTTTATTGAATGGTATTTGTTTAACTTTGGGTTTTGTTGGACAAATTTTGGAGATTAAGAATAGATTTTCTTTTTATAAAGGATTATCCTTTTTGGGTATTATCTGATCCCATACTAACCATTTCTAGTTTTGGTTTTGGTCTAAATACGTGGGAAATATATATTTCTGCTTTTTGGATTAGGTGATTCTCTCGAAGTTGATTATAGAAATATTAATGTGAACAAGTCATCCTAAATAGTCGTCTTTTGGAGAAAATATGAGTTTGTGTAAGAAATCTATTAGGATATGAGAGTCTACACGAAAAGTAAGTATATTTCCTTATTATTTAGTTAAGCTCATAAAAAAATTCCTCAACGAAAAGTAACTTAAAAAAATGTTGTCTGTTAACTTTTCCAATTGTGGAATTGAATACATGTTAACCCATCACTAGTTTGTGATTTTCTGGTGGTTAACTTTCTCCGAAACATGTTTTCTATCACTCTCCCCCAGAACATGACCCTTTGTTTTTTCTTCCATATTCATGTTTTCCTACATGGAATCCTAGTATGGGTTATCTCGTGTGACCTTTTTACTTCCCTTTCTTTCTTTTAAAGTGATAGTTTAATTTACTCCTTTTCCGATGTGGGGCATTCAATGAAGTTTCCAAGCCCAATTTTAAAATTGCGAGGATGCAATTCCCAAAAGGGGGGAAGGATGTAACATCCCAGGTAAATAAATAATATTACATTCTCATGTTTATCAATATTTTTGAATAAAATGTTAATATTAATTAAAAGGGAACGTTATGCTCGATGGCGTACCCAATATGCAACAACGAGTTTCTTGGAAATCTTACATTACACTCTAATAATAAAATAACATTATTTTAAATGGCAGTTAATGGAAAGTCGTTGTAATGGCAGGAATGAACAGAACTGACTACAAAATGAGTATATATGTTTGTCATTTTTTTTTACTTTTTTCCAATAAATGTTAGAGGCTTATATGCGAATGAATCCAATTTTAAGCTTAAATATTCTAATATTATTTAAAAGGCCGATTAACCACCTTTTGATGGAGAACCCTTTTTAAAACCACCTTTTGAAAATTTCATATGTTATATTGGACCAAATAAAATCCTTCTTTAGAATCGGGACATCAAAATTTACTTTGTGTATGTTTTTTATTTTTTTCGATAAAGTTCATTTTTAATGAATAAGTGAAAAATGTTGTATTTTAATTCAAAAACTCTTTTTAATCTAATTTATTTATATTATTATATCATCTTTTGAATTGGTTTTAAAGTGAAATTATAATATATTTTTACCATTTAATCCAATGGTGGTCATTGGAATTAATTTCACTTTGAAATTGGACTTAAACTAGGTACAATCTTTTAATAGATATTGTTTCTTAAAATCATGCTATTTGTTTTAACATCGGGAATTAATTATTAAATTAATTAATACAACATAAATGTTTCGAATTATGTAAAATAGACATCATTTTTGAATTTGGAATATCAATTATAGCTTAGGGTGAATTTTTTGTATTTGTCAAAAAAACATCAATTTTTGATGAATAGTGAAACCACTAAGTGGTAGTTAAAAAACTGATTTTTTGTTTCAATGAAACTTTACCACTTATGTGATTTCAATTTCAAAAATCTGACATACATGGTTGTCATTAGGATGTAAAATTTGGTTCAATGGGATTAAAATAATTTTTTAGTGAATAGAAACTTTTATGTTTTATTAATCGTGATTAAAGGTAATTAGTGTAATTTAAGTTAAAGATAATTGTATAATAATATGAAATGACCTTGAAACATGTCCTATACTTATTGGATGAGTCATATCTGAACACGTCAATCCATGGGTCAACGTGGGGACCCCATGGAACCACTTGGGTAAGAAAATGACATTAATAACTTTTTATTTAAAGTTAAAATAAAAGTGTCACAAACATGTATTGTTTTACTAAAACAATTTTTCATGAGTTTATATAAGTCATATTTTCTACTATAAATATTAATTGGAAATATAAAAATATTTCCTACTTCATAGTATTTTTTTAATAATTTTTATAAATTAAATAAATTTATTTATTTATGACACCATTATGATGCAGTGATTACCTTATTAATGAACGATTTAAATAAAATGAAAATATAATGTAAAATCTGAGACATACACTTGTCGAAAACCTATCGGATGAGTATATTTAGAACCCTTATCATCTTATCCACAAAATATATCAATTTGGGACCTTTAAAATCCGAAACTCATTTTAATATAAAGTAATATTTCTTTACTTTCCAAGAGTGCCCCTCCTCCCTCTTATAAAAGGCCCCCTCCTCTACCTCCTTACCCACACCACTCAAGCCATTTTTCTCAGACAAACTCTGATCAATTTATCTCTCCACATCCTTGTCTTCATTCTAGAATCCTTCCCTTACGAATAAAACTCTTCAAGAAAACCTTTTGGTTCAAACCAAGGGGAGTTACACGATTTAAAGGTAAAGTCTTCCCTAATGTTCTTTTGTTTTATTTTGCTTCTCCAACCCCATAAACTCTTTTCATTCATTTCTTTTGTAACAAATAAAGTATCTTAAACAGACTAGGATGTTTTTATGAGAAGTATTAGAGATACACTTACACACACCTCTGTCTAATGGTTAAATAACATACTATTTCCGTGGATGGCGAATTACTTCCTCATGAAACGATGATTGTTCTATATTCTCCTACCACCTCTCATGGTGGCCATTATTATGGAACTATTTTTATATATTATATATATTATATTTATTTCCTCTCTATTATTCTGTATTTTATATTTAAAACATACCTTTATGCTTTGCATGTTGTGAAAATGCGATAATTTCATTTGAGGAAGTGTGGACTACCACCCCCTCAAGTGATGTGACTCGTTCATGCAATAAATGGAATGTATAAAGAATGAAATTCATGAATGTATGTGACCCGTATAACATATAAATTATAATGGAATTATTATATATATATATATATATATATCATCTAGTTTTAATTCCACTAATGTGCCAAAGCAATGAAAGTAGTGTTCATGCGTACGTACGGCCTACCGTCTCCTTGAACGGTGCATTTCATTTCTTTTTATCAACAAATATTATGGAATAAGTATAAAACGAATATATACTGGATATATATGATATTTAAATCATTAATACTATTCTGGATATGATGTACTTACAACTACATTGACAGTGCTTTTCAAACAAGTTCATTTTTAACTCATGTACCAAACATCGACAAAAACTTCTGATATGAACTCACATTATTAACCAAATATTATAACACTATAATATGTTATATTGACTGAATAATAATATTTAAAGTAGGTCCTTAAGAAATTATAAATTGACCAAAGTTTATTATTCAGAAATATAAAGAAAAGAACCAGACAAGTCGGACTTGAGGTCAGGGATCCTACCTCTCTCATTCTTTTTAAGTACTTTGTTTCATGTCTTTTCTTTTAAGCTCATCTTTCTTATGTTTGGGGTTGTTCTTTTATATTCCTCATACTTTAATTTTTATGTTCATATTATTAGAGACCCTATTTGATCTCATAAGACCATTTTTCGATGTTTTAAGTGGCGTCGTTAGGCTGCGGAGTTTTCGTAAGGGATTATTTTATCTCACTTTTTGTTCCCGTGAGATTCATGCTACATTTGCCACTATTTCCATTTATGTGGCGTATGTACCTCCCATGATTGTATTATTTGTGTAATATAATTTAATTTATGGGTATTTACATCTTCATTGTATGACCCTTCTTTCATGGGGTGTACGTTTCGAAAGTTACCAAAATCGGTAAGGGAACCTTTCACCCTCCTCTTTTTAAAAGACTTATTTTTGTTGGGTATTTTAATTAACATATTGTTATGTTGGGATATGTTCTTATATATCCTTATTGATGTAAATTTTATGTCCAGGTTATGAGATACCATTTTCTCTCTCATCAACTCATTTTCTGAATTTTAAAGTGACGTCGTTAGGCTGTCAAATTTTCGCAAGGGAACTTCTTAACTCCATTTCAATTCTTTGGATTTGACTTGTAATCCTTGAATATGTCATTATATGAATATGTGTGAATGAATCTGATTATTTTACACTTAATATCCACTTATATTTGGTGTATTTATATTTGTCACACATAATTAAGTAATCGATTTATCCATAATCTAAGGATACCGTCTTTGTAAGGGACATCGTCTCAATCTCCTTTCATTGAGGTATATATTGTTTTACACACAACATTATTTTATATGGTGTATAAACCCCTTTTACATTTACTTTTATTCAAAAGTAATCTTTTCTATACGAATTGTTTTACTAAACGAAAAAAAGTTTGTTTCTTCTTAACGTATGCGGTGACAACGACCTTTCCTCCGCCACGAGTATTATTTGATCTTTGGCTTCCTCAACAAGTCGTAATGTTTTTAAAAGTAAATAAATACCACATACACTTTTATGTATTTTGGTACTGAAAATGGTTTTGATAATGGATTTGTTATGTCAATATTTTTAAGTGATATATTGTGATTGAAATGTGGAAATTTTTTCTTTCCTTTATAATTGTTTTATGTGTTATGATTTTATAATGGTACATGGACATTTGATGGGTGGTTACGTGATAAACCATATGACGGGTGGTACCATGAATACTAGGATGGGTGGTTACGTTATAACCTCCAATGCATTGGGTATGGAAGTCAGACGTATGGCTATTCCATTTAGTGATATGTGTGGAAGTCGACCATATTGTTATTCCTTTTAAGTATGTTTATGTCCCAAGTTACCTTTATATGTTATGTGTTTTTATATGGGTTTTATGGTAATATTTTGGTTACAAAAGTGTAAGTAATGATCCTTCATTTAGTGAAGAGTATTTACCACTTCTTAAGGTGAAAAGTATTACTTTGACAAAGTATTCATGGTTTACTTGATGTTTTTAAAAACTAACAATTATCCTTCTTTGTGTATCCCTTACTGAGATTTTTATGCTCAACCCAGGTTTTTTTTTGAAATGTTTTTCACAAGACTTAATGTGGAATAGGGTCAAGGACGGGATCAAGGAAAAGCCATGATATCTAAAACATGGAACTAGACATGTTTCTTTTTAAGAGTTTTTATTTTATGGAAACTTAGTAGAAGTGTATACTTTTTAATCTTTTGAGATGTAATAGTTATGTCCTAATCTCTAAAACTCTAAACCTGAAAAGATCCTCTATGTGAATTATTCATTTAATTCGTGATTATGTAAGGTTTTAAGGCAGGGTCCTTATAGTTGGTACCAAAGGTCAGTTTAGACAACTTTAGGGATTATGAGTTTTCATTAGACACATGGTTAGTCCCTATATCTATTATTTCAGTTAAATCCTTATTTTATAACTTTTTTTCAGGTCAAGAAAAGTTGGTTACGAATGGGAGGAGGAGGATCTCAAATGAAATCCCTATCTCTTCCTGGGGACATGCTTGAAATAATTATTGCAAAGTCATGTTCAGATGATTGTGAAACGTTTTCTATCATACAACTCACTTGCAAGCAGTTGTTTGAGATATCAAACACCTCCAATATACCTCGTTATCATCGTGGATCTTGGGTTGTATTTAGACAAATACTATTTTCAAAATATTCTCATATTTTCAAGAAAGGTAAATATTATCAAGGAATTTTCAAATATTTTACCTTATCACAATATTTTGAAGCATATTATGATTTTAAAAAAGGTGTTGAAGAAGGAGACCCTTGTGCAACCTATTTATATTTTCTCTTACAATATAGTCTCTCAGCACATACCTATGGTATTTTAAAAGAACCATTAATTAAAAGTTTCAACTCAAAATCAGTCCTACTGTTTTATAGAAATCATGTTTTATCAGATTTCTTGAAATTATATGTCATACAAGATTATTTTCCAAAACTGTTTTTCTGTGAGCACCCATATGACCCATGTTGTACAAGGTGTATTTGGATGGAGGAAGAAAATGATTTTGAAGGATATCTGAATCATTGTTATAATGAATGGAACTTCTACCTATGAGAACAGGATGACGATGAAACCAAATGGATACCATGATCAAGGTATGATGTTCTTCTTCTTTTTTGGAATCATTTTATTTTATCTTATGGTGGTGAAATAAGACTTCAAGAATTAAGATGTTTAGATCGTAATGAATTTGGAAGAAACTGTGAGGTATAAAAAAACCATTGAGGTTAAAACATGTTAGGGGTATTTTTGGAAGTTTATAAAAGGACATCCCATAGGATGGGTGACAACCCGTCACATCTGGTAAGGCCGGAAGAATCAAACCCACAACTGAAAGGGCGATAAGGGCACATCACCTACCACTGGACTACGTGAAGTCCCTGGTTATTATGACTTATTCTTTTTAGTTAGATGATTTTATGAATCAAGAATAAGTTGATTTTGGGTTATCTATGAAAATATTTACCTATCATGGAGGATATATGATTAGGTTGATTACTTTTAAATATGAGACTTTAAGAGAAGATGATGTTATTTGGAGATAAATGTTAAGATTTATCTTGGAAGAATATGTTATTAAATCCTTCAGAGATTTGGGTTCCAATCTTAGTTTTTATTACATTGAAGAATTTTATGGATAGATGTTTATTCAATGGTCTTTGTTGAACTTTGGGTTTTGTTGGAAAAATTTTGGAGATTAAGAATAAATTTTCTTTTTATAAAGGATTATCCTTTTTGGGTATTATCTGATCTCGTAGTAACATTTTTTTGTTTTGGTTTTGGTCTAAAGACATGGGAAATATATAGTTCTCTTTTTTGGATTAGGTGATTCTCTCGAAGTTGATTATATCTCTCCTAATGTGAAAAAGTCATCCTAAATACTCATCTTTTGGAGAAAATATGAGTTTGTGTAAGAAATCTAGTAGGAGATGAGAGTCTACATGACAAGTAATTATGTTTACTTATGATTTAGTTAAGCTCATAAATAAATTCCTCAATGAAAAGTAACTTAAAAACAAAAATTTTGACTGTTAACTTTTCCTACTGGGGAATCAAATATCGTTTAACCCATCACCATTTTGTGATTTTCTGGTGGTTAACTTTCTCCTAAACATGTTTTCTATCACTCTCCCTCAGAACATGACCCTTGTTTTTTCTTCCATATCCATGTTTTCCTACATGGAATCCTAGTATGGGTTAACTCGGTTGACCTTTGTACTTCCCTTTCTTTCTTTTAAAGTGACATTTTAATTTACTCCTTTTCTGATGTGGGGTTTTCAATGAAGTTTCCAAGCCCAATTTTAAAATTGTGAGGATGAAATTCCCAAAAGGGGGGAAGGATGTAACATCCCAGGTAAATAAATAATATCAAATTCTCATGTTTATTAATTTTTGTGAATAACATGTTAATATTAATTTAAAGGGAACTCTATGCTCAATGGCGTACCCAATACACAACAACGAGTTTCTTGGAAATCTTACGTTGTAGTCTAATAATAAAATAATATTATTTTAAATGGTAGTTGTAAATACCCGTAAAATTCAAGGAAATGTTTTTCTTAATTTTATTTGGAATTTTACAAGAGTGTTGTTCTTGACGGCACCTAATTCTGAGGCCCGGTGTGCCCGGAATCAATTTCCGAAGTTTGGCTCGGGTACTTTCAGTGAACGAACGAGTGGGTTTTTCTGACTTTTTAACTGGTGCCCGAAATCGAATTCCAAGGGCACCGATGAACTCGCAGCGCTGATATTCGCATAAGGAGACCTTTTCCGAGGTTGTGTTTTATGCGGGATGAGAGTTAGTTTTGGGGGAAATTAGAAGAAGTTAAATAATTGTGGAACACAATTATTTTTAACTTTGTTGGTTAATTCCTCCCAAAGGGAGTTAGAGGCGGGAACCACATCCACATAACCTCCCTTGAGAGGATAAAGTGTGGTGGGTCCCACACGAGCCCTAACTCTTCAACTTCCCTTAAACTCCCCAATAACTCCACTCTAATTAATTTGACAACTTGTGTTATTAATTAATATGAGTTACTTAATTTTCAAACCTTTGAAATTCAAAGAGGTTAGGATGTGTAAATAAAATAAGGCTTGGACTTATTTTATTTTGGTTAGTTTCTTTACAACCTTGAGAGGATTGGGAAGCTTTCTTCATCTTCTTCAACCTCGACGAAGAACGCGAAGAACATCGTTCTTCAACGAAGAACTTCTCCGCCGAAGAACACGGTTCTTCCGCGACGCCGTATCCGTGACACGACATTCTGCTTCCGCGACATCTCTTCCACGAAGGTTTTCCGCGGAGAAATCGTCGTCAACGACTTCGAATCCTCGCTTCGCGATGTCGACGTTCTTTCCCCGCGATGCCCGACCTCTGCGACGCTCGTCTTCCGTGGGTCGTTGATGAACACCGTTCCGAAACCGAGGTAGGGGTTTGTTTTCAATTATTTATATTTGTTCGAGAATTCCGACTTGATGATCATCATGGATTAAAACCATTTGTTATCGAATTTGAACTTTGTGGTTTAAAACCAAGTGATAACGAATAATGTGTGGGGGCCGGACCGCACGAACACGGCTGACCCTCCTCCTTTTTTCGTGTTGGTTCTTTGTGGTTCGGTGCGGGAGACAAAGTGTCGTCGCACCATGCGGAACCTTGCGACAAGAAAATGCGCGGTGCCGTCGCGCCGCGCCGTGAAATGAAGAACAAGAACGTGACGCTGTCGCGCCGCGTCGGAGATACCCGGAAAATACCGCGGCCAGTGCGGGGCCGTGGCGGAGGGGCGCGGTGCCGTCGCACCACGCCAGACGACAAGGGCCGCGGCGGAGCAGGGTGATCGGCGGCCGGCATCGGGCCGCCGACATCGGTGCAGGAAGGGGGACCGACCGTCGCCGGTCCCATGGTGCAGGAATCGCCCGGCCATGGCAGGTCGGCCGGACTTGGAGAACTGGGGGAATTAATTCCCCCAGCCGGCTGGCAGCAAGCGACCCCATTAAGGGGTCGCGGTTTCGAACCCCCCCCCCCCCCCCCCCCCCCCGTGTGCGGGCTGCCAAAACGGCTCAGCCGTTTTGGTTGAGCGACCGGCCAGCGCGCCCAGCGCGCGGGTCGCCGGGCCGCGCCGCGTCGTGCCCCGCCGGGCCGGGCCGACCCGGTTCGGGCCAACCAGGGGGTCTCGGGCCGGGTCGGTCTGGGCCCGAAACCCCCGTTATCGGACTGTTTGGGTTCAAATGCCCATAACTCGGGCTACGGACCTCCAAACGACGTGCCGTCAGCGGCGATGCGATTCTTGGATCGAGACGGTCGTTTCGGTATACCGCACTCAAGGTTTAGGAATACTTTGAGTTCGGCCGGGTTGGTTCGTCCACAAAACCAACCGGGCCCTCGGAGCGAAAACGCTCATATCTTGAGCTACGGACGTCCGATTGATGTGTCGTCAGCTTTGTTGAGTTCCTCTTAGTGAGACGGATCTTTTGGCATACTCCGCCCAAGGTTTGGACGCAGGTGGAGTACGGTCGGGTTGGTTTTTCCTTAAAAACCAACCGGGCCCCTAGGACGAAAAAGCCAATAACTCTCAGACCGGGCGTCCGATTGACGCGTTGTCTGTTGCGTTGAGTTCCTGTTGACGATACAGAACTTTTGGATACATCAACTCTGGACTTTGTGACAGTTGATGTATCAGCCTCTCGGCTCGTGGAGCAGACCCTCCCGAACGAGCTTGCTGTGTGCGGGAACCCTAGTGTTGGCTGCGACTGCTACTGTGACTGCGACGACGACTGTGCAGAGATCCTCAGTGGATTCGACGACGATGACTACAACACTCAGTGATCCTATGTGGATCAGTGCTACCGATCCTTTGTGGGTCCGATCCTGTGTGGGTCAGCGCTCAGCGGTTCTGTGTGAGCCAGCGCCTATAGATCCTGTGTGGGTCCAATCCTGTGTGGGTCTTGCGGGGGTTAGTACCTATCGATCCTTTGTGGGTCCGACGACTTAGATGGATCAGTGATCATCTCTATCTTCTTTCGAAGAAGTATACCTGTGTGAGCTGAATCCTTTTTGCTTTCCTGTGTGGATTGTGTTTTGCTATCCTATGTGGATTACGTTTCGCTTTACTGTGTGGAATACGTATACTTTCTTGTGTGGACTGGGTTGTACTTGGGATCGGAGGTTGGAGCGTTTTGGAATTGATGACTTAGGTATATGTATGGGAATATACCTAAGCAGTGTGGGTTGTTACTTCGTGATTGTATCTTTCCTTTGTGGTTTATCCTTTGTGGATTTTGGGAGACCTTCGGGGGTCTCAGGGTCCTTACTGAGTAGCTTATACTCACCCCTGCACGGGCTATGCCCGCACTACGTTGTGTTGGTTGCAGACGACATACAGCGTTGATCGTGGTTGAGGCTTGCAGAGCAGGACGGTACCTGGAGGTGGACCACTGGGCGGAACGTGCTCGGAGTGGACGGCGGGACCTGAGGAGCAGTGGAGCCATCTGTACCTACCCTTTAGGTGGGATTTCCAGTGGACAGCTCGGCGTAGCAGCTTTTACTTTTCAGTTGTTGTTTTCCTTTTCGATTTGTACTTTACTTTCTGTTTGGGTTTGTATACTAGCCCATTTACTTTTCCGCACTTCAGTTGTACTCTGTTTTTACTTAGTGTTTACTTTTCTGCTTGCTTACTCGGTGGTGCTTGTTTACTTTACAAAGGCAATTCCTTCCCTTTTTACCGGGATTTACGCCATGGTGCTAGTTGCCAGCCCCTGGCCTATGGAAGGCGGGCTTGGGGTAGTCACGACACGGGCCCTGAGGACGGGTCGTGACAGTTGTTAATGCCTAGCTGTTGTAATGGCGGTAATGAACAGAACTAAGTACAAAATGATTATATATTTTTGTCAAATGTTTTTTTACTTTTTTCTGATAAATTTTAGATGCTTAAAATGCGAATGAATCCAATTTTAAGCGTAAATATTCTAATATTCATTAAAAGGTCGATTAACCACTTTTTGATGGCGAACCCTTTTTAAATCCACTTTTTGACAATTTCATATGTTATATTGGACCGAATAAAATCCTTCTTTAGAATCGGGAAATCAAAATTTACTTTGTGTTTGTTTTTGTTATTTTTTTTGATAAAGTTCATTTTTAATGAATTAGTGAAAATGTTGTATTTTAATTCAAAACCTCTTTTTAATATAATTTATTTATATGAGTAGATCATCTTTGGAATTGGTTTTAAAGTGCAATTAGAATATATTTTTACCATTTAATCCAAAGGCGGTCATTGGAATTAATTTCACTTTGAAATTAGACTTAAACTAGTGTCAATATTTTAATAGATATTGTTTCTTAAAAACACGCTATTTGTTTTGACAGCGGGAATTAATTATTAAATTAATTAATTAAACTTATATGTTTTTAATTTTTTAAAATAGACATCATTTTTGAATTCGGAATGTCAAATATAGCTTATGGTGAATTTTTTGTATTTTTCTGAAAAACATCAATTTTTTATGAATAGTGAAACCACTAAGTGGTAGTTAAAAAAACTGATTTTTCGTTTAAATGAAACTTTACCACTTCTGTGATTTGAATTTCAAAAATCCGACATACGTGGTTGTAATTAAGATTTAAAATGTGGATCAATGGGATTAAAATAATTTTTTGGTGAATAGTAACTTTTATGTTTTATTTATCGTGATTAAAGGTAAATAGGGTAATTTAAGGTAAAGATAATGTTATAATAATATGAAATGAACTTGAAACATGTAATACACTTATTGGATGAGTCATGTCCGACCAGGTCAATCCATGGGTCAACTTGGGGACCCCATGGAGCCACTTGTGTAAGAGAATGACATTAATAACTTTTTATTTAAAGTTAAAATAAAAGTGTCACAAACATGTATTGTTTTACTAAAACAATTTTTACATGGGGTTATACAAGTCATATTTTGGAATATAAGTATTAATTGGAAAGATAAAAATATTTCCTACATCATAATATTTTTGTGATAATTTTTAAATATTAAATAAATTAATTTATTTATGACACCATGATGATGCAGTGATTACCTCATTAATGAACGATTTAAATAAAATGAAAATATAATGTAAAATCTATGATATTAAATTTTTAAAAACCTATTGTATGAGTATATTTCTAACCCTTATCACCTTATCCTAGAAATATATCTATGTGGGACCTTTAAAATCCGAAAATCATTTTAATAAAAAGTAACATTTCTTTACTTTCCAAGAGTGACCCTCCTCCCTATTATAAAAGGACCCCACCTCTTCCTCCTTACCCACAACTCTAAATCCATTTGGATCGACGAAAATCAGATCATTTTATCTATCCACATCCCTCTCTTCATCCTAGAAGCCTTCCCTTAGGCAGAAAGCTCTTCAAGAAACCATTTTGGTTCAAACCAAGGGGAGTTACACGATTTAAAGGTAAAGTCTTCCCTAATGTTCTTTTGTTTTATTTTTCTTCTCCAACCCCCTAAAATATTTTTATTCCTTTATTTTGTAACAAAACCAGTATATTAATCATACTAGGATGTTGTTATGAGATGTTTTAGAGCTATACTTACACACACCTCTTTTTAATGGTTAAAGAACATACTGTTTCCGTGGATGAAGAATTACTGCCTCATGAAACGATGATTGTTCTATCTTCTCCTACCACCTCTCATGGTGGCCATTATGATGGAAATATTTTTATATATGATATATATTATATTTATGTCCTCTCTATGATTATTTATTTTATATTCATTACATACCTTTAAGCTTTGCGTGTTTTTCAAATGCGATAATTTCATTTGAGGAAGTGTGGACTACCGCCACCTCAAGTGATGTTACTCGTTCATGCAATACATGGAATGTATAAATAATTAAATTAATGAAATTATGTGACCCATATAAAATATATATTATACTTTAATTATAATATATATATATATATATCTCTCATCTAGTTTTAATTCCATTAATGTGCCAAAACAATGAAAGTAGCGTTCATGCGTACGTAAGGCCTACCGTCTCCATGAACGGTGCATTTCATTTCTTTTTATCACCAAATATTATGGAATAAGTATAAAACAAATATATAATGGAAATTTATGATATTTAAATCATTAATAATATTCTGGATATGTTGTACTTACAACTACATTGACAACGCTTTTCAAACAAGTTCAATTTTGACTCATGTACCAATCATCGACAAAAACGTCTAATATGAACTCACATTATTAACCAATTATTATAAAATTATAATATGTTATATGAAATGAATAATAATATTTAAAGGAGGTAATTAAGAAATTATAAATTGACCAAAGTTTATTATTCAGGAATATAAGAAACGAACAAGACAAGTCAGACTTGAGGTAAGGGATCCTACCTCTCTCTTTCTTTTTAAGTACTTTGTTTTATGAAATTTATTTTAAGCTCTTCTTTATAATGTTTGGGGATGTTATTTTATAGTCCTCATACTGTAATTTTTATGTTCATATTATGAGAGACCCTATTTGATCTCATAATTCCATTTTTGGATGTTTTATGTGGCGTCGTTAGGCTGCTAAGTTTTCGTAAGGAATTTTTTTATCTCAATTTTTGTTCCCGTGAGATTCATGCTACATTTTCCATTATTTCCTTTTGTGTGGTGTATGTAATTCCCATGATTGTATTCTTTGTGAAATATAAATTAATTTATGGGTATTTACATCTTCATTTTATGACCCTTCTTTCATGGGGTGTATGTTTCGAAAGTTACCCAAATCGGTAAGGGAACCTTTCACCCTCCTCTTTTTAAAAGAATTATTTTTGTTGGGTCTTTTAATTTACATATTGTTTTGTTGGGATATGTTCTTCTATATCCTTATTGATGTATATTTTATGTCCAAGTGATGAGATTCCATTTTCTCTCTCATCAACTCATTTTCTGAATTTTAAAGTGACGCAGTTAGGCTATCGAATTTTTGAAAGGGATCTTCTTAACTCAATTTAAATTCTTTGGGTTAAACTTGTACTACTTGAATATGTCATTCTATGAATATGTGTGAATTAATATGATTGTTTTACACTCAATATCCACTTATATTTGGTGTATTTATATTTTTCACACATAATTAAATAATCGATTTATCCTTAATCTAAGGATACCATCTTTGTAAGGGACTTCGTCTCAATCTCCTTTCATTGAGGCATATTTTGTTTTATACACAACTTTCTTTTATACGGTGTATAAACCCCTTTGACTTTTACTTTTATTCAAAAGGAATCTTTTCTATAGTAAGTGTTTTACTAAACAAAAAATAGTATGTTTCTTTTTAACGTACGTGGTGACAAAGACCTTTCCACCTCCGCAAGTATAATTTGATCTTTGGATTCCTCAACAAGCCATAATGTTTTTAAAAGTAAAGAAATACCATATAATCTTTTATGTATTTTGGTGCTGAAAATGGTTTTGATAATGGATTTTTTATTTTAATATATTTAAGTGATATATTGTGATTTAAATGTGGAAATGTTTTCTTTCCTTAATAATTGTTTTATGTGTTATGATTTAATAATGGTACTTGGACATTTGACAGGTGGTTACATGATAAACCATATGATGGGTGGTTCTGTGAATACTAGGATGGGTGGTTACGTTATAACCTCCAATGCATTGGGTATGGAAGTCGGCCATATGGCTCTTCCATTTAGTGATATGTGTGGAAGTCGACCGTATGGTCATTCCATTTAAGTATGTTTATGTCCCAAGTTACCTTTATATGTTATGTGTTTTTATATGGGTTTTAGGGTAATATTTTTGTTACAAAAGCGTAAGTAATGATACATTATTCAGTAAAGAGTATTTACTACTTCCTAAAGGTGAAAAGTATTACTTTGACAAAGTATTCATGGTTTACTTGATGTTTTCAAAAACTAACAGTTTTCCTTCTTTGTGTATCCCTTACTGCGATTTTTATGCTCATCCCAAGTTTTTTTTAAATGATTATCATAAGACATAATGTGGAATAGGGTCAAGGATGGGATCAAGGAAAAGTAATACTATCTAAAACATGAAACTATACATGTTTATTTTTAAGAGTTTTTATTTTATAGAGACTTAGTAAAAGTGTCTACTTTGTAATCTTTTGAGATGTAATAGTTGTGTCCTAATTCTCTAAAAATATAAACTTGAAAAGACACCCTATGTGAATTATTCATTTAATTCATGATTATGTAAGGGTTTAAGGTAGGGTCCTTGTAGTTGGTATCAAAGGTCGGTTTAAAAACCTTTAGGTATTATGAGTTTTAGTTAGACACATGGTTAGTCCCTATATCTATTGTTTCAGTTAAATCCTTGTTTTATAACTTTTTTTTTCAGGTCAAAAAAATTCAGTTACGAATGGAAGGAGGAGGATCTCAAATGAAATTCCTATTTCTTCCTATGGACATGCTTGCAATAATTATTGCAAAGTCATGTTCGGATGATTGTGAAACTTTTTCTATCATACAACTCACTTGAAAGAAGTTGTTTGAGATATCAAACACCTCCACTATACCTTGTTATCATCGTAGATCATGGTTTGTATTTAGACAAATACTATTTTCACAATATTCTCATATTTTCAAGAAAGGTAAATATTATCAAGGTATTTTAAAATATTTTACCTTATCATGAGATTTTGAAGCATATTATGATTTTAAAAAAGGTACTGAAGAAGGAGACCCTTGTGCAACCTATTTATATTTTCTCCTACAATATAGTCTCTCAGCACATACCTATGGTATTTTAAAAGGACCAATAATTGAAAGTGTCAACTCAAAACCGGTCCGACTATTTTATAGAAATCATGTTTTATCAGATGTCTTGAAATTATATGTCATACATGATTATTTTCCAAAACTGTTTTTCTGTGAACACCCATATGACCCATGTTGTACAAGGTGTATTTGGATGGAGGAAGAAAATCATTTTGAAGGATCTCTAAATCATTGTTTCAATTCATGGACCTTATACCTACGAGAACAGGATGACGATGAATCCAAATGGATACCATGATCAAGGTATGATGTTCTTCTTTTTTTTGGGAATCATTTTATTTTATCTTATGGTGGTGAAATAAGACTTCAAGAATTAAGATGTTGAGATCGTAATGAATTTGGATGAAAATTAGAGGTATAAGGAAACCATTGAGGTTAAAACATGTTAAGGTTATTTTTGGAAGTTTATAAAAAGGACAACCCGTCGCATCTGGTAAGGCCGTAGGAATCAAACCCACAACTGAAGGGCGATAGGGTCACATCGCCTACCACTGGACTAGGTGAAGTCCCTGGTTAGTATGACTTATTATTTTTAGTTAGATGATTTTATGAATCAAGAATAAGTTGATTTTGGGTTATCTTGGAAAATATTGACCTATCATGGAGGATATATGATTAGGTTAATTACTTTTCAATATGAGACTTTAATAGAAGATGATGTTATTTTGAGATAAATGTTAAGATTTATCTTGGAAGACTATTTGATCAAATCCTTCAGAGATTTGGGTTTCAATCTTAGTTTTTAGTACATTGAAGAATTTTATGGATAGATGTTTATTGAATGTTCTTTGTTGAACTTTGGGTTTTGTTGGACAAATTTTGGAGATTAAGAATAGATTTTCTTTTTATAAAGGAATATCCTTTTTGTTATTATCTGATCTCGTTCTAACAATTTTTGGTTTTGGTTTTGGTCTAAAGAAATGGGAAATATATAGTTCTCTTTTGTGGATTAGGTGATTCTCTCGAAGTTGATTATAGCTCTCTTAATGTGAACAAGTCATCCTAAATACTCGTCTTTTGGAGAAAATATGAGTTTGTGTAAGAAATCTAGTAGGATATGAGAGTCTACATGATAATTAAGTATGTTTCCTTATGATTTATTTAAGATCATAAATAAATTCATCAATGAAAAGTAACTTAAAAACAAAAATGTTGTCTGTTAACTTTTCCTACTGGGGAATCAAATACCATTTAACCCATCACTAATTTGTGATTTTCTGGTGATTAACTTTCTCCTAAACATGTTTTCTATTACTCTCCCTCAGAACATGACCCTTTTTTTTCTTCCATATCCATGTTTTCCTACATGTAATCCTAGTATGGGTTAAATCGGGTGACCTTTGTACTTCCCTTTATTTCTTTTAAAGTGACAGTTTAATTTACTCATTTTCCGATGTGGGGCTTTCAATGAAGTTTCCAAGCCCAATTTTAAAATTGCGAGAATGCAATTCCCAAAAGGGGGAAGGATGTAACATCCCAGGTAAATAAATAATATTACATTCTCATGTTTGTCAATTTTTTTGAATAAAATGTTAATATTAATTTAAAGGGAATGCTATGCTCGATAGAGTAGCCAATATGCAACAACGAGTTTCTTGGAAATCTTACTTTGCACTCTAATAGTAAAATAATATTATTTTAAATGGTAGTTTAGGCCTAGCCGTTGTTATGGCGAGAATGAAAAGAACAAAATACAAAATGATTATATATGTTTGTCAAAAAAAAATTACTTTTTCCCAATAAATGTTAGAGGCTTAAAATGTGAATGAATCCAATTTTAAGCATAAATATTCTAATATTCTTTAAAAGGTCGATTAATCGCCTTTTGATGGAGAACCCTTTTTAAATCCACTTTTTGAAAATTTCATATGTTATATTGGACCAAATAAAATACTTCCTTATAATCAGGACATCAAAATTTACTTTGTGTATGTTTTTGTTATTTTTTCGATAAAGTTCATTTTTAATGAATAAGTGAAAAATGTTGTATTTTAATTCAAAAACTCTTTTTAATCTAATTTATTAATATAATTGGATCATATTTTTAATTGGTTTTAAAGTTAAATTAGAATATATTTTTACCATGTAATCCAATGGTGGTCATTGAAATTAATTTCACTTTGAAATTGGACTTAAACTAGTGTCAATATTTTAATAGATATTGTTTCTTAAAAACACATTATTTGTTTTGACAGCGGGAATTAATTTTGAAATTAATTAATGAATCTTATATGTTTTGAATTTTGTAAAATAGACATAATTTTTTAATTTAGAATATCAAATATATCTTAGGGTGAATTTTTGGTATTTTTCTGAAAAACATCAATTTTTGAGGAATAGTGAAACCACTATGTGGTTGTTAAAAAAACTGATTTTTCGTTTAAATGGAACTTTACCACTTCTGTGATTTGTATTTCAAAAATCCATCATACATGGTTGTCATTATTATGTAAAATGTGGTTCAATTGGAATAAAATAATATTTTGGTGAATAGTAACTTTAATTTTTATTAATCGTGATTAAAGGTTATTAGTGTAATTTAAGGTATAGATAATGTTATAATAATATGAAATGACCTTGACACATGTCCTACACTTATTGGATGAGTCATGGCCGACCAATTCAATCCATGGGTCTACTTGGGGACCCCATGGAGCCACTTGGGTAAGAAAATGACATTAATAACTTTTTATTTAAAGTTAAAATAAAAGTGTCACAAACATGTATTGTTTTAATAAAACAATTTTTACATGGGGTTATACAAGTCATATTTTTGACTATAAATATTAATTATAAATTTAAAAAGATTTCATACATCATATTAGTTTTTTATATTTTTTAGACATTATATAAATTTATTTATTTATGACACCATGATGATGTAGTGATTACCTCTTTAATGAACGATTTAAATAAAATGAAAATATAATGTAAAATCTAAGACATAAACTTGTCAAAAACCTATTGGATGAGTATATTTATAACCCTTATCACCTTATCCTAGAAATATATCTATGTGGGACCTTGAAAATCCAAAACTCATTTTAATATAAAGTAACATTTTTTACTTTCCAAGAGTACCCCTCCTCCCTCTTATAAAAGGCCCCCACCTCTACCTCCTTACCCACACCTCTCAAGCCATTTGACTCGGCCAAACTCTGATCCTTTTATCTCTACACATCCCTCTCTTCATCATAGAAGCCTTACCTTAGGCATAAACCTCTTCAAGAAAACCTTTTGGTTCAATCCAAGGGGAGTTACCCGATTTAATGGTGAAGTCTTCCCTAATGTTCTTTTGTTTTATTTTGCTTCTCCAACCCCCTAAAATATTTTTATTCCTTTCTTTTGTAGAAAAAACAGTATATTCAACATACTAGGATGTTTTTATGAGAAGTATTCATGCTACACTTACACACACCTTCATCTAATGGTTAAAGAACATAGTGTTTCCGTGGATGGTGAATTACTGCCTCACGAAACGATGATTGTTCTATCTTCTCCTACAAACTCTCATGGTGTCCATTATAATGGAAATATTTTTCTATATGATATATATTATATTTATTTCCTCTATATTATTCTGTATTTTATATTTAAGACATACCTTTATGCTTTTCATGTTGTGCAAGTTCAATAATTTCATTTGAGGAAGTGTGGACTACCGCCCCCTCAAGTGATGTGACTCGTTCATACAATACATGGAATGTATAAAGAATGAAATTAATGAATGTATGTGACCCATATAACATATATATTATACTGTATTTATAATATTTATATAGATATATATTTATATCTCATCTATTTTTAATTCCATTAATGTGCCAAAGCAATGAAAGTAGCGTTCATGCGTAGGTACGGCCTACCGTCTCCATGAACGGTGCATTTCATTTCTTTTTATCACCAAATTTTATGGGATAAGTATAAAACGAATATATAGTAGATATATATGATATTTAAATCATTAATAATATTCTGGATATGTTGTATTTATATCTACATTGACAATGATTTTCAAACAAGTTCATTTTTGACTCATATTCCAAACATCGAAAAAACGTCTGATATGAACTCACATTATTAACCAATTAATATTACATTATAATAAGTTATATAAAATGAATAATAATCTTTAAATTAGGTACTTAAGAAATTATAAATTGACCAATGTTTATTATTCATGAATATAAAGAAACGAACAAGACAAGTCGGACTTAAGGTAAGGGATCTTACCTCTCTCTTTCTTTTTAAGTACTCTGTTTTATGTCATTTATTTTAAGCTCATATTTATTATGTTTGGGGATGTTATTTTATATTCATAATACTGTAAATTTTATGTTCATATTGTGAGAGACCCAATTTTATCTCATAAGTCCATATTTGGAAGTTTTAAGTGGCGTTGTTAGGCTGCTGAGTTTTTGTAAGGTATTTTTTTTATCTCACTTTTTGTTCCTGTGAGATTCATGCTATATTTTCCAATATTTCCATTTGTGTGGTGTATGTACGGCCCATGATTGTATTCTTCGATTAATATACTTTAATTTATGGGTATTTACATTTTCATTGTATGAAACTTCTTTCATGGGGTGTACGTTTCGAAAGTTAACCAAATCGGTAAGGGAACCTTTCACCCGCCTCTTTAAAAGACTTATTTTTGTTGGGTCTTTTAATTTACATATTGTTTTCTTGGGATATATTCTTTTATATCCTTATTGATTTAAATTTTATGTCCAAGTGATTAGATACCATTTTCTCTCTCATCAACTCATTTTCTGAATTTTAAAGTGACGTCGTTAGGTTGTCGAATTTTTTAAAGGGTACTTCTTAACTCAATTTCAATTATTTGGGTTCAACTTGTACTCCTTGAATATGTCATTATATGAATATGTGTGAATTAATATGATTGTTTTACACTTAATATCCACTTATATTTTTTGTATTTATATTTGTCACACATAATTAAGTAATCGATTTATCCTTAATCTAAGGATACCGTCTTTGTAAGGGACTTCGTCTCAACCTCCTTTCATTGGGGAATATTTTGTTTTATACACAACTTTCTTTTATATGGTGTATAAACCCATTTGACTTTTAATTTTATTCAAAAGGAGTATTTTATTTACGAATTGTTTTACTAAACAACAAAATGTATGTTTCTTTTTAACGTACGCGGTGACAACGACCGTTCTGCTACCGCGAGCATTATTTGATCTTTAGCTTCCTCAACAAGCCGTAATGTTTTTAAAAGTAACTAAATACCATATAATCTTTTATGTATTTTGGTATTGAAAATGGTTTTGATAATGGACTTTTTATGTCAATATATTTAAGTGAGATATTGTGATTGAAATGTGGAAATGTTTTCTTTCCTTTATAATTGTTTTATATGTTATGATTTTATAATGGTACATGGACATTTGACGGGTGGTTACGTGATAAACCATTTGATGGGTGGTGCCGTGAATACTAGAACGGGTGGTTACATTATAACTTCCAATTCATTGGGTATGGAAGTCTGCCGTATGGCTATTACATTTAGTTATATGTGTGGAAGTCGACCGTATGGTTATTCCATTTAAGTATGCTTATGTCCCAAGTTACCTTTATATGTTATGTGTTTTTATATGGGTTTTATGGTAATCTTTTGGTTAAAAAAAGGTAAGTAATGATCCTTTATTCCGTGAAGAGTATTTACTATGTATTAAAGGTGAAAAGTATTACTTTGACAAAGTATTCATGGTTTACTTGATGTTTTGAAAAACTAATAGTTTTTTTTATTTGTGTATCCCTTACTAAGCTTTTTATGCTCACCCCATGTTTTTTTTTGAAATGTTTTTCAAAGGACTTAATGTGGAATAGGGTCAGGAATGAGATCAAGGAAAAGTCATGCTATCTAAACCATGGAACTGAACATGTTTCTTTTTAAGAGTTTTTATTTTATGGAAACTTATTTGAAGTGTCTACTTCGTAATCTTTTGAGATGTAATAGTTGTGTCCTAATTCTCTAAAACTCTAAACCTGAAAAGATCCTCTATGTGAATTATTCATTTAATTCATGAATATGTAAGGTTTTAAGGCAGGGTCCTTATAGAGATTGTATGGATAATTTTTGTAATTTGGACCACAGTAATTCTTTGTCTTCTCATATACAAGGTGCATGATTTTAAAATATTTTTTATTTTATATTTGATATATTTTTTACTGAAATTTATGTAATAAATGTGTATGTAAAATAAATATAAATATTAAAAATGACACAAAAGCATTAGGAACCAATAATTTTAGATACTTATGAGATTTTTTAATGGGATAAAAATATTATCCTTGCATTTAACTTTCTGTTATGATATTTATGTATTTTAGATAATTTGTGATATATTAAGAATAGACAACCCATTGAGAATACTCAAAAATGATGTCATGGATCTAGTTATTTTTTATGATATCATAATCCATGTTTTGTAGTTTTTTACACATACATAAATTTATATTTTAGTTTTTTTCATTAAATAATGATGATTTCCACTGGCTTAATCTATTACATATTTAATTAGTTTTCAACATATTCTTATTATTAAAAATGAATCCACTTATTTTTACGGTCTTATTGATTTATAATTCAATTCAAAAGCTGTAAATTATGTGAATACTTTTCTAAAGTTAAATATTTATATATGTGTTAGACTATAAAATAAATTTATTGGGTGTATATTTTTATTAAATTCATCAATGTCTAAGAAGACTAAGAAACATATCAACTAATATTGATCATAATTTCATTGTTTTAAATATTTTTATATTAATGAATTCATTATATCATAAGTTTATTCTACCCAAAAGAATTCACATTATACTGGGTCTTCTATTTATTAGGTTTTGGTAGTAATTTTTTTCTAACTTATTGGAAAATTAAGTTTTAAATTTTTATAGAATTTAATTTTTTTTAATTATTTTATTTCATAAATTTTTGTTTAGTTTATATATATATATATATATATATAATTCATAGAATTTTTTTTACAAAGATCAGTTATTGATAAAGCACTGAAATACAACCCAATACATGAAAGAAATGTTATATATATTTTATATTAGATAATATTTGGTTTTCATTATTTATATTTGGTGGTTTTTATTTTCATGTTAATATTTTATAACAATACATTCATTATCAAAAATAAATTATGGAATGTAGTTATTATGTATTATGATTTATTTATGTGAAAACCACAACTGGTTCAATGACATAATTTTTTAGGATTTGTTACATTGATTAATTTATGTTTTATATAAACAATCTTCCATTTCTTAGTCATATAAAAATCAATAGTGTTGTAGATTTTCATTTATGTTGAGTCATATATGAATGATGAATTTACAGATAATTATAGCTGTTTTGAAAACTATTCCATAAGTATGATTGTGATTTAAATTATCATGTATGTATCTTTTATACAAAGTATCTATTTTTTTTATATTAATTTTTTATACTTTCTGTTTGTATAGTACTTTTGATTTTATAGGGTTATTCTTTGCGTTAGGTTTTTTAATTAGCCGTAGTAAATTAATCGTTTGGAAAATTTCTAAAAAAGTATGTTTTATTTTTTTACGGTCATTATTTTTAATGATTATTTTTATAAATTGATTGAAAGTGATATATGAAAAGGATGGTCATGAAAATTGTTTATCAATGATAATATTTTGATAAATAAGATAAATAATTTCAATTAAATTAAATTACTGGTAATTATATTTAATATTATATTATTTTTTTTCTTATATATATATATATGTGTGTGTGTGTGAGTGAGTTTGTGTTTGTGTTAGATTTAATATTTTATTTAATGTTTAAAAATCATTGTTTCATTATCAAAATAGAAGGATGTAATGTAGTTATTTTTTTTGAATATTAATGTATATGATAATCACAACTTTGAAGAGAAAAAATTTAATGTGGTGGGTTATATTAATTATATCAGGATTTATATCTAAATATTCTTTTTTAAAATTTAATAAAATATATCATTATTATTATATATTTTCAATTATGAAGAGTTTTATAAAAAAGTTGAACATAGCCTTCATCGATGTTTCAAAACTATTTTTATGGTTTGTTAACATTTAAATTATATGGCATGCCAATTTTATCATAATATACAAAATTATTAATGAGGCACTCATTTTTTATTAAAGATTTTATATATTTCATCTGAGTTTCTTATTTGAAAACATTTTTTTACATTTTTTTATATTGAAAATTATTAGGATTGAATCATTAAATTTAAGATTTAAATCCTTTTAATAATATTAAACTTATATTTACTGAATGTTTTTATATTATTTTAATGGTTCTTGATGTTTCATGTACGCATCTTTTAATTTATGTTAATGAAATTACTATTTATGAAAATTGTATTTTTTTTCTTTTTGTTGGTATATTGTGGTTTATTTTATAAGTTTGTTCGTTCCATAAAGATAGTGTAATGGTCAATGTAAGAAAATATATTAATAATGTGTCTAACAAGTATGTTTTACTCAATTTAATATGTTTTTCATTCTTAATTATTATTTCTTATACGTGTTTTGATAATTGAAATATGAAAAATACTATGAAAGGAAAAGGTTTAACACTGATCAATTGTTGATAAAAAGTCTAAATAAATCAAATTTCGTGAAATTATTGTTAAATATGTTTAATAATTTATTATATTTAACTTGTCTTTGATAAAATATTGGATTATATTTTCATGTTAAAAAGTCTAAATAAATCAAAATATTCATTTTTTAAATTATCATCACATTTATTGAAATGTTTTATTTTCAATGAAGATGAGTTTTTTAAAAATAAATATCACTACCATCATAAATTATTTGGTGGACTATTTTTTAATCATGGTTAACATTTAAACTATATTTTATTTCTCTTTTATTTAATGTTTAATATATTAATAACTAGAACATGGTATTTTTCATAATGTTTATATATTTGGATTATATTTATTGTTTTCAAATTTTAAAATATTTTTTTGTGTTTTATGAAATTTTAAAATATCATGTATTGATCATTCAATTAAAGTATTAAAAAACTGTAAAAAGTCACAAATTTTTCCATAAAATTGTAATATTTGGATTATTTTTATAAATCTTAGATGAATTAGGTATGTATATTTATTAAAAGTTTACAAAATGATTATTTATAAAAAATAATTATTCCTTTAGTTTTTATATTCTATTTAATTATACATTGTTTTTTCCATGTTAGTGTATTATATAATAATTAGTAGTTGATATTTTATTATATTGTAATTTAAAATAATTTTTTTATAATTTCCCCACTTTCCATGTCAGTTGTTAAATGATATTAAATCCAATAAATAGAAAATTAAATGTTGGGTTTTTTCTGAAAACTAACCACAATTGATTATTTTTTTGATGATTTCATTAAATACATTAGTTAATAATGACTTCCCGTGAATCTTTTGACACTGTTTTTTAATAAAAAATGATGGAAAAATCCTTATAGTGAATAAATAAAAAAATTATTATACATTAGTTTTCTAAAGAAAATAAAATTGGAAAAGTTACTTTTGACATCAATTATTTACAAAAATTGAAAACAAATTTATATTAAATTGTAAAAAACTGACAATTAGTGTTGGTTCTTATAGAAAATAGATTCCTAAATGTGCATTCCATATTTCATTTTTTTGTAAACTGATAAGGAAAATTTATTATTTAAGGTTTAGCATGGGTGTTCAAAAAATACAGAACATTAAACATCAATTTATTTTAATTCTTATTGATATTTTTTATGTTGAATTTGTAAAAGAGCTATCAAAACTATTATTTTTAATGCCACTTATGTAAACATTAGTAAAAAATGATGTTATGTTTTTCTTTTCCACTTTTGTAGGTTTTAATATTCTAGATCCACATCGAATTATATTATCTTTAATTGAATTTAAGTTCATATAATACACTTTCTATAACATTAGAAAAATTCCAAGAAATTTTCCTATATTTGAATTATCTATAGCCTTATCCATGTGGTTCTCACAAAATATTTATCATCACACATCCAATGGTTAAATAAATATTTATTTTATTCCATACATTGAATCCCATACATTTTGTAACAATATATTACCTCGTAACAGATGACTATTCAATTCATCTTATAAAAACATGCATGAGGACCAAGAATGTTTACACTCATTAAAAACATAGATATATAAACTAGTTCATAAGTGAACTAAATCATCTTAATATATCATATTCATAACTATAATATGTCTTGGATTTATCATATAGAGTAACTCTCTACATAACCTACAGAAAAGATTCCAAAAAATTGATGAGAAGAGATTCCTTGTAAGTTAAACATGTGTGATAACAATTTTCTCAGAAGAATAAAAATTGAAAATATGTATGGGAACATGATATCAACATTTTAATACCGTACATTTCAATTCAAATATCTCAATCATGATAAATAGAATAAATATATTAAATTATTAAGACATGATCATAACAGATTCCAAGAACCTGATCCATTAGAATACAACATTTTCATAAGACATATATTTGTAGCATACGCATGATCATAAAATAGAAGGTCAAGGGTACACACCAAGACATTCATAGAAAGTAATTCATTGGATAAACACCTATATACCATATTTTGGATTGGGAAAACTTGTACTGTACCCTCTTTTTTGAATGGGATGACCACCCATAAACCCTCTTCTTGGCTTGGGAAAACCTCAAATGTAAACTCATTTGGACATGGGGTAGTCTCAAATGTACCCGTTGAGCTCATAAAAAATTATTAATTTCCAAATAAATTTGAAGGATATATACATCCCAACAGTCAATTAAGTAAATTTATACATATTTGAGAAATGATATAAAAAAATTCATCATTTTATCACCCATATATAGAATGTTTCCATCCTAAATATTTCACCAGAACCTAACCCATGAGAAATAAATGGGTTTCATAAGCTTAACCTATAGAAATGAAAATGGATTCATAAAAAATATATAATCCTAATAATAACCCATATTGAGAAAGACTAATGATTATATAATGGTATCATATCCCTAGTTTAACATAAGATGATTCAGGGAATGATTTCCTTTATTAACATAAATATAATTAAAACACCATTAAATAATTCTTGAGGAAAATAAAATATATAATTTAAAAATAATTAAAATCTAATAAATTGTTGAATATTAAAAAAAATTACATTATAATAAAAATTCAATTTTTTATCTAGTTATTAAATAATTTATTCGTTCTAATATAAGAAAATATTTTTTTTGTGATACAAGTTAAAAAAATATTTCTATCAGAATATTTTAATAGAAATAACTAAATATTTCAAAAAGAAACAAGAATATTTATTTTAAAAAATTATGAACACATAAATACAAGGGTAAAATTTAAATTGAAAAATAATAGTATAATGCTAAAATATTTCTTTAAAATGGTTTTTGAAAACATGGATATGTGAGGAAAAGGGATTTATAATAGACAATGAAAGTTTGTTTTATATAAAAAATATTTTAGATTCATAAGTACATAAATATATAAAAATTATTAGAAAAAATAATATTTTAGTAAATAACCATAGTATAAGAATAATAATGTGTTTTTAGATGATGTTTGTAATATCTTTTCAACAGAATCGTACTATAAATAATGTAGTTAAACCGTGATATTTCATCAAGAAATCCTTATAAATTTGGTAACATTCGAATAATAATCCCTATTAATGGATGAACTATAAATTACAAAATAAATAAAAAATCATAATAATAATCAAAAAATAGACTGATATGTAGTATATACACCATAAAAATACATAATTGTGGAATATTCCATTTTCCATATATAAATTAATGTGACACGAGAATATCCTACATGTCATCTAAGATTTCTTCTTAAATTTTCAAACATCATGTATAATAAATATTTCTTTATAATAAACATATTATAAGGTAATTCCCCAATATATCGTAACATATTTAAATTTCTAATAACATTTGATAACATGTTTATTTACAATTCATTTCTAAAGTATGAATTTTGAATAATTACTACTGTATTTTTCACGTATGTATTGGTTCCAATGTTTTGCTACTTTTAAGTTGATTATGGTTAAATAAAATAAATATTTTAAAAATGATATAAATATCAAATATATTCATTTATACATATTTATATTCATACATAATATATATATTTAGAAAAACCAGTTACACCATTTATGGATATGATAAATCATTTGTAAGCATGAACATTATTTCCATTTTATAGATAGATGTAACGAAATTAAGGAAAATATTATATCACATTTAATGAATAATTTTTATGACATACATATCATATATATTAATTTAATATATATTTATTATAATCCTTTTAGAAAATAATGAAAAATTAATCACATCCATTTGTGAATACTTTAGTTCTTAGTTACGCACGAGAAATGTTATTATTTTACAATAGATTGGATGGTAGTATGTTTTATGTGATATTTTAATTATATGATTATAATATTTTTTCATTAATATCATATATAAAAAAACAATTATAATCTCTATATGTAGATGCAGTGATGGATATAATGTTAGATCGATTCTTCAGGTAGCAATCCTCTTTATACACCATTGATGATTTTTTTTCCCATTTAATGATTGAGTTGATGAATATTAGTTATTTCATTAAAAATGACTTATTAATATATTTAATTTTATTATGTTATTTTTTCAGCATTGTTGTTGAAAATTTTAAGGAGGTAGTAGAAGAAATAAAAAAACTCTTCATTAATAACTATACTTCTTCTTTGAATATCCTCCGGAGCATTGCACTAAAAAACATCTTAGGAGGTTTTATTTAGAAAATTATTACTATAAAAAGTGGTGTGGGAACAGAAGATGGTATATTGAAAAAATTTAGCAAAATTCAAAGTATATGGATCTTTAAAGAGGAGAAGAGGGGGGCACCTTTGATATATTGGGGAGAGGTCGCACTTTGAATATTTTGAAGAAAATAGTCTACCCAAGTTTTATATATTCCACAAATATAAAAATTTGTGTAGGGATAATTATATAATATTAATTATTATAATTTCAAATATGGAATCTATTAGATTAAATTATATTCATATAAATGGATGAATATACATTATAATTAAACCCTGAGATATGATGAAACTATGGGTTTCCAATTATTTTTTTGTATGTGTAAGATGTTTTTATATCAAAATTGAACATAAAATTGTTGTCACTTATCTAGATTTTATTAATAATATTGTTATTATTCACATTATTTTAATTTTATAACAAATATTTTAAAAAATTGGACATGTAAATTCATTAAATAGATATGTAATTATTAATAAAAATCAATCGTTTATAATATTCATTGAAAAATTAATCATTTATGATAATTATATAAAATCAACTATATAATAATTTTCACATGTTGATTTCAATAAAATAAGTTATTTTTTTCAAAAAATGTTTTTATAAGTAGAATATAATTTCATTATTCTTTGTTCAAAAAAACATCTTTTGAGATGAAAATTATATTTGAAATATAAACAGACCATAGAAGAAAATTATCAACATTATTATGAATATATTTTTTATATGAAATCATTATAATGAAAATTAAAAGTTTGGTTATTCATATTTATACCACAAAATTTAATTTATAGGTTATAATGATAACTTTTAAATAAAAATATTTATTTGGAATTTTGGTTAAAACATGGTATTTCATGTAACACAAGCTTTAAAATAAATTAAAATTATTTAAAATAAAATATTTAAAAAATACTCATAGTGTTGAAAATTCAGTTTTAAATGATATACAATAAAAATAATAATAATTAACAATTGAAAATTTCATTTTCAAATACAAACACTTTTTAATTATAATTTATAATTTAATTCTGAAATAAAATTTATAAATATTTCAATTTGAATATATAAATAACAATATTATATTGTGATAAAATTTCAGGTTTTCCAAAAATATATATTTTTAGAAAAAACCTGGTTTTTTCAACAGTAATAATTCTTTGATATTATAATTATATATAAATAACATATAATATTAAAAACCCTATTAATTAATAAAATCTCTAATCATGGAATATAATTATTCATTTTAAAATATAAATTTATCTAATAAATCCAATTTCAAATATTTTACTTTAAATTATATTGTTAAATTAATAAAATCAATTTTAGGAATTCTCTTTCATTCATGTATTTAAAATGTGATATCCACTTTTTAAATTCCTTTAAATACTCACACAATATAGTAATTTTATATAGAAACCAATTTATTACAATAAAATCAGTATCTGAAATAAATTTATATTAATAATAAATTTAGGGAAGAAAGGGTTGTTTTCATGAATTTTTTAACAAGAGTAAAAATGATCATTTATTATTTTCCATTTCACACCTTTAAAAAAATTATTTGATAAATTTATTTTCAAATATGAAATCAAAACTATAAAATTTTGAAAAAATTTCCAATGTTAATTTTGTTTCATAAAAATTATTTACTATGTATAAAATTTAATTTGAAAGGTAAATACAAATGAGGAAAAAGCTAAAATGTTAAATGAAAAATCACCAAAACAATAAATACATTCATAAAAATGATATTTTGATGTGATTTTAGAACTAAACTCACCTTTCCCTACTCTTCCATATAATTTATGTCCAATAAAGAAATAATAGAAACAGTAAATATTTAAAATATATGGGTTTCTCCCAAAACAATCATTCTCTTCAGTTTTAAAAGGGTTACGCTTCCCCCATTTCATGAATCAAATTCCATTTGAAAATTTCCTTTAAGATCTTCCAAAATGATCTTACTATTACCCTATACCATTTTCAACTATTTTTTCACCATTATTGAGCATATGTTCTCCACACCAATGTGAAATTATATGGATAATTCTTATTCCTGACGTGATTATTATCAACTATATCCCATCTCTTTGTAATTATCTACATTCAAATATATTTAATTCATACTAACATATAGATTTTTGAATTTTTTTATAAAAAAATGATTTAATTTTTAGGTTATTATCAATTTTTATTCATTTACCAAATCCATTATGAAATATAAAATCGTAGTTTGTGTGTACATAAGGATTACCACAACCATGTTAAACTAAATTAATTTTTCAACCCCACTAATAATTGGTGGTCCACAAAATTATATAATTATGAGATATAAAATTTATCATATCATTAAGTTTGTGGTATAAAAAACTGGGAAACCAATTATTGATATGGTTAACAATTGATTACCAACATGTTAATCATAAAAAATGAGAGAATAAAGTAGAAAATGATCCCTTTTTTCTGTGTCATGACTTTATATAAATTATATTGTATTTATTAATCATTTTAATTATGATGTATCATACTCCAAAATTTTAACTAATATCAATATTCTTATGGTATAATGATATTAAATTAATTCCACATTTCAATCACCCCTTAATCATGGTTAGTTCATTGTGGTGGTCTTTTTAACCACCTTGTTTAAATATAATATACATTTATATCGTTATTAAATATGAGAATTAATTAACTAGAATAATATATTATTAATAATAAAATAATTTATTTTTATGGTTTGGTTATATAAACAATTAACATGTAAATTAAGAAAAGACTATCGGTTTATTGTGATTAATCAAAACATGGTCATTTCTCATTTCATCTTCAATTTTTATAAAAAAATAATACTGAGGTGACATTATACTTTATAAACAATATCATAAAATAAATTCATGTGAATTATATGATCTAATATAGATTTAAATTATTATAATAATATATACTATGATTTATTTTATGACACTATTTTAAATGAATAACTGTTATTACACCATGGAAAAATAGGCAAAATCTAGATTATAAATATAATGATTATAAAAAATATGCATTTTAGATGGTTATTATAATTAATAAATTTTTGGAATATATATAAAGTATTTTATTTAATTATTTTAATCATTTGGTGCATCTATAAAATGAATCAGTATCAAAATAAGGGTTTTCTTCCAAAATTCCCCCTTTTAAGACATGTTATGTACTAGACACCTAATTTCATTCATTTGGTGTATATGCATAGTATTTGAGAGATAATATAATTATTAATATGGTAATAATGTTATTTTATGTTCAATTTAATTCCCTCTATTTCAATGTGTTTTTTATATGATACTTTCTAAATTCATAATAGTATTATTTTTCTCCATTCCAATTCTGTAAGTAATAAACATATTGTTGTCTATGTTTTCTTAGTGTTCTATATTTATTATAGGTGGATAAATTTATTTTCATTATATATTTTCTTCATGGGATTTAAAATCCAAATCATTTTATCTTCTTCATTTTATATAGTTTTTGTTTTTCACTAGTATTTTTTATTATTGGTAACTCAACATTAGATCATTGGGATATGGTCACTCATTTAATAATATTTCAAATATAGTGGGTACATTATAACATTTGGTTGTAATATATCATATTCAATAACAATTACTTTGGAAATATAAATTCCTACCACATTATCCCCTTCAAAAATATTTCACACTTATTGGAATATGTTTCTCATTAGTAATACTGATAACAAAAGTCTCATTTTTGTGGGTTAAAAATTTATCATTACAAACATATAGGTTACATTAATTGGATATCCCCAGATAATATTTCATTGAAGGTAAATTTACTTAACTTTATGTGGAAAAATAATATTTTATTAGAAACATTTTTTTGTTACTCATTTTACAATGTGATTTTTTTTACAAAAATATTTTTCATGATATTAAAATGGATTTTCGTTTAAAATTATTCTATTTTGTTTTCCTATATATATTTCTCCAAGATAAAAATTATGTCATTTTATTTCCCGGTTATGGAAATTAATTACCTAATATTAATGATTTTCCATGAGTTATGAATTCACCATTTGAAAAACAATTATTAGAAAGGACATGACTCATCCTCTCTGATGCCAATGTTAAAAATGTATTAAAAATGATCTTGTATGTTTTCAAATACATTTACAATTAACATTTAGTTAACCTAATATGGTTTATTAATCACTATTAATGCTCTAATATATATTTATCAAACACTAATTTGAACTCACAGTATGAATAAATGTTTTCTGAAACCCTTTTTGTGTGATACTATTCAAATTATTATTTTTTAAGGATTCTTTTCATCTATATAAACCTACTTTTTCATTACACATTAATGTATAATTTCTATAATATGATTTCCATGGTTTTTTATTGAAAATATAATTATGTTAATCATTAAAATCATGGAGGTTATTGCAAATTCTTTTTAATACATCCATTCTATTAATTGGTTGAAGGTTGTTGAAGATGAAATCAATATTGAAAATGGACCACATGCCATATACCCAACATTCCACCGAATGATTTATTTTATTTTAGTTTTTTTACCACCATGTTGTTTGATAATATATAGGGAATATCACTAAAGGAATGCCACATTTTTTCCAGGAAATAGAATCAATAGCTACAGCAGAATGATAGTATGAATGAATCAAAAATATTTCTATGTCAAATTAGTGAATAAACTGTAGTTACCTATATAATAGATGGTGGTATATATTTTCCACCAAATACTTTTTAATAAGGAAATGATTGTGTAACTCTTATCCCTGGAATTTGTGGTAATGTGTGTGTGTGTGTCTATTGATGAAATAGGGCGGAACCATAGTGAAGTTCCTATTTCATAGATTGGTACTACTAGTGTTTTTTAAATAATGAGTCAGAAAGATTGTTTACATAGTTACTTATTTTTGGAATAATTTAGGATGTGGGATTTGTGGTTTTGGGACACACCATATTAAAATGAATCATTCCATAGAGGTCATTAAAAGTAATTATTGTCACCAATAATTTCCCAATAAATATATGTGTGGTCTACTCCATATACTGATAGATACAACGGTTTATTCATGGATAAATGAATAATTTCTCATAGTAATGATTGGCATCGTAATGTGTCTCAAAATCCCATAGTTTTTTATTACAAAACGAAGGTGTCTATATTATAGTGAGTTCGGTGAGCCATTTACAGTTATGGAGGATATGCGTAGATCATGGGTGAATTAAATTGGGTATGGTGTTTGTAGAGATGATGAAATAAATATTTTTAAAATGAATTAAAAAAGTCCACTCCAAAATAATATATAACGAAACACCATGATGTTGTATATCCAAATAAAAAAAATATATTCATACAAATGTTATACTATAATATATCTATGTAGTTTCAATATACATGATGTTTTGGAAAAAAATGAAGGAATGAGTTATTTTTCTGATACTCAAGTTTCAAATTGAGATTTTATAGCACATTATAATACAATTAAGATAAAGGTACACATTTAATAATTATATTAACAGGTTGAATAATCCTATATTTTTGAAAAAAATAAAATAATGGGTATTCTACAAAAAATATTATCAATACAGATTCCGGGATTTTTTCAATATGATAGTGAGCATTGATGTAGAAGGAAATAACATAAGGATAATCTCCCTCGAACATAATATTATGGTTTAGAGGAGACAAAACATGTTTGGTGTATTTTTAATTTCCTAAACATATGAAAATGACAATGGATGTCAGGGAGGGTATAATAATTTTTCTCGTGATTACTGGCATTGAGTTTTATCATTTTGTTTGAATGGTGATTTCAGAGAGTCCATGAGTATCCTCTATTTTATAAGTAAAAAAGTAGTTTTCTATATTGTTTTGGTACATCATAACATCCTTGATTTCATCCTCCATATTCTAGACCATTTATAATAAACAAAAAAACTCATTATGTTCCATTTATTTCGTTAATAGATTTTCAATAGAATGTATGGGAGGGAAAATGCATAGTTCATCACATCATGAGAACAAGATCATTGTTAAGGTATCCAAGGGAAAAAAAATTTGTACCCTTATTCACCCCTATAGGTTAATTCCATTGATAATATTCTAATAAGTGGTAATAAATAGAATGTTTTCAAGGTGATGTTTCCTTCACATAATAGTTTTATAGATGTAATAGTAGTGAATCACAAATTACATCTTATTTTTGAAGGTAAAAAATTCCAGTTTTTGAGGAAAGATATATAAATCTAAATCGTTTGATAAGGAATATATTTTTACTCACTAATTATTAATGGTATTATATTAATTATCAAGATAATAAAACTATTAGATTGAGACTATATGAAATTTGATACAGTTGAAATTGAGTTTATTAAACTAGGTATATACAGTGTAAAATATATCCACAAAAACGTAATGTCCTAAAAAACACTCATTACTTGATCTAAAATCTCTTGAATATTTATTAAGACTATTCAAATTTTTTGGATTTATTTTAGAATTTTTATTAAATTAATATGAATATGAAATTATTAGTTTGATTGGGCCATTAAATCAGTTTCAGATCATATAAATGATATTATTTAAGACATGCAATATCTTGGAGATGATATTGATGATAAAAAAATTGATAAATCATTATAGAGGAAACATACCCCATAGATTAATACCAAGGTATTAGTGACAGAAGATAAATATCCAAGAGATATATTTTTATACAACCTTCATAGAACACTTTCTACAAGTGAAATGATAAGTGAAGAAAAATATTTCCTATAAAATAAAAAATCATAAAAATTTACATTAAAGGAAATAAGGGATTTATATATTATGTTATATATTGAAAAATATGAGTTCAGTAGTGTGATGAATTCTTATTCCTCTAAAATTTAGATGAGAAATGGATATTCAATGGTAGGATTCCACATTATTATTTCAAATGTGGTATTATAGGCCATATTATTTCTATGTTCCTTATATTTTTTAACCTAATAATATTGTAGGATATGTGAGGAAATAAGACTTCAAGAATTAAGATGTTGAGATCGTAATGAATTTGGATGAAAATTAGAGGTATAAGGAAACCATTGAGGTTAAAACATGTTAGGGTTATTTTTGGATGTTTATAAAAAGGACAACCCGTCGCATCTGGTAAGGCCGTAGGAATCAAACCCACAACTGAAGGGCGATAGGGTCACATCGCCAACCACTGGACTACGTGAAGTCCCTGGTTAGTATGACTTATTATTTTTAGTTAGATGATTTTATGAATCAAGAATAAGTTGATTTTGGGTTATCTTGGAAAATATTGACCTGTCATGGAGGATATATGATTAGGTTAATTACTTTTCAATATGAGACTTTAATAGAAGATGATGTTATTTTGAGATAAATGTTAAGATTTATCTTGGAAGACTATATGATCAAATCCTTCAGAGATTTGGGTTTCAATCTTAGTTTTTAGTACATTGAAGAATTTTATGGATAGATGTTTATTGAATGGTCTTTGTTGAACTTTGGGTTTTGTTGGACATATTTTGCAGATTAAGAATAGATTTTTTTTTATAAAGGAATATCCTTTTTGTTATTATCTGATCTCATACTAACAATTTTTGGTTTTGGATTTGGTTTTGGTCTAAATAAATGGGAAATATATAGTTCTCTTTTGTGGATTAGGTGATTCTCTCGAAGTTGATTATATCTCTCTTAATGTGAACAAGTCATCCTAAATACTCGTCTTTTGGAGAAAATATGAGTTTGTGTAAGAAATCTAGTAGGATATGAGAGTCTACACGATAATTAAGTATGTTTCCTTATGATTTATTTAAGATCATAAATAAATTCATCAATTAAAAGTAACTTAAAAACAAAAATGTTGTCTGTTAACTTTTCCTACTGGGGAATCAAATACAATTTAACCCATCGCTAATTTGTGATTTTCTGGTGATTAACTTTCTCCTAAACATGTTTTCTATTACTCTCCATCAGAACATGGCCCTTTGTTTTTTCTTCCATATCCATGTTTTCCTACATGGAATCCTAGTATGGGTTAACTCGGGTGACCTTTGTACTTCCCTTTATTTCTTTTAAAGTGACAGTTTAATTTACTCATTTTCCGATGTGGGGCTTTCAATGAAGTTTCCAAGCCCAATTTTCAAATTGCGAGGACGCAATTCCCAAAAGGGGGAAGGATGTAACATCCCAGGTAAATAAATAATATTACATTCTCATGTTTGTCAATTTTTTTGAATAAAATGTTAATATTAATTTAAAGGGAATGCTATGCTCGATGGAGTACCCAATACGCAACAACGAGTTTCTTGGAAATCTTACATTGCACTATAATAGTAAAATAATATTATTTTAAATGGTAGTTTAGGCCTAGCCGTTGTTATGGCGAGAATGCAAAGAACAAAATACAAAATGATTATATATGTTTGTCAAAAAAAATTTACTTTTTTCCAATAAATGTTAGAGGCTTAAAATGTGAATGAATCCAATTTTAAGCGTAAATATTCTAATATTCTTTAAAAGGTCGATTAATCGCCTTTTGATGGAGAACCCTTTTTAAATCCACTTTTTGAAAATTTCATATGTTATATTGGAATAAATAAAATCCTTCCTTATAATCAGGACATCAAAATTTACTTTGTGTATGTTTTTGTTATTTTTTCGAAAAAGTTCATTTTTAATGAATAAGTGAAAAATGCTGTATTTTAATTCAAAACCTCTTTTTAATATAATTTATTTATATAATTGGATCATATTTTTAATTGGTTTTAAAGTTAAATTAGAATATATTTTTACCATGTAATCCAATGGTGGTCATTGAAATTAATTTCACTTTGAAATTGGACTTAAACTAGTGTCAATCTTTTAATAGATATTGTTTCTTAAAAACACGTTATTTGTTTTGACAGCGGGAATTAATTATTAAATTAATTAATGAAACTTATATGTTTTGAATTTTTTAAAATAGACATAATTTTTTAATTTAGAATATCAAATATATCTTAGGGTGAATTTTTGGTATTTTTCTGAAAAACATCAATTTTTGAGGAATAGTGAAACCACTAAGTGGTTGTTAAAAAAACTGATTTTTCGTTTAAATGGAACTTTACCACTTCTTTGATTTGAATTTCAAAAATCCATCATACATGGTTGTCATTAGTATGTAAAATGTGGTTCAATGGGAATAAAATAATATGTTGGTGAATAGTAACTTTAATTTTTATTAATCGTGATTAAAGGTTATTAGTGTAATTTAAGGTATAGATAATGTTATAATAATATGAAATGACATTGACACATGTCCTACACTTATTGGATGAGTCATGGCCGACAAATTCAATCCATGGGTCTACTTGGGGACCCCATGGAGCCACTTGGGTAAGAAAATGACATTAATAACTTTTTATTTAAAGTTAAAATAAAAGTGTCACAAACATGTATTGTTTTAATAAAACAATTTTTACATGGGGTTATACAAGTAATATTTTTGACTATAAATATTAATTATAAATCTAAAAAGATTTCATACATCATATTAGTTTTTTATTTTTTTTAGACATTATATAAATTTATTTATTTATGACACCATGATGATGTAGTGATTACCTCATTAATGAACCATTTAAATAAAATGAAAATATAATGTAAAATCTAAGACATACACTTGTCAAAAACCTATTGGATGAGTATTTTTATAACCCTTATCACCTTATCCTAGAAATATATCTATGTGGGACCTTGAAAATCGAAAACTCATTTTAATATAAAGTAACATTTTTTACTTTCCAAGAGTGCCCCTCCTCCCTCTTATAAAAGGCCCCCACATCTACCTCTTTACCCACACCTCTCAAGCCATTTGACTCGGCCAAACTCTGATCCTTTTATCTCTACACATCCCTCTCTTCATCATAGAATCCTTCCCTTAGGCAGAAACCTCTTCAAGAAAACCGTTTGGTTCAATCCAAGGGGAGTTACCCGATTTAATGGTAAAGTCTTCCCTAATGTTCTTTTGTTTTATTTTGCTTCTCCAACCCCCTAAAATCTCTTTATTCCTTTATTTTGTAGAAACAACAGTATATTCAACATAATAGGATGTTTTTATGAGAAGTATTCATGATACACTTACACACACCTTCATCTAATGGTTAAATAACATAGTGTTTCCGTGGATGGTGAATTACTGCCTCACGAAACGATGATTGTTCTATCTTCTCCTACAAACTCTCATGGTGTCCATTATGATGGAAATATTTTTATATATGATATATATTATATTTATGTCCTATATATGATTCTGTATTTTATATTTAGGACATACCTTTATGCTTTTCATGTTGTGCAAGTTCAATAATTTCATTTGAGGAAGTGTGGACTACCGCCCCCTCAAGTGATGTGACTCATTCATACAATACATGGAATGTATAAAGAATGAAATTAATGAATGTATGTGACCCATATAACATATATATTATACTGTAATTATAATATTTATATAGATATATATTTATATCTCATCTATTTTTAATTCCATTAATGTGCCAAAGCAATGAAAGTAGCGTTCATGCGTAGGTACGGCCTACCGTCTCCATGAACGGTGCATTTCATTTCTTTTTATCACCAAATATTACGGAATAAGTATAAAACGAATATATACTAGATATATATGATATTTAAATCATTAATAATATTCTGGATATGATGTATTTATAACTACATTGACAATGATTTTCAAACATGTTCATTTTTGACTCATATACCAAACATCGAAAAAACGTCTGATATGAACTCACATTATTAACCAATTAATATAACATTATAATAAGTTATATAAAATGAATAATAATCTTTAAAGTAGGTACTTAAGAAATTATAAATTGACCAATGTTTATTATTCATGAATATAAATAAACGAACAAGACAAGTCGGACTTAAGGTAAGGGATCCTACCTCTCTCTTTCTTTTTAAGTACTCTGTTTTATGTCATTTATTTTAATCTCATATTTATTATGTTTGTGGAAGTCATTTTATATTCCTAATACTGTAAATTTTATGTTCATATTGTGAGAGACCCTATTTTATCTCATAAGTCCATATTTGGAAGTTTTAAGTGGCACTGTTAGGCTGCTGAGTTTTCGTAAGGTATTTTTTTTATCTCACTTTTTGTTCATGTGAGATTCATGCTATATTTTCCAATATTTCCATTTGTGTGGTGTATGTACTGCCCATGATTGTATTCTTCGATTAATATACTTTAATTTATGGGTATTTACATTTTCATTGTATGAAACTTCTTTCATGGGGTGTACGTTTCGAAAGTTAACCAAATCGGTAAGGGAACCTTTCACCCGCCTCTTTAAAAGACTTATTTTTGTTGGGACTTTTAATTTACATATTGTTTTGTTGGGATATATTCTTCTATATCCTTATTGATTTAAATTTTATGTCCAAGTGATTAGATACCATTTTCTCTCTCATCAACTCATTTTTTTAATTTTAAAGTGACGCCGTTAGGTTGTCGAATTTTTTAAAGGGAACTTCTTAACTAAATTTCAATTCTTTGGGTTCAACTTGTACTCCTTGAATATGTCATTCTATGAATATGTGTGAATTAATATGATTGTTTTACACTTAATATCCACTTATATTTTGTGTATTTATATTTGTCACACATAATTAAGTAATCGATTTATCCTTAATCTAAGGATACCGTCTTTGTAAGGGACTTCGTCTCAATCTCCTTTCATTGAGGCATATTTTGTTTTATACACAACTTTCTTTTATACGGTGTATAAACCCATTTGACTTATAATTTTATTCAAAAGGAATCTTTTATTTACGAATTGTTTTACTAAACAACAAAATTTATGTTTCTTCTTAACGTACGCGGTGACAACGACCGTTCTGCTGCCGCGAGCATTATTTGATCTTTGGCTTCCTCAACAAGCCGTAATGTTTTTAAAAGTAAATAAATACCATATAATCTTTTATGTATTTTGGTATTGAAAATGGTTTTGATAATGGATTTTTTATGTCAATATATTTAAGTGATATATTGTCATTGAAATGTGGAAATGTTTTCTTTCCTTTATAATTGTTTTATATGTTATGATTTTATAATGGTACATGGACATTTGACGGGTGGTTACGTGATAAACCATTTGATGGGTGGTTCCGTGAATACTAGAACGGGTGGTTACATTATAACTTCCAATTCATTGGGTATGGAAGTCTGCCGTATGGCTATTCCATTTAGTTATATGTGTGGAAGTCGACCGTATGGTTATTCCATTTAAGTATGTTTATGTCCCAAGTTAACTTTATATGTTATGTGTTTTATATGGGTTTTATGGTAATCTTTTGGCTAAAAAAAGGTAAGTAATGATCCTTTATTCCGTGAAGAGTATTTACTATGTCTTAAAGGTGAAAAGTATTACTTTGACAAAGTATTCATGGTTTACTTGATGTTTTGAAAAACTAAGAGTTTTTTTTTATTTGTGTATTCCTTACTGAGCTTTTTATGCTCACCCCAAGTTTTTTTTTGAAATGTTTTACATAGGACTTAATGTGGAATAGGGTCAGGAATGAGATCAAGGAAAAGTCATGCTATCTAAACCATGGAACTGAACATGTTTCTTTTTACGAGTTTTTATTTTATGGAAACTTATTTGAAGTGTCTACTTCGTAATCTTTTGAGATGTAATAGTTGTGTCCTAATTCTCTAAAACTCTAAACCTGAAAAGATCCTCTATGTGAATTATTCATTTAATTCATGATTATGTAAGGTTTTAAGGCAGGGTCCTTATAGAGATTGTATGGATAATTTTTTTAATTTGGACCACAGTAATTCTTTGTCTTCTCATATACAAGGTTCATGATTTTAAAATATTTTTTATTTTATATTTGATATATTTTTTTCTGAAATTTATTTAATAAATGTGTATGTAAAATAAATATAAATATTAAAAATGACACAAAAGTATTAGGAACCAATAAATTTAGATACTTATGAGATTTTTTAATGGGATAAAAATATTATCCTTGCATTTAACTTTCTGTTATAATATTTATGTGTTTTAGATAATGTGTGATATATTAAGAACAGACAACCCATTGAAAATACTCCAAAATGATGTCATGGATCTAGTTATTTTTTATGATATCATAATCCATGATTTGTAGTTTTTTACACATACATAAATTTATATTTTAGTTTTTTTCATTAAATAATGATGATTTCCACTGGCTTAATCTATTACATATTTAATTAGTTTTCAACATATTCTTATTATTAAAAATGAATCCACTTATTTCTACGGTCTTATTGATTTATAATTCAATTCAAAAGCTGTAAATTATGTGAATACTTTTCTAAAGTTAAATATTTATATATGTGTTAGACTATAAAATACATTTATTGGGTGTATATTTTTATTAAATTCATCAATGTCTAAGAAGACTAAGAAACATATCAACTAATATTGATCATAATTTCATTGTTTTAAATATTTTTATATTAATGAATTCATTATATCATAAGTTTATTCTACCCAAAATAATTCACATTATACTGGGTCTTCTATTTATTAGGTTTTTGTAGTAATTTTTTTCTAACTTATTGGAAAATTAAGTTTTAAATTTTTATAGAATTTAATTTTTTTTAATTATTTTATTTCATAAATTTTTGTTTAGTTTATATATATATATATATATATAATTCATAGAATTTTTTTTACAAAGATCAGTTATTGATAAAGCACTGAAATACAACCCAATACATGAAAGAAATGTTATATATATTTTATATTAGATAATATTTGGTTTTCATTATTTATATTTGGTGGTTTTTATTTTCATGTTAATATTTTATAACAATACATTCATTATCAAAAATAAATTATGGAATGTAGTTATTATGTATTATGATTTATTTATGTGAAAACCACAACTGGTTCAATGACATAATTTTTTAGGATTTGTTACATTGATTAATTTATGTTTTATATAAACAATCTTCCATTTCTTAGTCATATAAAAATCAATAGTGTTGTAGATTTTCATTTATGTTGAGTCATATATGAATGATGAATTTACAGATAATTATAGCTGTTTTGAAAACTATTCCATAAGTATGATTGTGATTTAAATTATCATGTATGTATCTTTTATACAAAGTATCTAATTTTTTTATATTATTTTTTTATACTTTCTGTTTGTATAGTACTTTTGATTTTATAGGGTTATTCTTTGCGTTAGGTTTTTTAATTAGCCGTAGTAAATTAATCGTTTGGAAAATTTCTAAAAAAGTATGTTTTATTTTTTTACGGTCATTATTTTTAATGATTATTTTTATAAATTGATTGAAAGTGATATATGAAAAGGATGGTCATGAAAATTGTTTATCAATGATAATATTTTGATAAATAAGATAAATAATTTCAATTAAATTAAATTACTGGTAATTATATTTAATATTATATTATAATTTTTTTTCTTGTATATATATATATGTGTGTGTGAGTGAGTTTGTGTTTGTGTTAGATTTAATATTTTATTTAATGTTTCAAAATCATTGTTTCATTATCAAAATAGAAGGATGTAATGTAGTTATTTTTTTTGAATATTAATGTATATGATAATCACAACTTTGAAGAGAAAAAAATTTAATGTGGTGGGTTATATTAATTATATCAGGATTTATATCTAAATATTCTTTTTTAAAATTTAATAAAATATATCATTATTATTATATATTTTCAATTTTGAAGAGTTTTATAAAATAGTTGAACATAGCCTTCATCGATGTTTCAAAACTATTTTTATGGTTTGTTAACATTTAAATTATATGGAATGACAATTTTATCATAATATACAAAATTATTAATGAGGCACTCATTTTTTATTAAAGATTTTATATATTTCATCTGAGTTTCTTATTTGAAAACATTTTTTTACATATTTTTATATTGAAAATTATTAGGATTGAATCATCAAATTTAAGATTTAAATCCTTTTAATAATATTAAACTTATATTTACTGAATGTATTTATATTATTTTAATGGTTCTTGATGTTTCATGTACGCATCTTTTAATTTATGTTAATGAAATTACTATTTATAAAAATTGTATTTTTTTTCTTTTTGTTGGTATATTGTGGTTTATTTTATAAGTTTGTTCGTTCCATAAAGATAGTGTAATTGTCAATGTAAGAAAATATATTAATAATGTGTCTAAAAAGTATGTTTTACTCAATTTAATATGTTTATCATTCATAATTATTATTTCTTATACGTGTTTTGATAATTGAAATATGAAAAATACTATGAAAGGAAAAGGTTTAACACTGATCAATTGTTCATAAAAAGTCTAAATAAATCAAATTTTGTGAAATTATTGTTAAATATGTTTAATAATTGATTATATTTAACTTGTCTTTGATAAAATATTGGATTATATTTTCATGTTAATTTTTCATAACCACGGATTTATCATTAAAATGGAATGGTGTATTTCAGTTTTTTTTATTAGGATTATTTTTCGGGATAATGAAAAATAGGTTGATGTTTGAATTTTATACAGGTATGTATATTAATTATTTTTATTTTTAAATCAAAATATTCATTTTTTAAATTATCATCACATTTATTGAAATGTTTTATTTTCAAAGAGGATGAGTTGTTTAAAAATAAATATCACTACCATCATAAATTATTTGGTGGACAATTTTTTAATCATGGTTAACATTTAAACTATATTTTATTTCTCTTTTATTTAATGTTTAATATAGTAATAACTAGAACATGGTAATTTTCATAATGTTTCTATATTTGGATTATATTTATTGTTTTCAAATTTTAAAATATTTTTGTGTGATTTATGAAATTTTAAAATATCATGTATTGATCATTCAATTAAAGTATTAAAAACTGTAAAAAGTCACAAATTTTTCCAAAAAATTGTAATATTTGGATTATTTTTATAAATCTTAGATGAATTAGGTATGTATATTTATTAAAATTTTACAAAATGAGTATTTATAAAAAATAATTATTCCTTTAGTTTTTATATTCTATTTAATTTTACATTGTTTTTTCCATGTTAGTTTATTATATAATAATTAGTAGTTGATATTTTATTATATTGTAGTTTAAAATAATTTTTTTATAATTTCCCCAATTTACATGTGAGTTGTTAAATGATATTGAATCCAATAAATAGAAAATTAAATATTGGGTTTTTTCTGAAAACTAACCTCAATTGATTATTTTTTTGATGATTTCATTAAATACATTTGTTAATAATGACTTCCCATGAATCTTTTGACACTGTTTTTCAATAAAAAATGATGGAAAATCCTTATAGTGAATAAGTAAAAAAAATTATTACACATTAGTTTTCTAAAAAAAATAAAATTGGGAAAGTTACTTTTGACATCAATTATTTACAAAAACTGAAAACGAATTTATATTAAATTGTAAAAAACTGACAATTAGTGTTGGTTCTTATAGAAAACAGATTCCTAAATGTGCATTCCATATTTCATTTTTTTGTAAACTGATAAGGAAAATTTATTATTTAAGGTTTAGCATGGGTGTTCAAAAAATATAGAACATTAAACATCAATTTATTTTAATTGTTATTGATATTTTTGATGTTGAATTTGTAAAAGAGATATCAAAACTATTATTTTTAATGCCACTTATGTAAACATTAGTTAAAAATGATGTTATGTTTTTCTTTTCCACTTTTGTATGTTTAAATATTCTAGATCCACATCGAATTATATTATCATTAAAGGAATTTACGTTCATATAATACACTTTCTATAACATTAGATAAAATTCCAAGAAATTTGCCTATATTTGAATTATCTATAGCCTTATCCATGTGGTTCTCACAAAATATTTATCATCACACATCCAATCGTTAACTAAATATTTATTTTATTCCATACATTGAATCCCATACATTTTGTAACAATATATTACCTCGTAACAGATGACTATTCATTTCATCTTATAAAAACATGCATGGGGACCAAGAATGTTTACACTCATTAAAAAGATAGATATATAAACTAGTTCATAAGTGAACTAAATCATCTTAATATATCATATTCATAACTATAATATGTCTTGGATTTATCATATAGAGTAACTCTCTACATAACCTACAGAAAAGATTCCAAAAAATTGATGAGAAGAGATTCCTTGTAAGGTAAACATGTGTGATAACAATTTTCTCAAAAGTATAAAAATGGAAAATATGTATGGGAACATGATATAAACATTTGAATACCGTACATTTCAATTCAAATATCTCAATCATGATAAATAGAATAAATATATTAAATTATTAAGACATGATCATAACAGATTCCAAGAACCTGATCCATTAGAATACAACATTTTCATAGGACATATATTTGTAGCATACGCATGATCATAAAATAGAAGGTCAAGGGTACACACTAAGACATTCATAGAAAGTAATTCATTGGATAAACACCTATATACCATATTTGGGATTGGGAAAACTAGTATTGTACCCTCTTCTGTGAATGGGATGACCACCCATAAACCCTCTTCTTGGCTTGGGAAAACCTCAAATGTAAACTCATTTGGACATGGGGTAGTCTCAAATGTACCCGTTGAGCTCATAAAACATTATTAATTTCCAAATAAATTTGAAGGATATATACATCCCAACAATCAATTAAGTAAAGTTATACATATTTGAGAAATGATATAAAAACAATTCATCATTTTATCACCCATATATAGAATGTTTCCATCCTAAATATTTCACCAGAACCTAACCCATGAGAAATAAATGGGTTTCATAAGCTTAACCTATAGAAATGAAAATGGATTCATAAAAAATATATAATCCTAATAATAACCCATATTGAGAAAGACTAATGATTATATAATGGTATCATATCCCTAGTTTAAGATAAGATGATTCAGGGAATGATTTCCTTTATTAACATAAATATAATTAAAACACCATTAAATAATTCTTGAGGAAAATAAAATATATAATTTAAAAATAATTAAAATCTAATAAATTGTTGAATATTAAAAAAAATACATTATAATAAAAATTCAATTTTTTATCTAGTTATTAAATAATTTATTCGTTCTAATGTAAGAAAATATTTTTTTTGTGATACAAGTTAAAAAAATATTTCTATCAGAATATTTTAATAGAAATAACTAAATATTTCAAAAAGAAACAAGAATATTTATTTTAAAAAATTATGAACACATAAATACAAGGGTAAAATTTAAATTGAAAAATAATAGTATAATGCTAAAATATTTCTTGAAAATGGTTTTTGAAAACATGGATATGTGAGGAAAAGGGATTTATAATAGACAATGAAAGTTCGTTTTATAGAAAAAATATTTTAGATTCATAAGTACATAAATATATAAAAATTATTAGAAAAAATAATATTTTAGTAAATAACCATAGTATAAGAATAATAATGTGTTTTTAGATGATGTTCGTAATATCTTTTCAACAGAATCGTACTATAAATAATGTAGTTAAATCGTGATATTTCAGCAAGAAATCCTTACAAATTTGGTAACATTTGAATAATAATCCCTATTAATAGATGAACTATAAATTACAAAATAAATAAAAAATCATAATAATAATCAAAAAATAGACTGATATGTAGTATATACACCATAAAAATACATAATTGTAGAATATTCCATTTTCCATATATAAATTAATGTGACACGAGAATATCCTACATGTCATCTAAGATTTCTTCTTACATTTTCAAACATCATGTATAATAAATATTTCTTTATAATAAACATATTATAGGGGCATTCCCCAATATATCGTAACATATTTAAATTTCTAATAGCATTTGATAACATGTTTATTTACAATTCATTTCTAAAGTATGAATTTTGAATAATTACTACTGTATTTTTCACGTATCTATTGGTTCCAATGTTTTGGTACTTTTAAGTTGATTATGGTTAAATAAAATAAATATTTTAAAAATGATATAAATATCAAATATATTCATTTATACATATTTATATTCATACATAATATATATATTTAGAAAAACCAGTTACACCATTTATGGAGATGATAAATCATTTGTAAGCATGAACATTATTTCCATTTTATAGATAGATGTAACGAAATTAAGGAAAACATTATATAACATTTAATGAATAATTTTTATGACATACATATCATATATATTAATTTAATATATATTTATTATAATCCTTTTTAAAAAGAATGAAAAATTAATCACATCCATTTGTGAATACATTAGTCCTTAGTTACGCACAAGAAATGTTATTATTTTACAATAGATTGGATGGTAGTATGTTTTATGTGATATTTTAATTATATGATTATAATATTTTTCATTCATATCATATATAAAAAAACAATTATAATCTCTATATGTAGATGCAGTGATGGATATAATGTTAGATCGATTCTTCAGGTAGCAATCCTCTTTATACACCATTGATGATTTTTTTTCCCATTTAATGATTGAGTTGATGAATATTAGTTATTTCATTAAAAATGACTTATTAATATATTTAATTTTATTATATTATTTTGTCAGCATTGTTGTTGAAAATTTTAAGGAGGTAGTAGAAGAAATAAAAAAAACTCTTCATTAATAACTATACTTCTTCTTTGAATATCCTCCGGAGCATTGCACTAAAAAGCATCTTAGGAGGTTTTATTTATAAAATTATTACTATAAAAAGTGGTGTGGGAACAGAAGATGGTATATTGAAAAAATTTAGCAAAATTCAAAGTATATGGATCTTTAAAGAGGAGAATAGGGGGGAACCTTTGATATATTGGGGAGAGGTCGCACTTTGGATATTTTGAAGAAAATAGTCTACCCAAGTTTTATATATTCCACAAATATAAAAATTTGTGTAGGGATAATTATATAATATTAATTATTATAATTTCAAATTTGGAATCTATTAGATTAAATTATATTCATATAAATGGATGAATATACATTATAATTAAACCCTGAGATATGATGAAACTATGGGTTTCCAATTATTTTTTTGTATGTGTAAGATGTTTTTATATCAAAATTGAACATCAAATTGTTGTCAGTTATCTAGATTTTATTAATAATATTGTTATTATTCACATTATTTTAATTTTATAACAAATATTTTAAAAAATTGGACTTGTAAATTCATTAAATAGATATGTAATTATTAATAAAAATCAATCGTTTATAATATTCATTGAAAAATTAATCATTTATGATAATTATATAAAATCAACTATATAATAATTTTCACATGTTGATTTCAATAAAATAAGTTATTTTTTTCAAAAAATGTTTTTATAAGTAGAATATAATTTCATTATTCTTTGTTCAAAAAATCATCTTTTAAGATGAAAATTATATTTGAAATATAAACAGACCATAGAAGAAAATTATCAACATTATTATGAATATATTTTTTATATGAAATCATTATAATGAAAATTAAAAGTTTGGCTATTCATATTTATACCACAAAATTTAATTTATAGGTTATAATGATAACTTTTAAATAAAAATATTTATTGTGTATTTTGGTTAAAACATGGAATTTCATGTAACACAAGCTTTAAAATAAATTAAAATTATTTAAAATAAAATATTTAAAAAATACTCATAGTGTTGAAAATTCAGTTTTAAATGATATACAATAAAAATAATAATAATTAACAATTGAAAATGTCATTTTCAAATACAAACACTTTTTAATTATAATTTATAATTTAATTCTGAAATAAAATTTATAAATATTTCAATTTGAATATATAAATAACAATATTATATTGTGATAAAATTTCAGGTTTTCCAAAAATATATATTTTTAGAAAAAACCTGGTTTTTTCAACAGTAATAATTCTTTGATATTATAATTATATATAAATAACATATAATATTAAAAACCCTATTAATTAATAAAATCCCTAATCAAGGAATATAATTATTCATTTTAAAATATAAATTTATCTAATAAATCCAATTTCAAATATTTTACTTTAAATTATATTGTTATATTAATAAAATCAATTTTAGGAATTCTATTTCATTCATGTATTTAAAATGTGATATCCACTTTTTAAATTCCTTTAAATACTCACACAATATAGTAATTTTATATAGAAACCAATTTATTACAATAAAATCAGTATCTGAAATAAATTTATATTAATAAAAAATTTATGGAAGAAAGGGTTGTTTTCATGAATTTTTTAACAAGTGTAAAAATGATCATTTATTATTTTCCATTTCACACCTTTAAAAAAATTATTTGATAAATTTATTTTCAAATATGAAATCAAAACTATAAAATTTTGAAAAAAATTCCAATGTTAATTTTGTTTCATAAAAATTATTTACTATGTATAAAATTTAATTTGAAAGGTAAATACAAAAGAGGAAAAAGCTAAAATGAAAAATGAAAAATCACCAAAACAATAAATACATTCATAAAAATGATATTTTGATGTGATTTCAGAACTAAACTCACCTTTCCCTACTCTTCCATATAATTTATGTCCAATAAAGAAATAATAGAAACAGTAAATATTTAAAATATATGGGTTTCTCCCAAAACAATCATTCTCTTCAGTTTTAAAAGGGTTACGCTTCCCCCATTTCATGAATCAAATTCCATTTGAAAATTTCCTTTAAGATCTTCCAAATTGATCTTACTATTACCCTATACCATTTTCAACTATTTTTTCACCATTATTAAGAATATGTTCTCCACTACCATGTGAAATTATATGGATAATTCTTATTCCTGACGTGATTATTATCAACTATATCTCATCTCTTTGTAATTATCTACATTAAAATATATTTAATTCATACTAACATACAGATTTTTGAATTTTTTTTTAAAAAAATGATTTAATTTTTAGGTTATTATCAATTTTTATTCATTTACCAAATCCATTATGAAATATAAAATCGTAGTTCGTGTGTACAAGAGGATTACCACAACCATGTTAAACTAAATTAATTTTTCAACCCCACTAATAATTGGTGGTCCACAAAATTATATAATTATGAGATATAAAATTTATCATATCATTAAGGTTGTGGTATAAAAAACTGGGAAACCAATTATTGATATGGTTAACAATTGATTACCGACACGTTAATCATAAAAAATGAGAGAATAAAGTAGAAAATGATCCCTTTTTTCTATGTCATGACTTTATATAAATTATATTGTATTTATTAATCATTTTAATTATGATGTATCATACTCCAAAATTTTAACTAATATCAATATTCTTATGGTATAATGATATTAAATCAATTCCACATTTCAATCACCCCTTAATCATGGTTAGTTCATTGTGGTGGTCTTTTTAACCACCTTGTTTGAATATAATATACATTTATATCATTATTAAATATGAGAACTAATTAACTAGAATAATATATTATTAATAATAAAATAATTTATTTTTATGGTTTGGTCATATAAACAATTAACATGTAAATTAAGAAAAGACTATCGGTTTATTGTGATTAATCAAAACTTGGTCATTTCTCATTTCATCTTCAATGTTTATAAAAAATTAATACTGAGGTGACATTATACTTTATAAACAATATCATAAAATAAATTAATGTGAATTATAGGATCTAATATAGATTTAAATTATTATTATAATATATACTATGATTTATTTTATGACACTATTTTAAATGAATAATGGTTATTACACCATGGAAAAATAGGCAAAATCTAGATTATAAATTTAATGATTATAAAAAAATATGCGTTTTAGATGGTTATTATAATTAATTCATTTTTTGAATATATATAAAGTATTTTATTTAATTATTTTAATCATTTGGTGCATCTATAAAATGAATCAGTATCGAAATAAGGGTTTTCTTCCAAAATTCCCCCTTTTAAGACATGTTATGTACTAGACACCTAATTTCATTTATTTGGTGTGTATGCATAGTATTTGAGAGATAATATAATTATTAATATGGTAATAATGTTATTTTTTGTTCAATTTAATTCCCTCTATTTCAATGTGTTTTTTATATGATACTTTCTAAATTCATAATAGTATTATTTTTCTCCATTCCAATTCTGTAAGTATGAAACATATTGTTGTCTATGTTTTCTCAGTGTTCTATATTTATTATAGGTGGATAAATTTATTTTCATTATATATTTTCTTCATGGGATTTAAAATCCAAATCATTTTCTCTTCTTCATTTTATATTGTTTTTGTTTTTCACTAGTATTTTTTATTATTGGTAACTCAGCATTAGATCATTAGGATATGGTCACTCATTTAATAATATTTCAAATATAGTGGGTACATTATAACATTTGAGTGTAATATATCATATTCAATGACAATTACTTTGGAAATATAAATTCCTACCACATTATCCCCTTCAAAAATATTTCACACTTATTGGAATATGTTTCTCATTAGGAATACTGATAACAAAAGTCTCATTTTTGTGGGTTAAAAATTTATCATTACAAACATATAGGTTACATTAATTGGATATCCCCAGATAATATTTCATTGAAGGTAAATTTACTTAACTTTATGTGGAAAAATAATATTTTATTAGAAACATTTTTTTGTTACTCATTTTATAATGTGATTTTTTTTACAAAAATATTTTTCATGATATTGAAATGGATTTTCATTTAAAATTATTCTATTTTCTTTTCCTATATATATTTCTCCAAGATAAAAATTATGTCATTTTATTTCCCGGTTATGGAAATTAATTACCTAATATTAATTATTTTCCATGATTTATGAATTCACCGTTTGAAAAACAATTATTAGAAATGACATGACTCATCCTCTTTGATGCCAATGTTAAAAATGTATTAAAAATGATCTTGTATGTTTTCACATACATTTACAATTAAAATTTAGTTAACCTAATATGGTTTATTTATCACTATTAATACTCTAATATATATTTATCAAACACTAATTTGAACTCACAGTATGTATAAATGTTTTCTGAAACCCTTTTTGTGTGATACTATTCAAATTATTATTTTTTAAGGATTCTTTTCATCTATATAAACCTACTTTTGCATTACACATTAATGTATAGTTTATATAATAGGATTTCCATGGTTTTTTATTGGAAATATAATTATGTTAATCATTAAAATCATGGAGGTTATTGCAAATTCTTTTTAATACATCCATGCTATGAATTGGTTGAAGGTTGTTGAAGATGAAATCAATATTGAAAACGGACCACATGCCATATACCCAACATTCCACCGAATGATTTATTTTAGTTTAGTTTTTTTACCACAATGTTGTTAGATAATATATAGGGAATATAACTAAAGGAATGCCACATTTTTTCCAGGAAATAGAATCAATAGCTACAGCAGAATGATAGTATGAATGAATCAAAAATATTTCTATGTCAAATTAGTGAATGAACTGTAGCTACCTATATAATAGATGGTGGTATATATTTTCCACCAAATACTTTTTAATAAGGAAATGATTGTGTAACTCTTATCCAAGGAATTTGGGGTAATGTGTGTGTGTGTGTCTATTTATGAAATAGGGCGGAACCATAGTGAAGTTCTTATTTCATAGATTGGTACTACTAGTGTTTTTTAAATGATGAGTCAGAAAGATTGTTTACAAAGTTACTTATTTTTGGAATAATTTAGGATGCGGGATTTGTGGTTTTGGGACACACCATATTAAAATGAATCATTCCATAGAGTTCATTAAAAGTAATTATTGTCACCAATAATTTCCCAATAAATATATGTGTGGTCTACTCCATATACTGATAGATACAACGGTTTATTCATGGATAAATGAATAATTTCTCATAGTAATGACTGGCATCGTAATGTGTCTCAAAATCCCATAGTTTTTTATTACAAAACGAAGGTTTCTATATTATAGTGAGTTCGGTGAGCGATTTACAGTTATGGAGGATATGCGTAGATCATGGGTGAATTAAATTGGGTATGGTGTTTGTAGATTTGATGAAATAAATATTTTTAAACTGAATTAAAAAAGTCCACTCCAAAATAATATATAACGAAACCCCATGATTCTGTATATCCAAATAAGAAAATTATATTCATACAAATGTTATACTATAATATATCTATGTAGTTTCAATATACATGATGTTTTGGAAAAAAATGAAGGAATGAGTTATTTTTCTGATACTGAAGTGTCAAATTGAGATTTTATAGAACATTATAATACAATTAAGATAAAGGTACACATTTAATAATTATATTAACAGGTTGAATAATCCTATATTTTTGAAAAAAATAAAATAATGGGTATTCTACAAAAAATATTATCAATACAGATTCCAGGATTTTTTCAATATGATAGTGAGCATTGATGTAGAAGGAAATAACATAAGGATAATCTCCCTCGAACATAATATTATGGTTTAGAGGAGAAAAAAAATGTTTGGTGTATTTTTCATTTCCTAAACATATGAAAATGACAATGGATGTTAGGGAGGGTACAATAATTTTTCTCATGATTACTGGCGCTGAGTTTTATCATTTTGTTTGAATAGTGATTTCAGAGAGTCCATGAGTCTCCTGTATTTTATAAGTAAAAAAAGTAGTTTTCTATATTTTTTTGGTACATCAAAACATCCTTGATTTCATCCTCCATATTCTAGACCATTTATAATAATCAAAAAAAACTCATTATGTTCCATTTATTTCGTTAATAGATTTTCAATAGAATGTAAGTGAGGGAAAATGCATAGTTCATCACATCATGAGAACAAGATCATTGTTAAGGTATCCAAGGGAAAAAAATTGTACCCTTATTCACCCCTATAGGTTAATTCCATTGATAATATTCTATTAAGTGGTAATAAATAGAATGTTTTCAAGGTGATGTTTCCCTCATATCAAAGTTTTATAGATGTAATAGTTGTGAATCACAAATTACATCTTATTTTTGAAGGTAAAAAATTCCAGTTTTTGAGGAAAGATATATAAATCTAAATCATTTTATAAGGAATATATTTTTACACACTAATTATTAATGGTATTATATTAATTATGAAGATAATAAAACTATTAGATTGAGACTATATGAAATTTGATACAGTTGAAATTGAGTTTATTAAATTAGGTATATACAGTGTAAAATATATCCACAAAAAGGTAATGTCCTAAAAAACACTCATTACTTGATCGAAAAGCTCTTGAATATTTATTAAGATTATTCAAATTTTTTGGATTTATTTAAGAATTTTTATTGAATGAATATGAATATGCAATGATTAGTTTGATTGGGCCATTAAATCAGTTTCAGATCATATAAATGATATTATTTAAGACATGAAATATTTTGGAGATGATATTGATGATAAAAAAATTGATAATTCATTATAGAGGAAACATACCCCATAGATTAATACCAAGGTATTAAAGACTGAAGATAAAGATCCAAGAGATATATTTTTAGACAACCCCCATAGAACACTTTCTACAAGTGAAATGATAAGTGAAGAAAAATATTTCCTATAAAATAAAAAATCATAAAAATTTACATTAAAGGAAATAAGGGATTTATATATTAAGTTATATATTGAAAAATATGAGTTCAGTAGTGTGATGAATTCTTATTCCTCTAAAATTTATATGAGAAATGGATATTCAATGGTAGGATTCCACGTTATTATTTCAAATGTGGTATTATAGGCCATATTATTTCTATGTTCCTTATATTTTTTAACCTAATAATATTGTAGGATATGTGAGGAAATAAGACTTCAAAAATTAAAATGTAGAGATCGTAATGAATTTGGATGAAAATTAGAGGTATAAGGAAACCATTGAGGTTAAAACATGTTAGGGTTATTTTTGGAAGTTTATAAAAAGGACAACCCGTCGCATCTGGTAAGGCCGTAGGAATCAAACCCACAACTGAAGGGCGATAGGGTCACATCGCCTACCACTGGACTACGTGAAGTCCCTGGTTAGTATGACTTATTATTTTTAGTTAGATGATTTTATGAATCAAGAATAAGTTGATTTTGGGTTATCTTGGAAAATATTGACCTGTCATGGAGGATATATGATTAGGTTAATTACTTTTCAATATGAGACTTTAATAGAAGATGATGTTATTTTGAGATAAATGTTAAGATTTATCTTGGAAGACTATATGATCAAATCCTTCAGAGATTTGGGTTTCAATCTTAGTTTTTAGTACATTGAACAATTTTATGGATAGATGTTTATTGAATGGTCTTTGTTGAACTTTAGGTTTTGTTGGACAAATTTTGGAGATTAAGAATAGATTTTCTTTTTATAAAGGAATATCCTTTTTTTTATTATCTGATCTAGTACTATCAATTTTTGGTTTTGGTTTTGGTCTAAAGAAATGGGAAATATATAGTTCTCTTTTGTGGATTAGGTGATTCTCTCGAAGTTGATTATAGCTCTCTTAATGTGAACAAGTCATCCTAAATACTCGTCTTTTAGAGAAAATATGAGTTTGTGTAAGAAATCTAGTAGGATATGAGAGTCTACACGATAATTAAGTATGTTTCCTTATGATTTATTTAAGATCATAAATAAATTCATCAATGAAAAGTAACTTAAAAACAAAAATGTTGTCTGTTAACTTTTCCTACTGGGGAATCAAATACCATTGAACTCATCGCTAATTTGTGATTTTCTGGTGATTAACTTTCTCCTAAACATGTTTTCTATTACTCTCCCTCAGAACATGAACCTTTGTTTTTTCTTCCATATCCATGTTTTCCTACATGGAATCCTAGTATGGGTTAACTCGGTTGACCTTTGTACTTCCCTTTATTTCTTTTAAAGTGACAGTTTAATTTACTCATTTTTCGATGTGGGGCTTTCAATGAAGTTTCCAAGACCAATATTAAAATTGCGAGGACGCAATTCCCAAAAGGGGGAAGGATGTAACATCCCAGGTAAATAAATAATATTACATTCTCATGTTTTCCAATTTTTTTGAATAAAATGTTAATATTAATTTAAAGGGAATGCTATGCTCGATGGAGTACCCAATACGCAACAACGAGTTTCTTGGAAATCTTACATTGCACTCTAATAGTAAAATAATATTATTTTAAATGGTAGTTTAGGCCTAGCCGTTGTTATGGCGAGAATGAAAAGAACAAAATACAAAATGATTATATATGTTTGTCAAAAAAAATTACTTTTTTCCAATAAATGTTAGAGGCTTAAAATGTAAATGAATCCAATTTTATGCGTAAATATTCTAATATTCTTTAAAAGGTCGATTAATCGCCTTTTGATGGAGAACCCTTTTTAAATCCACTTTCTGAAAATTTCATATGTTATATTGGACCAAATAAAATCCTTCCTTATAATCAGGACATCAAAATTTACTTTGTGTATGTTTTTGTTATTTTTTCGATAATGTTCATTTTTAATGAATAAGTGAAAAATGTTGTATTTTAATTCAAAAACTCTTTTTAATCTAATTTATTTATATAATTGGATCATATTTTTAATTGGTTTTAAAGTTAAATTAGAATATATTTTTACCATGTAATCCAATGGTGGTCATTGGAATTAATTTCACTTTGAAATTGGACTTAAACTAGTGTCAATCTTTTAATAGATATTGTTTCTTAAAAACACGTTATTTGTTTTGACAGCGGGAATTAATTATTAAATTAATTAATTAAACTTATATGTTTTTAATTTTGTAAAATAGACATAATTTTTTAATTTAGAATATCAAATATATCTTAGGGTGAATTTTTGGTATTTTTCTGAAAAACATCAATTTTTGAGGAATAGTGAAACCACTAAGTGGTTGTTAAAAAAACTGATTTTTAATTTAAATGGAACTTTACCACTTCTGTGATTTGAATTTCAAAAATCCATCATACATTGTTGTCATTAGTATGTAAAATGCGGTTCAATGGGAATAAAATAATATTTTGGTGAATAGTAACTTTAATTTTTATTAATAGTGATTAAAGGTTATTAGTGTAATTTAAGGTATAGATAATGTTATAATAATTTGAAATGACCTTGACACATGTCCTACACTTATTGGATGAGTCATGGCCGACCAATTCAATCCATGGGTCTACTTGGGGACCCCATGGAGCCACTTGGGTAAGAAAATGACATTAATAACTTTTTATTTAAAGTTAAAATAAAAGTGTCACAAACATGTATTGTTTTAATAAAACAATTTTTACATGGGGTTATACAAGTCATATTTTTTACTATAAATATTCATTAGAAATCTAAAAATATTTCATACATCATATTAGTTTTTTATATTTTTTAGACATTATATAAATTTATTTATTTATGACACCATGATGATGTAGTGATTACCTCGTTAATGAACGATTTAAATAAAATGAAAATATAATGTAAAATCTAAGAAATACACTTGTCAAAAACCTATTGAATGAGTATATTTAGAACCCTTATCACCTTATCCTAGAAATATATCTATGTGGGACCTTGAAAATCCAAAACTCATTTTAATATAAAGTAACATTTTTTACTTTCCAAGAGTGCCCCTCCTCCCTCTTATAAAAGGCCCCCACCTCTACCTCCTTACCCACACCTCTAAATCCATTTGACTCAGCCAAACTCTGATCCTTTTATCTCTAAACATCCCTATATTCATCATAGAAGCCTTCCCTTAGGCAGAAACCTCTTCAAGAAAACCGTTTGGTTCAATCCAAGGGGAGTTACCCGATTTAATGGTAAAGTCTTCCCTAATGTTCTTTTGTTTTATTTTGCTTCTCCAACCCTCTAAAATATTTTTATTCATTTATTTTGTAGCAACAACAGTATATTAAACATACTAGGATGTTTTTATGAGAATTATTCATGCTACACTTACACACACCTTCATCTAATGGTTAAAGAACATAGTGTTTCCGTGGATGGTGAATTACTGCCTCACGAAACGATGATTGTTCTATCTTCTCCTACAAACTCTCATGGTGTCCATTATGATGGAAATATTTTATATATATAATATATATTATATTTATGTCCTCTATATGATTCTGTATTTTATATTTAAGACATACCTTTATTCTTTTCATGTTGTGCAAGTGCAATAATTTCATTTGAGGAAGTGTGGACTACCGCCCCCTCAAGTGATGTGACTCGTTCATACAATACATGGAATGTATAAAGAATGAAATTAATGAATGTATGTGACCCATATAACATATATATTATACTGTAATTATAATATTTATATAGATATATATTTATATCTCATCTATTTTTAATTCCATTAATGTGCCAAAGAAATGAAAGTAGCGTTCATGCGTAGGTATGACCTACCGTCTCCATGAACGGTGCATTTCATTTCTTTTTATCACCAAATATTATGGAATAAGTATAAAGCGAATATATACTAGATATATATGATATTTAAATCATTAATAATATTCTGGATATGATGTATTTATAACTACATTGACAATGATTTTCAAACAAGTTCATTTTTGACTCATATACCAAACATCGAAAAAACGTCTGATATGGACTCACATTATTAACCAATTAATATAACATTATAATAAGTTATATAAAATGAATAATAATCTTTAAAGTAGGTACTTAAGAAATTATAAATTGACCAATGTTTATTATTCATGAATATAAATAAACGAACAAGACAAGTCGTACTTAAGGTAAGGGATCCTACCTCTCTCTTTCTTTTTAAGTACTCTGTTTTATGTCATTTATTTTAAGCTCATATTTATTATGTTTGTGGAAGTCATTTTATATTCCTAATACTGTAAATTTTATGTTCATATTGTGAGAGACCCTATTTTATCTCATAAGTCCATATTTGGAAGTTTTAAGTGGCGTTGTTAGGCTGCTGAGTTTTCGTAAGGTATTTTTTTATCTCACTTTTTGTTCCTGTGAGATTCATGCTACATTTTCCAATATTTCCATTTGTGTGGTGTATGTACTGCCCATGATTGTATTCTTCGATTAATATACTTTAATTTATGGGTATTTACATTTTCATTGTATGAAACTTCTTTCATGGGGTGTACATTTCGAAAGTTAACTAAATCGGTAAGGGAACCTTTCACCCGCCTCTTTAAAAGACTTATTTTTGTTGGGTCTTTTAATTTACATATTGTTTTGTTGGGATATATTCTTCTATATCCTTATTGATTTAAATTTTATTTCCAAGTTATTAGATGACATTTTCTCTCTCATCAACTCATTTTCTGAATTTTAAAGTGACGCCGTTAGGTTGTCGAATTTTTTAGAGGGAACTTCTTAACTCAATTTCAATTCTTTGTGTTCAACTTGTACTCCTTGAATATGTCATTCTATGAATATGTGTGAATTAATATGATTGTTTTACACTTAATATCCACTTATATTTTGTGTATTTATATTTGTCACACATAATTAAGTAATCGATTTATCCTTAATCTAAGGATACCGTCTTTGTAAGGGACTTCGTCCCAATATCCTTTCATTGAGGCATATTTTGTTTTATACACAACTTTATTTTATACGGTGTATAAACCCATTTGACTTTTAATTTTATTCAAAAGGAATCTTTTATTTACGCATTGTTTTACTAAAAAACAAAATGTATGTTTCTTTTTAACGTACGCGGTGACAACGACCGTTCTACTGCCGCGAGAATTCTTTGATCTTTGGCTTCCTCAACATGCCGTAATGTTTTTAAAAGTAAATAAATACCATATAATATTTTATGTATTTTGGTATTGAAAATGGTTTTGATAATGGATTTTTTATGTCAATATATTTAAGTGAGATATTGTGATTGAAATGTGGAAATGTTTTCTTTCCTTTAAAATTGTTTTATATATTATGATTTTATAATGGTACATGGACATTTGACGGGTGGTTACGTGATAAACCATTTGATGGGTGGTGCCGTGAATACTAGAACGGGTGGTAACATTATAACTTCCAATTCATTGGGTATGGAAGTCTGCCGTATGGCTATTACATTTAGTTATATGTGTGGAAGTCGACCGTATGGTTATTCCATTTAAGTATGCTTATGTCCCAAGTTACCTTTATATGTTATGTGTTTTTATATGGGTTTTATGGTAATCTTTTGGTTAAAAAAAGGTAAGTAATGATCCTTTATTCCGTGAAGAGTATTTACTATGTATTAAAGGTGAAAAGTATTACTTTGACAAAGTATTCATGGTTTACTTGATGTTTTGAAAAACTAATAGTTTTTTTTATTTGTGTATCCCTTACTAAGCTTTTTATGCTCACCCCATGTTTTTTTTTGAAATGTTTTTCAAAGGACTTAATGTGGAATAGGGTCAGGAATGAGATCAAGGAAAAGTCATGCTATCTAAACCATGGAACTGAACATGTTTCTTTTTAAGAGTTTTTATTTTATGGAAACTTATTTGAAGTGTCTACTTCGTAATCTTTTGAGATGTAATAGTTGTGTCCTAATTCTCTAAAACTCTAAACCTGAAAAGATCCTCTATGTGAATTATTCATTTAATTCATGAATATGTAAGGTTTTAAGGCAGGGTCCTTATAGAGATTGTATGGATAATTTTTGTAATTTGGACCACAGTAATTCTTTGTCTTCTCATATACAAGGTGCATGATTTTAAAATATTTTTTATTTTATATTTGATATATTTTTTACTGAAATTTATGTAATAAATGTGTATGTAAAATAAATATAAATATTAAAAATGACACAAAAGCATTAGGAACCAATAATTTTAGATACTTATGAGATTTTTTAATGGGATAAAAATATTATCCTTGCATTTAACTTTCTGTTATAATATTTATGTGTTTTAGATAATGTGTGATATATTAAGAACAGACAACCCATTGAAAATACTCCAAAATGATGTCATGGATCTAGTTATTTTTTATGATATCATAATCCATGTTTTTTAGTTTCTTACACATACATAAATTTATATTTTAGTTTCTTTCATTAAATAATGATGATTTCCACTGGCTTAATCTATTACATATTTAATTAGTTTTCAACATATTCTTATTATTAAAAATGAATCCACTTATTTTTACGGTCTTATTGATTTATAATTCAATTCAAAAGCTGTAAATTATGTGAATACTTTTCTAAAGTTAAATATTTATATATGTGTTAGACTATAAAATACATTTATTGGGTGTATATTTTTATTAAATTCATCAATGTCTAAGAAGACTAGGAAACATATCAACTAATATTGATCATAATTTTATTGTTTTAAATATTTTTATATTAATGAATTCATTATATCATAAGTTTATTCTACCCAAAATATTTCACATTATACTGAGTCTTCTATTTATTAGGTTTTGGTAGTAATTTTTTTCTAACTTATTGGAAAATTAAGTTTTAAATTTTTATAGAATTTAATTTTTTTTAATTATTTTATTTCATAAATTTTTGTTTAGTTTATATATATATATATAATTCATAGAATTTTTTTTACAAAGATCAGTTATTGATAAAGCACTGAAATACAACCCAATACATGAAAGAAATGTTATATATATTTTATATTAGATAATATTTGGTTTTCATTATTTATATTTGGTGGTTTTTATTTTCATGTTAATATTTTATAACAATACATTCATTATCAAAAATAAATTATGGAATGTAGTTGTTATGTATTATGATTTATTTATGTGAAAACCACAACTGGTTCAATGACATAATTTTTTAGGATTTGTTACATTGATTAATTTATGTTTTATATAAACAATCTTCCATTTCTTAGTCATATAAAAATAAATAGTGTTGTAGATTTTCATTTATGTTGAGTCATATATGAATGATGAATTTACAGATATTTATAGCTATTTTGAAAACTATTCCATAAGTATGATTGTGATTTAAATTATCATGTATGTATCTTTTATACAAAGTATCTAATTTTTTATATTATTTTTTTATACTTTCTGTTTGTATAGTACTTTTGATTTTATAGGGTTATTCTTTGCGTTAGGTTTTTTAATTAGCCGTAGTAAATTAATCGTTTGGAAAATTTCTAAAAAAGTATGTTTTATTTTTTTACGGTCATTATTTTTAATGATTATTTTTATAAATTGATTGACAGTGATATATGAAAAGGATGGTCATGAAAATTGTTTATCAATGATAATATTTTGATAAATAAGATAAATAATTTCAATTAAATTAAATTACTGGTAATTATATTTAATATTATATTATAATTTTCTTCTTATATATATATATGTGTGTGTGTGAGTGAGTTTGTGTTTGTGTTAGATTTAATATTTTATTTAATGTTTCAAAATCATTGTTTCATTATCAAAATAGAAGGATGTAATGTAGTTATTTTTTTTTAATATTAATGTATATGATAATCACAACTTTGAAGAGAAAAAAATTTAATGTGGTGGGTTATATTAATTATATCAGGATTTATATCTAAATATTCTTTTTTAAAATTTAATAAAATATATCATTATTATTATATATTTTCAATTATGAAGAGTTTTATAAAAAAGTTGAACATAGCCTTCATCGATGTTTCAAAACTATTTTTATGGTTTGTTAACATTTAAATTATATGGCATGCCAATTTTATCATAATATACAAAATTATTAATGAGGCACTCATTTTTTATTAAAGATTTTATATATTTCATCTGAGTTTCTTATTTGAAAACATTTTTTTACATTTTTTTATATTGAAAATTATTAGGATTGAATCATTAAATTTAAGATATAAATCCTTTTAATAATATTAAACTTATATTTACTGAATGTTTTTATATTATTTTAATGGTTCTTGATGTTTCATGTACGCATCTTTTAATTTATGTTAATGAAATTACTATTTATGATAATTGTATTTTTTTTCTTTTTGTTGGTATATTGTGGTTTATTTTATAAGTTTGTTCGTTCCATAAAGATAGTGTAATTGTCAATGTAAGAAAATATATTAATAATGTGTCTAACAAGTATGTTTTACTCAATTTAATTTGTTTATCATTTTTAATTATTATTTCTTATACGTGTTTTGATAATTGAAATATGAAAAATACTATGAAAGGAAAAGGTTTAACACTGATCAAATGTTGATAAAAAGTCTAAATAAATCAAATTTCGTGAAATTATTGTTAAATATGTTTAATAATTGATTATATTTAACTTATATTTGATAAAATATTGGATTATATTTCCATGTTAATTTTTCATAACCACAGATTTATCATTAAAATGGACTGGTGTATTTCAGTTTTTTTTATTAGGGTTATTTTTCGGGATAATGAAAAATAGGTTGATGTTTGAATTTTATACAGGTATGTATATTAATTATTTTTATTTTTAAATCAAAATATTAATTTTTTAAATTATCATCACATTTATTGAAATGTTTTATTTTCAACGAGGATGAGTTGTTTAAAAATAAATATCACTACCATCATAAATTATTTGGTGGACAATTTTTTAATCATGGTTAACATTTAAACTATATTTTATTTCTCTGTTATTTAATGTTTAATATATTAATAACTAGAACATGGTATTTTTCATAATGTTTCTATATTTGGATTATATTTATTGTTTTCAAATTTTAAAATATTTTTTTCTGTTTTATGAAATTTTAAAATATCATGTATTGATCATTCAATTAAAGTATTAAAAAACTGTAAAAAGTCACAAATTTTTCCATAAAATTGTAATATTTGGATTATTTTTATAAATCTTAGATGAATTAGGTATGTATATTTATTAAAAGTTTACAAAATGAGTATTTATAAAAAATAATTATTCCTTTAGTTTTTATATTCTATTTAATTTTACATTGTTTTTTCCATGTTACTGTATTATATAATAATTAGTTGTTGATTTTTTATTATATTGTAATTTAAAATAATTTTTTTATAATTTCCCCACTTTCCATGTCAGTTGTTAAATGATATTGAATCCAATAAATAGAAAATTAAATGTTGGGTTTTTTCTGAAAACTAACCTCAATTGATTATTTTTTTGATGATTTCATTAAATACATTTGTTAATAATGACTTCCCCTGAATCTTTTGACACTGTTTTTTAATAAAAAATGATGGAAAAATCCTTATAGTGAATAAATAAAAAAAATTATTAGATATTAGTTTTCTAAAAAAATAAAATTGGGAAAGTTACTTTTGACATCAATTATTTACAAAAACTGAAAACAAATTTATATTAAATTGTAAAAAACTGACAATTAGTGTTGGTTCTTATAGAAAACAGATTCCTAAATGTGCATTCCATATTTCATTTTTTTGTAAACTGATAAGGAAAATTTATTATTTAAGGTTTAGCATGGGTGTTCAAAAAATACAGAACATTAAACATCAATTTATTTTAATTCTTATTGATATTTTTGATGTTGAACTTGTAAAAGAGCTATGAAAACTATTATTTTTAATGCCACTTATGTAAACATTAGTTAAAAATGATGTTATGTTTTTCTTTTCCAATTTTGTAGGTTTAAATATTCTAGATCCACATCGAATTATATCATCTTTAAAGGAATTTAAGTTCATATAATACATTTTCTAGAACATTAGATAAAATTCCAAGAAATTTGCCTATATTTGAATTATCTATAGCCTTATCCATGTGGTTCTCACAAAATATTTATCATCACACATCCAATGGTTAACTAAATATTTATTTTATTCCATACATTGAATCCCATACATTTTGTAACAATATATTACCTCGTAACAGATGACTATTCATTTCATCTTATAAAAACATGCATGAGGACCAAGAATGTTTACACTCATTAAAAACATAGATATATAAACTAGTTCATAAGTGAACTAAATAATCTTCATATATCATATTCATAACTATAATATGTCTTGGATTTATCATATAGAGTAACTCTCTACATAACCTACAGAAAAGATTCCAAAAAATTGATGAGAAAAGATTCCTTGTAAGGTAAACATGTGTGATAACAATTTTCTCAAAAGAATAAAAATGGAAAATATGTATGGGAACATGATATAAACATTTTAATACCGTACATTTCAATTCAAATATCTCAATCATGATAAATAGAATAAATATATTAAATTATTAAGACATGATCATAACAGATTCCAAGAACCTGATCCATTAGAATACAACATTTTCATAGGACATATATTTGTAGCATACGCATGATCATAAAATAGAAGGTCAAGGGTACACACCAAGACATTTATAGAAGTAATTCATTGGATAAACACCTATATACCATATTTTGGATTGGGAAAACTAGTAATGTACCCTCTTTTGTGAATGGGATGACCACCCATAAACCCTCTTCTTGGCTTGGGAAAACCTCAAATGTAAACTCATTTGGACATGGGGTAGTCTCAAATGTACTCGTTGAGCTCATAAAACATTATTAATTTCCAAATAAATATGAAGGATATATACATCCCAACAATCAATTAAGTAAAGTTATACATATTTGAGAAATGATATAAAAAAAATTCATCATTTTATCACCCATATATAGAATGTTTCCATCCTAAATATTTCACCAGTACCTAACCCATGAGAAATAAATGGGATTCATAAGCTTAACCTATAGAAATGAAAATGTATTCATAAAAAATATATAATCCTAATAATAACCCATATTGATAAAGACTAATGATTATATAATGGTATCATATCCCTAGTTTAACATAAGATGATTCAGGGAATGATTTCCTTTATTAACATAAATATAATTAAAACACCATTAAATAATTCTTGAGGAAAATAAAATATATAATTTAAAAATAATTAAAATCTAATAAATTGTTGAATATTAAAAAAAATTACATTATAATAAAAATTCAATTTTTTATCTAGTTATTAAATAATTTATTCGTTCTAATGTAAGAAAATATTTTTTTTGTGATACAAGTTAAAAAAATATTTCTATTAGAATATTTTAATAGAAATAACTAAATATTTCAAAAAGAAACAAGAATATTTATTTTAAAAAATTATGAACACATAAATACAAGGGTAAAATTTAAATTGAAAAATAATAGTATAATGCTAAAATATTTCTTGAAAATGGTTTTTGAAAACATGGATATGTGAGGAAAAGGGATTTATAATAGACAATGAAAGTTCGTTTTATAGAAAAAATATTTTATATTCATAAGTACATAAATATATAAAAATTATTAGAAAAAATAATATTTTAGTAAATAACCATAGTATAAGAATAATAATGTGTTTTTAGATGATGTTCGTAATATCTTTTCAACAGAATCGTACTATAAATAATGTAGTTAAACCGTGATATTTCAGCAAGAAATCCTTACAAATTTGGTAACATTTGAATAATAATCCCTATTAATGGATGAACTATAAATTAAAAAATAAATAAAAAATCATAATAATAATCAAAAAATAGACTGATATGTAGTATATACACCATAAAAATACATAATTGTGGAATATTCCATTTTCCATATATAAATTAATGTGACACGAGAATATCCTACATGTCATCTAAGATTTCTTCTTACATTTTCAAACATAATGTATAATAAATATTTCATTATAATAAACATATTATAGGGGAATGCCCCAATATATTGTAACATATTTAAATTTCTAATAACATTTGATAACATGTTTATTTACAATTCATTTCTAAAGTATGAATTTTGAATAATTACTACTATATTTTTCACGTATGTATTGGTTCCAATGTTTTGGTACTTTTAAGTTGATTATGGTTAAAAAAAATAAATATTTTAAAAATGATATAAATATCAAATATATTCATTTATACATATTTATATTCATACATAATATATATATTTAGAAAAACCAGTTACACCATTTATGGAGATGATAAATCATTTGTAAGCATGAACATTATTTCCATTTTATAGATAGATGTATCGAAATTAAGGAAAATATTATATCACATTTAATGAATAATTTTTATGACATACATATCATATATATTAATTTAATATATATTTATTATAATCCTTTTGAAAAAGAATGAAAAATTAATCACATCCATTTATGAATACTTTAGTCCTTCGTTACGCACGAGAAATGTTATTATTTTACAATAGATTGAATGGTAGTATGTTTTATGTGATATTTTAATTATATGATTATAATATTTTCCATTAATATCATATATAAAAAAACAATTATAATCTCTATATGTAGATGCAGAGATGGATATAATGTTAGATCGATTCTTCAGGTAGCAATCCTCTTTATACACCATTGATGATTTTTTTCCCATTTAATGATTGAGTTGATGAATATTAGTTATTTCATTAAAAATGACTTATTAATATATTTAATTTTATTATGTTATTTTTTCAGCATTGTTGTTGAAAATTTTAAGGAGGTAGTAGAAGAAATAAAAAAAACTCTTCATTAATAACTATACTTCTTCTTTGAATATCCTCCGGAGCATTGCACTAAAAAGCATCTTAGGAAGTTTTATTTATAAAATTATTACTATAAAAAGTGGTGTGGGAACAGAAGATGGTATATTGAAAAAATTTAGCAAAATTCAAAGTATATGGATCTTTAAAGAGGAGAAGAGGGGGGCACCTTTGATATATTGGGGAGAGGTCGCACTTTGAATATTTTGAAGAAAATAGTCTACCCAAGTTTTATATATTCCACAAATATAAAAATTTGTGTAGGGATAATTATATAATATTAATTATTATAATTTCAAATATGGAATCTATTAGATTAAATTATATTCATATAAATGGATGAATATACATTATAATTAAACCCTGAGATATGATGAAACTATGGGTTTCCAATTATTTTTTTGTATGTGTAAGATGTTTTTATATCAAAATTGAATATAAAATTGTTGTTAGTTATCTAGATTTTATTAATAATATTGTTATTATTCACATTATTTTAATTTTATAACAAATATTTTAAAAAATTGGACATGTAAATTCATTAAATAGATATGTAATTATTAATAAAAATCAATCGTTTATAATATTCATTGAAAAATTAATCATTTATGATAATTATATAAAATCAACTATATAATAATTTTCACATGTTGATTTCAATAAAATAAGTTATTTTTTTCAAAAAATGTTTTATAAGTAGAATATAATTTCATTGTTCTTTGTTCAAAAAAACATCTTTTGAGATGAAAATTATATTTGAAATATAAACAGACCATAGAAGAAAATTATCAACATTATTATGAATATATTTTTTATATGAAATCATTATAATGAAAATTAAAAGTTTGGCTATTCATATTTATACCACAAAATTTAATTTATAGGTTATAATGATAACTTTTAAATAAAAATATTTATTTGGAATTTTGGTTAAAACATGGTATTTCATGTAACACAAGCGTTAAAATAAATTAAAATTATTTAAAATAAAATATTTAAAAAATACTCATAGTGTTGAAAATTCAGTTTTAAATGATATACAATAAAAATAATAATAATTAACAATTGAAAATTTCATTTTCAAATACAAACACTTTTTAATTATAATTTATAATTTAATTCTGAAATAAAATTTATAAATATTTCAATTTGAATATATAAATAACAATATTATATTGTGATAAAATTTCAGGTTTTCCAAAAATATATATTTTTAGAAAAAACCTGGTTTTTTCAACAGTAATAATTCTTTGATATTATAATTATATATAAATAACATATAATATTAAAAACCCTATTAATTAATAAAATCTCTAATCATGGAATATAATTATTCATTTTAAAATATAAATTTATCTAATAAATCCAATTTCAAATATTTTACTTTAAATTATATTGTTAAATTAATAAAATCAATTTTAGGAATTCTCTTTCATTCATGTATTTAAAATGTGATATCCACTTTTTAAATTCCTTTAAATACTCACACAATATAGTAATTTTATATAGAAACCAATTTATTACAATAAAATCAGTATCTGAAATAAATTTATATTAATAATAAATTTAGGGAAGAAAGGGTTGTTTTCATGAATTTTTTAACAAGAGTAAAAATGATCATTTATTATTTTCCATTTCACACCTTTAAAAAAATTATTTGATAAATTTATTTTCAAATATGAAATCAAAACTATAAAATTTTGAAAAAATTTCCAATGTTAATTTTGTTTCATAAAAATTATTTACTATGTATAAAATTTAATTTGAAAGGTAAATACAAATGAGGAAAAAGCTAAAATGTTAAATGAAAAATCACCAAAACAATAAATACATTCATAAAAATGATATTTTGATGTGATTTTAGAACTAAACTCACCTTTCCCTACTCTTCCATATAATTTATGTCCAATAAAGAAATAATAGAAACAGTAAATATTTAAAATATATGGGTTTCTCCCAAAACAATCATTCTCTTCAGTTTTAAAAGGGTTACGCTTCCCCCATTTCATGAATCAAATTCCATTTGAAAATTTCCTTTAAGATCTTCCAAATTGATCTTACTATTACCCTATACCATTTTCAACTATTTTTTCACCATTATTAAGTATATGTTCTCCACTACCATGTGAAATTATATGGATAATTCTTATTCCTGACGTGATTATTATCAACTATATCCCATCTCTTTGTAATTATCTACATTCAAATATATTTAATTCATACTAACATATAGATTTTTGAATTTTTTTATAAAAAAATGATTTAATTTTTAGGTTATTATCAATTTTTATTCATTTACCAAATCCATTATGAAATATAAAATCATAGTTCGTGTGTACATAAGGATTACCACAACCATGTTAAACTAAATTAATTTTTCAACCCCACTAATAATTGGTGGTCCACAAAATTATATAATTATGAGATATAAAATTTATCATATCATTAAGTTTGTGGTATAAAAAACTGGGAAACCAATTATTGATATGGTTAACAATTGATTACCGACATGTTAATCATAAAAAATGAGAGAATAAAGTAGAAAATGATCTCTTTTTTCTGTGTCATGACTTTATATAAATTATATTGTATTTATTAATCATTTTAATTATGATGTATCATACTCCAAAATTTTAACTAATATCAATATTCTTATGGTATAATGATATTAAATTAATTCCACATTTCAATCACCCCTTAATCATGGTTAGTTCATTGTGGTGGTCTTTTTAACCACCTTGTTTAAATATAATATACATTTATATCGTTATTAAATATGAGAATTAATTAACTAGAATAATATATTATTAATAATAAAATAATTTATTTTTATGGTTTGGTTATATAAACAATTAACATGTAAATTAAGAAAAGACTATCGGTTTATTGTGATTAATCAAAACATGGTCATTTCTCATTTCATCTTCAATTTTTATAAAAAAATAATACTGAGGTGACATTATACTTTATAAACAATATCATAAAATAAATTCATGTGAATTATAGGATCTAATATAGATTTAAATTATTATAATAATATATACTATGATTTATTTTATGACACTATTTTAAATGAATAATTGTTATTACACCATGGAAAAATAGGCAAAATCTAGATTATAAATATAATGATTATAAAAAATATGCATTTTAGATGGTTATTATAATTAATACATTTTTGGAATATATATAATGTATTTTATTTAATTATTTTAATCATTTGGTGCATCTATAAAATGAATCAGTATCAAAATAAGGGTTTTCTTCCAAAATTCCCCCTTTTAAGACATGTTATGTACTAGACACCTAATTTCATTTATTTGGTGTATATGCATAGTATTTGAGAGATAATATAATTATTAATATGGTAATAATGTTATTTTATGTTCAATTTAATTCCCTATATTTCAATGTGTTTTTTATATGATACTTTCTAAATTCATAATAGTATTATTTTTCTCCATTCCAATTCTGTAAGTGATAAACATATTGTTGTCTATGTTTTCATAGTGTTCTATATTTATTATAGGTGGATAAATTTATTTTCATTATATATTTTCTTCATGGGATTTAAAATCCAAATCATTTTATCTTCTTCATTTTATATAGTTTTTGTTTTTCACTAGTATTTTTTATTATTGGTAACTCAACATTAGATCATTGGGATATGGTCACTCATTTAATAATATTTCAAATATAGTGGGTACATTATAACATTTGATTGTAATATATCATATTCAATGAAAATTACTTTGGAAATATAAATTCCTACCACATTATCCCCTTCAAAAATATTTCACACTTATTGGAATATGTTTCTCATTAGGAATACTGATAACAAAAGTCTCGTTTTTGTGGGTTAAAAATTTATCATTACAAACATATAGGTTACATTAATTGGATATCCCCAGATAATATTTCATTGAAGGTAAATTTACTTAACTTTATGTGGAAAAATAATATTTTATTAGAAACATTTTTTTGTTACTCATTTTACAATGTGATTTTTTTTACAAAAATATTTTTCATGATATTGAAATGGATTTTCATTTAAAATTATTCTATTTTGTTTTCCTATATATATTTCTCCAAGATAAAAATTATGTCATTTTTTTTCCCGGTTATGGAAATTAATTACCTAATATTAATGATTTTCCATGAGTTATGAATTCACCATTTGAAAAACAATTATTAGAAATGACATGACTCATCCTCTCTGATGCCAATGTTAAAAATGTATTAAAAATGATCTTGTATGTTTTCAAATACATTTACAATTAACATTTAGTTAACCTAATATGGTTTATTAATCACTATTAATGCTCTAATATATATTTATCAAACACTAATTTGAACTCACAGTATGAATAAATGTTTTCTGAAACCCTTTTTGTGTGATACTATTCAAATTATTATTTTTTAAAGATTCTTTTCATCTATATAAACCTACTTTTACATTACACATTAACGTATAATTTCTATAATATGATTTCCATGGTTTTTTATTGAAAATATAATTATGTTAATCATTAAAATCATGGAGGTTATTGCAAATTCTTTTTAATACATCCATGCTATGAATTGGTTGAAGGTTGTTAAAGATGAAATCAATATTGAAAATGGACCACATGCCATATACCCAACATTCCACCGAATGATTTATTTTATTTTAGTTTTTTTACCACAATGTTGTTAGATAATATATAGGGAATATCACTAAAGGAATGCCACATTTTTTCTAGGAAATAGAATCAATAGCTACAGCAGAATGATAGTATGAATGAATCAAAAATATTTCTATGTCAAATTAGTGAATGAACTGTAGCTACCTATATAATAGATGGTGGTATATATTTTCCACCAAATACTTTTTAATAAGGAAATGATTGTGTAACTCTTATACCAGGAATTTGTGGTAATGTGTGTGTGTGTGTGTGTCTATTGATGAAATAGGGCGGAACCATAGTGAAGTTCCTATTTCATAGATTGGTACTACTAGTGTTTTTTAAATTATGAGTCAGAAAGATTTTTTACATAGTTACTTATTTTTGGAATAATTTAGGATGCGGGATTTGTGGTTTTGGGACACACCATATTAAAATGAATCATTCCATAGAGGTCATTAAAAGTAATTATTGTCACCAATAATTTCCCAATAAATATATGTGTGGTTTACTCCATATACTGATAGATACAACGGTTTATTCATGGATAAATGAATAATTTCTCATAGTAATGACTGGCATCGTAATGTGTCTCAAAATCCCATAGTTTTTTATTAAAAAACGAAGGTGTCTATATTATAGTGAGTTCGGTGAGCCATTTACAGTTATGGAGGATACGCGTAGATAATGGGTGAATTAAATTGGGTATGGTGTTTGTAGAGTTGATGAAATAAATATTTTTAAACTGAATTAAAAAAGTCCACTCCAAAATAATATATAACGAAACCCAATGATGTTGTATATCCAAATAAAAAAATTATATTCATACAAATGTTATACTATAATATATCTATGTAGTTTCAATATACATGATGTTTTGGAAAAAAATGAAGGAATGAGTTATTTTTCTGATACTGAAGTGTCAAATTGAGATTTTATAGCACATTATAATACAATTAAGATAAAGGTACACATTTAATAATTATATTAACAGGTTGAATAATCCTATATTTTTGAAAAAAATAAAATAATGGGTATTCTACAAAAAATATTATCAATACAGATTCCAGGATTTTTTCAATATGATAGTGAGCATTGATGTAGAAGGAAATAACATAAGGATAATCTCCCTCGAACATAATATTATAGTTTATAGGATACAAAACATGTTTGCTATATTTTTAATTTCCTAAACATATGAAAATGAAAATGGATGTCAGGGAGGGTACAATAATTTTTCTCGTGATTACTAGCATTGAGTTTTATCATTTTGTTTGAATAGTGATTTCAGAGAGTCCATGAGTCTCCTCTATTTTATAAGTAAAAAAGTAGTTTTCTATATTTTTTTGGTACATCAAAACATCCTTGATTTCATCCTCTATATTCTAGACCATTTATAATAAACAAAAAAAACTCATTATGTTCCATTTATTTCGTTAATAGATTTTCAATAGAATGTAAGGGAGGGAAAATGCATAGTTCATCACATCATGAGAACAAGATCATTGTTAAGGTATCCAAGGGAAAAAAAATTTGTACCCTTATTCACCCCTATAGGTTAATTCCATTGATAATATTCTAATAAGTGGTAATAAATAGAATGTTTTCAAGGTGATGTTTCCCTCACATCAAAGTTTTATAGATGTAATAGTTGTGAATCACAAATTACATCTTATTTTTGAAGGTAAAAAATTCCAGTTTTTGAGGAAAGATATATAAATCTAAATCATTTGATAAGGAATATATTTTTACACACTAATTATTAATGGTATTATATTAATTATGAAGATAATAAAACTATTAGATTGAGACTATATGAAATTTGATACAGTTGAAATTGAGTTTATTAAATTAGGTATATACAGTTTAAAATATATCCACAAAAAGGTAATGTCCTAAAAAACACTCATTACTTGATCGAAAAGCTCTTGAATATTTATTAAGGTTATTCAAATTTTTTGGATTTATTTTAGAATTTTTATTAAATGAATATGAATATGCAATGATTAGTTTGATTGGGCCATTAAATCAGTTTCAGATCATATAAATGATATTATTTAAGACATGAAATATTTTGGAGATGATATTGATGATAAAAAAATTGATAAATCATTATAGAGGAAACATACCCCATAGATTAATACCAAGGTATTAATGACTGAAGATAAAGATCCAAGAGATATATTTTTAGACAACCTCCATAGAACACTTTCTACAAGTGAAATGATAAGTGAAGAAAAATATTTCCTATAAAATAAAAAATCATAAAAATTTACATTAAAGGAAATAAGGGATTTATATATTAAGTTATATATTGAAAAATATGAGTTCAGTAGTGTGATGAATTCTTATTCCTCTAAAATTTAGATGAGAAATGGATATTCAATGGTAGGATTCCACATTATTATTTCAAATGTGGTATTATAGGCCATATTATTTCTATGTTCCTTATATTTTTTAACATAATAATATTGTAGGATATGTGAGGAAATTATTTATGTTGAAATATTTTTTGATAACCATGGTGAAATCTATCCAAAAAGAAAATATTTTAATCTCCTAGAGATGGATTCTTGGATGAGTATAAAGTAGAAGAAGTAAATATTTTATAAGATCTTGGTGAAGATACTTCATTACATTATATAAAAATTATTTAAGTTTATGACAGTGATACTGAAGAGGATCATGTTCCATGGATAGTTTATATGAATGTTTAGATTAAAAATCCCTTGAATAACATGACCAACGGTGTACTATACTCAATAAGGAATATGAAATTTTTATAGACTCAAATATTTATATGGATTAATAATAGGAATATAAGTAATAATTTAATGGTGATATTGATTTAAATAAATCAAGAATATCTATAATAATAGTAATTGAAGAACGTCACAATATCAAAGTGTAAGAAAAATAGTTAATCATTAATGTCTTGACCAATAATAATACATAAAATGTTATGTTGACAAAATAACATCAATAATTATTTGATGTTTTATAGTGGAACTGTGAGGAACAAGAATTTATTATTGCACAAATAATTCTATTGGGTTTACTAATGATATTATTTTAGTTAAGATTAATGAATTTTCGTAAAAATTACTGAATAATATATTACAATTATAGTGGTACAGATATTTGAAAATAATGAAAAACTATTAAGGAGGTTTGTCAAAATAGTGAAGACAGACACGCTTCAAACCACCCAACATGAGTCAATTACCCAAAGGAAAGTCAATTTATTAGAAGATCAAAACATTACATAGCAAAATTATATAAATGTAATAATTTAATCAAATTATAAATCTTTATTACTAAGGAATTTTTAGAAACATTTAATATGTATTCACCATTTCAAAAATATAATTATTTTTCAATTATATTCTTACTCTTTTATTAAATATTTAATTTAGGGTGAAGACTATGGACAAATTTTTGCTGACTGTACCTCATGGGTTCAATGATATGTGAATCATGATCCCTAAAAAAGAGGATTCATATAGATTAAAAAAACATTCAACACATTGAATATTGATAATATTTTTTTTTTTTTCGAAATACCAAAGGGATAGTAATGAATAAAAATAGTCTCAATTGTATCAATCATCATAATTAAAACCAAAATGTTAATAAAATAAGAATAAATTGTATAATAATTATTATAAAAATATATTTTATTTGAGAGAAACCTTTATATATATTTTTGGTCCCAAGAAAGTGGATTTACCTCAAACAGGATCCAAAATAAGTAATCATATTATTGGAATTAAATATAGAAAGGTAAGGGGTTACTTTAGATATAAATAATGATTACAAATCATTGGATCTTGTAAGGTGAAAGTTGATCTAAAATTCCACAGGATGATAAATGTTATTTATGAAGATAAATGTAGAAAAAATTAATGGAGTGTGAGTTAGCTGTTTGAAATGAGTATTGAAATAGATTTTAGGATTATATAGTGCATGATAAATGAAAATAATGTATCAATTGTATTTGCAAATAAATGAACCAAAGGGAATCTATATATTATAAGTGATTAAAATTTTGTGTATTTTCCAAATAAAAAAACAAGCTATGGAATAAATAACATGGGAACATAAGATGATGATATTATTAAATTATGGTAATTATGAAGGAATCATGTGACTTTTTCAATATTTTTTGTGAAAACACACATATGTGTAAATCCATTAAATTCAGTAGTAATATTTAGAATACACATAATCCAACGAAATGAAACTGGTCAACATTTGTTTATCTTTTTTATATTGATTATTACAGGAAAATTAATCCTCAATAATCATACTGTAAGAGGTACTATTTAACTTTTTTTGTATTAGATGGAAGGGTTGGTTATTTGTCATTAAAATAAGAATTACGTTTCTAATGGAATTATATGATAATGTAGAAAATTTGAATGATTTAATGGGGATAAAATGTAAATGTTATACATTGAAATTTTAAGAAATTTCAAAATAAATTAGTTAAGGATTGCATGGGGATACATGGTATTAAACATCATGATCTTGTAATGTGGAATTTTTAATAAATCATAGACTTTAAAAGAATAAATCATATTATAAACAACCTATCTTAAACTATTCTCATTGTAAAATCCCTACCAGTTAAATATTGTAAGGTTTTAGTCTTAAAAGTTATGAATATATAAAATTATAAACATCTAAGTCCAAATAATGGGAATGATACAAACAAAATTTAGTATGGATGGAATTTGTTTTATATTTAATTCTGATTATTTGAAATTACGTTTTAAATATTGAATAATGAAATTTATATAAGGTTATATATTGGTGGAGATGAAGGGATATTTCATGGATATTAATCTATGAAAAATAATTACCATTGATATAATGAACATCAAGGTAAAAAATATGATTGATCATATCTAAACATTTTTGATGATGTGAAAAATATTAATTCTAGTGAGTGGATGTCGACTTCGAATAGAATTAATTTTCATTAATTTGGTATATATTGTGTTAAGAATAGTGTTAACAATGTGAGTGACTCATAGGGACATAAAGGGGAAGAAGAAAAAATTGATGAATGCTTCTATTATAAGAAAAATATATTTATAAAAACTAATAAAACTATTATATCCAACATTGTTAAATTTATTGATAATAATATAGTTGGAAATGAGGAAACTTTTAATTCGAACAAAATGGTTGAAGTTGCAACAACAAAAATCTTGATTATAATAGGTGGAGAAAAAAATGATTATTCTTATCTAGATGTATGGTTGATGAATGACATGAACAATGAGCATTATAAAATTGAGAAAAACAAAACATGATTTTTCTTTCAGGGATGGAAATTAAAAACATTATAATAAAATGGGATCCCCAAAAAAATCAATTTAGATTGAAATGTTATATAGAATATGGAACATATAATAAGATATATCTATTAAAAAATCAATGGGATCAATTTTGATAAAACTTTTTTTACTTGATTCATGACATTAAACAATTATATTATTTCTAGATATTAATACGAAATACTTTTTTTAAGAATATAAAATGGATGTGTAATCAGTATTAGAAAATAGAGTTCCTAAAGAGGATGTCTATATTGAAAAACCTTATATGTTTTTTAATAATTAAAATAAGGGAAAAGTTTTATGTTTGATGAAAATATTATATGTTCTTAATAAATATCTATGAGGATTTTTCTCATGGTGGGGGTAGTACCGATGTAATATTTGTTATCATTTAGGATATATTCATTACAAAAAATTCATAAAATAATAGGTGAGAGAACCATATGTAATTATTAATATTAATATAAAACATTATTATGGAGGCTTCTTTGAAATCTAATGAAACAATTTTCTATAATTAATGTGGTGAAAATTAGAAATGTATTTAATTTGTGAATTAATAATATTAATTGGGTTTTAGGTGATTCAATAAAAAATGTTACATTTTTCTCCAACAATAAAAAAATACAGGTGTTGAAAAAATATATAATAGATGAATCTAAACCAATGGAAACTACAACATATTTCTAGATGAAATTTTCTATTGATAGTTGAGGTTATAAAGTTGATGTGACACCCCACATGGAAATTATTTGTAGCTATATTTACATGATATCCACTCATGAAGTCATTTTTTCCCATGTCAAGTGGCATGATATTATTTTTATCCCTAGAAATTTCACATGAAATCTATGTGACATATATTTTTATATGTCCTTAAAATAGTTGATTATGTGTTATATCATTTATTATATTCACAACATAAATTTTTTTATGGTAAATATTAATATTGGGTTAATTTAATGTCTACATTTGGTTGTTTTTTTGTAAGGTTGGCACTTATTATTGAAATATAAGAAGATGTACTATATGTCCCTATAAACAATAGTTTTGTAATATAGGGTGACTACTCAATAATTTACTCATTTAAAAAAGATAAAATAATAATTTGAATAAATTATCATTGATAGGGAATCTCAAATTATAATTACGAGTGACAACTCTAGTTTTATAATCGTTATAAAAAAATACCATTCCGTTATATAGGATTAACCACATCAAAAAATAGAAACATTTCCTAATGGATAGGTAGAGCAACAAGTTTTCATACTGAATTATTTTCTAAAACAATGTCATGTTTTATATGTTATAAAAAATTAATTACCTAAAATTAATTTCAATTTACAACAGTTGGATACTCATGTATTACTGAATCTATATCAGTATATTACCTCGGATAAGGGACACCCCCTATACTATAATAATTAACAAATGTCCATGGTATATGTTTTTCTATATTTCAATGTAATGTGTTTCTTACACTCTTTTGTTCATATTCATCAAAGTGATCATTACGGTAATTTAAAACGTGGATGAATATATTATTCTAAAAGTGTATGAACAACCAATCATTATAATAATTATATTCTCATAAATATGGTGGGTAATGTTCAATTTATTTGATAGAAATTTGAATTGATATCATTTTTTCATATGATAATTCTATCATGGACAATTGTTTTTCCAAATTGACAATTTACATAGATGGGATTAGATTTTATTATGAATTTCTCATCAGTAAACTATTTTAGGGGATGAGGTTGAACATTTTTCTAAGGTGTTTTGTTTCTTTGTTGTATTCTTATACTATATTGAATGTTTATATGTTTTCCTAAATTTCAACAAAACAATAGGTGAGATTATATTCTAAAACACCAATTGTTGGTTTATGGGGTTTATGTTTTTTGACTTTTCAAATAAGGGTGATCAAAGGATTCTTAGGAGATTCTTATGTATCCTTGTTAATACATACTTTCTATGATGTTCTTGTATGGTGTTAATGAAGTGATCAATTTTGAAGAAATATCCTATATCCCCGACCCTACATTCAATCATAAGACGTGTTTCCCATGTGAAATATCTCATAATATGAATCTATATACCCTTATTAATAGATAATTTCATATACCTCAAATTTATTCCTCACCAATTAATAAATTTCTACAAAATATTATGGTAGTATGGTTCAAAGAAAGTAGTCATTCCATTTCAAGGCTAGTACTCGATCACCCTCTAAACTATCTAGTAGTCATTATCAGGTACCAAAAAAACTAAGAGAGAAGGAAAAAATAATGAGTATATAATAACTGTTGTGTATATTAATAGTTGAAAATTATGGCAGGTAAAAACATAAGGAAAAAATGGTGATGTTTTTATAGAATGGGTTGGTATAATGATAGTTCTCTTGAATTGATTCTAGGGTGTGGTATATTATATAGAGAAGGATTTTTGAAAGAAGTTTTGATGTTGTAATTAGGGGTTTTAAGAGATATTAAAGTAAAATTAATTATATAATATGGGTCATTTATATATGGTTTTATTCAGTTTGTGTTCCCATGTATAAATTGTGGTGTCCATATTTGGATAGATAGTTACGCTGTAGACACCATGCCTGAAAGATGACTATTTTGTTGTTACACTTTTCATCATAAATGGTCTTATGATCCTATATGAGGCCAATCCATAGTGGATGTTTTTATGATTCATCTATTATAATGATTCAACCAAATTTAAGGTTATTATATTGATATTTTAGGATAATTAAGGTGTTAACTGTTTTTATGGATTTGATAAACTATATATTCCCCTGACATATAATGTTTGACCATGCCTTTATAAGATATTAGGAAGAGATGTTTAATATCTACTTGTGGTATCCAAATAACAATATATGTGTAGAATGGTGATTTTATGTTGTATAACACTATACCATTTTTCCTATAGGTAGTGTTAGAGTGCTAGTAGTTTTGGCAGGAAACTGAAAGATGGAGTTATTTCAAGGTTATCTAAGTGTATAATAAAGATTTTATAGAACATTATAAACACATTAATCACTAGGTATAGATATCATATTCCTAGAAAAAGTAGGATCAATAAAATACTATCAAATTGAAATGTAAAGAATAGAGTGTCTCAAAAATGAAATAATCATTATATTATTTCGCCATATTTTTCCTAAATGATATTGAGAAAGGGAGAATGAGGAAATTTAAATAGAATTATCTCAATAAGACACTATTAGATATTATGGAAGATATAAATCATATTATGTGTAATGTTCATATTCTATTCAAGTGAAGAATATCAAGGTGTCCATAGAGGAAGTAGTGAGATCCACTTTTTTGTTGAGAGGTGGCATGTTTTCTCATCTTGTTTGAAAATTGAGATCATTGGGTTATTGAGAACATTGTATAATATATATCAAATGATGTAGTGAGACTTATTTTTGTTCCATAAACCTATTATCAATAACATACTCAATGTACAAGCTCAATTATGAATTACCAAATAAAATTAAATTTATTAAATTTATTGGTTTCATCACTTATTAAGATAAAGCATGATAACAAATAAGGAGTGTTCCTCGCATCTAGAGAAAAATATTACGATAAAGGGGTTCAGGGGTAAAACAATATGATTCCATGAGCCCCCCCCCCCCCATTAGTGTGTTTCCCTTGATATGATATCATCACAATTATTACATATGAGTTATTTTCTTTTGTGGAATTATACTTTTTTTCACTATAATAATTACGATCATGTTATTCATGTGTTGACTTAGATGTATACCAAATAATATAAAAAAAATTATTATGAAATTTGGAATAATTCATATTTGATGATGGTCTCCTTGAAGAGATGTTATTCTATTAACATGTGGAAGGGTATTCATGTTTCATTTATTATTATTATTATTATTATATGATGGATTATAGTAATTTTGAATATAAATTATCTTATTATCCATGTTCTTTCTCTATATGGGTTATGATCGTATAATCACATTTAATGACATGGGGAAATGTATTAAAGTTAATTATAATTATTTACTAATAATATATGTTGATTATTTATTGAAATTATATATTTTCCATTATATGGATAAACATGTTCTTACATATCTAGAGGTTACTTAGGGACTGGTATTTAAAGTATTTTTGACACTTATACTGATTTCATGGGAAAATAACATCTGATGGGTGTGGCCTAACATTATAAATCCCATCAATGCATTAATTGTTCTAATGAGACCAAAAACATTAGGTTTGTTGTTTAACTTTCCCCAAATGAGTATATTTTCATATATTATGTCCTTAACAACATGTATTAAATTTACAATATTATAAAGTCCACTTATAAGAGATTTTTTTATTTTGTATCAATGTTTTCATTTATTTTCATGTATATAAAATTATAATAGTTTTAGTTGATAATATAATTATATATAATATCAATTTCAAACATATTTTATATTCCATAATTTTATTAAAAGATTAGTTTATATATTTCTATTACTGTGGGTTTGATCTCACCTATTTCACGTGATTCAATAAAAAATTTTAAAAATAAAATTACTACACATGATATTTTAATGGTTAACATTATTAGAAGTGTTTGTGAGAGTGGTTATATACACATGATGGATTAAAGAATATTTTTCTATATTTTTAAAAATAAAAATTAATTAAGAGGGGCATGTGGTATATTAGTTTATGATTGATCATAATTCAATTAATTTGAAAACAAAATATGTATTGGGAATGTGTGTAATAAAATTTTTTATATATTTCATTTATCTATTAGATATTTATGTATATGAATCTAAAAATACTATGGTATAATATTTTTAATCTATGTGTTGATGGAATCCAAATTGGGGTTGTGGGTCTGGTACATCATAGTTGGTATCTAGGATGGTTTTAGATAACTAGGGATATCATGATGTTTTATGGGGATAATTTAAGGGTGTATTTGTTATGTTTAATCAAAATTTAAAAGGAATATAAAACAATTTTTTTAAGGTATATGAGAAAATTAAAATATATTAATTCAAATTTTATTTTCTATTGGGATAAGATTAATTCACTAAAATTAATATAGATAATACTATGTGACAATTTTATCTATATGATATCATTCTAATGTTTTTTTAAATTGGAGATTATGTAGTCCTACATGAAATTAAATCACTTTTGAGATAGTGTTTTTGGATACTAGATCTAGAAATGATATATATTTGGGTATTAACTCAAAAAGGGTGGACTTGGTATTAACACTATAATCACTTGGTGCATGAAAAGAGGACTAACTGCACACTAAGTTTGACACATCTGTGGTATATGATTTCTTTAATCACAATATTTTTATATAGAATGATGAAGGATTTAATTATGATATTACCTAAATAGGATATAGATCCTACCATCAAAATGACTAGGGATAACCAATGATTTAACTAATAGATTCATTATTTGAACGAAAATTATCATATGTTAATAAAGATAGTGTTAAATGGAAGAATATATTCATATCAATGTTTCTTCATTCATATTTTGGATAGTGTCATAACTAATATATTAATTCAGTTGACAGACGTTCTCTAAATTGAAGACGACAATAGTTTTTATCTAAAAATAGATACATATTATTATATAATAAAGGAGAAATCAAAAAAGGTTTTAAATGTTAGTCTATTTCTATAATGATGGGAAAATGTACACTCCAATTCTTCCGAATGTTGTTTATAATTTTAATTTATTATAAATGAAATCATTAATATTTTAGTTAATCTCATTGGAGTGTGATATTAATCTATGACATCATTGTATATTTTAAATGTTATGGTAATTCAATGAAATATCTATGGATGTTTCATTTAGTCTATCTATAATTGTATGGAAATATATATTAAATTTCGTCAATAACCAAGAAAATTTGTTTTATGAAGAATTTAAATTTATTTGAGGGATATTTTTGAACACAAATTTGAGGTCTGAAAAAATATTTAGTTAAAAAAATTCATGATTATGAGTAAATAAAGTAGAGACTGATTTTGGGAAAAATAATTTAGATAGTATTTATATTCCTAGAACTGATAGTTGATTTATTTAAAATTTATTATATAACATTTTTTATGATTATTTAATTTTTGGTATTATGATATATGAAAACTATCATTTCTCATTCTGAAATAGTTTTTGATGTTAAGAGTTATGTTTTTAAGGAATAGTTGATATTGTTATGGTTTAATGACTTGAATTTTGAATGGTGTAATGAAATGAATGTTATTGAAAATATAAAATTTAGGTTTATATAGAATTAGTTATATGATTTAATGTAATATTAATTTTATTTGAGGAAATATAATTATCTTGATATAACCTATAGGGTAACACAGATTCCATATTAGAGGCCAAATCCTTAATGAAGAATATCTTCAGAATGCACTCACTCCTTCCACCAAGGAGTATCAATAATAATTTTCATGATGAAATTTATTCAAGTGGAGGAGATAATTTAGTATAATTTTTTTCATATATGATTAGATTTAAATAAATAATTGTGTTTGATAGATTTATCTCTATGAACAACTGAAAATAAATAAAACTATGATATATTTAAATAGAACTAGAAAATTGAAGTATGAAGTATAAAAATTATCCACTAAATTAGAGATAATGAGTATGAGTAACTACATTATGAAATATATGAATAATGAAAAACATAACATTTTCTGATGAGTTAAATTTTATTAGTTTACCTAAAATATTTAATAATAATATATTTGGATTTGGAAGGTTTATTTTGAAAAAAATTACTTTTTTGATAAGATTTTAAATCTCATGAAATATATAGTCAATGATAATAATATCTATTTGATATTAATGATTTGTTGACAAAACATTATTTGGAAAGAGATATAAAATAAGAATAATAATAGGTAATAGTTAAAAATGATGTTTTCTAATAATATTGGTGTGTCAATATATTTTACAAATTTATAAAAAATTAAAATTAAAATTTTAATAAATTTATATTGACAGGATTTGAATAATTTTTTTTGAATAAAATTATTTAAATTAGTTTAAATATTAGGATATTCAAAAATTATTGATCTTTAGTTGATAAGGAGTATTTTGGTAAAAATTAAAATATTTATGATTTTGTCATTCAATAAGTATATCCAATATTTTTAAAAACAATTTTATTTTATTAAATAAGAGTTTAAAGAATAAATAATTTATTCCATAATATTTGTTGATCCTAAAATCCCTATGTATAACATTATAAGAGCTCATAAAATTTTTGATTTAATAAAAGTTATTTTGGGTATTTTTTTTGAATCCATCATCTTCTATGATAAATTATGAATAGGGTTCCTTGAAATCATTAGACCTTTAATTTTTTTTCATAATAAATCAATATATGTCACTAAAATCATAATAATTGTTAGTTTTATGTGATGTGTAAATATACAAAAAAATAATTTTTTCTAGAAACATCTTTTTGGGATTTTGTTGGTTTATTGTAAAATTAAAATTTCCCACGTTCTGAAAAATATTTTGAAAAATAAATTTTATCATTTGAAATCATAATTATGAAATTAATTATAATATTAAATTTTATTTCTTCATTATAATTATATATTAATGTTTAAATATAACTACCAAAATAAAAGTGAATTAATGAAAGCATCAACAAGTTAAAATAAAAATTCAACATTACTGAAATTGACCAAAAATGGAGTAATTGAGGTGAATTTACATGAACCCTAGAAATATCATCCTCCTTTTTCCATTTTTTGGCCATTGTCACCAGAATTTTATCGACGCATTATTTTAAATGTAATGGTTACTCTCAAAACAACCCTTACCATCTCTCATAAACTGTTGCACCTCCAAAAAATCACGAATCACCTCTGCTTCTATATTTCTACTTTAATATTCACAAATTTTAGCATCTTAATACCCTATACTATTTTCAATAACAAAATTTCAACATTATATTTTATGAGTACTTCATTTTTAAAGAGAATGCGATGATAAATTCAAGAACATGTCGTGAGTTTTGTCAACTACTTAAGTTTCTTATTTTGTTATATTAATTAAAATTTATTTTCTCTAAAATAATATTATGATATATGTATCCTTTAAAAATATTAATGTAAAAATATTATGGTTGTTATAATTTCTTCTTCATCTACACCATCTATTAAGAAAAAACAACCATTCTTACATACATGAACACTGTTATCACCACGAATAATGAAATTTTGTTTTCATGTCCATTAAAAATTAATGGTCCTATAATATTTTTAGGGAATATTATTTATTTAAATTTATTATGGTTAAGATATGAAAAATTTTGACAGCCTATTATTCTCATTGTCAACAAAAAATTTTGACAGCCTATTATTTTTGGCAGCCTATTATTTATTTAAATGATCTCTCATTTTCAAGTGAATAAATTTTATGCATTATCTTATATTTATTTATTATTAATGTTATGATATATCATAATAATAAACACTAATAATATAATTATTCTTCAATGAAAATTATATTTATACTTAACAATATAATAATAATCTATTAATCATGTTTGGTTCATGTCTGGGTTGATTTAACCACCTACATTAACAATATAATACATTTTTATCATGAATGATTATGAGAGATTATTAAATGTTTTAATATGAAATTAATATATAAATAATATTTTTCTTTATTTTGGTAAGGTTATATCAGCACGAAAATAAATAATTAAGAGGCCACATTTTGATCGTCATTAATCACTCAAACATGATCATCGCTGATTTTAACTTCCTGGAAAATATCCAAAACTAAAATGAAAAGAAAATATATATTTATAATATCTATTTATAAAAAATGTTTTTGAAACTAATTTGATATAATTTAAATGTAATTTAGAATTTAATTGAATCAAACCTTAATTTTATGAAACTAGTTCAATGTGATATAGATTACATATATCACATAATGAAAATAGATAAAAACAACAAATTAAATTATATAAATGATTGAAAATTAGGATTATAATGGGATATATTTTAAAATATTATTCTTTGGGATGGTGTTTAAGGCTATTTTTTAATTATTCTGGACATTTGGTTCATGTGAAAAATGAATCATGATAGAGGTAAGGGGGTTCCTCTAAAATTATTCTCTTTATGACATTTTTTGATATTATGTAGCTAATTTTAATTATATATTTTATATTATTCATATAAGAAGAGTGATATCATGTACAGAAATTTATTCATTTTATTTTATGTAAAATTACATTCCCTTTCTGTCATGGTTTTTGATTTAATGTTTATAAATCCATTATTGTTTTATTAGTTTGTATACAAATTCTTTGAGGAAAAATATATTTTCAGAGCCATGTTTTCATAGTATAGTTTATTCACTACACATGGATATATTTTTACTATAAAATTTATATTTTATTTTATTTACTATGAAAATAATGTTCCAATATTAAATAGTATATTCATTCATTTATTTCCCAATTCATATGTATTTTGGTATCTAGATTTATCATCATTATGTTATGATCAATATATTAAAATTATTTCAAAAATGTTTGTTATATAATTATATTTAATTGAATTATATGTAATTATATCATTCATTTTAAGAGATACACATTATTATAATGCAAATCATTTGAAAACATTTCTCACTTATTGGGATTAGTTGCACAAATGGAATTGTGATATCTCATTTCTCCTTTCCTTGTATTATATTTTTTCATATTGACCATCATTATTTCATTCATCATTTTTACCACACAGACAATTTATTTAATGTTAATTTTTATACCTCTATGGTAAATAAATTATTTTGTTAAAAAATATGTTTGGACAGTCTTTTTATAATAATAGTTTTAAACAAAGGTATTTTCCATGATTTTAAAAAAAGTTTCATCACACAATTAAATTTATTTCCTACCACTCAATATTTCAATTTGATAAAACTTATCTATATTAAATTCAATTTTATTGAAGATTATTTTTAAAATAACAATTTTGGTGTTTTTACCTCACCTTTTCAAAAAGGCTTTTTGAAGTGACTAGTAACAGCATGTTTTATCTAAATGCTAAAAATGTTTTATAAAAATATTTTCATATTTCACTTCCATTTAAATTTCTATTTCCAAACGGATTTACCATAATTGAGATTATATTGAACTATTTATACAAAAATATATATTTATCCTTGGAGAATTTGATCTCATGGTATCAAACAATTCAATTAATAATCCCTTCTTATGTGATTTCATTCATAAAATTATTTTATAAGGTTGTTTTTATTCAATTTCAACATTTTTTAATGATTCATATTATCATAGAATCCCCATTTAGAGTTTTTCCAAGTGTTAGATATATAAAATATTAATAATTGTGATCATTTTATACATATAGTATTTTTATGGAATCATTTTCCTTCATCCTTATTATGATGTTCTTGGAGGGTTTTGAAGAATTAAATGTTATGGAAGACATACCCTAAACTACAGGACATATTATGTCCCATATGATTTGTTTCCTTTTGGATGTTTTTGTTACAATATAGTAGTATTTTCCATTGTGGATTTTATTTGAGGTACCTCATTTTTAGTACATACTATTATAAAATAGATACACCACATATATGATTAGTGGGACTAAAAAATATGACTAATAGAACATAAGACCAACACTATATTAACTTCTAAAGAAGTTTTGTTTGATATCAATAACCAAATAACATACTAGGAAGGTGATTTAATTATGCATTCTACCACCCATGATATTTTTTACTTGTTCATGTTAAGGTAGGACCTATTGAAGAGAAGAACCATGTTGAAGTTGTCATGGAATAAAGAAATAGAAAAAAAGGTTTATTTTGAAAAAATGATTGGGAAAGGTAGTTTATATGGTTCATTATTTATAAAATAAACAATTTAGAAATATTATTTAAATTTAGTCTATGACATAGTAATATGAACCATGACCTTTGGGTTATTCAGTGGATAGTTTTTTATGCTTATGTTCTACTGGAAAATTGGAAGCGTCAACCTCATGTATACTTGTATACTATGATTTCCTATTGGATGACATATGACTAAAATGAATCCATAATTATTATTATAAAGTGATTATAGATATCATGGAACATAACCTCATAGTGGGATTAGACAAACTGTAGAAAGTTTATTTTTTCAATAAATGTTGTGATGGATATGGAGAGATCATGGTATAAATAAAGGGTGAATAATTTTTATGATCTTGTGAACTATATATACACATATGACATTATGTATAATTGCATCAAAATAAATATATAATAAATTACATCTACACCATTTTATCCATAACAACTTTATTGTACATGAGAATGGATAATGCTACCTTAGAGAACATAAGACCTAGCCATAGACAGGTAGTTTCAATCATCAATATATTTCATCTAGAAATGAAAAGTGGCAGTTATTAGTTGGATATAATTTTTTACAATTACTAATTTTTAGAACATCATGATCCCCTTATTCGTAGGGTACACTTGGAATAACATTAAAAAAGAGATGATCAATAAAAACAAAAAGAATTGAAATAAAATTAGGGGATGGTCTTCAAAAAATTCATTCTGAAGAAATCCCAAGATTTTTATGAGAAAACAAATATCTTGGAATAAGGAGGAAATTCCAAATGAATTATGTCATTGGATAATCATCTTAGTATGTAAAAATGACAAATAATTTATGTTATATTATTTATACCATAATATTTTAGTGATGTTCATGGTGGTCATAAAGGTATTATTCAATTCATCTTTAGGAGAAGAGGAATTGATTTTTCTCAACATGATTAAAATTGAGTTCAAAGGGTCAGTGAGGCCACTAAATTGAATACGTCAAATGATGTATTATTCTCTATTGTTTTATTTAATCAAAACCCCATTGGATAATTGATCCTTCTACTATCTCATTTAAGGTGAAACAAGTAAAATTATTTTTGATCCATTAATTACATTCATCAGTTATCAATAAAATATAAAGGAGAAAAGAAGGATTGAACCTACCAAAGATAAGAAAATCATCATCATGGGATTCAATGTATAAAATTAGTTCTACCCTAATTCCCCACCCCCATCCCTATGCAATTCCCTTGATAACATATCCATTAGTGGAATCATATTGTATGTTTTTTGGGTGTTGTTTCACTATAACTAAATCATGTATGATTTTAACATGATGAATCAAAAATTTGTACCAATTTTCAAAGCTATAAATTTATATTTATGGAATAATAGGAAACGTCAATACTTTTTGTTAATGTTAGTTGAAGTATAGAAAATAAAATTTTTAGTAATATAACTGTCTCGCGGCGCACGACGGGATCATGGGGGAGACACATGCGCTACCCAATGATTGATTAGAGAAGATTGGGTCCTACTTAATCACTCATATCAGGTGCACCGTTTTCCCCGTAAAATGCCCAACAGTTTCATATCCAGTAATACGTGGACCTGCTATCCAAAGGTAGGTGTTCGCTGGGTGGTTTGACCATTGATGCTTAAGAACTCACATTAGTCGAGAGGATGGGAAGTCGGGCTCATCACACCCTTTTGGGGAGAATTATTTCATGTTCCATGACTCTCTTATAGATTTAAGATGTACTCATATGTTCGCGAATCTTTGTTTTACACCCCAGAATAGTATCCACGGATTGCTCCTGGTTGGAAAAGGTCAGCTAGACGCAGGGGTTCAGAATCATTTATGCCCGAGGTTTACCATCCCTCATTGGATTACTGACCCCAAGGAGTCTGGACTCATTGAGACGGCACTGGTTTAAAGCCTCATAACCAGGTACTATGGAGTTTATTGTCATCCAGGGGGGACAGATAACAACTTGAGCGTTTGGATCGAACCCGTGGTATGGGCCTCCTATGTATCCCTATGAGAGGAATCATAATTCACGTAGTTCGGTTTTGTATGGGGATTACACTCTCAGGTGGCCCAAGGTGTCAGTAAACCGACGTATAGATCGGTCGGAGTGACCGATTGTTGGGCTTGAACCTCGGGGAGTCTTCCTACATACCCTGCCTAGGATACAGGGATCAAAGTCCACGTAGTTCAGATTGGTATGGGGATTATGCTCTAGGCTACCCAGGGTTGGTGCAGTGAACTGACGTGAAGATGGTCGGATCGACCCGTTGTTGGGCTTGAACCTCAGGGAGGCTTCCTACGTACCTTTCCTAGGAGATAGGGAACAAATTCCACGTAGTTCAGGTTGGTATGGGGCTTACGCCTTAGGTTGCCCATGGTTGTTGTGGTGAACTGACGTGAAGATGGTCGGATTGACCGGTTGTTGGGATTGAACCTCAGGGAGGCTTCCTACGTACCCAGCATAGGAGATAGGGATCAAAGTCCACATAGTTCGGATGGGCATGGGGCTTACGCTCTGACGCAGCCCAGGAGAGGATGTCATGGTCGATGCTTACTCTAAGCCCACATGAGTCATGTTCGGTGTGAGAAACAAGAGGCAGCAGGGACCAAATGATCTCGTCATGAAAGGTTCGTCCATGGGAAGTGCGATGGGGATTAAGCGTGGGGGCAGCCCAAAGAGTTGGGGCTTACTCCGAGATGGACGCCCATGGTGATAAAGCCCAACGGGAAAGGTACATGCCCCAAAGAAGAACGGAGCAGCACCCTTCCCCACTACGCCCTTCCTTGTCCATGGCTGTGGGGAAGTACGGAGGTGCATGGGTGCTTCCTTTTGATGGGTAGTCTGCCACTCCCCAGGGAGGGGTGAAGTGCCCTAGTCCTAACAAGTGGAGGGGTAGAAAGGGGACTCCTAGGCCTCGGAATCTGCATTACCGTGGGAATGTGAACCCAGGAATGCTTTGGGAATCTGCTCAAGGGACGGAGCAACCCCTTCACCCTTGCTTACCATTGGTATGTGAACTCAAAACGGCGCGATGATGTGCCTAAAGGTTACATCACACGGGTCTGATGGCTCTGGTGGAGGCATCGGCTCGGGGCCGATGAATGGGCCAATGAGGGGGTTACGGAGGATCAGGCCAGATTGGAAGGATTTTATCTGGCTCGGGGGATGGGAACTCCGAAGGATATAGAGGGCCACACGGGTGTAAGAGGAGTGGCGCCCTTCGCGTTGCGAGGTGCTACGTGGCCGGAGAGGCCGTCCACAAATTAGGGTGGTCCGCAGACTGAGGGGAATCCCACAAACCAGGGTGGTTAGCGACTTTGGGTTTGGCTCGCGTACCAGGTTTGTACGAGGAGGGGTCCACACAAGCAGCGGTGGCCGAGGGAGACTATAAGGCCCCAGCCTTAAACATTACCTAATATTGAATTAAATGAATACTTCACATTGATGATCTTTTCAGGTTTAGAGTTTTAGAGAATTAGGACATAACTGTTACATCTCAAGAGATTACAAAGTAGACACTTCTACTGAGTTTCCATAGAATAAAAAAAACTCTGAAAAAGAAACATGTCTAGTTCCATGTTTTATATAGCATGACTTTCCCTTGATCCCATCCTTGACCCTATTCCACATTAAGTCCTGTGAAAAACATTTCAAAAAAACTTGGGGTGAGCCTAAAAAGCTCAGTAAGGGATACACAAAGAATAAAAACTGTTAGTTTTTCAAACATTAAGTAAACCATGTATACTTTATCAAAGTAATACCTTAACCTTCATGAAGTAGTAAAAACTCTTCACTGAATAAAATATCATTACTTACCCTCTTGTAACCAAATGATTACCATAAAACCCATATAAAGAACACATAACATATAAAGGTAACTTGGGACATAAACATACTTAAGTGGAATAACCATACGGTCGACTTCCACACATATCACTTAATGGAATAGCCATACGGACAACTTCCATATATACTTAATGGAATAGCCATACGGCCGACTTCCATACCCAATGCATTGGAGGTTATAACGTAACCACCCATCCTGGTATTCATGGCACCACCCGTCATATGGTTTATCACGTAACCACCCGTCAAATGTCCAAGTACCATTATAAAAATCATAAGACATAAAACAAATATAATGGAAAGAAAACATTTCCACACTTTGATCACAATATATCACTTAAATATATTGATATAAAAAATCCATTATAAAAACCATTTTCAATACCAAAATACATAAAACAGTATATGGTATTTATTTCATTTTAAAAAAAACATTACGTCTTGTTCAGGAAGCCAAAGACCAAAATAATACCCACGGTGGCGGAAAAGGTTGTTGTCACCGCGTACGTTAAAAGAAACATTCATTTTTGTTGTTTTTGTAAAACGCTTCATAGAAAAAGATTACTTTTGTATAAAAGTAAAAGTCAAAAGGTTTTATACAACGTATTAAATAATGTTGTGTATAAAACGAAATATGCCTCAATGAATGGAGATTGAGATGAAGTCCCTTACCACGATAATTTTGTAAATAAAATAGATCAATTATGTGTATTCACTATAAGTACACATAAAGAAAGTATAAATAAAATATAGGATATCACAATTAATTTCTCACATAATCATATCATGAAATAAACAAGAAGTAGAAGATCAACCCAAAGAAAGGAATTTGGGTTAAGAAGTTCCCTTACCTCGGGTCCGACTTGACTCGATCATTCTTTAATGCCCTGAATAATAAACTTGAGTTAATTTATACTTGCTTAAGAACCTTCATCAAGTTCATTATTACTTTTATATCACTTATTATCATGTTATAAACATTATGTAATCATTTAAGTTAATAATGTTTGTTTTGTCGATATTTGGTTCTTAAGTCGAAAGTTGACTTCTTACAATTACATGTTGTTCGTGTGGTCAAAGGTTCTTTATATCCAGAGTGATATTCCTGATTTGGATATCATATATATCATATATCTCTAGCATATACAGGTATTTATAATATCACATAATCATTTAGAGGTAAGAAATAAAATGCACCGTTCATGGAGACGGTAAGCCGTACGTACGCATGAACGCTACTTTCATTTCTATGTCATATTAATGGAATTAAAACTAAATGAGAGGTATGTATATTTTAATTACAGAATTATATTCATCATTTATATGTAACATACATTATATATATCTATTATAAATAAGTACTTATAATAGTACATTACATTTGGGGATAAGAAATGAAATGCATCGTTCATGGAGACGGTAAGTCGTACGTACGCATTAACGCTACTTTCATTTCTATATCATACTTTAATGGAAAGAAATAATAATGATATAGAGGTATATTATAATTCCAGTATGACATCACATATAATAACTTTAAATCCATCCTTTATACGTCCCACATATGGCATTAACGAATCACATCACTTTGAGGGGGCGGTAGTCTGCACTTCCTTAAATGAAGATATCGTGTTTACCCATAATGGAAACCATAAAGGTATGCCCAAAATGAAAAATACATAAGCTTAAGGAAAACATAAACATATTATATATCATATATAAATATAGTGTCATCTTAATGGCCACCTTTAAAGGTGTTAAATGAATGTTGAACAGTCATCGTTTCGGGAGGCAGAAATTCGCCATCCACGGAAACAGTATGTTCTTTAACCATTAGATGTAGGTGTGTGTAATTTTAGCTCGAATACTTATTATAAAAACATCCTAGTATATTGAGTATACTTTAGTTTTTACAAAAGAAAATAATAAAAATAGTTTAGGGGGTTGGAGAAGCAAAATAAAATAAAAGGACTCAAAAGAAGACATTACCTTAAAATCGGGTAACTCTCTTAGATTTGAGCTCAAAGGCTTCCTTGGGAAGACTTCTGCCCAATTTGAGGCTTCAAGGAGTAATAGAGGGATTTGGAGATCCAAAATGGGCAGGGTTTGGCCGAGCAAAAGGCTTTGAGAGTGTGTGTAAAGAGGTAGAGGTGGGGGCCTTTTATAAGAGGAGAGGAGGGGCACTCTTGGAAAGTAAAGAAATGATACTTTATTTGAAAATGATTTTCGAATTCAAAAGGTCCCACATTGATATAATTCGAGGGTAAGGTGATAAGGGTTCGAAATCCACCCATCCAATAGGTTTTGGACATGTGTAGGGCATAGATTTTACATTATCATTTCATTTTATTTAAATCTTTTATTAATGAGGTAATCGCTGCATCATCATGATGTCATAAATAATTTAATTTATTTAATGTCTAAAAATTATAAAAAAAACTATGATTTAGGAAATCTTTTTATATTTCTAATGAATATTTATAGTCAAAAATACGACTTGTATAACCCCATGTAAAAATTGTTTTAGTAAAACATCTCATGTTTGTGTCATTTTTACTTTAACATTAAATAAAAAGGTATTAATGGGATTTCCCAAAAAAAGTGGCTCCATGGGGTCCCCCAGTTGACTCATGGATTGTCTTGGTCGGCCATGACACATCCAATGAGGGTAGGACATGTGTCAAGCTCATCTCATTTTATTAAAACATTATTTTTACCTTAAACTACACTAATTTCCTCTAATCGCGATTAAAAACTTATTAAGTTACTATTCACCAAAAAATTATTTTAATCTCATTGAACCACATTTTACTTCTTAATGACAACCATGTATGTCGGATTTTTGAAATTCAAAACACAGAAGTGGCAAAAGTTCATTTAAATGAAAAATCAGTTTCTTTAACTACCACTTAGTGGTTTCACTATTCATCAAAAATTGAAGTTTTTCAAAAAAATACCAAAACATCACCCTAAGCTATATTTGATATTCTGAATTCAAAAATGATGTCTATTTTACAAAATTCAAATCATATAAGTTACATTAATTAATTTAATAATTAATTCCCACTGTCATGACAAATAGCGTGTTTTTATGAAACAATAAGTATCAAAAGATTGACACTAGTTTAAGTCCAATATCAAAGTGAAATTAATTCCAATGACCACTATTGGACTAAATGGTAAAAATATATTATAATTTCACTTTAAAACCAATTCAAAAGATAATCTAATCATATAAATAAATTAGATTAAAAAGCAGTTTTGATGTAAAATGCAGTATTTTTCACTATTCATTAAAAAATGAACATTGTCAGAAAAATACCAAAAATTCACACAAAGTAAATTTTGATGTCCCAATCATAAATAATAAGTTTATTTTGACAAACATAGCTTATAAAATTGTCAAAATATAGATTTAAAAATGGTTTTCCATCAAAAGGCAGTAAAACAATCTTTTGAAAATATTAGTGTATTCCATGCTTAAGATTGGATTTATTTTCATTTTAAGCCTCTAAAACACTATATAATTTATTAATAGTCATAGATAAAAATATATATTATTCATTACTTACTTGGGATGTTACATCCTTCCCCCCTTTAGAAAATTTCATCCCCACAATTTATTTACTTATCGAATAAATGGGGGTATTTATCCCTCATTGCATTTTCAGATTCCCATGTTGCCTCTTCAACCATATGGTTTTTCCACAAAACCTTTACCTAGTGGATTACCTTATTTCTCAACACTTTCTCTCTTCGATCAAGAATCTGTACTGGTTGTTCTTCATAATATAGGTTCTCCTCCAGCTGAACTACCTCTGGACTCAAAACATGAGATGGATCTGGCATATACTTTCTCAGCATCGAAACATGAAAAACATTGTGTACCTGAGATAAACTCGGAGGTAAAGCCACTCTGTATGCAACTGGTCCAACTCTCTCTAGAATTTCATATGGCCCAATGAACCTTGGACTCAGCTTTCCTTTCTTACCAAATCACATCACACTTTTCCATGGAGAAACCTTGAGAAAAACATGATCACCTACCTCGAAAGATAGATCCTTCTTCCTGTTATCTGCATAACTCTTCTGCCTACATTGAGCTATTCTAATGTGTTTTTGAATCAACTGAAATTTTTCTGCCATCTCTTCTACCAATTCTGGTCCCATCAGCTTCCTTTCACCCACTTCATCCCAAAATGCTGAAGTTCGACACCGCTTCCCATATAATGCCTCAAATGGTGCCATCTGTATACTAGAATGAAAACTGTTATTATAAGAAAACTCAATTAAATAAAGATGTTGTTCCCAACTTCCCTGATAATCCATCGAACAAGCTCGTAGAATATCCTCCAAGGTCTGAATTTTTCGTTCTGACTTCCCATCTGATTGAGGATGAAAAGCTGTACTAAAATTTAATTCAGTACCCAACGACTTCTGAAGGACTTTCCAAAATTTAGAAGTAAACCTAGGATCACGATCAGACACAATGGAGAGAGGAACTCCATGTAACCTGACTATCTCCTTAAGATACAAACGGGAAAGTTGATCTAGGGAAAAATTATCTCGTATAGCAAGGAAATGAGCAGATTTAGTCAAGCGATCAACAATAACCCAGATTGCGTTATTACCTCTAGATGTCTTCGGTAATCCCACAAAAAAGTCCATGGATATATTCTCCCATTTCCACTCTAGCACTGGTAAAGGATAAAGCATCCCTTTCGTTAACTGCCGCTCTGCTTTAACCTGTTGACATGTCAAACACTTCATAGTAAAATCAGCAATATCTCTTTTCATTCCATCCCACCAGTAATACTCTCGCCGATCTCTGTACATCTTAGTACTGCCAGGATGAACTGAAAACGAGGAACTATGAGCCTCACATAACAACTCATTCTTCAACTGTGAATCACAAGGCACACATAATCTCTTCCCAAACCTCAAAACACAATCATTATCAATGTTGAATTCGGGCAACTTACCTTTCTGAACTAGCTCTACCTTTTTCTGCAACTCACTGTCTTGCTTCTGTGCTTGCTTGATTCTATCTAATAGAGATGATCTCACTGATACCTGAAACAAAACAGAAGAACTTCTGCACCAACAACTTCTATGCCAAAGTTCATCAAATACATAACCAAAGGATCACGTTCCAAATGCAATATTGCTAATAAAGCATTACTTTTTCGACTCAAAGAATCAGCCACTTTATTTTCTTTTCCCAGATGGTAATGAATTGTACAATCATAATCCTTGATTAATTCCAGCCATCTCCTTTGTCTCATGTTTAACTCTTTCTGAGTGAATATATACTTTAAACTTTTGTGATCAGTATATATTTCACACTTTACTCCATACAAATTATGCCTCCAAATTTTTAAAGCAAAAACAACAGTAGCTAATTCCAAATCATGTGTAGGGTAATTTACCTCATGAGTTTTCAACTATTGTGAAGCATAAGCAATTACCTGATCATTCTGCATTAGGACGCAACCAAGTCCTTTCAATGAAGCATAATTGTATATAACAAACTCACCATTCCTGGAAGGTAGTGCCAAAACTGGAGCATTCACCAATCTTCTTTTCAATTCTTGAAAACAATCATCACATTCTTTTATCCAGATAAACTTAACACCCTTCCCAGTTAGCATAGTCATTAGACTAGATAACCATGAAAAATTTGTAACAAACCTTCGGTAATAGACTGCCAAACCAAGGAAGCTACGAATCTCAGTTACATTTGTGGGTCTTGTCCAGTCTTCCACAACTTTTGTTTTTGAGGATCAACAGTTATGCCATCTTTTGAAACAATGTGACCCAGGAAAGAAATTTGTTGTAACCAAAACTCACACTTGCTGAATTTTCTATATAGTTTCTTTTCTTTTAAGGTTTTCAAGATAACCCTTAAATGACTTTCATGCTCCTCTTTACTTTTAGAAAACACCAAAATATCATCGATGAAAACAACCACAAACTTATCCAAGAACTCATGGAAAATTCTATTCATAAGGTCCATGAATACAGAAGGTGCATTGGTTAAACCAAAAGGCATAACTACAAATTCATAATGGCCATATCTAGTACGGAACGCAGTCTTCGGAACGTCTGCTTCTTTTACTTTCAACTGATGGTACCCCGACCTCAAGTCAATCTTCGAAAAATACTGAGCTCCCTGGAGCTGATCAAACAAATCATCGATATGAGGCAAAGGATACTTGTTCTTAACAGTAATATTATTCAAGGCTCTATAATCAATGCAAAGTCTCATTGAGCCATCTTTCTTTTTAACAAACAAGACAGGAGCACCCCATGGTGATGTGCTAGGTCGAATGAAACCTTTATCTAATAACTCATGCAATTGTTTCTTTAACTCTAAAAGTTCAACTTGAGCCATTCGATAAGGGGGTTTTAAAATTGGCTTAGAATCAGGAACTAAGTCAACAGTAAATTCAACTTCCCAATCATGAATAATACCAAGCAACTCATTAGGAAAAACATCGAGATACTCATTTACCACTAGCACATCATTAATCTGAACAGTTCGTTTATTTTCAACAATATGTGCACGGTAACATTCATTTCCATCTTTTACTAGCTTCTCAACTTCCTGATATGTTATCCAAATCAAGGGTTCATTCTTGTACACAAACTGAAAATATTTCTGAAAAGAAACCATTTTAGCTCTACATTCAATCTTAGTATGATAAAAAGAAAGCCAATCCATGCCCAAAATAACATTAAACTCTACTAGAGGCAAAACAATAAGGTTTGCTGGTAGATTCTTTCCACACACAAGGATAGGAAGGTTCTTATAATTCCTTTTTGTCTCAACGTTCCCTCTGGGTGTTTTTACCGTAAGTTCAGGATTCATATCTTGAAATGGAATTTCCAATTTACTAGAAAACTTCTCAGAAATGAAAGTGTGTGTAGACCCTGAATCAAACAACACATTGGCATAATCTAAACAAACAAACAGTGTACCTGATACCACTTCATTTGATGGCCCAACATCTGTTGAGGTTGTTGCAAAGGATTTCACCACCCCTTTCATCTTGTAGTCTGGCTGCTTTCCCCCAGTTGAGTTATTCATTAGACACTCGTTTGCATAATGACCCATTTCATTACACTTAAAACATCTTACCTTTGGCTTTTCATTGCCTGCTTGGTCATCTTCCTTACAGTTACGAGCAATATGACCAGACTTACCACACCGAAAGCACTTACCAGACTTGGATAAACATTCTCCAGGATGCATTTTACCACACTTCTCACAGGATGGATATTTGGTTTTCTTACCTCCTTGCTTCTTTGATGAATTCTTCCCCTTTGCCTGCCAACTAAACCTCTTATTCTGTTATTTGTCATAGAACACCTGATCATCGGAAAACTCCATTTCCACCTTCTCCGCACATCGAACAAGTTTTTCATAACTTTTGAACTCACAAGAAGCTAAAGCCCTTCGATACTTTGGCTTTAACCCTGAGTAAAAACGGTTTATTTTACTATCAATATCTCGTATGAAGTTTGGAGCATACCTTGCCAATCGAGTGAACTTTGCTTCATAAGTAGCCACTGAGTCATCCTCCTGCCTCAATTCTAAGAACTGTTTTTCCATCCTAAGACGAACCACCATAAGAAAATATTTTTCAAGAAACATACCTTTGAATTCGTTCCAGTGAAGATCATCAATCTCATCACTATCCCTAATATTTTTCACCATAGACCACCACTGATCAACTTCACCTTCAAAACGGTAAACCGCAAGACTAACCTTTTGATGTTCTGAACACCCCATGACATCAAAAATCTTCTCTAGTGCTTTAATCCACCATTCAGCTTGCACGGGGTCAGATGATCCTCTGAATGATGGGGGATGTTGCCTCATGAAATGTTCCACCACTGAAATGTTCCTCTGCGGTTGATCTAGCAGATCTCGTGCATGGATACCACCACCATTTATAGCCTGATTCAACTATGCTATCACTGCAACAAACTGTTCAGTTCCAATTCTGACCATCTCAGGTTGCTGATTTGGAAGGTTGTCTTCCTCCTGATGTCGTCCCAACATAGCTTCTTTGTTTCCTCTGCGGAAAACCATTCTGAACACATAAATATCTTAGGCGAAGCAACATGGTAATCTTTAAAAGCTATATCATTTCAATCATACCATAAATTAACTTATAATTTTACACTTTTCTAACTCCTAAAGTTGTCTAAACCGACCTTTGATACCAACTATAAGGCCTCGGCATTAAACATTACATAATATTGAATTAAATGAATAATTCACATTGTGGATCTTTTCAGGTTTAGAGTTTTAGAGAATTAGGACATAACTGTTACATCTCAAAAGATTACAAAGTAGACACTTCTACTGATTTTCCATAGAATAAAAAAAACTCTGAAAAAGAAACATGTCTAGTTCCATTTTTTATATAGCATGACTTTCCCTTGATCCCGTCCTTGACCCTATTCCACATTAAGTTCTGTGAAAAACATTTCAAAAAAACTTGGGTGAGCAAAAAAATCTCAGTAAGGGATACATAAAGAATGAAAACTGTTAGTTTTTCCAACATCAAGTGAATCATGTATACTTTATCAAAGTAATACCTTCACCTTCATGAAGTAGTAAAAACTCTTCACTGAATAAAATATCATTAATTACCCTCTTGTAACCAAAGGATTACCATAAAACCCATATAAAGAACACATAACATATAAAGGTAACTTGGGACATAAACATACTTAAGTGGAATAACCATACGGTCAACTTCCACACATATCACTTAATGGAATAGCCATACGGACAACTTCCATACATACTTAATGGAATAGCCATACGGCCGACTTCCATACCCAATGCATTGGAGGTTATAACGTAACCACCCGTCCTGGTATTCACGACACCACCCGTCATATGGTTTATCACGTAACCACCCGTCAAATGTCAAAGTACTATTATAAAAATCATAAGACATAAAACAAATATAATGGAAAGAAAACATTTACACACGTTGATCACAATATATCACTTAAATATATTGACATAACAAATCCATTATAAAAACCATTTTCAATACCAAAATACATAAAATAGTATATGGTATTTATTTCATTTTAAAAAAAACATTACAGATTGTTCAGGAAGCCAAAGACCAAAATAATACTCACGGCGGCGGAAAAGGTCATTGTCACCGCGTACGTTAAAAGAAACATTCCTTTTTGTCGTTTTTGTAAAACGCTTCGTAGAAAAATATTACTGTTGTATAAAAGTCAAATTCAAAGGGGTTTATACACCGTATAAAAGAAAGTTGTGTATAAAACGAAATATGCCTCAATGAAAGGAGATTGAGATGAATTCCCTTACCAAGATCATTTTGTAAATAAAATAGATCAATTATGTGTATTCACTATAAGTACACATAAATAAAGTATAAAAAAATACAGCATATCAAAATTCATTTCTCATATAATCATATCATGAAACAAACAAGAAGTATAAGATCAACCCAAAGAAAGGAATTTGGGTTAAGAAGTTCCCTTACCTCGGGTCCGACTTTACTTGATCGTTCTTTAATGTCCTGAATAATAAACTTGAGTTAATTTATACTTGCTTAAGAACCTTCTTCAAGTTCATTATTACTTTTATATCACTTATTATCATGTTATAAACATTATTTAATCATTTAAGTTAATAATTTTTGTTTTTTCGATATTTGGTTCTTAAGTCGAAAGTGGACTTCTTACAATTACATGTTGTTCGTGTGGTCAAAGGTTCTTTATATACAGAATGAAATTCCTGATTTGGATATCATATATATCATATATATCTAGCATATACATGTATTTATAATATCACATAATCATTTAGATGTAAGAAATGAAATGCACCGTTCATGGAGACGGTATGCCGTACGTACGCATGAACGCTACTTTCATTTCTATGTCATATTAATGGAATTAAAACTAAATGAGAGGTATGTATATTTTAATTCCAGAATTATATTAATCATTTATATGTAACATACATTATATATATCCATTATAAATATTTACTTATAATAGTACATTACATTTGGGGATAAGAAATGAAATGCACTGTTCATGGAGACGGTAAGCCGTACGTACGCATGAACGCTACTTTCATTTCTATATCATACTTTAATGGAAAGAAATAATAATGATATAGATGTATATTATAATTCCATTATAACATCATATATAATAACTTTAAATCCATCCTTTATACATCCCACATATGGCATTAACGAATCACATCACTTTGAGGGGGTGGTAGTCCGCACTTCCTTAAATGAAGATATCGCGTTTACCCATAATGGAAACCATAAATGTATGCTCAAAATTAAAAATACAGAAGCTTAAGGAAAACATAAACATATTATATATCATATATAAATATAGTTTCATCTTGATGGCCACCTTTGAAGGTGTGAAAAGAATGTTGAACAATCATCGTTTCGGGAGGCAGAAATTCGCCATCCACGGAAACAGTATGTTCTTTAACCATTAGATGTAGGTGTGTGTAAGTGTAGATCTAATCCTTATTATAACAACATCCTAGTATATTTAGGATACTTTAGTTGTTACAAAATAAAAGTATAAAAAGAGTTTAGGGGGTTGAAGAATCAAAATAAAACAAAAGGACTCAAAAGAAGACATTACCTTAAAATCGGGTAACTCTCTTAGATTTGAGCTCAAAGGCTTCCTTGGGAAGACTTCTGCCCAAAGCGAGGCTTCAAGGAGTAAGAGAGGGATGTGGAGAGCCAAAATGGGCAGGGGTTGGACAAGACAAAGGCTTTGGGAATGTGTGTAAAGAGGTATAGGTGGGGGCCTTTTATAAGAGGAGAGGAGGGGCACTCTTGGAAAGTAAAGAAATGTTACTTTATTTTAAAATGATTTTCGGATTCAAAAGGTCCCACATTGATATAATTCGAGGTTAAGGTGATAAGGGTTCAAAATCCACCCATAAAATAGGTTTTGGACATGTGTAGGTCATATATTTTACATTATCATTTCATTTTATTTAAATCCATTATTAATGAGGTAATCGCTGCATCATCATGATGTCATAAATAATTTAATTTATTTAATGTCTAAAAATTATAAAAAAAATACTATGATGTAGGATATCTTTTTAGATTTCTAATTAATATTTATAGTCAAAAATCTGACTTGTATAACCCCATGTAAAAATTGTTTTAGTAAAACATCTCATGTTTGTGTCATTTTTACTTTAACATTAAATAAAAAGGTATTAATGTCATTTCCCAAACAAAGTGGCTCCATGGAGTCCCCAAGTTGACCCATGGATTTTCTTGGTCGTCCATGACACATCCAATGAGGGTAGGACATGTTTCAAGCTCATCTCATTTTATTAAAACATTATTTTTACCTTAAATTACACTAATTACCTCTAATCGCGATTAAAAACATAATAAGTTACTATTCACCAAAAAATTATTTTAATCTCATTGAACCACATTTTACTTCTTAATGACAACCATGTATGACGGATTTTTGAAATTCAAAACACAGAAGTGGGAAAGTTTCATTTAAACGCAAAAAACAGTTTCTTTAACTACCACTTAGTGGTTTCACTATTCATCAAAAATTGAAGTTTTTCAGAAAAATACCAAAACATCACCCTAAGCTATATTTGATATTCTGAATTCAAAAATGATGTCTATTTTAAAAAATTAAAATCATATAAGTTACATTAATTAATTTAATAATTAATTCCCGTTGTCATGACAAATAGTGTGTTTTTATGAAACAATAAGTATCAAAAGATTGACACTAGTTTAAGTCCAATTTCAAAGTGAAATTAATTAAAATGACCAATATTGGATTAAATGGTAAAAATATATTCTAATTTCACTTTAAAACCAATTCAAAAGATAATATAATCATATAAATAAATTATATTAAAAAGTATTTTTGATGTTAAATGCAGTATTTTTCACTATTCATTAAAAAATGAACATTTTCAGAAAAATACCAAAAATTCACACAAAGTAAATTTTGATGTCCCAATCATATAAAATAAGTTTATTTTGACAAACATAGCTTATAAAATTGTCAAAAGATATATTTAAAAATGGTTTGCCATCAAAAGGCAGTAAAACAATCTTTTAAAAATATTAGTGTATTCCATGCTTAAGATTGGATTTATTTTCATTTTAAGCCTCTAAAACACTATCTAATTTATTAATAGACATAGATAAAAATATCTATTATTCATTACTTACTTGGGATGTTACAGAGACATTGGTCGGAGGTTTGTTGGTCAGGGATTCGCCCACATAGGAAGGTGCTACGCGGTGCGATGGATCGAAAAAGGGTCAAAAACTCACTGGTCCGCAGAGGGGCCATGGTTAGCGGTCTTCTTTTCATTGTTATTTTAAGTTCGCGGTTCACCAAGTTGTTATGAATTTTCAGTTCCTTAATAATTCATTTCCAGCTTCATACCTGTTTTGGTTCATGAATTGGAACTTCGTTATTTTCAAAATCCTAAGCTCCTTCCATCGAAATCCTTCCATCCGAATCTGATCGATCTCCTCCTCCAGATCTCCCCTCTCCAAATCCTTTTATAGAGCGGGGAAAGAGATGTATTTGTGGTCATGCGACACCTTTTGTGGAGGCCTATGACCGGAAACCCAGTTTACAGATGAATTTGTCAATCCGAAACTCACGGGGGGGGGGGGGGGGGGGGGGGGCATTTAACGCACCTCCCCCATGAACTGAACTAGCTCGTGGAGTGCTTCACTGCTACATAGGGTTCCGGCTCCATTTCGCGAATGACAGCGGATGCGGTCCGGGACGATTGAGCCGGTTCACAGCTAGGGCGGTTCGTGATGGTGGACCAGGTTGGCTCCCATCCTACTTCGTGCCCGTGGAGGATCCCTACCTCTGTTCCGCGAATGACAGTGGTCCGCGGAGGGGGCTCTTCGCAGAATCGGCCGCGTACCGTTATCATTGGACCGGTCTATGGACCGGTTCATCTTGTGCAATACTTTGAGTATTCTCAACACTTTTCCCCAATTCTTTGGGGGGGAATTGTGTAGAATCTCCCTTGGATTAAAGGGGATTCTCATTCTCCTTTATGGATTTTTTTAAGACCCTACAAATTCCCCCCATCAGAATAGGGTCTGATCGGAATGAAGAGGAGTCCATTCCGATGTAGAGTGGTCCTGAAACTTGGATGGTTTACGGTAGGGGAGTGGACCCGGTAGGGGACCATGCCTATAAATTCAGGGGCCCTTCCTTTTTATTTTATTGTATTCTTCATGAAACCAGAACTCTCTTTATTTTTGTCTCTGCGTTCTCATTCCTTCACGAAACGCCTCGTCCGCGAACCAGCTGCCACTTCTGCAAACCATTCCTTGTTCACGCCAGCCTTCACCCACGGACCAATCTCCCAGCTGCGAACTAACACTTTTAATTAATTAAAAAATAAGTCACGACGGGCCGCGTAGGATCGCTCTCAGCAGTTTTGATGGTCCGCGGACTAAAATCTTCCAGACATTGAAAATTTCTTAAGTCTTCCAAACCTAACTATTTAAATCCGGGATTAAGATTCCGCAGAGCAACCTGGTTCGTGGTTTTCTAGCCAACGCTCTGCGGGCCAGAGTACTGCGGACCTCTTCTGCGTAGGGTTGGTTCGAGGGATGCAGTCATCGCGAACCACATTTTGAGGCCTGCTCACGAACCACTTCATGAAGGCTTCTTGACTCCTTTTCCATATGCTTGGTATTTTTGTCCAGCTTTTGTTATTCAGGACTAACTATTAGCCTAGTTTTCATAATGTAGGGAGAAAATATGGTTCCTCCTCGACCCTCACCTAGGACTACTGTCGACCCTCTCTCAATTGGAGATCAACGCCTGATGGACGTGGCCAGATCTGTTAAGGATGGAATCTGCCACTCCCCACTGTACATCTTCCTTGTCGACTTGCTCTCTGATTCACAGCAGGAGTAACCCTTTTCCAACAGCCTTTCTGCATACAGGTTCGGTTTACTGTCTGATACGCCGCTCTGGGTACCATCTCGTGACAAAAATCATGCAGCAAGGGTATTTACTAGCATTATACCTCAATTTGTGATATCATCCAGAGGGTGGCCTTCCCTAAGGGATACATCTACCGGATATGTGTTGAATCACCTTCCTATGTACCTGACAGGGGAACAACATCAGTAGGATGGGGAAATTCATTATTACCAGAGCATTTCCCACAATGTTATGGTAAATGACCAACATGGCTGGCCAGTGGACTAGGAACTTCAACTAGGAGGGGCATTTAAGTCATTGGATGGGGGGTGTCCCTTCTGGGTTCGCCAGAGCTGTGCAGAGTTTGAAGTAGAATTGCAAGTCGTAGGCTTATATGAAGCTGTGTGGGTATCCCAAACCTATACCCATCGGCCTCAAGACCTCGCTAGGAAACTTATGAGCCGTTGGAGTCCGGACACCAACACATTCCATTGGGTCCATGGGGAGGTGGGTATTAGTCTTTCAGAAGTCTTCCAGATTTCAGGGGTCCCCATAATTGGAGGTATGTATGATGAATTCCTGCCTCCCCCTTCTGTGTGGGACAACGAAGAGAGGACTCCTCCCTTGGTGAAGTAGCTTATTGACCATGCCCGAGAGCATTCGAAAGATACGTCTCTGAAACAGCTTGTCTCATATCGTGAATGGGTCAAGGATTTTTCCAGAGAGATAAGGTCCATGGCACGTCCACGTAGGCCCACGAACTTCCCTACAATGGAATCCCGAAATCAGAGGGGCAGCTACTGGCTGTCCCTGGAGGAAGGAAAGTTCAACAACTGGGGTTGGGAACATGTTCCGGATGTTGATCGGTTGCTTTGTCTGGCGGCATTTCTGGACATATTCTTGAGTGGTTGGCTATTTCCCATACACGATACTGGTGGCATGCGAGTCTCTACTTTTGTCATGACAGCACAGCTGGCTACCGGCAACATCAACAACTTGGTCATCCCAGTATTGGCCAATATTTATCAGTTACTTAACAATATTACCGATGGGAGTCGGCCAAACTGGGTAGTCTGCCCTTTTCAAATTCTCTAGGGATGGTTGGGAGTGCATATCAAGAACTACTACACTTTCATCAACCCTCTTCAGATTTTGGGCCTTGCATTCCGGCCGTACATGCAAATGACCAGTAGGGTTATGCTCGAAGAGTGGGTGACCCAAGAGAAGGATGGACAACAGACAGTTTAGAATATGTTTCTGCTGTCAAGTCGGATCTCAAGTTATGATCATTTCAATTTCCGACCATATCCCTCCCCGACTGGTGTAATTACGAATTCCATATCAGAGGAGTTTAGCAAGAGGGGCTACCTCTTTTCCTTTCAAGAGGGTATTCTGGTGGCTCGTATCGACGGGGAACTGATCTGTAATGGGTACGCACCTTGCCGATTTGGACGTCAATTTGGCTGTGTCCAAGCACTGTGTCCTCCCACACTCAATGGTGCCCGTGAGAACCGCCATTTAATGGTGGTCAGGCAACTGTGGTTAATGTTTACCCAGGAAGAGACTAGAAACGAGGTTATGACTCCCACGCTTATAGACTCCATTCCTTTCTTGTCCAAGAGCTATACCGACTCCTGGGTGAAATCGTACCCGAATGGCCAGCTAGGGTTGTGGGTTCCCACTATCTCAAGTCCTAAGCCATCGAATGGAAAGAGGAAGTGAAAGGGGGATAGTGCTTCAACCATGTCGGACAAGGTTCTTCGCAACCCTGTCGGTCTCGTGCTTCTGGGAAATATTTTAACGAAGAGAGGTGTATCCTCTCATGCCCTCGAAGCTGCTTGTAGATAGTTGGTTATTCCTACTGATTCTGCCTTCCCGACGGCCTGGGGTCAATGGGACAAATTCAAAGTTCAGTCATCCTTTCGTAGCTAGCACCCGCGTTCTCTGTGGCAATATCTCCAGGAATTAGAAGTGGCATTTGACGGGCTAGGCTACATATCTGCTCCTGTTTACATTCTTTATGATGCGGACCTGGAGAGGGCCAAGTGGTATCTCCGGGACCTCGAGGCTTACGTTCATGCACACCGGGGTTATGAAGTGTTGAATCATCGAGTCCAGGACATGCTGCAATTGGTGGCTGACGAGGAGGAGGAAGAGAGTGATCACTCTTCAAGGGGCGGTGATCTCGGTGGTTCCCCCACTATGGCTAAGGAAAGGAAATTACCCCCTTTTCCCATGAGGTCCCACCCACAGGTAGCTCTAGAGAGTTCTAGGGTGGCAGCGAGATCCAGAAAACAAACACGGCCATTAGTGCTCCCACTAGCCCCTACCACTACCCAACCCTCTCAGGTTGATCCCCCCCAGCTAGTTGTTCCTATTACGACTGCATTTCTGGATGCATGGAGGATTTGGGATGACCTGAGGGCCAGTGGATTAGATGAAGAGGTTTGGGCGTTGCTCCAAACAGGCCCTCTCGAGCTTCCGGGTATTGGGACTATCTTCGCTCTGCCCCACTTGCTGCTGGAAGAGGATCTCGATGAAATAGTCACCTCATTGAATGAGATGGATGCATACATTCATTCACTTAGGAACTGGCTTTATGGGTCTACCCGGGTGTCCATGATGATAAGACATCCCGAATCGTCCGATCCTGAAGAAGAGGTTTCCCTGCTCATCCATTCCGGATTTCCTCCTCCTTTACTGTGAAGGTTCTAAAGTTTCTTCCCTTCATACAGGGTGCTGAGGAATCCCAGGGGGAAATTCCTTCCCCAAATTATACTCCCCATGGTACCGCAGTAGGCGAAAATGCGCATTCAGTTACGTGGATCATCGAGGAGGGGTCTCCTGGCGCAGCTGAGCTCATGGAAGCGACCATTGCGGACCCAGTTTGGGTCTTTCCTCCTCCATCTCCTCTCAGCGTTCTGAGCGAATAACTATCCCTCGGGCAGATCCCTGAGATGTCAGCTTGCCTCCCATTTATCGGAACGGCTCAGACAGGGGATTTCGGGTAATCATGACTTCCCATTTCCTTGATTGCCAACTCGTATATTCTGATTCTGTTGGTTATTAACTGTTTTGGCGCATGGTGTAGGGCTGCTCGGAGACCTGGTCGTGGCTTCCCAAGCGGTCATACCTTCCTCCCCCTTATCATCTGAGGTATTACCTGCAACCACACCTGAGCGTGATGAGATGGTGGGCCCTTCTTAAGGGGATAGTGATATGGACTCTTTACTTCTGCCTTCATCAGTCAGAGATATGTCAGAGGAGGAGTAGCTGGAAGTCGAGACTCCTACTGATCATACGACCTTTATAATTATGGGGAAGGATGGGGTGCCCGTGATTACCGAAGAGGCCCCAGATCCGATGGGTCCAGTTGCCTCAGACTCATTGGATCCCGTGGCGATGGAGGAAGAGCCTTCCATCAGACCATTTTTCGGAAACCCAGATCGGGCCATTATTTTGTTTTCCAGGGGAGTAATTTTCCCTGGGCTTGATCTCTTCAGTCGACCTCTTGGGTACATCATTGGGAGTTGTCGGCCTTGGGTATGGCCTTAGGTCCTGGACACCTCTGGGGGTTCCCAGGAATCCATATCCTCTCAAAGATGTATCATCTTCCTCGAGTGGTCGTGGAGGTGCAGAGCTTGGGGATACTGATGCCTTGATGACCAGGGGTAAGTTCCTCAATCTCTTTCCACCGACTCATTTCTCTTCCGTTTTTTGATTAGGGATACTTATCTGTCTTATCGACTTTCAGGCTTTAGGACCATGACCATTGACGTTGGCAATTGTGTCCTCGAATCCGATCATGCCTGTAACCAGAATCGTCGGGGGAGAAGTTGTCACAGCGCCCGTGTTTGCGGGTGAAGCCGTATCAGGTCCCTCCTTGGTTATGTTCATACCTGAGTATGTATCCTTATCTACGAGTGACTGTGAGCCTGATCAATAAGTCCTTTCCAGTCTTCTACCTGCTCGCCAAAGGGCTTGGGAGTAAATTTGGAAGCTGATTTCTCAGACGCCCTTGGTCGAGATGCCGACCAAATTACTGAAGTTGTGCAATCTTTTTATGATATTGGGATTTGATGGCTTTGACTACCATGATATTTATGATATAGACAAGAAGTTGGTCGCTGACTGGGAGAGATTGGGTGGTTTCGAATCTCACCTTTCTACTGCTTAATCTGAAGCCTACCTTTCCACGACCCGACAAATATTCCTAACAGAGGCTCATGATCATGTCGGGGTAGTTGTGAGACTCTAGGGAGAAGTCATTAAGCAACATTATCAATTAGAGGTGATGAGGAATGACATAAATAGGCTGCAGTAGGAAGATACTAATGTCACCGACATAATTGAAGAAGGGGAGGGGTGGATGGAGGAGGAGATGAGGGAGAGCTCAAAGGCGTCCCAGGAGGCAGAAGCGTTGCAGGTCGGCACAGAAGCTGAGACACCCTTACTGCAGAATCTCTATCAAGGAATCGAGGATTCTCATCAAATCCTGATACAACTTTGTGAATCTGCTGAAAACCTCCTGTAATAACCTTTCATGCCAGAGGAGGCTCCGGATTGTGGATGCCTTTCTCACCAACTTTGTTATGGAACAAAGAAATGCTTTTCCTTAGCACCCTTGTTGTCTTCTCCAGTGACAGAAATTATTTGGCGTCATTGCTGTATATGTTAATTCACCGAACCTAGAATAATCAGAGTTCAGGACAATTGATAAAAATAAAAACAAGCTCTATATTTTTCCTGGATCATGGGATCCAGTGAGCATAGTTTGACTATTTCTAGGGTTTTATAGAAAAAACCCACAAACTTATTGTATTTTCTATTAATACCCAAATTTTTCCTGGGCCCATTTAGTGTGGACCTAGTGTGTATGGCCCGAATTTTTCTTTGGTCACCCTTTTTGGGTTTTCGGCCTAACAGGCTTTGTGCCTCTTTTTTTGAGCGGTTTAAAGTCCCACTGACAAGACAATCATTACTGATGTTTTAGGTCAAACAACATTGACCAGATATGGTGGGGCGAGGGCCCCAATGAGTTTTGGTTGATTAAAAGATGTCTCGATTTCCTTCAGATGCATGTGGGGGGGGGCATGTTTAGATTCGAGCGACATGCAGGGCATGTCTCAAGGCATGGGAGTCATATCGGTGTGCAGAGGTAGGACGAGCATCACCTAAGGAAATCTTTCCATTGGTAGACGGGCTAGGGGAGATCAATATGTAGACCCGCTGAGGGAATGGTATGCATATTCATGCAATGGTTTCCTTAAGTCAATGAATCTCCATTTCTTATGGCCTAAATACTTCATGGAAGTCCGTCTTATGGAAACCACCATGGGTGGCTTGGAGAATTATGAAAACCACCTGGGGTGGCTCGGAAAGGGTATGTGACGTCTGAAAGGGTTTGAGAACATCTGTATCAATCAGGAGTGTGGAAGGAAGGTCCTTGTCCTATTCATTTATCTAGCGTAAAGGATGGTTAGAGCTTGGCGTAGTTTAAATTCATGCAGCTGAGACATTATATAGAATGGAATAGATTCTTCTAGTTCTCGGTAATCTCGTCAGAGACGTTTCACCATACTCAGGAAGGGTCGTGGAAGAGGCTGGTAAATTGTATCTCAGAGGGTTTTTGAATCCCAGGATGGACATGGGGGTTCAGGGTCCAAGAGGCGTACAGAGAGAATCATTGCCTAAGGAAATATTTCCTTTGGTAGATGAGCCAGGGGTGATCAATATGCAGAGCCACTGAGGGAATGGTATGCATAGTCATGCAAAGGTGTCCTTAGGTTAATGATTGAATTCTCCCGATAGCCGAGAAACGTCAAGGAAGTTTGAGATTTGGGATAACAATGGGTGGTTTAAAAGGGTCTGGATTTTTCTGAGTACAGAGTATGTTTTATGAGGAGAGGGTGCCTGGATATGGGAGACACATCTAGGATAAATATCCTGAGAATGGGTGAAGTCATTCCTTCTCAAGCTGGTGTGAGACGGTGGTTTTTTCATGTCTGACCCGTGCATTGAGGGACAGAGAAAAGCCTATGTTCCACACTGAACCCATGACAGGTTTGACCGTGTAGTTTAACGTCATGCGGCAAGGACAGCTTCCGTGCAGTTTAACATCATGCGGTAAAGATGAAAAGCATTATTAAAGGATGTTGTGCAGTTTAACATCATGCAGCGAGGATGGGGGCATTTTTGCCGATGATGTGCATTTTTAACGTCGTGCAGCGAGGAAATGGGGAATTTTTAAACCAGTGAAAATGCTTGTAGTTGGAGGAATTTCCCTGGATGTTTAATGCTTGGTCTTTTCATCTTTATACCAAGTGGCCAAGATGTTCCATGCAGTTTTACGTCATGCGGTAAGGATATAGTTTCAAAGGCAGCTCTTGATCAGAATGTAACTGGGATCGAACATCTCAGCATACCCAAGATGTGGAGAGGGGTTGATTGGTGTAAATCGTGGTTCTGGGGCTTCTTGGATCAGGAGAAATGATATGGGCACTCTGAGGCCGGTAAGCATACGGAGCTAGGAAGTGTATCGCCTGAGGAAATATTACCTTTGGTAGATGGGCTAGGGGCTATCAATATACAGAGACGCTAAGGGCATGGTATGCATAGTCATGAAAATGTTTCAATGAGTCGATAACTTTCCACTTACGATGGCTGTGAATGTTTATGAGGATCCGCGATTGTCCGGGCCACAAATTCTGTCATTTTCTGAGAAAATATCTGGACATGTCTGGCATATTCGGCCCTGGTTGCAGTTAAAGCTTAGAGTGTTCCATGTGCTAATTTATCTTGCGTGCGGGGGTGTAACTTTGCTCCATGCAGTTTAACGTCGTGCGGTAAGGAAGAAGTACTCTTAGGTTAGCAGTCATAGAGCTCAGACCATTGGGTGACTATTGCTGCAGTCACTCGAAGGATAACTGAATTACCATGCTTTGATATACTCTGAACAGAGTGGGGGATCGAGGTTGTAAACTATAACTCTGAGGTTTCCCGGATCAGGATATGTGGTGTGGGGGCTCTAAGGCTGGTAAGCGTACGGGTCTAGGAAGAGTAACACCGAGGAATTCTTGCCTTTGGTAGATGGTCCAGGGGCTATTAATATGCAGAGCCGCTGAGGGCATGGTATGCATAGTCATGCAAAGGTGTCCCCAGGTCGATGAATTTCCACTTTTTATGGCCATGAATGATTATGAAAATCTAATATTGCTCACAGTATAGAGTTCGACACGTGGGGATAATGGTGTCCGAGCATACAAGAAACATCTTAATTGCAATTGTTCGTTGATTCAAAGTAGCCTAGCCCTGGCTTGATGTTTGTAAATGCAGGTAGTCAGGTGTACCACGGGCAGATACATAGGCTAACCATGTAGGGATACCCTGGAAACGTTTGATTGTGAAAAGGGGGATGAACATGTAAACCATTGTGCCATAAATGTATGGATCGAGAGATATGATATGGGGGCTCTGAGGCTGGTAAGCATACGGATCTAGGAAGAGTATCGCCTGAGGAAATCTTGCCTTTGGTAGATGGGCCCGGGGCTATCAATATGTGGATCCACTGAGGGCATGGTATGCATAGTCATGAAAAGGTGTCCCTGGGTCGATAACTTTCCACTTCTGATGGTCGTGAATGGTTATGAAGATCCATAATTATCCAGGTCGTGGAGTCTGATGTATGGAGAGGATGAATCCAAATGCGCAAGTAGTATTTCTATCTCGTTTCACCATATATCTTGGGTGGGTCGCGACGAAGTTCGTGCAATTTTAACGTCGTGTGGTGAGAAAGAAGTCCGTGCAGTTTTAATGTCATGCGGTGAGGATGAAGTCCGTGCAGTTTTAACATCGTACGGTGAGGACGAAGTCCATATAGTTTTAACGTCGTGCTGTGAGGAGGAAGTCTGTGTAGTTTTAACATCGTGTGGTGAGGACGACGTCCATGCAGTTTTAACATCGTGTGGTGAGGATGAAGTCCGTGCAGTTTTAACGGCGTGCGGTGAGGATGAGGAATACACCCCGTGCAGATCTGGTCCATACACAGTGGAAGAGGGTATTGGTTTTTTAAATCTTCATTCGGGAATGGATGGGCCAGGATGGGAAACCCTGACGTCACTACACATCCTGCGAGGGCAGGGATCAAGCCACGCGTAGTTCCCTGAAGGAGGTACACCCCGTGCAGGGTTAGTCTGTACACGGGGGAAAAGGGTATTTCTGACTTTCATTTGGGGACAGCTAAGCTAGGGTGAGGGACCCTAGAGTCACTAAGTATCCTACGAGGTCAGTAATCAAGCCTCACATAGTTCTCTGAAGTTCGTGCAGTTTAACGTCGTGCGGTGAGGATGAAGAATACACCCCATGTAGGTCTGGTCCATACATGAGGGGAGAAAGTATTTTTTTAATGGATGGGCCAGGATAGGGAACCCCGGCATCACTACATATCTTGTAAGGGTAGGAATCAAGCCTCATGTAGTTCTCTGAAGTCTGTGCAGTTTAACGTCATGTGGTGAGGACGAAGAATACACCCCTTGCAGGTCTGGTCTATACACAGGGGGAGAGAGAATTTTTTTGAATGGATGGGCCAGGATGGGGAACCCAATGTCACTACGTATCGTGTGAGGGCAGGAATCAATCCTCACAATGTTATCTTAAGTTCGTGCAGTTTATCGTCGTGTGGTGAGGACAAATAATACACCCTGTGCAGGTCTGGTCCATACACGGGGGGAGAGAGCTTTTTTTTTTGAATGGATGGGCCAGGATGGGAAACCCTGGCGTCACTAAGTATCCCACGAGGGCAGGAATCAAGCCTCATGTAGTTATTTTGGGGAATACACCCCATGCGGGTCTGGTCCGTATGAGGGAAGGGGGTATTTTTGGCTTCATTTGTGGTGGATTGGCCAGGGTGTGGAATTCTAGTGTCACTACGTATCCTGCGATGGAAAGAATCAATCCTCGCGTAGTTCTCTTAAAGATAATACACCCCATGCAGTTTTAGTCCATACATGGGGGAGAAGGGGCATTTTGTTTTTCTTTTATCATTATTCGTGCATTTTAACGTCGTGCGGTAAGGACAAGGAATACACCTCATGCAGGGCTGGTATGTACACGGGGGGAGAGGGCGTTTTTAACTTTTATTCGGGGGAGGTTGGGCCAGGATGGGAAACCCTGGCGTTGTTACGTATCCTGTGATGGAAGGAATCAAGCCATACGTAGTTCTCTGAAATAAGTACACCCCGTGCAGGGTTGGTTAGTACATGGGGAAGGGAACATTTTTTTAATTTTATTCTATTTGGGAGTGGCTTGGCCAGGATAGAGGATCCCGACATCTCTACGTATCCTGTGAGGGAAAGAATTAAGTCGTACGTAGTTCTCTGAAATCCGTGCAGTTTGACATCGTGCGGTGAGGATGAAATACTCTTAGTTTAGGGTCATAGAGTTTGGACCGTTGGGTGATTGAAATTTTAACGTACTGCAGCTCAGACAATAACTACTTTTAGTTATGCCGGTGAGGACGAAATACTCTTAATTTAGGGTCATATAGTTCGGACAGTTTGGTGCTTGGCAGTTTAACGTCCAGCAGCTCAGATGATAACTACTTTTAGTTATGTCAGTGAGGACGAAATACTCTTAGTTTAGGGTCATATAGTTTGTACTGTTGGGTGCTTGGTAGCTTAACGTCTTGTATCATGGATGATAACTACTTTTAGTTATGCCGGTGAGGATGAAATACTCTTAGTTTAGGGTCATAGAGTTTGGATCGTTGGGTGATTGGCAGTTTAACGTCCGGCAGCTCGGACGACAACAACATTTAGTTACTATGTGAAATACTTCTTCAGGAATCTTTCATTTTTAGGAATGGTAGTGAACTTCCCATTCATGGAGATCAGGGAATATGCTCCGTTGGAGTAGACCTTGTGTATAACATATGGTCCCAACCACTTGAGCTCCAACTTTGGAGGTTTCTTTCTGGGTATCATTAGGGTCCGGAGGACCAATACCAATTCTCCTTCCAAGAAAGATTGAAGACGAACCTTTTTATTGAAGGCTCATGCAATCCGATTATGATATACTTCCAGATGGTGCAATGTGTGCAACCACTTCTCATCTAACTGTTCCAATTCACCTAGATGCTTTTCTGATTGCTCATCGTTGGATAATTTATCACAAACAGAAACGCGGAGCGAGGGTAATTGGAGCTCAATGGGATGGACCGCTTGTGTTCCGTATACTAATGAGTATGGAGTATCCCAATTAGCGGTGCATATTGTGGTTCAATAAGCCAAAAATGCATGGAAAAGTTTATCTGGCCATGACTTCTTGTCATTGTCCACCATTTTCTAGAGAATGTTGGAAAGGGTCTTGTTGAAATCCTCTATCTATCCGTTGGCCACTGCATGGTAGCGGGATGAGTGGTTATCCTTGATTCCATATTCTTCGTATAGTTTCTCCAATTCAGTAGAACAAAAGTTAGTGTCGTTATCCGTCAGTATGGTATGAGGGACACCAAATCTGGTAATGATATTGGTTTTCAAAAAGCTGACAATGTTTCTTGCCCTGACATCCTTGAGGGGTATAGCTTCTGCCCATTTGGAAAAGAATTTGGTTGTTGTGAGGATATAATTAAATTGTTTAGTCGTGGCGGGAGGATATGAAGTTGGCATGAATTTGGAATGATTGGAATTTTGCGTTAAAGATCTCACAAACTCGTGCCACTGTGGGAAAATAGAACCCAAGTCATCGAACATGATGGGAAAGCTTGGACCTCGGCTGATGTGACCCACATACTCTAGCATGTACTTCTGTCATGACGGAAATAGTTTTTTCTCCATCAATGCATCTAAGGAGGATTCCATCGAGGCCTCATTTGTAGAGGACATCTTTCTGATCTGCGCCACCATATAGGACAAAGTTGATTTCCCTTCCCCGTATTTTCTCTCGTTCAGCCCTGTCTGATGGAAGTTCTCCCCGTTGAAGGTAGTTTGCAATGGGGGTCATCCAGCCGATGGCGGGAGCATATGGATATGGTCCAAGACTGACTTCGTTGATTTCCTCTATCTTAGTATGGACAAATGGAAAGACCATTTGATGATGAGCAGGGCTGATAACTATTTCATCCCGATCTGGGTCAGCTAGGGTTGTGGTCGTATTAGCTAATGTGTCAACCGGAGTATTCTGATACTGGGGAATATAGGTCAATGTTGGTTTTGTGGAGAATCCCATCATTAACCCTCGGACATGGTCAAATAGGGGGAATAATCTCCTCCTTTTTAATAGTATAGTCACCATTTACTTTCTTGATGACCAGTTCCGAGTTAGCTTTTTCCTTAAGGTGTCGTACTTGTGCCTGGAGTGCGAGATCCAAGCCTGCAATGAGGGCTTGATACTCCACTTCATTATCTGTACATCCTTCTGACATAAGGAAGGAATATGGCAAGAATTCCTTTTCCAGGGACATAAGTATTATCCCCAAACCCACCTTGTTAAATTTGGGATCTTCCATCCTCTTCCCGGTTGGGCTTCGGGATGCGCCATCGAAGTACATTTCCCATGATAGGAACTCCTCTTGAACCGAGAATATGTCTTCATCAGGTAGCTCAGCATCCGGTGCGGTGGTCCCCATTGAAGGGTGCTCTGCCAGAAAATCTGCTAATGCATGGACCTTGACGGCTTTCTGAGGCATAAACCGAATGTAGAACTGTTGTAGGATGACTGCCCATCGGGACAGGTGCCCAGTCAGCATCGGGTGGATGAGGAGGTACTTGAGCGGGTTACTACATGAGACCAAATGGACTTCATGATGCAGCAGATAATTCCGAAACTTTTCAACTGCGAAGACCAAGGCCAAACAACTCTTCTCGATGTTTGAGTATCGAGTTTCAGCATCAATCAGGGTTTGATTGAGGTAATAAAGACTTTTTTCACTACCGGTGTCATTTTTCTGCATGAATAAGGCTCCCAGTGACCGCACTAGGGACGCAACGTATAGGATGAGAGGCCTTCCTTCAACCGAGGCCATGAGCACCAGCGATCTTAAGAGGTATCTCTTTAGTCTATCGAATGCCTCCTGGAAATCATCTATCCATTGGTAGGTAACCCCCTTTTCATTAACCTAGTGAAGGGAAAACATTTTCCCGCTAGGTTGGCTATGAACTGCCTGATGTAGGCCAGGTGCCCTTGGAATGCTCTCAACTCAGTGAGATTGTGGGGAGGTGGAAGGCCGAGGATAGCCTTTCTCTATTCAGGGTCGACTTCGATTCCATGATGGCGTATGATGAAGCCAAGGAATTTCCTCGAGGTAACCCCAAAGGCGCATTTCAAGGGTTCATCTTCAGGCTATGATGTCGAAGTTTGTTGAAGACAATCTCAAGGTCTGACATGTGATCTAAGCGTTGTCCTGATTTAACCACCAAGTCATCTACGTAACATTTGAAGAATCTCCCAATGAATGGTTTAAAGATACGATGCATTGCACGTTGATATGTGGCGCCAGCGTTCTTGATACCAAAGGGCATGACCCTGTAACAGAATATTCATAGAGCGGCTCTAAAGGTAGTGGCTTCTTTATCTTCTCAGGCAATCCTAATTTTATTATACCCATAATAACCATCCATGAAGGAGAGAGCCTCATTCCTGGACGTTGCGTCGATTAATAACTCGGTGATCGGGACTAGGAAATCATCTTTCAGGAAATGTGGATTGAGATCTATGAAATCAATGCAGATGCAGATTTTTCCATTCTTTTTCTTGACAGCGATGATGTTTTCCAACTAGATGGGGTATTGGACCTCCCGAAATGAAGCCCACTTTAATAAGATTGTCGACTTCAGCCTCTATTTTGGCAGCATGTGAGGGGTGTGTCCTTCTAGAGGCCTGTTTATAGCCCCGGTGGTCTTCTGGAAGACCCAGGTGATGCGTTGCCACTTCGGGGTCGAGTCCTGGCATTTTCGTGTAATTACAGGAAAAGACATCTCGATGTTTCCTTAAGAAAGTGGTATATAACTCGTGCTCCTCCGGGGACATGGCTGCACTAACAAGAGTGGGCCTCGGGTCTTCCTCGGTACCTAGGTTTATTTCCCTGATCTCATCCACCGTGGTGGAGATACCTTCCTCAAATGTGGGAGGTGCATCCCTGAGATCTTCCTCCTCTTCTTCTCCCAAATCCTCATATTCTTGGTCAGGCGAGGGGAGAGCTCTTGACTCGGGCTCCTGGGAGTCCAGAGGTGACGCATTGTGGGTGTCCTCGCTCAAGTATTTTCCCCCAAATTGGGGGTTGGCGGACGTTCCCGCATTGTTAAACTCAGCCGTTATGGATGAATTTATGAGGGCAGTTGAGTGCATGTCCGAACTTGAACTCCTGCTCTCAACATGGTTGACGGGCAGTACGTAGTCTCTGCCAAGCTGTCTGAGGGGGTCATCAGGAACCATTTCCAGACCATTTGGAGTGGGGATCCAGTTGACACCATCGACCGAAGTCTTCTTCTTCTTTTGCTCATAAAACATGGCATCAATGTAGTGTGACTCAGATATCTTTAAAGGGGCCTTGTCGGCATGCAATGTCCCACTTTGTCTATTGACGTATTACTTAATACACTGGTGGTAGCATGAAGGAATGACCATGTGCTTATGGAGCCATGGCTTTCCCAGTAGGGCATTTAATGTTGTGTTCTATCGGACCACCAGGAATTTTGAGTAGGCCAGAAGGTCTCCAAAATGGGTCTTTAGCTTAATTTGTCCCATTGGCTTCTGTTCACTCTTGTCGTAACTTAATAGAGTTGTGGCTGAGGGTACTAGGTCATTCTCATAATAGCCTAGCTTACGGAGTGTTCTTAGGGGAAGAAGGTTAACTCAAGATCCATTATCCATAAATAATTTACAGATCTCAACATCATTTAGTGTTTCGGACACATATAGTGGTTTGATATGTCCTTGTATGATGGAATCTTCATCCTGATCGGTGAAGGAAATCACCATATTGCATTTAGTCGGGCCAGACTCCGTTCGATAAATCTCGGTGGCAGCTACCTCAGCCTGAAACTCCTGGGGCCTGAGCAAGGCTTCTATAAGTGCCTCCCTGAGGTCTGTTGACAAACTTAAGGCATCCAGGATCAATAGTTTGGCTGGTACCGACACCATCTTCTTAAGGATATCGTATTTCTACTCCAGCAGCCGATGCTTATCTGTTGGTGGGGGAGTCATAGCAGGTATCTTGTGAGTTGGAATACGTGGCGAGTAGAGACCGGCTGCAGGGTCAGATTCCGATGATATCCCCATGTTCTGGGGACTCGGCCTGGCCGGTCTGTTTGTGCTCACTAGGTGGCTAGACACTTGTTCCTCCTCTGATGGGTACCACAGAATGATGGGGGTACAGTGGCTTCTTGTGGAGGTGGAAGGATATTCTTTCTCCTAATGAGTCTGTTGAAGGGATCTCCCATGGGTTTCTGTGATATTAACAGTTTGGTCCAGGTTAAAACCATAGGGTTGGTTTTGGCCGTGACTGCGTCTCCCCTGGTATCCCCTGCTTCTGCGATTCCCCCTCCCGACCCTTTGCGTTGGGAACTCGGGTTCATAGCCATACCCTTCATCAGTAAATTATTCCCTTAGATGGATGATGTTTATGGAACCAAATATTTTCTCCTCATCCTCAGATGATTCAACCTAGTCAGTTGTCCTTGATGGTGCCATTTGGTGGGTCGGTGCCCATGGCGCCAAGTTTGGGGTCATAAAATCTGACAGTGTCGGCGCTAACTTCGGCCTCGTTGCGGACTAATCCTCTTGCACTTGTTTCCTCCCTTTTCTATTAAAACTGGATGATCATCTCATGGAGGGTTGTGAGGCCAATATTGTCAGTTGTGCGGCATCATGGGCTATTGGCGGTGACACCGACTGCTGTAGTTGAGCTCGGAGTATGCCTTGGTCATGATTGATAGTCTTCCGAGTCATCCAGTCATAAAAATTCTGCCCCTTCTCACTGGTGACTTCCTGCCACCCCTTCCCTTTATCGAAGTCGGTGGTAAAAATATATGCCACATGTGCTGGGGGTGGTCCCAGCTCGACCTTCCTAGATTATAACATCCTTTGCAGGAGGTCTTTGAAGACAAAGCGTTCCCGAATATTGTTCCCCAACATTGGATGGTAGGGAAAATAATCTGTCATGTCATCGTGGCCGACTTCTTCAGGTTTCCCTGGCTCTGGGAGGCGTAGAAAGTATCAATTCATTGTGAAAATGAAGTAGCCATGGACTTGGTCCTCTCGGAACAAGTATACTTTGTATCTTTGTTCCTCGAACTGGTTCTGCTTCGATCCTCTCTGATCGTCCCTCTTAGGTGGAGGCATCCGCTGATATATAGGGGGCCCTTGATGATTGGGTGGAGGCCTGAGTGGTGGAGCAGGCGCAGGGGATGGCTTGAGTGTGACAGAGGATGCTTCATCTCTATCTTCTCTCTTTGTAGGGGCCTGTGAGGCTATTCGGGACTTCAGATTAGTCCGCTGCATGGAGTCCTCAATTCTCTGGGCAATGGCAGAGAGATGGCGAAAGCCAGTGGTGCACTCCACTGATATAAGCAGTGTTCGCAGCTCATCTCAAAGATTATCGATGAATATGTAAAGCATCTCATCTTGAGGCATTGTCCTGTTCACAGAGTAGTTAAGACCTTTCCATCTAGCGATGAAATCTGAGACCCTCTCATTCTCCCTCTACTTGCAGTTCATGAGGTCGCTGACAGCTGTTTTAGGTAGCATTGAGCTGAAGTGGAATAGGAACTGCTGTAGAAGGTCTTCCTATCTCTTTATGGACTGAGCTGGTAGACTCATATACCAGAAGAAGGTAGATCCTTTCAAGGTCCATATGAAGTATCTGAGTTTCACTACTTCTTGTTGTTTCTGAGTTCCCATCATAGGGTCGCAATAAGATGCGTAGTGCATCAATTGTTGTTCTGGATCGCCTGATCCATTGAAAATAGGGAATAAAGGGCTCCTGAAATGGGGTGGAGGTGGTGTGTTGCTCACCCATTCTAGGTAGGGATTCCTCTCTGGCTGTATTGGAGCATGTTGACCTTCCATCACTTCCAATCGAGCTGTTAGTGCCTCGATGGTGTTGTTGAGACCCTGGTTTACATCCTGTTGGGCCTGGTCCTGGGCAGGTGTATCCTAAGGCATTGCTTTAGGATCCAGCTTGGTTGGAACTAGTGTTGCATGTGTATTTTATGAAACCTTCGGAGGGTTCAAACGTACTCACTCTGGTTTCTTTATGAGTGGAGGGAAGTCTTGGTAATCATTTGGATCCACATTTAGGTAGTTGGACGGGTCGGGCGCCTCATTGGGCGGGAGCCCTGGCCGTGCTTCGTTTGTCGGGGAAAACCTTGGTCTTTGAGGTTCACTTACTTGGAGTGAGAGGTGTAGTCCTTCTTGGGAAGCGCTTTCAATAAGACGGTTCCTCTAGAGTATCTCGGCGTTAAGCCACCTCAATTCTTTCATTTCCTCTTCCTATCGAGAAAACCACTCATTGAGCGTAAGTGGATCGTTTTTATCAAGAGAAGGAGGTGGGTTAAGGTTAACCGGTCCATTGTTCTTATCCTTATTGGGATCTTATAGGGTGAGCAGAGGAAGTTTATCTGAAGGGGAGGCCATATTTAGAGCAGCCCTCTGGTTCCAGGTGTGCACACCTGGTGGTTCGTTGTGAGTCACAGCCTGACTAGAACCATCGTCTCCTGATCCATCCAGATTTTCACCATATTAGGTGTTACCCGTGAGGTTAACCTCTATGGTGTTGATGGATGCATATCGCGGGGCAGAGAAGATATCATCTTCCAAATAGGAAGAGGATCTCCCGCGTCTTTTACTGGTCTTCCCTTTCATGTCCCGGGATCGCTTTTGGACTCCTTGTCGAAGGGTGACGTGGAGAGTTCTTTTATGCGACATTACGGTACGCCTCCATTTCGGAGGGGATGATGATTTAAATGACGGGATAGGGAAGGAACCTCCTCTTCTGACTGTCCTCCCTAGATGAGAGAATACTGATTCTTGTGGGGAGGTTGTTCTTGAGGTGGTAAAAATTCCCCCAGCCCTGAGGGTTGGGGTTGGATCTGTTCTTTGGATGTTGAGTCTCTTCTCATTTCTATTGGTCTTATGGGGGTATTTGTTGTTAAAAATTCCCCCAACCCTATAGGTTGGGGTTGACCCTGGATTGCGGAAGTGGCCGCTACTATCGCGACCTTCCTGATCTCGCGTTCCCCCATTCGGGAGTGAACCGGGTTTGGTGTCGATTTCTTCTATGAATCAATCCCTTCTGGGGAGGCATGGAATGACCGCTGATTGGCCTCTATTAGGCGAGAGTCATGTTGTATGCTCTCAGTGGACTGATTCAAGAGTTCTTCAATGTCTTGTTCCCGTCGGGCTTGATGCTTCTGGGACTTACTCAAGTCCTGTCTCTTTTGGGTGTGTGGTCTCTCCTGAGCAGGGACCCCACTCGATTTCTATCTCGACATGATGACATTGAAAGACACCATGCCGAATGGGTTCTTCTGGTCGGGGAGCGGAGTGAAATGCAGAGCTCCGTGTTCTCCCCATCCTCTTGTATGGACTCCCGTTGGGGCGTCACTAATAAGGCGACGCGACTGGTGTAGTGCATGGAGGCAGGCTAACTCAGGGTTCCCTTTACACCTCTCTGGTCGCGATTGCTGCACCAAAGGAAGAGCTTCTAGGTAAATGTGATGCAGGAGGTGTCCTATTGTCTTGACGTGGTCTACATACCTGTCGTAGGGTAGGAAGCTTGATTTCCACCGGTGGGGGGTTGTCCATATATCGTAGTGTATGTCGTGCACACATTCTTCCAACAAATTTCTGGGTATGTCGAATTGAGAGGTGACCGTGGGGAAAAACATAACTGGTATATCATCCCTGGCCAGTCGTTTCCTCAGGTGAAACATGTCGGCATACTCCTCCGCTAGTGATTCCTCTACTTGGTTATCCCAACTTAGATGCTCACTGATATCATGGTCGGAGGCAATGGGACAGGTAGGTATCAAATTCTCATGTGGGCGATCCCGAGGTGGTTCAGAAGATGAATGTGGCACCAGAACGTCTCCCGATTGAAGAAGGGTGTCGTTGGCGACTAGCTGGGAATCTGACATGCTTGATCCTGTCCCCCTGAGTGCCTCAACATACGAGGGCTTATCTGTGCTTGATTCGATAGGGGAGGACCTTCCTATCGATATGATATGTCATTGCGGGGAGGACCTTCACAATGGCGGCCGCAATGGCGAGGACTACCATTATTTCTTGACACCTCACTGCATAGAGGAATTTTGAATTGCATACCCTGGGGAGGACATCCAAGGCATGTCGCATCAAGGGGAGGACCTTCTGGCTACGTAGCATTATTACGGGGAGGGCCTTCGCAACAAATACCATCATGGTGAGGATTACCATCATGGTTTGATGTTCGATGTGCATCCTGGGGAGGACCTTCAAGACACACTGCAACAAGGGGAGTACCTTCTTTTTTCTTGGGGCCACTACGGGGAGGACCTTCGCAATGGCGGTCGTGGTGGTGAGGACTACCATCACAAATGTTGTAATGGCGAGGACTACCATTACAGCTACTGCAGGGAGAATATCTGCAGGGTACACCCTGGGGAGGGCCTTTAGAATGTACCACAATGAGGGGAGGGCCTTCTCGTTGCTTGACGTCTCTACAGGGAGGACCTCCGTTATCAGGGTGGCGAGGACTACCACCGTGATCTGATGCCCGACCGCACTGAGTTTCGTTGCAACATAACCCCTGGGGAGGACCTTCAGGGCAGACCATGACAAGGGGAGGGCCTTCTTTTCGTGATAAGACGTTACTGCAGGGAGGTCCTCTGTAGTTGCGACTATGATAGCGAGGACTACTATCATATTCTGTGGTCCCACTGCATAGAGAGTGCTTGCAGTGTATACCTCGGGGAGGACCTTCAGGGTGGACCGCAACAAGTGTAGGACCTTCTTGCTTCTCGATCATCTAGTCACGTGGAGGGTTGTCGTGACTCGCATCAAAAGAGAAGCTCTTATGATCGATCATTATATGCCTGTGGGGGAGTCCCCCATAGTTTCTCTAGGGAGGACCTTCAGAGCTACTAGCAGTGACATTGTGTGGAGGACCTTCGAAACTGATACTCCCACTCCCATAATATGGTAATGGGTGGGAAGGTTTCTGAGCCTTTGATATGTGCTTACCGGCATCGGGAACCCCAGCTTCCAGCAGAGCGGAGTCATGGACCCACTCTTTATTTTTCAGCTGCCTTCAGCGTGTTCGGGGCACTTTCTTGTGGGCAGCGGGGACCGTCTGCTATTGACAATGGCCTTCACCTTTGGTTCCATGTCTAATTGGGTCCCATGATGCTGCCAGGATACACTGACGAACATATTGACTTTTATCAGAAATATATGCATGCTCTGGAGCATCCATTGTGATGGACGGTTGTCCCCCAGTTGGAACGAGTGAAGCTGCTCGATCTTGTTGCCCATATATTGCGGAATATAGCCGATGACCCACCTGGGAAGAAGTAGGGATGAATATATTCTCTGAGGCGGCTATCTCGTCTCTTATATGAGTCTCCTCAATTAGGGAGACGGGCTCACGAGCCCAAGTCCTTGTTGTTTCTGTTGATGCAATTACATTCTGGAAAGTCTGCAAGATATGATCTGGGATCGATACCTGCTCCTCCATCATTTCTAGGATATGCAGAGAGACATATTTGGCTGGAACAGGTATGAAGGCCCATTCCGGTATTGGAGTAGGAATATCCTGCTCTGTTCCTCCAGTGGTCAGTGGGTACTGACAATTCTCCTGTGTTGGGGCAGGTGAAATAATCTGCCCCTGGGCTGGGATATGCCGGTTTATCTCTCTGTTTTCCGCCACATCGGGATGGCGGACTTTAATTTCATCTACAGGGAGCTTTCCCTACATATGTTGGTTTCCCACTGTATTGAGTCGGTGGCCTTTGTTGGCAGGGAGATTGTTTCGCACGGAATCCGGGGATGACCTCCTGGATGAGAGATTCAAACATTCTGATCGGTTTCTAACGGGTTTATTCGTAGAACCGGAAACATTCAATGATTCCATATCCGTTTGGACCTACTTTCTAAAGGTAGGCGCTCATTAGTTTGTGGGCTAATGAGGCTTAGGAATTTGCATTGGTCGAGAGGATGGGAGGTCGGACTCATCACACCTTTTTTGAGGGGAATTATTGTCTACTCCGGGACTCTCTTTATAGATTTAAGTTATGTTCATGAATCCTTATTACATTACCAAGTATAAAATGAGCTTTCCTTCAGTTTAACAATCAATTATTAAATATGAAAGAAATTTAGAGAATCTTTTATATGTATTCGAGGTTCTTCGTCAATAGAGAATCATCTGTATCTATTTAGAGATTCTTGGTCAATGGTATCCTTCAAAACATTTAAAAAAAAGTCTCTTGGTCATTATGATGACCAGGCTGGTTTTAAAGCCACTCAGTGGGGCACTTGAAGTTTATCGTCATTCAGAAGGACAATGAATTACTTCAGAGGTGGGATCAAACCCATAGATGGGCTACCTACGTATCCTTTGTTTTGAAAAAGGAATCAGAACCCACATAGTTCGAATAAGGGTATGATGTTTATGATTGATGGTTCAAAGCAGGATGTCACAATTACTTTTACACTCTAAGCTCACATGAGTCATTCTCGGTGTTAGAAACAAGAGGTATTAGTAAAATTTAGACAATTGTGCCATGAAAGATGCAATCATAAGAAATGGTTTGGGGCTTATGTATGTATGAATGCCCAGAGGATTTACTTTTAGGGAGAAAATCCATGAACAGGGTCCATAAAAGTATATGTGCTTCGTGGAGATTTGAATACTCTAATCTTGGGGCTTACTCCTAAGGAGGATGCCCAAGTTAGGAGGGGACTTATGATTGGGTTTTACTACTGAAAAGGAAACCCAAATCAAGGGTAAATTAGGACTGGTTAAAGAGAAATTAGGGGACTTAGGGCTTATTCCTAAAAAGGAAGCCCAAGATTATAACTGGGTTTTATACTTGAAAAAAAAGGAGACCCAGGTTAGGGATTAAGGTTTGGGGCATATTATTGAAGAGGATGCCCAAGTTACAGGACTCGGGGCTTATTCCTAAGGAGGATGCCCATATTTGAGATTGGGGCTTATTCCTGAGGAGGATGCCCATATTTGAGATTGGGGCTTACTCCTGAGAAGGATACCCATATTTGAGATTGGGGCTTACTCCTGAGGAGGATGCCCATATTTGAGATTGGGTCTTACTCCTGAGGAGGATGCCCATGTTTGAGATTGGGGCTTACTCCTGAGGAGGATGCCCATATTTGAGATTGGGGCTTACTCCTGAGGAGGATGCCCATGATTGAGATTGGGGCTTACTCCTGAGGAGGATGCCCATGTTTGAGATTGGGGCTTACTCCTGAGGAGGATGCCCATGTTTGGGAACTTTAAGAATTTGGGACTTACTCCTGAGGAAGTTGCCTAAGTTAAAGGACTTATAACTGGGGATTATTCCTGAAAAGGAGACCCAAGTTAAGGATTCTCTCATATTAAAGGATGAGGTTGAATGAATGAACTCTCCATATTTAGTGACATAAGGATATTTAAATCACTAGGTTTTGAGAGATATTCCACAGAATTCCTTTCAGATAAGGAATTCAAATCAAGAAATCATGCCATAAATGGCTTTGAAGAGTGTCTTGAAGATTGAATCTTGAAAAGGAAAGGTGTGATGGCTTAAGAGGGGTAAAATGCGCAAGATGGGCACCCAAAAATGTAGGGGCGCACAAGTCTTGAAAGGCGAGCAAGTATTGCGGCGGCGCGCAAGTATTGTTCGCGTAAGTATACTTGCGCGACATGATTGGTACTTGCGCGATTCTCAAACATCATTAGAATATTTGAGCGACTCTTTATAAATCCCTTTAGAATCCTCTTGAGGTTCTTCCAAAAAAGGGACGCGCGAGTTCTATTGAAGGAATTAGGCGGCGCGCAAGTGTTGATGAGTTTCAACACTTAGGCCTTCCTTCTTCTCTTTAAATCTTCCGTTCTAGGTAAAAAAAATTACCTTTAGAAGTGTTCCGGAAGCTTTGAGAAGAGACTTGGGCGTCGGGAGCTTCAATCTGAGTTTCTGGAAAAAGATCCTCTCGAATGGGGGGCCCACATGGTCTATTTATAGGCAAAAGAAGGCCCTGGGCGGTTACCGGGCGGTTACCACTTAGGTCGCGCAAGTCACTTGCGCGACCAAGGTCGTCGCGCAAGTGTACTTGCGCGACAGTGAGATAACTTGCGCGGTGTAGTTTCTTTTGACCCTGTGTTCATGCCTTTGTCGATTTTTTATGTTTTCTTCAAAGAATGAATCACTTTGAGCTCAAATATTCCCCTTTTTTGATCTTTATATTCTGTGACGAAAGGAGCGTCAACAAAAGTCCCCCCTCAGAGTTGGATCCGGAAATAAATGAGGATTTGACTCTGAGGAAATTGAATACATTCAAAGCAAAAGGGGGCGCTCAAGTGTGCTGGAACTTGACTTTTATTCAGAGTTCGTTTGTCTTTTGTGGTCAGTTTAAAGTCATGCATGCCGGACATAAAGGGGCTAATGTTTAAGGTCGAAATAGCTTTGACCAAAATGGATTAAAATTGATTCAATTCCTTGACAATTTATCTGAAAACATATTACCATACTCAAGTATGAGGGAAAATATGTAAACTATGGCTTAAGAATATTTGAATCTGAGGAATGATATGAAAAATAGCTAAAAGGCATTAGAAGAAGTAGTTTCCAAGAATGAAGTTACTATTATTTAACAAAACTCGTTAGGGGGTTGAAATATGCAGGTCCACCTAAGGACATTGGCTGCATGGTCAAATAAATAGCATCTTTCGGCTGACAAGTCTGTTATGTGGACTGTTTATGCAAGGCCACCTATGGGCATGTGCTGCATAGTCAGGCAAAAGAACTCTCAGAAATTTACTTTCCTAGTGCTAAAATCCAGTGAAAGTTTATGGAGATTTAAATTTTCTAAAGTATAGAGTTTGTTGTATGGAAAGAGGTACTTGAATATGGAGAAGATATTTTCAGACAAGATTATCGAAGAACTGGATGAATATCACTCCTACGAAGGTCTGACCCAAACGTAGGGAAGAAGAATAAACCATAGACTTGAATACTTTCAGATCATGAAAAGGGATATGGGACAAATATGTTAAGGATGGCTATTTTTTGCGGATCCCTACATACTGTCGTTTAAGACAAATAACGACAAAAGAGGCATTCTTTCCAAGAATGAAGTTACCATTATTTAACAAACCCGTTAGGGGGTTGAAATATGCAGGGCCACCTAAGGGCATTGGCTGCATGGTCAAATAAAATAGTATCTTTTGGCTAACAAGTCTGTTATGTGGACTGTTTATGCAAGGCCACCTATGGGCACGTGCTGCATAGTTAGGCAAAAGAATTCTCAGAAGTTTGACATTTTTGTGACTAGAAGTCATGAAAAGGGTTATGAAGATCTGAAAATATTTAATGTTAGGATTACAACACAAAAAGATGGGTATTGTCTAATGTATATAGAGATACATAGGTCAATGATAACCATAATCATGTTGTGGCTGGGTCCTGAATTGAAATTTTGGACTTCACTACGTATCTCATAAGAATGAGAATCAAGCCATACGTATTTCTTCAAATGCATTTTAACGTCGTGCAGGACGAAAGTATGAGTGATCTTAGTTTAGGGTCATAGAATTCGGACCATAATAATTAATACACAGTGTGTGCTTTCATGATGACTTTTCAGCCAAGGGACTGAAAGTGAAATTTGGGGTTAGGCCCAAAAACTTGGGGATGGATTCGAGGGATACTTGAACGTTCCTACGTATCCCATAAGGATGGGAATCAATCCCACATAGTTCTAGAACTACCCTTTGTACAAATTTGGTTCGTACATGTGAAGGGTGAAAGGGGACTTTAGTGCAATGATGGTTTAACCCGAGATAAAAAGTTTAGGCATTACCATGTATGCACGTAGTCTTTTGAAAATGAAAACCATGATTGAAAAATCAATGTCAATAATAGTTCTCTCTCAAATGAGGAAATCAAAGAATATTGTAGTTTATTGTCATACCGGACAAAAGTGTTGCATAGTTTAACGTCATATAACAAGGACGAAAGTGAATCAATGTAAAGATATTGATTCTAGGTGCGGTTTCACGAATCAACATCATATGAGATGGTGGTGAACCGATGTGAAGAGATTGTTTTTGGGCTTGAACCCTAGGAGGTTGCCTACATACCCAGCCTGGAGGGCAAGGATCAAAGTCTGTGTAGTTCAATTAAAGAATGAATTATTGATCAAGTTTTTCTTGGGGACAATGATCTAATAAAAAATGTTGTTGGGACTTACACATGGTTAGGGGCCCAAAGAGAGTGTTATGGTTGAGGTTTGCTCTAAGCTCACGTGAGTCATACTCGGTGTGAGAAACAAGAGGTAATAACAACCTTAACGATGCACAGTTTAATGTCATGTAGGACATATTCAGGGACTATGCAGTTTAAAGTCTTGCAGTCAGGACTATTGGTGCTGCACAATTTAGTGTCGTGTAGCAGGGACAAAATAACAGTTTAATGTCAGGTAGGACAAAAGGGGATTTGTGCAGTTTAATTTCATGCAGTAAGGACAAAAGAGTGTACCATTTTAACGTCAAGTCGGACGAAATTGAAAATAGTTTAAGGTCATATACATGGAATGTGAATGGTGCAGTTTAATATCATGCTGGACCTTTGAGATTATATAGTTTAACGTCTTTCGGGACGTAAGGGACTTTTATACAGTTTAGCGTCATGTAGTTAGGACGTCACAGTTTAACGTCTTGCTGGACAAAAGGGAGTTGCAAATAGTTTATGGTCATATGCATGGACCAAGGATGATGCAGTTTAGGGTCATGCTGGACGGTTTAGGGAACCTTTTCACAGTTTAACGTCATGTTGGACGAAGTTGCAGTTTAAGGTCATACTGGACCATTGCTATATAGTTTAACGTCATATAGCAAGGACGAACTGGTGCTGCACAGTTTAATGTCATGTTACGGGGACAAGTTCATTTCTACAGTTTAACGTCATGTTGGACAAAAGTGCAAATAGTTTAAGGTCATATGCATAGACCGTGGATGATGCAGTTTAAAGTCATCCAGGACTATTGTTGTATGAACCAATTGTAAGAGTCTTGGTTCTGGGGACCATATTTTGTGTTTATACAAAATATTTCTTCAGAAATCTGGCATTGGTTGGAGTCGTGATGAGTTCTCCATCCATTGAGATTAATGAATAAGCTCCATTGGAGTAGACTCTATGTATGGAATAAGGTCCTTCCCATTTTGGCTCAAGCTTTGGAGGTTTCTTTCCTGGTATCACTGGAGTTCTGAGAACTAATACCAATTCTCCCTGAATGAATGAATGAAGATGAACTTTTTTGTTAAAAGCTCGTGTTATTCGATTTTGATAGATTTCCAAGTGGTGCAAAGTGCACAATCTTTTCTCATCTAACTGTTCCAATTCATTCAATCGCTTTTGGGATTGCTCATCTGTAGATAACTGATCACAAATGGCTACTCTGAGTGAGGGAAATTGAACTTCAATTGGCAAGACTGCTTCTGTTCCATATACCAACGAATATGGAGTTGACCGCGTTGCATTGCGAGTGGTAGTCCGATAAGCCCATAAAGCATGAAAGAGTTTATTAGGCCATGACCTCTTATCTTTATCCACCATCTTTTGCAGTATATTTGAAAGAGTCTTGTTAAAGGCTTCTATTTGGCCATTGGCTGCCGCATGATACCTAGATGAATGGTTGGATTTAATGTTGTATTCTGTATACAATTTCTTCACCTCAGAAGAACAAAAGTTGGTGCCGTTGTCCGTCAATATGGTATGAGGGACACCAAATCTAGTAATGATGTTAGACTTGATGAAGCTAACAATGCATTTAGAACTGACTTCTTTGAGAGGTACTGCTTCTTCCCATTTGGAAAAGAAATCAGTAGCAGTAAGAATGTACTTAAACTGCTTGGTCGTAGCTGAAGGGTAAGGTCCCACCACATCCATTCCCCATGTGGCAAATGGCCATAAGTATTTAGCTGTATGAAGTAACTCTGGAGGTTGATGAATGAAGTTGGCATATACTTGGCATGAATGACACTTCTTTGTGAAATTAACACAATCTTGTATCATTGAAGGCCAAAAGTATCCAAGCCTTCTAATTTGATCAGACAATCTATGTACAGACTGGTGGGCACCATATACTCTTGCATGCACTTCTTTCATGATAGCCATTGTCTCTTCACCATCAATGCATCTGAAGAGAACTCCATCAAAACCACGTTTGTAAAGAATTTTTTCTAGGTGGTTTGGGCTATCATAAAGAGTAAAATTGACCACACATCGCCGGATTTGTTCTTTCTCGGCTCTATCAGGTGGAAGTGTTCCATTTTGAAGGTATTCCCTGATAGGTGTCATCCATCCGGTAGTATGACCATACGATTCAGGAATGGGACTAATTTCATTAATTTCCTCTATTTTGGCTTGAACATAAGGTGGAATTGCACGACGGTGGGCAATACTGATGGTTGTCTCGTCCCGATTTGGATATGCTAGAGTTGTGGCTATATTAGCCAGTGCATCAGCTTGAGAATTTTGTGATCTTGGGACATAAGAAAATGTCTGTTCTGAAGGGAATTCCGCCATTAACTCTCTGACGTAATCATACAAAGGGATTAATTCTTCTTTTCTGATGGCATAATCCCCATTGACTTGTTTGATTACTAGGTCTGAATCACCTTTCACTTTTAAGTGAGTCACTTGTGCTTGGAGTGCTAACTCCAAGCCTGTAATGAGAGCTTGGTATTCGGATTCATTATTAGTACCACCTTCCCACAATAGAAAGGAATAAGGTAACAATGCCTTATCTGGAGAAATGAGTACAATTCCTAAACCAACTTTGTTGAATTTAGGATTTTCCATTTTCTTCCCTGTTGGACTTCTGGAAGCACCATCAAAATACATTTCCCATGTTTGAGGATTCTCTTGAATAGAGAAAACTTTCTCATCAGGGAGTTAAATATATGAAGACGTGTCTTCCATGGAAGGATGTTCAGCCAGGAAATCAGCCAGAGCTTGACCCTTTATTGCCTTTTGAGACACATACTGAATGTCGAACAGTTGCAAAATAACTTCCCACCTTGCTAGACGTCATGTAAGCATTGGACGACTAAGGATGAATTTGAGCGGATTATTGCGAGATACCAATTGGACCTCGTGATGTTTCAAGTAGTGTCTCAGTTTTTGAACTGAAAAGATTAATGCCAGGCAGCACTTCTCAATACTTGAATACCGGGTTTCTTCTTCAAGCATAGTTCTACTGAGATAGTAGAGGCTATTTTCATTCCCAGCATCATTCTTTTGAGCAAGAAAGGCCCCCAATGATCGCTCTAGAGCTGTCACATAGAGGATAAGTGGTCTTACTTCAACAGGTGGCATGAGTACTGGTGGACTCAAGAGGTATTTCTTGAGAACATCAAATGCTTCTTGACATTCTTCAGTCCACTGGTAAGTGACTCCTTTCTTCAATAATTTGGTAAAGGGTAAACTTTTACCCGCCAAATTAGAAATGAAACGCCGAATATAGGCTAAGTGTCCTTGAAGCCCTCTTAACTCTTTCAAATTCTGAGGAGGTGACATACTAAGGATTGATTTGGTCTTCTCAGGATCGACTTCAATACCATGATGGCGTACAACAAAGCCGAGGAATTTTCCTGAGGTTACCCCAAAAGCACATTTTAAGGGGTTCATCTTCAAATTATGTTGTCGAAGCTTGTGGAATATGACTTCCAAATCAGCCAAGTGATTAGAACGTTGTTTAGATTTAACCACCAAATCGTCTACATAGCATTCAACAAATTTCCCTAGGAAAGGTTTGAAGATACGATGCATGGCGCGTTGATATGTTGCACCTGCATTCTTTAAACCAAAGGGCATCACCCGGTAACAAAACACACCTTGAGGGGCTCTGAAGGCTCTAGATTCCTCATCTTTTGGGGCCATTCGGATCTGATTATATCCAGAATATCCATCCATGAAGGAAAGTACATCATAACCAGCCGTCGCATCAATTAAGAGTTCTGTAATCGGAACTGGGAAATCATCTTTAGGACAATACCGATTAAGATCTCTGAAATCGATGCAAACCCTAATTTGTCCGTTCTTTTTCTTTACAGGGACAATATTAGCCAACCACTTGGGATATTGAAATTATCTAACGAAGTTAGCTTTGATCAGCTTATCCACTTCAGCTTCAATTTTGGAAGCATAGGATGGGTGTGTTCTTCTCGCGGCTTGCTTGAATCCTCGATGTTATTTTGGTAAACCCAAATGATGAGTAGGAACATCAAGATCAAGCCCAGGAATTTCTGTATAGTTCTAAGCAAAAATATCTTTATTTTTCTTTAGAAAAGAAATATACATCTCTTTCTCTTCAAGGGTCATGGCCACACTAATTAAAGTGGGGCGTGGATCTTTCTATGTACCCAGATTTATTTCTCTGAGTTCATCCACAGTGGTAGAGATACCCTCTTCAAATGCTGGAGGAGCATCTCTAAGATCTTCCTCTTCCTCTTCATCATGTGCTATTTCTTCCGTTTCTACTTGCATAGTAGATGACAAAACAAAATTCTCATGATCATAAGAGATGTCAAAATTTTCACATTTTGAAGAAGAAGCTTCCATTTCCGACCCTATTGATGATAAAGGGCCTTCTTTGGGAAATAAAGAGGAGATGATGGATTGAGAATCGACATCATTATTCACCTCTAGTGTTGTTATAACTTCTTCTGGCCTGATTGGCGAAGTATAGACTTGTTGGATTTCAGCAGATGAAATGAAGACGTCACCACTTATGCTTTCATCACTGTTTGGTAGGTTACCAATTTCTCCCATGTTGTCTGGCTCGATTGCCGTAACTGACATTATGGATCTTTCCATAAGAGTATTTTGATTTGGGCCTATTTTGTCAATTTGACTGATAGGTAACACATAATCTGTACTCACATGTGTAAATTGATTTATTGGAATTTTCTCCAAACCATATGGAGCATTAACTTTGGTAATCTCATTCATTGTAGATTTTTCTCTTCCCTTCATGTGATAAAATTCTGCCTCAATGTATTGAGACTCACATGTCTTGAACGGGGCCTTATCACCATACAATGTTCCAACTTGACTATTGAAACAGTATTTGAGACATTGATGGTATGATGAAGGAATAGATACATGTTGATGTAGCCAGGGTCTTCCAAGCAAGACGTTGAAAGCTGAGTCTTGACCAACAATCATGAAATCCGAATTGGATACAAGATCTCCAAACAGGGTTCTGAGTGTAACTTCGCCCAGTGGTTCTTGTTCATTTTTATCATATCCTTGTAACATCATGGTAGAAGGAGATAAATCAGATTCCATGAGGCCCAATCGACGAAGTGTACGAATGGGAATGAGGTTGACTCCTGAACCATTGTCAATGAAAACTCTTCGGATATCTACACTATTGAATTTGCCAGATAAGTAGAGAGGTTTTATGTGCCCATGCACAACATCATCTTCATCTTTATCAGTAAAAGATATCACTGCATGGCATTCTGCAGGATTATTCTCTATGTGATAGACTTCAGCTGCAGCAATTTCAGCTTCAAACTCCTGAGGACTTGACAAAGCTTCGATGAGTGCTTCCCGAATATCTTTTGACAGATTCAAAGTATCCAAAATTGATAACTTGGCTGGTACTTGGGCCAAGTGTTTCAATATATCATACTTTTGATCTAGAGGTCTGCGTTTCCCAACAGGAATATGAGGTTTAGCAGGTACCTTGGAAGCAGATGCTTTGGAAGCTGATGCATCTTGTATTGGGATAGAAGTTGGCAACATCCTTGGTTTTGGAAGATTAGACTGATTAGATTCATTTACTTGCTGAGATAAAGAAGATGGAACCTTTAATCGGTCTTCCAAAATAACTGTGCCAAAACTGAGTTGGCAATTGGCAGAAGAACTTGCTTGTTCTTTTTGAGCTCGCTGAAGGGCTCTACCACGAGTTTCTGCTGCATACACAGTGCTAGCAGGGGTAGAATTGGAGTAGTGGCTTCGGAAAGATCCATGTCTTCCTCTATATCCTGAACCTCTGGAACTTCCTCGGATTCCCTTATTTGATACAGGGAATTCAGGCTCATCAAGACTGGAATATGGATCTGTTAATTGAATCATATTAACAGAACCGAAGATTAACTCTTCGTCTGATAAAGACCCTACCTGACTAGCCTGTTTAGGCTGTGCCATTTGATGGGGCGGTGCCCATGGCTTTGAAGTAGATGGCATGAAATCTTCCAGAGTCAAAGACAACTTAGGCCTCGATACATACTCATCTTCTTCTGATCCCTCTTTCTTCTTTGAATTGTGCTGCCCTTTTGAGGATTTGTCTTTTGATGGAGGATTCACTGTAGCTTTTGTAGGAGACACAACTAGCTTCTTCAATTGTGTTCGCAAAATGGCATGGGTCCGATTGATTGTCTTTCTGACCATCCAATCATCATATTTTTGGGCAGTTTTTCTTCTGACTTCCTGCCACTCGCCTCCTTCCTCTGGACCTGTAGCGGTAACACACGCTACATGAGCTGAAGAACCCTTCAATTTGACTTGTCCCAAGTTGACCATCTTTTTCAGGAGGTCTTTAAAGACAAAACACTCTTTGATGGGATGCCCCAACATTTGATGAAAGGGAAAATAATTGGGACGGTCTTCATCTCCTTCCTTGTTTGGCCTCTTGAGCACTGGTAATTGAACCAAATTATTTTCCAGAGCTGAAATGAAGTAACCAGGAACTTTCTCATTTCGGAAAGAGTGTGTTTTACTCTTCATATCCTCAAATTGTTTTCGTCGTTGATATCTTTGATCATTTGGACAAAACGGCCTTTGTTGTTGGCGTTCAGGAGGTGGAGTCCTTCGAGAAGATGAAGTTTTTGAAGTAGATATAGGTACATGTGCTTGTTTAAGCATAAATGTAGCAGTTTCTGCTTTACCCATTCTTCTTCCTGGAGCTGATGGAATTACACGAGATTTAACCTTAGCCTGTATAAGGGAATCTTCAATCTGCTGAGCGATTGAAGTAAGGTCTCGAAACCCTCCTGTGTATTTCACAGGGATCAATGGCGTGCGTAATTCGTCACGCAAATTTTCCACACAGATTGGTAACAGCTCTTCTTGAGGGAGTGCTAAACTCAGGGAATACGTTAATCCCTTCCAGTGAGCAATGAAATCAGATACTCTTTCATTCTCCCTTTTCTTGCAGTTTGTAAGATCGAAAACTGTCGTTTTTGGCAAAGTTGAGCTGAACTAAAGAAGGAATTTTTGACGAAGATCCTCCCATCTGATGATTGACAGGGATTGCAAGCTTGTATACCAGACAAAAGCTGGTCCTTGCAAGGTTCGCACGAAGCATCTGAGTTTCACTGCTTCTTGCTGCTCTGGAGTTCCCATCATAGGATCACAACAAGACACGTAATGCGTCAAATGTTGTTCAGGGCCGCCTAATCCATTGAAAGTAGGGAAAATAGGGTTTCCAAAACTGGATGGAGGAGAAATTTAATCTACCCATTCAGGGTAAAATTTCTTTTCAGGTTGAACTTGTGCTTGTTTCCCTTCCATAGTTTCTAACCGAGCTGTTAATGAATCAATAGTAGTTATTAACTTTTGAGAAACATCAGGTTGAACTTGGTTTTGGGTAGGTGCAATAAATGGAGTTTGGACAAACATGGTGGTTGGTGCTGCAACTGATGGTAGCACTGCCAACCGGTGTTGCGCTTGACCCACAGGATTAGACCTCTGAGGGTGTACTGATAAAGTAGGATATTCTTGATCCATCTCAGTAACTGCAACAAATTCCTTCGGCTGTCAAACTTCAGCATTCTTAAGAAGAAGACTACTCTGAAGTAGTTTTGCATTCATTCTTCTTAATTCTTTCATTTCTTCCTCTTGTTGTGCAAACCTTTGCTCTAATGAGAGCGATTGACCTTCTCCAGAGGAAGGATATGTAACCTAATTCTTTCCCTTCCCTTTTTTGGATACCTTTTGGAGGGAGGGAAGTGGATTACCTAGGTTCTGAGTAATCCTTTGACTTCGTGTACGTACACCTTCTTCATTTGTATTGGTGCGTACATTTTCTTGAGCAGGATTCTCTTCATATGAGTCCCCTGAGTGAGTCTCCTCTGGTGGATTAGCAACAACGGAATTGATGACATTGATTGATGCATAATGCATCGCATCCCTTCTATCAACATTTCTGTGATATTGTCTTCTTTCATGTCTTTGATGATACATTGCCTTTTGTTGATTCAATCCTTTAGGAATTTCTTGACGAGCTATAATTTGGAGGGAATCTCCTGATAATTTGGCTCTTCGTTCCTCTTGGGGCTTCTTCCCCAATCGAGAAAAGACCGATATTCTCTGAGAAGGGGATTGATGATTTGAAAGAGTCCCCAGTCTCGTGAACTGGGGATGTTCCTGCTGATTCCTCTCAACTCCTCGAATCCCATTTGTTGACTCTGAGGGATGGGTTAGAGAAGTCCCCAGTCTGACAAGCTGGGGTGGCTCTTGACATGCTATGTCTGAGATCTTCTTAAAAGATCTCTTGATCTTGCTAATCTTAGTTCAGAAATTAGCTGGATGCATTAACCTGTATCCACTTTTATCACCTGGTTCAACAGATCGTTGGATGATTTCCGAGACTTCTGTCATTTGATGACGTGTTTGCTCCATACGAGAGGCTTGTGCAATATTCTCGCCTGCTTGATGTAAGAGCAATTCAACAACTTGTTCTCTATATGCTTGATTTTGAGAGGAACTAGTTGAAGCCTGTTCTTGAGCAAGCTTTTGATTATGAACAAAGCCCATTGATTGTGGCCGGCCATGGTCAATAACATTACATGAGACCATTTTCAGCGGGCTTTGCTGACTGGAAAGCACTGTGAAATGTAGTGCTCCGTGAACACCCCATCCTCTGATATGAACATCAGATGGAGCATTGGAAATTAACTGACACAATTTTCTTAGTGCGCCAAGGCATGAAAGTTGAAGGGTTCTCTGTTGTTTTTCAGCCTTCGGATACCGATAGACTAATAGAGATGCCAAATCAATCTGACATTGTAGCCCTTCTATTATCTTAAGATGATTTTCATATTCATCATAAGATAATACCTTCTTCCTTAATTGACAAAGTGTTTTCCATATGTTGAGACGAATATCATGGATTCCATCATCCGTTAACATCTTTGGAATGTCGTACTGGGAGTCAGCCAAAGGCCAAAACATGACTGGTACTTCACCTTTTGCCAGTTTTTTCTTCATGTTCAGCATTTCCTCTTTATCATTAAATAAAGATTATTCTACCTGTTTTGACCAGAGTTGGTGTTTCCTTGTTGCTTCATCGGATTCAACAAGATTGGTAGAGAGATCATTGATCAAACTAGAAGATGCATGACTTAGAGGTGGTTCGGAGAATGACCTACACCCTGGGCTATCTTCTGATTGAGAAAGTATTTCACTTGTTAGCGATAAAGCATCAGACATGATTGGTTTCGCATTTGCAAGTGCCTCAAGATAAGAGGGCTTTCTCGGCACTACATTGTCCACTGGAGCATTTTCCAGGCAATGTTAATCACTACTGCAGAGAGCACTTTCGTAGCGAAATTCATCATCATGGGGAGGACCACCATAATGGGTTACAGCAAAAGATGAGATCTCTTGCTCCTTGGTCTTCTGACCACACAGAGGGTTCCTGTGGCTCTCATCTGAAGAAGAAACTTCAAGATTGACCGAATTTTCATGAAGAAAGTCTTCATGAGGAAGTGTCTGTTGAAGACCTTCAGAATTAATGTTCCCGTTATTGGGAACTGAGGGAGTAGAATCTTGAATTCCGACAGATAAATGTCTGAGGGCTTCAAGAACTCCAGCATCGAGCAAGGCCTTGTTATAGATTGCCCTTTGATCTCCTGATTGTGCTGGGCAGATCTTTTTCTTAGATGCCTTCTTACTCACTTTAGAAACCAATTGATGACGAAAGTGATTTCTCTGAGCAGGTGTATGTGCCTGATCAGGAAAGATGGTCAGGTTAGGCTGACGATCTCCACTCAAATCAGGTGTATGTGCCTGACTTGGTTGTCCGTATGATATGGGGGAGTATGCCCCATGACCCTCTTGGACTGGAACAGATGTGTGTGTCTGTTCCGGAGTGAATCGTTGATGTGTCACTCCACTGATAGGGAGAGATTTATGTGTATGTCCCTGAGATGATGCTGATGCTGTTATGATATCCTGGCAAGCATCCAGAATATGAGCAGGAATTTTCTTCTGCTCTTTCACCATTGATAAAATATGTTTGGTGACTTCAGTCACCGGAACGGGGATATACGACCATTCCGGGTTTGGAGTAGGTGTATGTGCCTGCTCCTGTCCTCCTTTTCCTGTCAGTGAATCCTGACAGTACTCAAATGTGGAGGCAGAGAGTTGATTCTGCCTCCTGTTTGTCGTCAGGGCTTTCCGACTGACTTCTCTGTGCGCTACCAAGCGATACTATTGGTAGGCTTGATTAGTATTAGCAGGTGTATGTGCCTGCTGATTACACTTCGCCAAACGCGGTTGACGAGATCCATCATATGTAGTCAGACAAGCCTGCTGACTAACTGGTGATGTATAAGAAGGTGTATGTTCCTGCCTATAATACTCCACCGGAATTGCCTGGCGGGATTGGCTTGATGCTGCCAGACGAGTCTGCTGGACAGCAGAATTAAAACGGACAGGTGTGTGTGTCTGCTCGTTGTTTGCCACCAAGTTAGGTTGGTGGACTACTCCGGAGATGGCAGGGATGATAACCTGCCCATTGTTAACCGGATTCCGTCTCTGGCAGTTCATCTTGTCTGCTCGGGTTCGAAGAACCTGAGCTGAATGCCTGGAGTCGGTACCCTCATCATGTTGAGGGCGCACTACCGCACGAGTCTGGTGGCGATTATTTATGGGAGCCCTCAGGAAGGACTCCTTTATTTTTGAATTAAGGCCCTGAGGGACCTGCTCATTCACTTCCTCAGAGTAAGGGAGTGAATGGAAATTGCGTTCCGGGGATAATGACCCGAAACGGTTAGAGACGGCAGTCAGCACCACCTGCTTCTTGATTGCTGGCCGCCGTTGTCCGGACGACCAGGTAGAGTTGTTAACTTGGAGGGCTTGACGAGTGGCCTCCAGAGTTGGGATAGTACCGTTGCGACGGTACTCCTTAACCAGTGCATTAAAAACCCAGCGTTGATGACGCTGAGTTGGTGATGTCATCCTCAGAGCGGACGACGTTCCAGCAGGAGTAGCAGCATTGGTTTTCACAGCAGTAGACCTCACAGTAGAGGTGTTTACAGCAGTAGTATTCACAGGGGTGAATTTAAGGAAAGCCATTTTTCAAAAAATCTTGAGAAAAGAGTGCCTTTTCCATATAACAGATATAATCAAGATGAATCCGGCCACTGCATCTTTTGGATGAGAATATGTCATTGATTGCTTTGTTGGCCCAAGGGGCCTAACAAATAATAAGAACATCACTTTAACTTGGTTAAGGATTCACATCGGGTTCACCATTTTTTGTTTCACACGGAATCCGGGGATGACCTCCTGGATGGGAGATTCAAATGTTCCGATCGGTTTCTAACGGGTTTATTCGTAGAACCAGAAACATCCAATGATTCCATATCCGTTTGGACCTACTTTCCAAAGGTAGGCGCTCATTAGTTTGTGGGATAATGAGGCTTAGGAATTTGCATTGGTCGAGAGGATGGGAGGTCGGACTCATCACACCTTTTTTGAGGGGAATTATTGTCTACTCCGGGACTCTCTTTATAGATTTAAGTTATGTTCATGAATCCTTATTACATTACCAAGTATAAAATGAGCTTTCCTTTAGTTTAACAATCAATGATTAAATATGAAAAAAAAATTAGAGAATATTTTATATGTATTCGAGGTTCTTCATCAGTAGAGAATCATCTGTATCTATTTAGAGATTCTTGGTCAATGGTATCCTTCAAAACATTTAAAAAAAGTCTCTTGGTCATTATGATGACCAGGCTGGTTTTAAATCCACTCAGTGGGGCACTTGAAGTTTATCGTCATTCAGAAGGACAATGAATTACTTCAGAGTTGGGATCGAACCCATAGATGGGCTACCTACGTATCCTTTGTTTTGAAAAAGGAATCAGAACCCACGTAGTTCGAATAAGGGTATGATGTTTATGATTGATGGTTCAAGTCAGGATGTCACAATTACTTTTACACTCTAAGCTCACATGAGTCATCCTCGGTGTGAGAAACAAGAGGTATTAGTAAAATTTAGACAATTGTGCCATTAAAGATGCAATCATAAGAAATGGTTTGGGGCTTATGTATGTATGACTGCCCAGAGGATTTACTTTTAGGGAGAAAATCCATGAACATGGTCCATAAAAGTATATGTGCTTCATGGAGATTTGAATACTCTAATCTTGGGGCTTACTCCTAAGGAGGATGCCCAAGTTAGGAGGGGACTTATGATTGGGTTTTACTACTGAAAAGGAAACCCAAATCAAGGGTAAATTAGGACTGGTTAAAGATAAATTAGGGGACTTATGGCTTATTCCTGAAAAGGAAGCCCAAGATTATAACTGGGTTTTATACTTGAAAAAAAAGGAGACCCAGGTTTGGGATTAAGGTTTGGGGCTTATTTCTGAAGAGGATTCCCAAGTTACAGGACTCGGGGATTATTCCAAAGGAGGATGCCCATATTTGAGATTGGGGATTATTCCTGAGGAGGATGCCCATATTTGAGATTGGGGCTTACTCCTGAGGAGGATGCCCATATTTGAGATTGGGGCTTACTCCTTAGGAGGATGCCCATATTTGAGATTGGGGCTTACTCCTGAGGAGGATGCCCATGTTTGAGATTGGGGCTTACTCCTAAGGAGGATGCCCATATTTGAGATTGGGGCTTACTCCTGAGGAGGATGCCCATGTTTTAGATTGGGGCTTACTCCTGAGGAGGATGCCCATGTTTGAGATTGGGGCTTACTCCTGAGGAGGATTCCCATGTTTGGGAACTTTAAGAATTTGGGACTTACTCCTGAGGAAGATGCCCAAGTTAAAGGACTTATAACTGGGGATTATTCCTGAAAAGGAGACCCAATTTAAGGATTCTCTCATCTTAAAGGATGAGGTTGAATGAATGAACTCTCCATATTTAGTGACATAAGGATATTTAAATCACTAGGTTTTGAGAGATATTCCACAGAATTCCTTTCATATAAGGATTTCAAATCAAGAAATCATGACATAAATGGCTTTGAAGAGTGTCTTGAAGACTGAATCTTGAAAAGGAAAGGTGTGATGGCTTAAGAGGGGTAAAATGGGAAAGATGGGCACCCAAAAAGGTAGGGGTGCGCAAGTATTGAAAGGCGCGCAAGTATTGCGGCGGCGCGCAAGTATTGGTCGCGTAAGTATACTTACGCGACATGATGGGTACATGCGCGATTCTCAAACATCATTAGAATATTTGAGCGACTCTTTATAAATCCCTTTAGAATCCTCTTGAGGTTCTTCCAAAAAAGGGACGCGCGAGTTCTATTGAAGGAATAAGGTGGCGCGCTAGTGTTGATGAGTTTCAACACTTAGGCCTTCCTTCTTCTCTTTAAATCTTCCGTTCAGGGTAAACAAATTACCTTTAGAAGTGTTCCAGAAGCTTTGAGAAGAGACTTGGGTGTCGGGAGCTTAAATCCGAGTTTCTGGAAAAAGATCGTCTCGAATGGGGGGCCCACAGGGTCTATTTATTGGAAAAAGAAGGCCCTGGGCGGTTACCGGGTGGTTACCACTTAGGTCGCGCAAGTCAGTTGCGTGACCAAGGTCGCCGCGCAAGTGTACTTGCGCGACAGTGAGATAACTTGCGCGGTGCAGTTTCTTTTGATCCTGTGTTCATGCCTTTGTCTATTTTTGATGTTTTATTCAAAGGATGAATCACTTTGAGCTCAGATATTCCCCTTTTCCGATCTTTAGATTCTGTGACGAAAGGAGCATCAACAGAGATGTGCTCACCTATTAATTGCCGCCACATCTGGATGGTGGGCTTTGTTGATCGCCACCATGCCGAGATGGTAGGCATCAAGAGCATCTGCTAGGAGCTGGTCCTGGAGGCGTTGGGTCTCCACCACGTCAGGTTGGTGGGCTTCATGACCCTGGGTAGGGAGAGGTGTCTGCCGGGTAGGTGATGTCCTGTGTGAGTGATGGGCTTGATGAAGCACGACGGGGATGTGTTCCTGCTCGTATGATGCCGCCATGTCTGGATGGTGGGCTTTGGAGGAGCGAACAGATGTATGTGCCTATGTGTGATACGTCTCTGTACCTGGGCAGCGGAGCTCCTCCTCAGGGACAAGGGTGATGACCGGTCCATGGTTGTATGTTTGCCAGCCTCGTCGGGCAGTTCGAGAGGTTGGAGCTCGGGGAGTGTGGTCATGGATCCTCAGGGTGACATCCTCCTTATTGTGAGGATGTTGAGTCACAGCATGACTGCGATGACTTATTTCGATGGGGGTCTTGGAGAGGAACCCCCGTTCAGCGGGGATGAAGTCCTCAGCGTCAACCTCATCTACCTCCCTAAGATAAGGGAGGTACACATTGTCTTGTTTCATGGGTAGACTCCCAAAACGGTTTGAGATGGAAAAAAGGGCCATCTGGATCTACTTTTGTGGCCACTTATGGGTAGGAAACCGGTGAGTCTTGGCGGATTGGAGGGCGTGCATGGCCGCCTCCACTGTCAGGAGATTACTGTTCACGTGGTAGTCTCATATCAATGCATCTGAGACCCAGCGTTGAAGATGCTGAGTTGGTGATGGGGTCCTCCTTTGGTGAGGAAGTATGGTCATTGCATTGTTGGAAGCATGCACCTGTGATTTCCTTTGTGACACCATTGGATCGAAGGTAGTTCGGAGTGGTACCTGTAAAATATTTTTACAAATACAAATAGAAAACCCGTCAAAGTAGCATCTCATGACCCCATGTGTAATTAATGACCTTTCTTGGCCCTCCTTGTGAGTATAAAGGGGGTAATAGGGTGGTATTAGGTTAAATCCGTCATGCTTGGTTAATGATTCACGTCAGGTTCACCATTTTTTGTCTCACGGTGCATGATGGGATCATGGGGGAGAAATGTGCGCTACCCGACGTTTGATTAGAGAAGATTGGGTCCTATTTAATCACTCGTATTGGGTGCACCGATTTCACCTCGAAATTCCCAACGGTTCCATATCTATCATTACGTGGACCTTCTTTCCAAAGGCAGGCATTCGCTGGGTGGTTTGACCAGTGATGCTTAAGAACTCACATTGGTCTAGAGGATGGGAAGTCGGGCTCATCGCACCCTTTTGGGGGGAATTATTTCCTCTTCTGGGACTCTCTTATAGATTTAAGACGTATTCATATGTTCGCGAATCTTTGGTTTATACCCAATCATATTATCCATGGATTTCTCCTGGTTGGCAATGGTCAGCTGGACGTAGGGGTTTGGAATAATTTATGCCTGAGTTTTACCATCCCTCATTGGATTAATGACCCCGAGGAGTCTGGAGACGGCACTGGTTTAAAGCCTCGTAACCAGGCACTCTGGAGTTTATTGTCATCCAGGGGGAACAGATAATGACTTGACCATTTTGATCGAACCCATGGTACGGGCCTCCTACGTATCCCTGTGAGAGGAATCATAATTAACGAAGTTCGGTTTAGTATGGGTATTACACTCCGAGGCGGCCCAAGGTGTGGGTAAACCGACGTAAATATGGGTCAGAGTGACCGATTGTTGGTATTTAACATCAGGGAGGCTTCCTAAGTACCCTGCCTAGGAGACATGGATCCAAGTCCACGTAGTTCAGATTAGTACGTGGCTTACGCTCTAGGCTTCCCAAGGTTGGTGCGGTGAACCAATGTGAAGACGGTCGGATCGACTGGTTATTGAGCTTGAACCTCAGGGAGGTTTCCTACGTTCCCTGCCTAGGAGATAGGGATCAAATTCCACGTAGTTCGGGTTGGTATGGGGCTTACTCTCTAGGCTACCCATTGTTGGTGCGGTGAACCGACATGAAGATGGTCGGATCGACCGGTTGTTGGGCTTGAACCTCGGGGAGGCTTCCTATGTACCCTACCTAGGAGATAGGGATCAAATTCCATGTAGTTCAGATGGGCATGGGTCTTAATCTCTGAGTTAGCCTAGGAGAGGATGTCATGGTCGATGCTTACTCTAATCCCATGCAAGTCATGCTCGGTTTGAGAAACAAGAGGCAGTAGGGACCAGCCAATCACGTCGCGAAGGTGCGTCCGTGGGAAGTGCGATGGGGCTTATGCGTGGGGGCGGACCAAAGAGTCAGGGCTTACTCCAAGATGGATGCCCATGGTAATAAAGCCCAGTGGGAAAGGGAATTTGTAGAGACCCTAAGAATGACGTACATGTACATTACATTACTTTTGTGGAATACTTAGTACATAACAAACACACACACACAAGGAACGTAATAGTTTAGTGTCTTTGGAAACTCGGAATGTAATCATCTAATCATGGTGAAAGATCTTCAACATCTACCATAAAGATCTTCCCTTTTTTTATTACCTAAAACCTTTCTTTATATCCTGGGGAAAAGAAAACATAAAAGGTTGAGCTCAAATGATCGGTAAGGGTAAATAAAATAAATATCAATCACATCATATTCATAAGAACATATCTTTTGGAAATCTTAACCTGCAAAAGAGATCATAATTTCATAACATGGGATAAATCATAGTAGTGAAATGTAATCCCAATAATCATAACTTAAAACATGAAACTTTTTGGAATACACACATAATCATAGAGAATCATTTCTTATTAGTCAAGACTCATTTCCAAGACTATCTTAGTGGAGAAAGTCCCTTTCTGAACCGAGTTCACTCCTCGTTTCAGTCCTGTTTCACTAAACCGGTATAACCTACCATTCTAGCCATGTTTATCTCATGAGATATAAAATCTTTACCCAATGCATTGGAGGGAGATATAGGTCCCACCCATCTCATAATGATACCATTCTTATGTGTGCCACAAAATCATAAACCATACATCATAGCATAACCCATGTAATAAAAATGGGAATCTTAAACATTGTGACATCATAAAACAACTCATATAAGATAAATGAATTCATAAAAATAATTCCATCACAACATAATCAAATCAATGTAAAAATAGGGATAGAAACAGAACCCTTTATTATCTTAGATGGAAAATAATTTTGAAAAAACACTTGAACTCCATTCTTGAGGAAAATATCCTTTCTATTTCAAAAACATTTTTCATTTCCTAACATGTCAACCAATTTTAAACTAAAAGAAGTTGATTAAAAATAAACTTGAAAACTTGTAAATGAAGCTTCTTGGAAATAATTTTTTAAAAATCCATTCATGCCGTATAAGTTAAAAGAAAAAATTCTTCTCGTACTTTTGTCAGAAAAGTCAAAAAGTACCTCATACAAAAAACGACAAAAGATTCCTTTCATATCTTTTACTAAAAAACTCACCGAAGGGTAAAATTGGATATAAACTATTGTATAATGATGTAAATATTACATATTGAGGAAACATGGATGTGGATGATAAAATACACCCCAGTAAATATCAAAGTATAAACAATCTCGGATAAAAATGAGATTGTGATATTTCCCTTACCTTAGGTCCGATTTGCTTCGTAAGTGTCCGAACCTCCTGTATAATGATTTAAATAATGTCATTGACTTATTCCAGAATCATACTCATTGTTATGATATCATTTATGGTTCACTTATGACTTTATTTTACCCGTTCTTTTGTAAATTCCATGTAAAAGAGCGTTTTGGGTAAAATCGTTTCATTTGTCGTCCGTGTTTTGACTTGTAATTATTCATATGATTACTTAGATCATGATTACATCATTACAGAATATAAAACATGTTTTATATATAATATATATTCATAATATACAAATATATAATAGATCAATAAATGGAAAGAAATACACCGTTCATGGAGACGATAGGCCGTACGTACGCATGAACGCTGTTTTCGTTTCCTTATTGAGTTCAATGGAAATAAGTAGATGACATACATATATATACACATAAATCCAGTATTATTATTATGTCATATATTTCATGATAAATTATTATATATAATTTATAATCATTCATGAATGGTTAATGTGGAGAATGAATCTCATCGCGTCGTGGAGACGGTAGTCCGTACGTACGCACGAGCGATGATATCGTTCTCATGATCGTGGAATTGTATTGGAGTTTATGTATACTATTTCAGAATCAATATAACTTTACAATAATCATATATAGTTAATATGTACACCATTATACCCATCCAAGTAAGGTGGTGGTGGAAAATAGATTACACCACGGCGTGGAGACGGTATTCCGTACGTACGCACGCGCGATGATTTCGTTTTCCGTAGGATGGATAGATGGTGAAATAGGGTTGTTTCATACTTATAATAACATATCATTATATGAGTTATACTGATGTTATTACTTCATAATGAAACAACTAAAGAAGAATAACTGGAAGAATAAATAAAGATGAAAGAATCGGTAACGGAAATTGCCTCTTCTTTGAAGAACATCTTTGAGACCTCCTCTTAGGGCACTAAAATTGGTCTTTGAGTAATACCAGAACCTCTAGGATGTTTCTAGGGAAGTGGAGAAGAGAATTTGGCAGGGGTTTTCCAAGCTTGAAGGCTCAAAGTGGTGTGAGGAAGAGAGGGAGGAGGAGCCCTTTTATAAGGGAGGAGAGAGGCACCTTTGGAATAACTAAAAATATTATTTTATTATAAAGACAAATTCGGTTTTGAATAGCTCCAAATTGATTTATTTCGAAGATAAGGTGTGGATGGGTCGAAATCCTCTCATCTAATATAATTTAGACAAGTTTAGGTCATTATATTAACCTTATCTTTTAGTTTTAACTCTTAGTTAATTAGATTGACATTTACAATGTCACTTTGTATTATATAGTTAATAAACTTACCATATACATCCAAGATACCCCCAAGTGGTCCATTAATGATACACCTATCATGATATAAGTATCTTGGCAGAAACTTAGATTTTTAGGAGTAAAATAACAATCAATAATATAATATTTTTTTTAAAAACTATTTTATGTCAATTTTGACACTTTTTAGTAATTGATTTTTGTGAAAATCATAACAGAATGATTATTTCAAACAAAGTTAATTAAATCAATACTAACATGTCCTATTAACCTATAAAACTAGTTTAATTCATAAAAAGTCTCAAATTACATTATTTGGGTATTTATAACATCAATTATGTCAATATTTCATTAATAAGACAATTACCGCATCATAATTGTGTCATAATAAATGATAATTATGTAATCCCTAAAAATTCTAAATAAATTTCTATAATGTAGATAATTGTATTATATTTCTGTAGACTATTCATGTTCGAAGTTTCATGAAGTTTATCACTAAATTAAAATTATTATAGTTATAAGATTTAAGAAAGTGACATGTTGTCACATTCTTTAGTTTTAATAATAATTAAATTATTTTCATGGACAAAAGTCCATTAAATGAATCTAATCCGACCCTTAGGTGATATGGGTAGACTTGTAGTCATCCAATAGGATTTTGACATGTTCTAGGGTAATTTTATGATATTATATTTACCCTTAATTACCCGATTTACCTTTAATTATGGTAAATAAAATTTACCGTAGTTACTATTCATAATTCCCAAAACTAAAAGTAGCTTATTAACATAATTTGGACCCCCTGATTCTAAATATGGAATCCATTTTTCCAAATTCAATACTCAAAAGTTGCAGAAATTAAATTAAAATTAATCCCGTCGTCGAAAGAAAACGGGTTTTTCTTTAAAACATTGCAAAAGATTGAATTGATTTATCCTACGAATTCAAGGTAGAATCAATTATAATGACATAAATTATATTAAATGGTAAAAATATATTCTATTTATACTTAAAAACCATTCAAAATTATAATTTAACCATATAAATTATTGCGATGAAAAAAATTGTTTTTAATTAAAATATAGTGTGTTTTTACTATTCATCAAAATATGAAAGTTACCAGAATAATATGAAAAATTTATCCAAAGTAAATTTTTATTTTATGATTCTAAAGAAGAATTTTATTTTGTCAAATTGAACTTATAAACATGTCAAAAACTACATTTAAATTGGGTGCGCCATCAAAAGGCGGCAAAACTGCATTTTTTAAAAAATACTTATTTTACATGAAATATTTATTTTGTTCTTACACCATGTTCTAGAAAATGTGTAAGATGAATAATAATGTTATAAAATTCAAAATTTAGTTAATACTATTCATAATGGCTAGTTCATAATAATATTATAATAATATATCGTTGTTTAGTAAAACCCGATATTGCGTACAACACACGCTATTGAGGAAGGTCGCGATTGTGTGTAATGCAAGCCAAGTCAGGGTTGCGTGTTGTGAAAGAATCATTCATTGTTTCGTATAACAGAATCCAACCATATTTCATTTATACATTGAATATATATATATATATATACTCAATGTTGCGTAGAATAACTATTATCAAAATTGTGTGTAACACGATCCAAGAATAGTGTTGCGTATACTGCAAGCTAATACGGTGTTGCATATAGTGCAAGGTAATAACAGTGTAGTATACAACACAAGACATTAATGAAATTAAAAAGAATAATTTTCATAAAATCTCTGGGTGTTACATTCTACCCCCCTTAAAAGGAATTTCTCCCACGAAATTTGTCGGGGTTATAAATGGTTTACTACTCGAATGTTTGTTTAATAGAAACCCACATCGTAAAAAGGAATACCAAAACATGGCTTTAAAAACTAAAGTATGAAATGTAACGATTACCCAAATTAACTCATCACTGGGTTTCCACGTAGGAGAACATAGGTGAAAATATGGATATGGAAGAAAAATCTAACCATCAAGTTCTGATGGAGAGTGGTAGAGAACATGGCTATGAAAAAGCCAACAATCACAAAGCTATTGATTTGTGATGATCTAAGGTACCATCAGATTCATCGGATATAAGGGAACTAGGAAAACATTTTTGGTTTTCAAGATCATTTCCCTAAAGTTGATGAATTAAAATAAATACTTGCATGATTTTGGTACAATCTCACTATTGTTCTTGAATTGAACAATTTTCACTTCATCCATTAATGAAATGAAGTTGAATTTGTTATCCGTGATGTGTTAGCAGATCATGTGATAAAATGATGCGTCATTCCATATCTTTCAAACAAAAGGTTAGCAAAAGTTATAAGTCCATCTTATGGTTAGATTAATCGTATATGGTTCCAAAAATGAACTTATACTTCATATATCATACCGCTTAATAAAATAAAACTAGTTTCTACTAACCAGGGACTTCCTGTAGGCCATTGGTAGGCGATAAAGGCCAGTCGCACTCCGGTTGTGGGTTCGATTCCCACAGCCTTGTCCGACGCGATGGGTTGTCGCCCGTCCTGCAGGTTGTCCTTTTTCTAAAACTACATTACTATAACATCCCATCAATAATATCGAAAACAGTTATATCCTTAAACAATACTAACTTATGTCCAACATAATCCATTCCAATATTTAGGCTTATCTAAAATACTTCGGTCCAAGCTCATAGTATAAAGAAAATGATTACTTGAAATGTAACATAACAATCACGTGAATGCCATCATTTATCCCCCATATATCATAAGATATATCTTGTTGGTCAAATTACAAACATGTGAATACTTTAATCATATATTCTCTTGAAGAATGAATACCCATTGAACCTTAGTGAAACCATGAATGTAGACAAAAGTTAACTCTTTCCACATACCAAAATCCAAAAATTCTATATACTCAAACCATGATATAACCTTATCCTTATATCAGTCATGAGCTCATGAATACTATCAAACATTTAATTTTCTCCGTATCCCTTCATTATACGCATATCATCTACATTCCAAAAATATCTGAATAACATTTCATGGATACTGGTACCATTAATCACACACTTTCAAAACTCAAGGAAAGACAACAGTGTAACAATCCATAGATGTCTCTTTATTCCATAGTACCATTAGATTACTTATACAACATTACACATAATAAACATGTAATCATTCCACTACATTCTTAAACCATTGACCGAGCATCAACAATTCCTTCATCTCACATATCATTTGTAGTCTCTTCATCATCATCAATATAAATACTACCCATACGACCATACTGATTATCTTCATGAGACTTTACCTTAGGGCATTGGTTTGCATAATGCCCGTACATTCCACATTTAAAACATTTAACCATTGTTGATGTCGTAGCAATACCATTATCCTTATCCCTGGTGTTAACTGAACCTTTTCCTTTGCACTTACTGGCTTTGTGTCCTTCTTTTCCACACCCAAAGCATCTTCCATTTCCTTTGAAACATTCTCCTTGATGCCTCTTCACACATGATTTACATAGGGGAAATTGAACTTTCTTTCCTCTATGATCATCATGAAACTCCATCTTTCTCTTATTATCTGAATCGGGAAACTTACCAAAGTTGAGATTATTGATCATATTATGAGATTGCTGATTAGGCATAATAACAATGTTTGGACTTCCAAATCCCGTTTCATTTGGTTTCTCATGAAGAATATCATTCCACTTTCTGTCATATCCTCCATTATCGTGAATCTTCTTGTTTCCAGCCATTTTCTAAAACCCAAAAAAAATAGTGTGAGAGGAAAAAATCATGCTAGGGAAAAAACATAATAAATGGGGGAGTACCCTCAATATCTAACATGTTAGGTTAAATTCTAATATTGTTAGCGCGATTCTAGGACTATAACCCATACGTATACTTAACCTTAGAGACATCCCTAGACATAACTTAGAAATATCTCTAGGGATCTCAATAACGTTTTCACATCCTAGTTTACAAAGGTTGACTAAACCTTTCCTCTGATACCAATTGTAGAGACCCTAAGCTTAACGTACATAGACATTACATTACTTTTGCAGAATACTTAGTACATAACAAACACAGATACACAAGGACTGTAATAGTTTAGTGTCTTTAGAAACTTGGAATGTAATCATCTAATCATGGTGAAAGATCTTAAACATCTACCATAAAGATCTTCCCTTTTTTTCTTACCTAAAACCATTCTATATATCCTGGGGAAAATAAAACATAAAAGGGTGAGCTCAAATGATCATTAAGGGTAAATAAAAGAAATATCAATCACATCATATTCATAAGAACATATCTTTTGGAAATCTTAACCTGCAAAAGAGATCATAATTTCATAACATGGGATAAATCATAGTAGTGAAATGTATTCCAAATAATCATAACTTAAAAAATGAAACTTTGTGTCATACACACATAATCATAGAGAATCATTTCTTATTAGTCAAGACTCATTGCCAAGAATTTCTTAGTGGACAAAGTCCCTTTCTGAACCAAGTTCACTCCTCGTTTCAGTCATGTTTCACTGAACCGGTATAACCTACCGTTCTAGCCATGTTTATCTTATGAGATATAAAATCTTTACCCAATGCATTGGAGGGAGATATAGGTCCCACCCATCTCATAATGATACCATTCTTATGTGTGCCACAAAATCATAAACCATACATCATAGCATAACCCATGTAATAAAAATGGGAATCTTAAACATTGTGACATCATAAAACAACTCATATAAGATAAAGGAATTAATAAAAATAATTCCATCACAACATAATCAAATCAATGTAAAAATAGGGATAGAAACAGAACCCTTTATTATCTTAGATGGAAAACAATTTTGATAAAACACTTGAACTCCATTCTTGAGGAAAATATCCTTTCTATTTCAAAAACATTTTTCATTTCTTAACATGTCAAAAAAATTTAAAATAAAAGAAGTTGATTAAAAATAAACTTGAAAACTTGTAAAGGAAGCTTCTTGGAAATAATGTTTTAAAATCCATTCATGCCGTATAAGTTAAAAGAAAACATTCTTCTCGTACTTTTGTCAGAAAAGTCAAAAAGTACCTCGTACAAAAAATGACAAAAGATTCCTTTCATATCTTTTACTAAAAAACTCACCGAAGGGTAAAATTGGATATAAACTATTGTAGAATGATTTAAATATTACATATTGTGGAAACATGGATGTGGATGATAAAATACACCCCAGTAAATACCAAAGTATAAACAATCTCGGATAAAAATGAGATTGTGATATTTCCCTTACCTTAAGTCCTATTTGCTTCGTTAGTGTCTGAACCTCTTGTATAATGATTTAAATAATGTCATTGACTTATTCCAGAATCATACTCATTGTTATGATATCATAAATGGTTCACTTATGACTTTATTTTACCCGTTCTTTTGTAAATTCAATGTTAAAGAGTGTTTTGGGTAAAATCGTTTCATTTGTCATCCGTGTTTTGACTTGTAATTATTCATATGATTACTTAGAACATGATTACATCATTCCAGAATATAAAACATGTTTTATATATAATATATATTCAGAATATACATATATATAATAGATCAATAAATGGAAAGAAATACACCGTTCATGGAGACGGTAGGCCGTATGTACGCATGAACGCTGTTTTCGTTTCCTTATTGAGTTGAATGGAAATAAGTAGATGAAATACATATATATACACATAAATCCAGTATTATTATTATGTCATATATTTCATGATTACTTATTATATATACTTTATAATCATTCATGAATGGTTAATGTGGAGAATGAATCTCATCGCGTCGTGGAGACGGTAGTCCGTACGTACGCACGAGTGATGATATCGTTCTCATGATCGTGGAATTGTATTGGAGTTTATGTATACTATTTCAGAATCAATATAACTTTAAAATAATCATATATAGTTATTATTTACACCATTATACCCATCCAAGTAAGGTGGTGGTGGAAAATAGATTACACCACGGCGTGGAGACGGTATTCCGTACGTACGCACGTGCGGTGATTTCGTTTTCCGTAGGATGGATAGATGGTGAAATAGGGTTGTTTCATACTTATAATAACATATCAGTATATGATTGATACTTATGTTATTACTTTATAATTAAACAACTAAATAAGAATAATTGGAATAAGAAATAAAGATGAAAGAATCGAGAACGGAAATTACCTCTTCTTTGAAGCGCCTCTTTGAGACCTCCTCTTAGGGTACTAAAATTGGTCTTTGAGGAAGACCAGAACCTCTAGTATGTTTCAAGGGAAGTGGAGAAGATAATTTGGTAGGGGTTGGCCGATCTTGAAGCCACAAAGTGGTGTGAGGAAGAGAGGGAGGAGGAGCCCTTTTATAAGGGAGGAGAGGGGCACCTTTGGAATAACTAAAAATATTATTTTATTATAAAGCCAAATTCGGTTTTGAATAGCTCAAAATTTATTTATTTAAAAGATAAGGTGGGGATGGGTCTAAATCATCTCATCCAATAGAATTTAGACAAGTTTAGGTCATTATATTAACCTTATCTTTTAGTTTTAACTCTTAGTTAATTAGATTGACATTTACCATGTCACTTTGTATTATATAGTTAATAAACTTACCATATACATCCACTGACCCCCAAGTGGTCCATTAATGATACACCTATCATGATATAAGTATCTTGTCCGAACCTTAGATTTTTAGGAATAAAATAACAATCAATAATATAATATTTGTTTTAAAAACTATTTTATGTCAATTTTGACACTATTTAGTAATTGATTTTTTTGAAAATTATAACAGAATGATTATTTAAAAAAAAGTTAATTAAATCAATACTAACATGTCCTATTAACCTATAAAATTAGTTTAATTCATAAAAAGTCTCAAATTACATTTATTTGGGTATTTATAACATCAATTATGTCAATATTTCATTAATAAGACAATTACTGCATCATCTTTGTGTCATAATAAATTATAATTATTTAATCCCTAAAATTCTATATAAATTTCTATGATGTAGATAATTGTATTAGCTTTCTGTAAACTATTCATGTTCGAAGTTTCATGAAGTTTATCACTAAATTAATATTATTATACTTATAATATTTAAGAAAGTGACATGTTGTCACATTCTTTGGTTTTAATAATAATTAAATTATTTTCATGGGAAAAAGTCCATTAAATGAATCTAATCCGACCCTTAGGTGATATGGGTCGACGTTTAGTCATCCATTAGGATTTTTACATGTGCTAGGGTAATTTTATGATATTATATTTACCCTTAATTACCCGATTTACCTTTAATTATGGTAAATAAAATTTACCGTAGTTACTATTCATAATTCCCAAAACTAAAAGTAGCTTATTAACATAATTTGGACCCAATGATTCCAAATATGGAATCCATTTTTCCAAATTCAATACTCAAAAGTTTCAGAAATTAAATTAAAATTAATCCCGTTGTCGAAAGAAAACGGGTTTTTCTTTAAAACATTGCAAAAGATTGAATTGATTTATCCTACGAATTCAAGGTAGAATCAATGATAATGAAATACATTATATTAAATGGTAAAAATATATACTATTTATACTTAAAACCCATTCAATATTATAATTTAACCATATAAATTATTGCGATGAAATAAATTGTTTTTAATTAAAATATAGCGTGTTTTTACTATTCATCAAAATATGAAAGTTACCAGAATAATATGTAAAATTTATCCAAAGTAAATTTTTATTTCATGACTCCAAAGAAGAATTTTATTTTGTCAAATTGAACTTATAAACATGTCAAAAACTAGATTTAAAGTGGGTACGCCATCAAAAGGCGGCAAAACTGCATTTTTTGAAAAATACTTATTTTACTTGAAAAATTTATTTTGTTCTTATACCATGTTCTAGAAAATGTGTAAGTTGAATAATAATGTTATAAAATTCAAAATTTAGTTAATAATATTCATAACAGCTAGTTCATAATAATATTATAATAATATATCGTTGTTTAGTAAAACTTGGTATTGCGTACAACACACGCTATCGAGGAAGGTCGCGATTGTGTGTAATGCAAGCCAAGTCAGGGTTGCATGTTGTGAAAGAATCATTCATTGTTTCATATAACATAATCCAACCATATTTCATTTATACATTGAATATATATATATATATATATATATATACTCAATGTTGCGTAGAATAACTATTATCAAAATTGTGTGTAACACGATCCAAGAATAGTGTTGCGTATACTGCAAGCTAATACGGTGTTGCATATAGCGCAAGGTAATCATGGTGTAGCATACAACACAAGACATTAATGAAATTAATAGAATATTTTTCATAAAATCTCAGGGTGTTACAGAATTGGCCCCAAAGAAGAACAGAGCAGCACCCTTCCCCACGATGCCCTTCATTGGCTATGGTCATGGGGAAGTATGGAGGTGCATGAGTTCTTCCTTCTGATGGGTAGTCTGCCACTCCTCAGGGAGGGGAGAAGTGCCCCGTTCCTAACAAGTGGATGGGAAGAAAGGGGACTCTCGGGCTCAAACTCCGAATTACCGTGAGAATGTGAACTTAGGAATGCTTCGGGAATCTGCTCAAGGGTCGGAGCAACCCCTTCGCCCTCGCTTACCGTGGGTATGTGAACTCAAAACGGCGCACTGATGCGCCTGATGGTTACATCACATGGGTCCGGTGGCTCTAGTGGAGGCCTCATCTTGGGGCCGATGAATGGGAAAATGAGGGGGTTGCGAAGGATCAGCCCGGATTGGAATGATTTTATCTGGCTCAGGGGATGGGAACTCCGAAGGATCTGGCGTGCCGCACGAGTGTAAGAGGAGTGGCGCCCTTTGCGTAGGGAGGTGTTACGCGGCCGGAGAGGCTGTCCGCGAACCAGGGTGGTCCGCTGACTGAGGGGCATCCCGCGAACAAGGGTGGTTCGCGGCTTCAGTTTCGGCATGCGTACCTGGTTAGTACATGGAGGGGTCCACGCGAGCAACAAAGACCAAGGGCAAGGCCGGTCAGAGGTTCGTCGGTCGGGGATTTTCCCGTGTAGGAGGGTGCTACGTGGTGCGACAGATCGGAAACGAGTCATAAACTTTATGGTCAGTGGGGAGTGCATCTGTGGAGGAGCCATGATTCGCGGTCTTCTTTTCTTTGTTATTTTAAGTTCATTGTTCACCAAGTTGTTATGCATTTTCGGTTCCTTATTAATTCATTTCTAGCTTCATACCTGTTTTGGTTTGTGAACTGGAACTTCACTGTTTTCTTAATCCTAAGCTCCTTCCTTCGAAATCCTTCCACCCGAATCTGATCGATCTCCTCCTCCTGCTCTCCCCTCTCCATATCCTTTTATAGAGTGGGGAAATAGATGTATTTGTGGTCATGTGGCACCTTTTGTGGAGGCCCATGACTGGAAACCCAGTTTATGGATGACTTGGTCAATCCGCAACTCGCTGGGGGAATTGAACGCACCTCCCCCGTGAACCCAACTAGCTCGGGGAGTGCTTCGTGGCTGCACAGGGTTCCGCCTCTATTCCGTTAATGACAGCAGATGCGGTCCGGTCCGGTCGACGGAGTTCATAGCTGGGGCGGTTCGTGATGGTGGACCGGGTTGGCGCCCGTCCTGCTTCATGCCCACGGAGGATCCCCGCCTCTGTTCCATGAATGACAACGGTCCACGGAGGGGGAGCTTCGCGGAACCAGCTGCGTACCTTTATCATAGGACCGGTCTGTGTACTGGTTCTTCTTGTTCCATCCTTTGAGTATTCTCCACACTTTTACCCAATTCTTTGGGGGGGAAATTGGGTAGAATCTCCCTTAGATTAAAGTGGATTCTCATTCTCCTTTGCAGATTTTTTTCAGGACCCTATAATAACCAACATATATTTTGAATAATTATAAAAAATAGGAAATAGATAAATAGATGTGGATAAAATAGTTTTCATAACACATCCAAGAGGGTTCTGTGTCATGACTACCCCAAGTCCACCTCCAATGGGTCAGGGTTTGGTGACTAGAACTGTGTAGGCATATACCAAAAATGAGAGGCATTACCCTATGTACATATACTCACAATAAATTCCCCATTCCACAAATGATAAAATGTAAAAACACTATATAAACAATTTTTACAAACTATTATGTCCCACAACTATAGTAAAATAGTGAAAGTACTAAAAAATAAACATGGAAAAAAATCCGACCAAAATAAATGAGTTTGTAGCCACAAGTTCAACCTATAAAGTTAATGTTACTAGGAAAATCATTTGAAAATATTCTAGAATACACCTTGTTTTTTCCGGTCTCACAAGTCACTGTCTGGTCATGGTAAACTTGGAACACCGTAAAATTATTAATCTTCTACACAAGACACGACATGTGCCAGAAAATCTTCTGATGGGCTGAGTAAAATCATACACAATAGGAAACCCTGAAACCCAAAATGAATACCACAACAAAAATACCACCATTTAAATACCATAATTAAATACCAAAAAGGTATTACAAAAAGGAAATAATATGAATGAATCCATAGTCAGCTCCACACAGATATATGCCTACTAAATTATATTAAAAACCACCAGATATACTCAATAAAATAAGTCACACAGTCTCAACAAGTATCATAGTCTCTATAAAACATATTCTCCATAACATAAAAAGTCTTCATATGACACACATTCTCCATAAGTCACATAGTCTTTATAAGAAACATAAACTCTAGGTCACATCCATTCAAAAAAATGTTTTCTTGAAGCATGTTCATTACATGGTAAATCACTCCTCAATCCATTAGGTCATAATCAAACTCCCACAAAACCCACTTAGTATATCTATAAATGATTGTTTCATCATAAGGGACCCAAATCCACAAAAAAATCATTACATGGACATCCTGTATGACAGATATGAGCATCTAAAAATTTCATAAGGGGGTCCACTGGGTCATGGACCGACCATATATTTGGTCCACCAACTGTGGTGTTCGACCACCATTGTCAACCACTACATGGATTCTTGGCCAAATGTGGATCATTCTGGATACTTGGCTCCAACCCAAGGTCTCTCTAACCCCCGGGGTCCAAACCAACCTGGAATGCAGGGTCGACCCTACCCTCTAGGATAAAACCTTTCCTTCTAGGCCCACTACACCTTTCATGCACAACCCATCACGTCGACCATACCTGTTTTCCCTACCCAATCTGCTTTTTGGGTTGGTGAACTCATGTGGTCTCCAGTGTTGACCACCACTGGTCCGCGTGGCCCCACATCTCATGGTTGTTGGCTGCATCTGTGGACCTTCCTTGTTCTTCATCCACCACTTCACATGTGGGGATAGACACACAGTGTTGTCATGCGTCGGTCACCGGATACCTTCCTTCCTCAGTGTGTCGTTCTCTATCTACTGTTCCAATCTCTGAAAAAAAATCCTCTATGATCCATGGGTCTCAAGATACACAGATCTTTCTTCTATTTCTCCATGCCTCCAATATAAGGATCCAATCACATTCGGAGCCACTTGGGATTTCAATTCACGGTCACAGGGATCCAACAACGAAAAAACCAAGAACATGGGAGATAAATTGGAAGAATTTATGAATAATGAACCATCATATTTTTTTCATTCTTGATTCATTCTTAGTAGAATGATAAACGAAGAGGATAATCTAATCTTTTAAAAATACCAATCAATAACCCATTAGGATACACATATCAAACTTTGGATCAATCCTTTATGTATTATCCCACAATAATCATGGAAAAAATTAATTGGGAAAAATTTGAAATCAAATTCCCTACCTAGGATATGTATCATTCGTTGTCGAGGATTGATTTACGTTGGTGATCCTTCAAGAATGATCTTAGATCAAGGTTTTTTTCATCACTTTTGATTCAACTATCTAAAGATTCTCTCCAAATAATTTAGATAATTTCTAGTTTTATGTTCCTAACCATTGGTTTGTACATGTTTCTTCATTTTAAAGTAAAATTATCACTAATTCGACATAAAATTAAAATAAAATAAACTCTCAATTTATTTTTTTCACCAAAACGTCCAAAAAAATATTTTCCAAATCCAACCCTCGTTGTCCAATGTTTTACTTAACCAAGGGAATAAACCACATTACAAACATTGTTATGGTATTGGATTTCCAATCCGAGTCACCATTCATGAGTTATTAGAATTTTAAAATAAAATATTTAGTTAAATATTTTGATTTACTCTTATTTCCTTGGTGATTTTTTTTTCAGGTGACTCATGCCAAAAAATATTAGGTCACAGATAGCGTATAACAACCATTTTGAGATCAATAGTGCATTTAGATTTCTAATTTGGTAACCCATTTAAAATATATTATACATTTTCATGAAATTTTCATGTACGTGTTATTAAAAACATAAAAAAATTCAACAAATTGTTCTTAGAAACCCGAGCCACGAAGTCACATGTCATATAAGCGCCATGTCTTAAAATATTTCCATGTATTTTCTAAAAATAAAATCTGGAACAATCCATGTCATTGAATTCTCTCCAACTTAATGAATTATGTCCATGAAAACCTAAAAAAATGGCTACTCAAACAAATGAGGGTACTAAGTATGAATATGAGTCTCTCCCTCCCTTGAGTTCTCCTGTAGATTCGTATACTTCCATAGAATTAGAACTATAAGAGTTGACCACTCATGAAGGATCATCTCTTGTCAAACATCGATCTCCACTAGGTACTCAACAAAAGTCTCCCCTTTATTGATGTTTATCTCACCCTGTCAATGAATTATGATTGTTCATTAACATACATCCTCAACGGAGACATGTGATAGATGTCATGTACCCAATCTAGCTACAGTAGTATATCATTGAAGTACGCCACCTACCAAACACTATTTAGTATTATGAAAGGTATGATGAACTTCAGAGATAGCTTTCCACCCTGTCCAAATCTCCATAAACTGCATTGAGGTGAGACCCAAAGGATCACATTGTCTCCTTCCTCAAACACTAATGGCCTTCGTCATATATCAACATAAGACATTTTATGTCTTTCTATAATAATCATCCACTACTAGATGATCTTCACCTATTTCATAGTAATCTAAAATGACTATAGGCCCATGAGTGCCGACTCTCTTTGGTCCATCACACAAAGTGGTGACCGGTACGGTATTCTTTAAAGGGAATCGAATGGTACCATACCCATGATGGAATGGTAGATATTGTTTTAAACAAACTCCACCAAGGGAAGGTGATCCTCCTAACTTTGGAAAAAGTCTAACATGAATTCTCGTAGAATGTACTTCAGAACCTGTATGGTCCTCATTGTCTGGTCATCCATCTATGGTTGAAATGTTTTCTAGATGATTGCTATGCCTTAAAAGCCTCTAAAAATCTCAAAAACAACTGTGATATAAATCAAGAATCATGATCTAAGACTATAATCAATGGAACTCCATGGTGTTGGACTATCTATTGTGGGTAGACGCTTCCCAAACTATCTACTGAACTCTGCTCCTGAATAATAAAGAATTGGGATGAAATGGGGAGTTGGTCCACAATCACACTGATGGTATCATATCCCCTAGATGTTCATGGTAAATATTTTAAAAATTAAAATGATATCCCATAGAACTTCCATTATGAAACCTCAATGGTTTGAGTCAGAATCACTCGAACCTAGTGATCGAGCTTCCCCTACTAGTAAATAAGGAATTTAGAAACAAACATTGAAACTCCCTTATTCATACCGGAAAACCAAAAATAATTTTGGAGGTCTTGGTATATATTCTCCCCACCTATATGTACCACCAAAGGGGATTTATGTAACTCCCTTAAACTTACTACCTCAATTTAACTGGTACTACTTTGTGCCCTCAGGAAAAAACGAGGTTATCCCCATCATTCAAATAACAATAAGGGTCTACCCCATGGAAATTTGAGCACATAATGTCTCTGAGTTGGTAAACCCTAGTTGTGCCTCCCTGGCACCTTGTATGACTGGAGGATGAAAAACCATTGAATAGAGGTATGCTTATCTGTACCCATTCACAATTTATATATTCAATGAGGCTAACTGCTCTTCTTCCACATTTCGAAACTGCAAACAGGATCTCTTGCTGAGAGTATCTTCTACCATGATCCCTTTCCTAGGAGAATATATAGTATCAATGTCATTTTATGTAGGGAACTCGATCCATTTCTCGTGTCTCATGTTAAGATCCATCTAATATAATTATCACTTGATACTCTTATGGTCATAGTAGACAACACACCACTCTTCCACTAGGTTAGGTATCCACATATTCAAAACGAAGACAACTAATTATATCTAAATATCATGGTTCTCATAGTTCTTCTCTTCTGTTTTTAACTAGTATATACAATATTAAATTACAAATTTACCTTGTATCAAGTAACAACCATGCATGGTTCCTAATGCATCACAGAACACTACATACTCAGTACCCTTCTTAATAAATCTTGTGATGGGTTTGCTCGTCAATTTTGGCCTCTGCTTCTGAAAATACTCCTAGAATATTTCCAACCGCATGAAATGAAGTCCCTTTCATGTAAAATATGACATGTATTCTACCACTCTATAAAAGTTTGGTACAAAACCTCAATTGTACACAACTAAACCAAGGAATCTTTTCACCTCAGTAATACTCTTGGGTGGCTCCCAATAAACAGAACCTCAATCCTCGCTAGATACAAAACAAATCCATCCTATGAAATGATATTTCTAGGAAAATGGACCTCCTGAATACATAACTAACACTTAATGATCTTTAGGTATTGTTGGTGCTCTAAGATTGTGTGTAAGATTATCCTCAAATGTCTCATCTGCTCCTCTTCAGACACCGAGTAAACTAGGATGTCATCAATGATGACGACAATGAACCGATCTATGTATGGCTAAAAGATATTTTTCATGAGTCCCAAGGACACTACTAGGGTATTCATCATGCCAAACATTACCCCCATGTACTCATAGTTTCTATAACGACATATGATGTTCATCTTTAGTATATCCTCATCACATACTCGTAGATAGTGATAACTAGATCTATGATCAATCTTCAAGAACCATCAAGTACATTTCAATAGACCGAAGAGGTCATCAATCATTGGATGAGGATACGAATTATCAAGGTCACCAGTTTTAGGCACCAGAAGTCCACACATAAACTCAAGCTCCTATATCTATCATGTAAAACAAATCTGAGGCTGCCCAGGGTGAAACACTGGGTCTCACAAATCCCTTCCTCTATAAGTCCTCCTACTGCACCATTAACTAACAATGCTTTGCGAGATCCATTATATCTGCATGTGTAGATATCCGAACCATACTTGGGTATAGATCAATGTATAATTCTACCTATTTATGAGGATGAAATCCTAGAACATCCTAAAAATTGATTTCCTCAAACTCTGCCACCAATACCGAAAACTATGGACACAAATCATCGACTGCATTGAGGTTTAGGCTAGCTAACTTGGGAGAGATTTGTTGCATCATCCTTTGTGTGATTCTATCTAAGGCTTCCAGCTTTTCCTTCACACCGTCAAAATAAAACATTTTCCCATCATTGCATACACATTAAACTCTCCCCCAAAAATATTCAATTTGAGATTGAACTATGGATAAAAATTCCACACCGAGAATGACGACATAAGGCCTCATCAACGCTACCAAGAGATCATAAACGAAACTCTCACCTCCAATAGTAATTTCACACTATCGGCACCACTGTGATATTTTAAAATATCCTCCAATAAGAGTCTCTATGTGTAATAGTTGAGTCAATAGTTCAACCAGAATCTCTAGGTCACAAATAAGGTTCATAGAAACAAAATAATTACTAGCATGAGTGTTAATAAAAAATCTAACTAAGGTGGAAAAGAAAAATATCATACCTCAAATGAACAATGGATCCTTGATGTCAGAAGAATCCATCTCATGTATCTTTCCACATCTATATACACCATCCCCCTTTGTCTTTCATGGACCCCTTGGTGGTGGTGGTGTTAATAGTTTAATCCTATGACCACCTCTTATTTCTCTTCTTACTCCCCTACAATTTCCACAACTGTAAAGACCACCCGACTCTAACCTATGCTACTACCTAGGATTCCACTCTACCATCTCAAACATGGCCTTATGAAGCTTTAGAAAATCTCATGCCAAATTTTCTGGTCCACCACACAAGTACCACAACCTATTACTCCCCTAACACAAGATTCCCTAGGAGCTCCACCCCACTAATCATGTGTCCTCAAATCATCTCCCAAAGAGCCTGACCTAATTGGGTCACTACGACTACCGTCAGCTACCTTATGCCAAGGTCTAATCTGATGGGTGGTGTTTGGTAGCACCCATTGAAAGTTATTACTCCACTAGAAAGATCTCCCATATTAACTCATGCTCAAGTACCCCAACATAGGTAATAATGATAAGGGATATCATGGATTCCAAGATCTCCTAGTGTATGCATTACTTCAAGGTCTGAGCTCTAAAGAATGAGACTCTAAAAATATCTATAGAGTTGTACGAAAGATCTATAAATCATTCCAAATAATCCACCAGAACCTGACTTCCCTACTAAAAATACATAAGCTCAAGTATGCACACAGACCTCAATGTGACGGGAAAGAAATCCTTTATAAGGATAAGCTCAAAGTCTTCCCAATATAGAGTCATCTTATGATGTGTCTTGGTCACCAAGATCCATTATTTCCCTATAAATCCCAGAAAAATATTCACAGTATGGACAACCATTTGGTCGGAAGATATCATCACAAGGCAGAAGACATCTGTAACTACCTCCGGCCAATACTTAGCTGTATAGGGGGTTGGATCACCCCAAAACCTGGGAGGTTGATACCTTAGAAACTCATGTAACACACTCAGTCTACATGAATCCTCAAATTTTATTACATGTTAAAGATTCTTGATGGGTGATAGTATAACTGGTAAACCACTAGGATGTTCCATCTCTGGTACATGCCCCTTTACCGACGCCTCGTTGCTAGTTGAATCATCCTCGGGATCATGTAGTAGAATCATTTTTGGATGTCTGTGTGGCAGAATCCTATAAAAAACAAGATGTACCACAGTAAATAGATTATATTTGAAGAGCCTACACCAGAATTACATAGAATAGAAAAACAATTTCTATATTATTCATGATAATTATTTTCCTCTAAACCCGTTATTTTATTGTTTGGAGTTGAAAATAAGGTAGGTATAGACTGGGTGAATGGAAACATTGGTCACCGCACCAACACTATAGTACCTAGCCTGAAAGAAAAACACAAAACACGTAACATTCATGCCTCAATACAACCTCATAAACTCTCAGTCCTAAAGAAGAATATACCACATCTAATACCACACTATCATGACCTGGCCTAGAGGGGCCCATTTTATGACTACCCCAATCCCATCACTAATAAGTCATGGGATAGTAACTAGCACTGAGCAATAATATCCCAAAAAAGGGGGGCATTATCCTAAGTAACATAATGCACCCACCTTATTCCAATCCAAAAATGATGAAATGTAAAGATAGTAAATAAATAATGCATGGAAACTACTATGTACCACAACAATATTAAAAGAGTGATACTACTAGAAAGTAAGTAGGGCTATAAAATCCAACCAAAAGAAAAGAGTTTGTAGCAAAAAGTCCAACCTTTAAAGTAAGAGGCACTTGAAGTATCGTCTAAAAATATGTTTGAACACTACTCAGTCTATCTGGTCTCAAAAGGAAGCACTTGGTCCTTGTCTACATGGAACTCCATCAAACAATCGATCATTTGTACAAGATAGAAAACATTTACCCAAATCACATGGAGGGGTGAGTAAAAAATTACTTAGTAGCACACCATGAAACCATAATGAAAATACCAAAAGAGAAATACCGTAAAGGAATACCAAAAAAATACAAAAATAGAAATACCATGAAGTAATAAATTTTCATCTCAAAACAGATATATATCTACTACAAATATATCAAGAACATCCTGATATACAAAATACTATAAGACAAATAATTTCAATAAGAAAAATAGTCTCCATAAGACACATTGTCTACCAAATAAATATAGCCTCTATAAGAAACCCAGTTTCTATAATTCACATACCCTCTTTAAGACACACAGTCTAAAGGTTACTGTTAGCCCCAAACATGTTTTCTCGAAGAAAAATCATTCCTATAGAATTTACTCTTCAATCCATCAGGGGTTATGAAAACTCACATAACTACACACTTAGGATATCTTGAAATTAAATTATCATCCTAAGGGTCCCAAAACCATAGATGGTTCGTCAAATGGAATTCTTGTTTAAAAGTTATGGTCATTTGAAAATTTTAGATTGGAGTTCACTGGGTTGTGGGATAACTCAGGTCGTGGACCACCACACGAAAGCTTGGGTGACTATGGGTCATGGTTGAATTCCACTTTCAACCAAGCCCTGGTATAACTACATGGGTCCAACACAGGTCTTCCCAACCCACAAGGTCCTACTCGACCCACTGGGTCGACCAACCCCACTAGACCCAACCCCGCACTCATTACCAACCTTTTCGTCAAGTGGGGTTGGTCCGTCTTATATGGTCACCGATGGAACCCACTGTTGGTCCACATAACTACATCATTTCATCATGCATCCACCATATCCCATGTGGTTTTGGATACGCCATTCTATCATGTGCCGCTGACTGCCACCGCATGGTCAAGCAACCTTCCTTTAACAATCCTTCGTTCTTGTCTCCTGCTCCAATCTTTGAAACAAAATAATCTCTTTGATTGTTGGGTCCCAATCTACACTCATACGACCTCTATATCTTCCTGCATCTAATTCGATCATATTTTCATGTTTGGAGCCTCCCGACATGTCAAGTCATGATCGTGAGGATCCAACAGTGAATAATCCATGAAAGGGGGAGAGAAATCACTAGAATGCACAAGGAATGAACCTTGTCCTTTTTTCAGATCATCTTTTATTAGTTATCATTATAAGGATAAATGAAGAGTGTAAACCATTCTCTTAAAAATACTACACTCACATGTGGTGAAAAACATAACATTTTTCAAATAATTGTTCCAAGAACCCTGGGTATCAGAATCGCATGTCGTCTCATCACATGTTCTTAGAATTTTCCAAAATAATAACTAAAAATAAAATCCCTAAAATCCAAGTCATTAAACATTTTGTTAATACATTAGGCTGGTAAATATAAAACTATCCCTATATTAATGCAAATCATTCAAATGAATATAATATTATATTGGGAAGTCTATATAATATTAATGATGGTTATTCCAAAGATCTCAATGAAAAATTTCTAGTGATATTGAATAAATATAAAGATTTATACATGAATTCAACCAAAACCATTGACACATTTTTATCAACATAATATTATAATTGAATAAATTCATGGTATTGGAGATGATATTGATGATTCCAATATCTTGAATTTATTCTTGAAGAGACTACCTGCATGGATTAAGTCCCTGACACGTGTTCTTAAATAAAAGGATCTTAATTATTTAATTCATGTAAATACCCCAACTCCAGTAGCCTTGAAACAGTGGCTTCATTATTACATTGTATGAAGATCCATGTAATTACATAAAAATTTATAAATTATTTTTAATAATTAAATTCATTATTCAGAAAATATGTTAAAGAAAACACATGCACAACTATATATTTTTTCAATAGTTATATGGTCTACTAAATTTAAAATACAATTAAGAATCATAACTATAACAACCAAATATTGATGTACATATATATTAATTCCAAATTGAAGAATATTGATTCAAATTAACAAAAAAACATGATAGGACCATATAGGTTTAGTGTCATTAGAAACTAGAAAAAATAAAAAACTAGTTCATAACACATCTACTTTGTCTCTTATTTATTCATTAATAATTAGAAACCTTTTTGACATATCATAATTAATACCCTTCTTCATGAACTAGGTAAAATAAATATAGGAGAGGGTGTTATCAGATGCTCAATAAGGGAAAATAAGAGATATAATAATTATATCATAATCATATAACATATTATCATAACATTTTAACATGTTATCTTGAATATGAAAGAAAATGATATATTGTCATGTGATAAATCATAAAAGATCCAAAATAATTAATTAAAATATTCCCAAAAGTCATAACATAAGACATGGAATTTGGGGCATATACAAAAGTATAGAAAATAATTTCATAATAGATAAGAATCATTACCAATACTAGTATTATAGGAAAACTACATTACTGAACCGAGTACACTCCACATTCTAGATTGTATTATTAAACCGTGTTTACTTGAAATTCCATCCCTATAGTACTAAACCAAGATCATTTCCTATTACAGTCATATCTATGTCCTTAGATATACATCTATACCCAATGTATTGGCCTGATATATAGATCTAACCTGTCTCATAATGAAATCATTATTACGTGTGCAACAAAAACATAAATACTTCACCATAGGATAACTCGACGAATAAAATGGGTTTCTTAAGCATCATTCCATCATAATGGAATGCATTTAATACAAATGGATTTCATAAAATATCATTACATAATAAAAACAATCAGTCCATAAGAATAATATGGATAATATACTATAAATTTAACAATATTAATTAATTCTTTCTTTGATGGAAAATAATTTTTATTGAACATTTTATATTAACTCTTGAGGAAAATATCAATTCTTTAAGAAAAAAATTCATTTCTCAAAATGCAACAAAAAATTTAATGAAACTAATTACTTTTAAAATATCCTTGATATCATGTAGAGGAAACCTCATATGAATAAATGTTTATGAAAATATAAAAATCCCTCCATGTTGTATATGTTAAAATTAAACAGTATTCTCCTACTTTTTTTGGATATTTCAAAATGTAACTCAATCCAAAATGTTAAAAGAATCCTTTCAACCCGTTTAATAAAAAATTCACCAATGAGTAGTATTGATTTTTTTGGATTTTAGATGAAAAAAATAATATTTTTCATTACATATTTATCAATCATGAACATTGAATATAAATATACTTCATTAAATACATAGGTATAAACAACCTCAAAGAATAATGATGTTGGGGAATTATCCCTTAATACTATATAATAAATAGATATAATATTACGAATAAGTGAAGAAAATTATATGCATATATAAATACCATAATCTTTAGAATAAGAATAAAATAATTATCATGGGTATCATAAAAACCACAAAGAAGAAACAAGTGGTGTATAAGGCCTGTCTCCCACAAAAATAAAAGTGAGGAAAAATAATCCCTTCCCTTAGGTCTGATATCCTTTGTATTTATCCGAACCTCATGTATAATGATTTAAATAATTTCATTGATTTATTTTAAAATCATAGGTATTTCTATGATATTATATACGATCATAGTATCATCTATTTTTTAATAACATTATTACTCATCCATCAGATATTAACTGATTTATTTTCATATGCATGTTTCATCAGATAAGTTCTTATTCCAATTTTTATATACTAGAAATATATTTTCTAGAAATATTTTATTATAATTAATATATTTTTTTTTTCTTTGAATGAATTTTTATGATCACGGTTTAATGCATATCATGTAGAATTAATCACATCGCATCATGGAGACTGTAGGCCGTACGTACGTACAAGCGACGATATCATTCTCATAATTGTAATATGGTATGAAAGTAGGTGATATATAGTTTGTTCTATAATCCATATCATGTAATTATAATCATATATATTTATTATTTCCATCATTATACCTATACATGCAAATTGTTAGTGAAAAAAATATTACACCACGGTGTGGAGATGGTGATCTGTACATTTGCACGTGTGGTGACTTCATTTTTCGTAGGATAGATATAAGGGGGAATATAGTTGTTAAATAATTATAATAACATATTATTATATTATTTATACAAAAAATAATACTTTATAATGTAAAAAACTCCTCAAGAGTAAATATAATAAGAAATAAGTTTGAAAGAATCAGTTGAAGAAATTTCCTCTTCTTCGACGTAGTCTATCTATATCTCCTCTTACGAAAACTAGAGTTGGTCTTTTCTAAAGAAAAGAACCTATATAATTTATTTAGGGATGTTGATAAAGGGAATTTATATCGAATATTCAAACTTTATGTCTCAATGTGAATTGAGGTGGTGAGGGAAGAGGTGCCCATTTATAATTATAGTGAGGGTCACTTTTGGAAACTCTAAAATTTTAAATTCATTATAAACCTAAACGACATCCAAGAACCTCCAAAATATCCTTATTTAGAAAATTATAAGGGATAATATTGTAATATCATCATAAAATAAATTTTATAAATGTTTTAATTTCATTTTAAACCATATCATTTTGTTTTACCCTTAATTATTCCCTTTAAATTTTAATTAAGGTAAAAAATTGTTCAATATTAAAATAGTTTAATTTTTACATATTTGTGGTAAATTATATAATAAATAATAAAAATATATTATTTTATATAAATACATAATTATTTTAAAACATTTAAATTATTTTCTTATTATTAAATAATATAATAAATCATTATTTTGACATTATATCAATATTGTCAATTTTGACACTATTGAATTAAAATAATTTTAAAAATATCAAGATAAGATGTCAACCAAGAAAAAAATATTTTATTATATCAATATAGTGTAAAAGTAATCTATCAATTTTTTATACATATTAATTATCCCAATTTAAATTTATTTGCTTATTTTTAATAACATTAATTTGATATTTCCATTAATAAAATAATTACAACATCAGTTTTGTGTAAATATTTAATATACATATTTTTTGGATAATTTTTGTAAAAAAATACTATGATGAATCTATATCATATATATTTCATGATCTTACTTATAGATGAATATATCATCTGAAAAATCTTACAATAAAAATGATATATTTATTAAAACATGAACGTGACAACTTTAACTTCCCTTTATATAAAATATTATATGTTTTATAATCATTTCCATAAGGCTCAAAATGGTGAATAAAACGACTCATGGATGATTACAGACGATATATACTCTACCAATATGATTATGTCATTTTTTTAATATTTAATGGTTATTAGTATTTTTATTGATTTTTCATCAATTAAATAATTTAATTATCATTTTTGTATAATCCATTATGGTAATTATTTAATATTTAACAATTATAAATAAATTACCATGATGTTGATAATTTCATTAGATTTAAAGAGAATATTTATTATTGATGTTTTACCATGTTAGTCACTATATTAATGTTATTATACTTATAAGGAATATGAGGGTGATCTTTTGTCACTTTCAGGTCACTTTTTTAATTCAATAATATTTATTTACTTTTCATGGAAAATTCACATTAAAATATACAATTATTATCCTTTTTTATTAAGGGTCGATGTTTTCTCATCCAATATGATTTTTTTAATTGATGGGTAATTGTATTGTCTTTATCATATTAAATTGTTACGCAAATTAACTGATTAACATTTAATTGTGTTAAATAAAAATTTCCGTAGTTACTATTCATTATATTAAAAAAATAAAGTTAACATATTAAAATAATTCAGACCCAATAATTAAAAATATGGGACCCATTTTTAAAAAATTTAAACATAGATGTTTCAAAAATTAAACATAAATTAATATAATTTTTTGAATGAGAAAATAGGTTTTTAAAAAGTAAAAACCATCAAAAGGTTGACATGCGTTTATATAAAATTTCAACGTGAATTTACATAAAATGAACAAAATATACTTAAATGATCAAACATTAATAAAATTATACATTAAAAAAATTAAAAATATAATCTAACAATATAAATAAATTATATGAAATGGTAGTTTGGATTTAAAATGCAATATTTTTCACTATTCAAGAAAATATGAAGGTTATCAGATAAATAACAAATAATATCCAAAAAAAATCCATTTATCACTTACAAAGAAGAATTTTAGATTTTAAATTATAATATAAAATGTTTCAAATAAATATTTAAAATTCTTTCTCCATCAAAATGCGTCAAAACATCATTTTATGAAAAACAAATCTTTTATACAAAAAAAGGTTTTTGTTCTTATAACATTTATAGAAAACCTATAAGATAAAGTTTAAATATTATATTCAATGTATTAAATACATAATTTATTAGTAAAATCCTTGAAGAGTTGTTTTATTATTTTATAAACTAGATTAATCTGAATCTTACGTGAAATGAGTTCCATCAAAATAACTTGAAATTATGTGTTATACAAGCAATGAATAGGGTTTTGTATACTCTAAGCTATGCCAATGTTACATATTTCCCAAGATTACCTTGGTCTAGAATATAACACAATATATTAATGAAATTAAAAAAAAATCTCATAAAAATATTGGTGTGCAACAGTAACCATTGATAAAATATTCATTATAACATGACTATAAATATTAGTATACTAAGGGATTTGAGAATGAACGGTTGACATAGATATAAGAAGTGATGTCCTCCACCAAAGGTATCTTACCCTATGAATCCAATTTATTATAAAATCTGATGGAGATTCCAACACTAGGATTATCCATTGACAAAAATAAATCCATGATTCACCAAATATGGTACAATAAATTTTATTACAGGATTATTTCAAAGCAATCTAGATCACATCCCAAACCATGTCTATATATGCACCTATAGAATATATCCCTCTCACTCACCATAACCTTTGGGAATATACCGGTGTAATAAAGGGTTATATATTTAGACTGTAAAAGTATAAATTTTTATATTCTTGTACTTTAATTAAATAATTATTATATTTATTTATCTTAATTATTTAATTATAAATTATAAAATAATGTGTTTGAAAAAATATATAATTTGTTGCGATGAAAAAGAAATATTAATTTTTGGGAATATAATGTTTCATTCTAAACACACTTTTTCAAGGAAATCATGAATTTTAGAAATAATTTATATTTTAATAAAATAATATTTTGAAATTATAATAATTTAATATTAATTATAAAATAAATTTAAAAATAAAAAAAAATTATATAGTTCTGAAAAAAGTCATTGAAGAAACATTATTTTTCAATAAATGTTTAATTTTTATTAAAACTTAAAAATTATAATTATTAAAGAATTTTATGAATAAAAAAATTATTTTTTAATTCGTCATATAAAAATTTTCAAATGTTTCATAATTCATAGTATTCGAAGGCAATCAAATTTTTGGGTAAAATTTATATTTTTTTCAATTATAACATTAAAAATCTCCAATGTGACGTAATAAATACTATAAATAGTATCCATGATAAATATTAAGTTTTTAATTTAAAATAATTTGTTCTTTAGGTTTTAATATTAATCATATGGGCCCCTAATGAATCCTTCAAGACATATATTTTATTTTCATGATTAACATTATTTCTGTATAAACACGACTTAATTCCACATCACAGAAGGTATTATTTCAATTATTTATTTTCTCATAAATATAAAATTATGAAAACAAGTACCATATTTAAAAAATGAAAAGGAATTAACCATTTTAAGGTTTTTGATTTTTATTACTTTATTAAACCGAGTCTCCAACCCATTTATGAAATTAATGAAGAACTCTCCTATCTTTTTCAATATAAACCGACACAACCTCAAATATATCTTCAAAAACACTTTAATAATGAAATTATTCGACCAATTCCCCTCTATATCCATCCGAGGGTCAACCATAGATCTCAATAAGCCCCTCCCATGATTTTTATATACCCTATCAATGAATGTATATTTTCATTATCCTATTTATTAAAGCACTTCCATTATATTATACCATTTTATTTTAATTTTATCATGTTGTGATATGTTATAAGATATCACACAAACAACCGTCATTATTTCCAAGAGATGGTATACCAATTTCACTATAATTTAATTCCTTTAATGAACCATTATATACCACCATTATTATGCTAAAATTTCCCTATAACTTTCAATGTCATGAAATTGTATAGTGAATACCCATAGCAATTTCAACTAAATCGTATTATCGTATATGTACCTATCCATCAATGATATGTTACATCCATGTACTTAATAACACACTCCTTAATCATTTTATAAAATTTATTGAAATATGATTCCATTTTGAATGATATTTGAGCAATCTTATGCATGTATATGACACGAATATGATGGGAGTTCCCAAAACTACATATCACTCTAAAGAATTAAATAATGATATAACCCCATGAGATTCCATTTATGTTGAATTGATGGATTTCCATAGATCACTATTCATTTTTTTCTTGGTCATTATTCACGACATATGTTTCTAACATCATGTTTTATATTGCTTCCACATTCATGTATTACCTTTATATTACCCTATAATATAAAGACTTATTATTAATGATTAAAATTTTCACCCCAATTATGTTAAATTGATATGCCTCTTGGCCCACATGTACTTAATAACCTTATTCCATGCTTTTTTCCCTTATTTGGGTTTACAGGTCACACCATTCTTATGTATGTCCCAATGTTATCTAATTTAGTATTAGAGGATAAGTGGTGTATAATAAATTTTTATTTCATTTTTAATAACATTGTTATATAAATGTATCATTTAGAAGTTCCAATTACCTAATTCACCAATGAAAATATGTATCACAATCATATTGGGTTGTATTAAGTGAAATTTTATGTAATATGTAAAGAAATAATGTGTTTTGAAGATATGGATTTTAAAATATGTTATTGGGGAAAAGACTTGTTATTTTTCAGGTGGTGATTAAAAAACTATAGTGAAAGCCTTATGGATTAGTTAAATTATAATGACCCTAATCATGACATATAGAGTCATTACATCTCATTTTCAGAATAATTATAACATTATACAATCAAGTTCAGAAATACTATTCTAGTCTAGTTCCTTTGGAAACATAGAAACCTAAATAGTGGTAAATAAATGTCTTATATCAACTCCCAATGGGATCTTTTTAACAAGAACCCTTCTTAGACTGGTCAAACATAACACATATCTTCATTACATGGGGGAAGGGAAACATAAAAATGGGTGACATTAGATGCTCAGTAAGGGTAAAAAATAGAGAAATGTAAGCATAAACATAAGCATAAGGTATATGAACATGATCAATAAAATTTTTGATCATAACTTGTATATCAAATATCGTAAAAAAAATCTAGGAATAATAATAAGAAGTTCAGAATACAAGAATTATTATAAAATTAAATACATAAACCATGAAATAATAACATATTCATAAAACAAGGTATTGTGGAAAAAATAATAACATATAATGGTTCCCATAGTAGTCAAAGAATCGCTTTCAAGGCCATATTAGTGGAAAAGTCCCTTTTTGAATTAGGTTCAGAGCCCCATTCTAGCCTTGTAATACTGATCTGAGATCATTTCATGTTCTAGCCCAATAATATTTAAATGAGTTCATTTACCATTCCATCCGTATAATCCTAAACCAAGTTTACCTTCCATTCCATATATGTATATCTCAAGAGATAATAATGTTTACCCAATTCAATGGAGAGAGATATAGGTCTCACACATATCATAATGAAACTATAAATACATGTGCCACAAAATCATAAATGATCATATAAAAATCCATGAAATTAAATGGGAACAATAAACATGTAATAATATCATTACATATGGAATAATATACATGTTTTATAATCAATTCCTCTAAACATAACCTGTTAATGAAAAAATATATTTCTTAAACATAAAACTCATGAAATAGAAATTGGTTTCATAAATACCATGATATTAATCATAACACATTCGGATAAAGAATAATAATGTAACCATTAGGTCATATCCAATTTAGAAATCATTTTCATAGAAAATACCTTGAAACCTTATAATAAAGACATGAAATCAATTTCAAAACATTTTTCCTTGAAAACATAAAATGTATGGGTCTAATCATTTTAAGAAACATTTTATTTGATACTATTAAAAAAATATAAAAAATCTTGAAAATGTTTGGAAAACCATTTTACCTGAAAACATATTAAATAAGGTTGAAATTTTTTAAAAAACCATTTATTTTAAAATAATTTGAAAACATATAAATAAGAAATTAAAAAATTTTGAAAACAATATTTCTTGACAATTAATTTTAAAAACAGATTCATAAACATTTACCTTTTAAAAATGGGAAGAAAGCCTCAAATAAATGATGATGGGTAAATCGGTATATGTCGTACGAGGTAAAAGGAATAATACTTTTCTATGATAAAATGCATAGAAATGTGAATAGGACAAAAAAAGAAATGAATATTCCTTTGAAAATATTGGTAAAATATTAAAATGGTAAGAATTTCATTTAATGATCAAAGTATATTAGAAGAATGTTATTAAAATCCATTTTTGAAAAGCGGTGTTTTGAAGGAACACAGATTTCCGACCTAATAGAGAGGTAAGAGCATATATTCTTAAAAACATATATTTAAATATCTAAAGTACTAATGAATGAAAAATGGTACTGATATATTAATGAATTAATTCTATCGTAGGAATAATAAAATTCATGAGTGTTCTTGAAATATGGATCATAACATTTGATTAATGAAAACTTGATCACAAACAATCTCGATAAACGGTGAGATTATTTCAATAAACTCTTAATTCATGGTAACATTGAATAAAACTGCCAATGTTGAAAAATTAAATTACAAATAGAATAATTTATCATTAAATTAATTAGGTTCATGATATATCCTTTAATAGACCTCATATAAATATATAGGTGTATAACATGACATGTGTTTCAATGAAGTCAAGTTGATATAAAATTACATCACCAATTTGGTAAATTTTGAAACATAAACCCCATGAAATAATTTTTATAAAATGGAGATGTTAATACAAATAAAATTAAGTATAACAATCATAGAATTAATCCATGGAAAGTTTATAGGCTGCACAGAAGGAATGGTTGGTGAATAAATCATTTATCTCACAAGAATAAAAAGTGAGATAAAATCCCCATACCTTGTGTCTGGACTATCATCATACCCAGTAAAAAAGGAAGTTTAATAAATTTAAATTTATTATAAATATTTTATTGAATAATTTTCTTATATCTATAACCTTATATGATTTTCTTATGACCTTATATTACCCTCCTATTAACCATTCTTTGTTAAGATTTCACTTCGGATAATATTTGATTTGTTCTTTGCATGTGTCTTTATTTGTTATATAGTTGGTCCTTATACTTATATAATTATTCAAGAATATAAACCAAGATATTAATATCATGCATATATAGCATATTTTTACTATAATAATTGATATAATATATATGTATGAAACATAAACACTATTTAAGGAGACGACAAGCCGTATATACTAATGAACACTATTTCTGTTTAATTATTATGTTGATAGAAAGATAATAAAAGAATTATATTTATATATTTGTATATATATTATTATTATATTTTAGTTGTTATATCATATATATTATATATATTCAATAATTATATTTCTAATACATGATGTGTACAGTATGAACAAATATTATCATTTTGACGGTGCGGTAGTCCACACATCCTCAAACAAAATCGTGGTATTAAAACCCAATAGATTGTATAAATATATGTGTAGTAAAATAATTAAATAAGATTAAATACATAATAAATATAATATATTACATATATAAAAATATTTTTTATCATAATTTCCGTCATGAGAGGTCATTAAGAATAACTAAACAATCATCGCTTAGTGAGGCAGTCGTGTGCCATTCACGTAATTAGTATGTTCATTACCCATTAGATGGATGTGTGGGTAAGTTTAGGTAGAAACATCATCATAAAAACATTAAACTAAATTCAGTATATGTTTTTTGTTATAAAATAGTGAAATAACATGATTTGAGGGAGTGAAGAAAGAAAATAAAATAAAGGAGCTTAAGGGAAGTCATTTTATCTTAATTGTCTTTTGCCTTTTGGTTTAATAAAAAAGGATTACTTTCATGGTTTTAATCCGTATGTTATGATTCAAGATCTATGGTAGGGTAGTTATGCATCTATTCGGAAAGATTTTAGCCAAACTTAAGTGGCATGAGAGGTGTGAGGAAATGGGGTGAGATAAGGCCATTTCTAATAGGGGAGCGCTGCCACACATGAGATTTTTTAAAGAAAATGAACCCCACCCATGTTTTTTATGGAGGTTAAATATTGTTTAAACATATATCCAAGTGAATATATGGTTGATATATGGCCAAACAATAGCTTTAGGAAAATTTTATAGGTTGTTTTGGGATTTCATGCTATGGGTTTGTCCCCTATTAATCTTAATTTATCCTTAATCGTTATAATTAATTGTTAATTACTTCACAAATATTTTTTGGAAAAATCTATTTTAACATTATTATAAATGGTAAAATATTATTATTCCAAATAATGAATCCATATTTCCATGTTCCAATAACATATGTGACCTAAATTAAATTAAAATTAATCCCACACATGTGCCGATAAAGTGGGGTTTTAAAGTAAAATTTTAAAAAGATTCTTATGTTTTTATATACAATTAAAACAAGAAATTAGTTCCACTTACCTAAATTGTATAAAAGGATAAATATATAATATAATTAAAATTTTAAACTAAATTACTATATAATTTATCCTTATAAAAATATTAAATGAAAATGGAATTGAATTTAAATTTAGTATTTTAACTATTTTTTAAAAAATGAATCCTTATAGAAAAGTACCAAAAAATTATCCTAACCTATTTTTTTGTTTCCATTCCAAATATTGTTTTTATTTTGAAACATTAAATAAGTAAAATTTCCAAAAAAATTATTTAAAATGGGTTGGAAATTAAATGATAGTAAATATACATTAAAAAAATATTGATTTTTATTTGTAAAATTAGGTTTATTATTTTATTATGCTTATCTAATATATTAGATGAATATTAAAAATATATCATTTAATATTATATATATATATATATAATTACTATTAATCACTAAATTTAATTAATTTAATTTATTAGGATTAAAATAACTTTTGTGACAATAATAATTATTTTCAATAAAAGGCTCTCTTTATAGTCAATATGGTTCTTATATTCACTTCTAAATGATTTGTAACTAATTAATTCATATTATATTTTTTGAAAACCATAGATCTACATATGGTAGTTATTAATATTCATAAAATATAATTTAACGGTGGTTATATATTATAATATATATATATATGTTAATAATATATTATTTTTCTGTAACACTAGGTCTTGCATGTAACACATTCCATTGAGGAAAGTCATCATTTCATGTAACACAAGCTATCATTATTGTTCTTTGTAGAGAAAGATAAATTTTATATTGTATGTAGTGCACAATTAATTTAGAATTTCATATAACACAAGCCAAACTAAGTGCTTTAACATATATAAAATATCTATTTTTTATTTTGTGTGAAGTAAAAAATTGAAAAAAGAATAAATTAATTCGCAAAAGTTGTTTATTCAAAAACTATCAAGGTGGTACTTTCTATGCCGCATAAAATGAATTTCTCCTTAAAAATTTATTTGGATTAGAAAATGTTTAATACATGAATGTTTCATTCATGGAAACCCACATCATAAAAATTAATTCTAAAACATATATTAAAAATAGAAATTTAATGGTTACACAAAGTAACATATAACTAGATTTCCACAAAGGATAAAATAAAATGTGACTAAATATTAGACATATAAGAAAAACATAAATATTAATAGGGAGTGATTGAGATCGTGAATCACTAACCAATGAATGATCTATGAAATTTGAAGGTCACAAAGTCATTAATCAATAATTATTTTTTTGTCCATCGGTTCAACCAAATTTAAGGTTTTAGGGAAAAAAACTGATCACATTCTGAATTTTGAGTAATTCTTGATATATTTTTATAAAAAAATTAACACTTTGTTTGTTCATTGATAAATTTATAATACATCCATTAACTCAAATAATGAATGTCCAGAAACTAACATTAACACATTATATTGTAAAATACACTTTTAATGGATGTTCAGGCCCATTTAATATTGTAATATCTAACTATTTTTCACTTAAAATAAATACTCCTTTATCTATAAACATAAAAAGTAACACTACTGAATCATCATTATTATTTATTCATCAAAAATTATTATATTTTAACAAGGACATCATATTGTCTATTGGTAGGTGTTTAACCATTATCTTCCTTTGGTTATGGGTTCATAAACCATTGAATTACTAGATTAGATTCGATGTAACCTAAAATTCATGAGGTCCTTTTCTAAAACCACGGTAATTTTATTTGAAAAATAAATTATATGGACATTTTGAAATATTAATATTAAAAAAAATATTTTAAATAGGGTTATAATTACAATCCTAATATAGAAATACTTCATTTTATGTTTTACTTAAACTTTTCATGAATGGTTAACCATATAACCATTTCTGAAAGATATAAAAACCAAAATAATATAAACAAGGTCATTAAATCATCTTAACATTGACCCCTTCAATCACAAAGTACCACTTGTTTTTCACAATCAAAACATGTTAATATCCTTATCAAAAATTCCTTTAAAATATGGTAATATCCTAATTACGATAAATTCATTTGGAAAACAAGAATACTTCCTTATTCCAAAAATATATTGGATCTATTCCTATAATCCCAAAAAGTTGTAAAATTCATCAATGATAAAATAACACAATTGTAAAATATTATTTACTTAGTTCCAAGGTAATTAGTACCATATAGTTTCCTAATTAATTATAGAATTATATTAACATAAATAACATACAAAAGGTTACCATCAATTAGTCAAAGTATCACATTTTTATTAATTCACTTTAGTAGTTTAATGGGAACATTCAACGTAGACTTATAAAACTAAGAAAAATAACATGATTAGAATAATTATTGTATGTTTCATCAATCATATATAATAAATATTAATTCAAAATACAAAAAAAAATTGATTATTCCACATAATCCATATTCCATTAACAAGGTTACCTTATCTTATTACACATTACCTTTATCCCTTCACATTTCATCAATAGTCACCTCATCATCAAAAAATTATCCATTACATGTACACCATTTGGGTTCCCTTTATGATCTATCATACTTGGACTTTAAGTTTTATAATGTCCATTTATTCCACACATAAAACACTTAACCTTAGATGAAAGCTTAGAGAGGCCAAAATTCACATCCATTTTGTTAACTAAATTATTCATTTTTTCAGCATATTCACTTGATTTTTGTCTTTATTTTCAATGTTAAAAATGTATTTTTCCTAAAATACATTCATTTAGGTTATTTATTCCACATTTTTTACCCTAAAAACAAATATTCATTCTTCCACCGTCTCCATTACTTGAACTCTCCCCAAATTTTTTATTTTACTTCCTTGGTGTGTATGAGAGTTAGTTATGGTACAGAACTTTAATCATGTTCTATTTATACTTATTAGACATGATCATAACATTTTTCATTTCTGTGATAATCCCTCTTCAATTATCATCATCAAATAGTCCATCATATTCAACATTAATCATCCTCATTCGGGTTCCCACCATTAACTAAAACCTGAAGTATAGTGAGATCCTTACTTATCATAGCATAAAACTATATATTCCTGAAAAAAATTACTCATAGGATGTCCAACTCAGGAAAAATTCCTTAATATAATAAACCTTAGGTTAATAATTTGTTATTCATATCCAACTTATATTTCAATCCTTCATTATTGTTCATGAAGAGTTTTTAATTTCCTAACATGTATCCCCTGAGAGTGTCAAACTCGATGTGCAGTAAGGATCTTTGTAGTGTACAAATTACCCCATTTTAGGAAGAGAAAATCATGTTGGTGTTTTTAATCACTGGTATATCTATTCCAGAGCCACATAAAATTGTAGTATCAAGACAATGATTTATTTATATGAAACTGATCACTCAATCCTTTAACAAAAATCAAGGACATTTTCCTACACTTTTCAATATCTATAAAATTATCCTTAGTCATATCCTTAGGTTTACCACTATGATTTTCTCATCCTAGTTTATAATTTTTAAATAATACTTTAATTTGATACCAACTACAACAACCATAATCATGACATACATAGTCATTACATTACATCTGCAGAATACTTAAAACATTATACGAAAAAATCCCAAAAGAGTCTACCAATCAAGATCCTTTTAAAACATGGTAACATAAGCATTGGTATATAAATGAGATACATCATCCCCCACTGGGTTCTTCTTCACTTGAACCCTTCTCATACACATCAAACATAATATATATCTTCATATAATGGGTTAAGGGAAACATAAAAATTGGTGAGATCAGATACTTAGTAATGGTAAAAAATGTTAAAATGTAAGCATAAACATGAGAAAGTGGTATAATAATGTGATCAAGAAAATAGAAGATCATACCATTCATAACAAATATCATAAAAATTAATCATGGAATAATTATTGGGATTTCATAATACTTCAATAATTAGTAAATAAAGTACATAAGACATGAAATCATAACATAATAATAAAACATGGAGTTGTGGAAATTATATAACCTTATAATGATTTCCATATTAGTCAAGGAATCACTACAATGATCATATTAGTAGAAAAAAACATTTACTGAATCTGGTTAACACTTTATTCCATCCCTGTAATACTTAATCTAGTTCATTTCCCATTCCATAAATGTAATACTAAACCAAGATCATTTCCAGTTCCAACCTTATAATAATGAACTGAGTACATTTCCAATTCCATCCACGCTTATCTCATAAGATTTAATTCCTTACCCAATGCACTGAAGATAGATATAGGTCCCACCCATATTATAATGAAATAATACTTGCATGTTCTAGAAAATCATAAATAATCATATCATAACCCTTGAAATGAAATGTGTACAATAAACATGCAATCATATCATTACATGTTGAAAAATATACACATCTTATAATCAATACATCAAAACATATCCCGTGAAAGAAAAATGGTCTTCATAAACATATAACCTATAAAATAGAAATGGTTTTCATATTGACCATGAAATTAATCATAACCAATTCGAAGAAATATTATGAATAGAACCATTAAACCATATCATATAAAGACATGAGTAACATCAAAAGATTAAATCATAGATAAAAAATACTTTTAAAATACATTTGAAAAATATTTATTGAGAAATATATCATTTTATCCTTGAAAACAACATTTTAATACAGAAAACCATTTGAAAATCATTTCCCTAGAAAATACCATGAAATATTTTAATGAAGACTTTAAACTATTTTGAAAACCCTTTTCCTTGAAAACATATTCAATAGTATTCCAATTATTTAAAAATTATTTTTATTTCAAAACACATGTAAAACATATAATTAGTCCTTGAAAATGTTTGGAAATCCTTTTTATGTGAAGACACATGAATGAATATTGAAAATGTTTTCAAACCCATTTCGTTGAATATAATTTGAATACTTTTAAATAATGCCTGAAAAATTTTGAAATTTTTTTAAGGATTACTTTTAAAAAAAATATTTAAAATTAACCTTTTAAAAATAGAATTTATGCTTTATAGAAAAGATGATGCATAAAATAGTACATGTCATCTGTGGTAAAAGGAATATTACTTTTTTAGGATAACTTTTTTGAAAATTTCCTTGATCGGAAAATGACAAGATGATTCCTTTGGAAATATAACTAAATAATAAAAAGGGTAAAAACTAATTTTATTGATCATTTTATATTAGTGGAATATTCGTGAAATCCCTTTTTGGAAGGTGTGGTTTTGAACGAACACAGATTTATGACCGAAGAGTGAGGTAAGATCATATTTTTATAAAACATTAATTAATTACTTTAAGTACAAAAGAGTGTAAAATGGTACTAATACATGAAACCATAAATACTAACCAGATGAGAATGATATTCCTATGTGTTCTTGAGAGATGGATCATATGATTTGATTAATGGATGTGTTCCCTAAAACAATCTCGATAAACAGTGATATTATTGGAATAAACTATTACCATACGGTAACATTGAATAATACTCCCCTAGTGAATAATTGAAATTAAAATGGTCCTTAAGTTTTCATTAAAATAATTATATTCCTGATATAAAATTTAATACACCTAATATAAAAATATAGGTGAATAACAAGGCTTGTGTCTCAATGATAGAAAATTGAGACAAAATTACATTACAAATTTGGTAACTTTTGAAACATAATCCCCATGAAATAAATAACATAAAATGGATAATTAAATAATAATAAATTTATGGATAATAATCATATAATTCAATCATGTGTAGTATACACACCACACAAAAGGAATGGTTGGGGAATAATGCATGTATATCACGAGACTAAAAAGTGAGATGAAATCCCCTGACCATGTGTCTTGACTCTCATCATACTCAGTCAAACCACATGTATAAAAAATATAAATTATTATAACTATTTTAAACCATAATTTATTATATCTAATATCATATATGGTTTTATTATGACTTTATATTACCCTCTTATAAACCATTATTTGTTAAGATTTCACAGTAGATAATATTCTCTTTTTCACATGTGACTTAATTTATTATATCGTTTATCCTTAGAAATGTATCATGATTACAAAATGTAAACCTAAATATAAATATAATGTATATTAAGTATATTTTTATTATAATAATTCATCTAATATAGATGTATGAAACATAATACACCGTATATGGAGACGACATGTCATACGTATGCATGAACGTTATTTCTGTTTAATTTTCATGTAGAAAGAAAGAAAGTAAAAGAAATATATGTATATAAATTTATATATATAATTATTATAGTGTATTTATTATATAATATATATTATATATATTCACTAAGTCTATATATAGTACATTCCATGTACTATATGAATAAATCATATCGTTTTGTGGGGGTGGTAGTCTACACTTTCTCAAATGAAATTTTCATACTAACCACAAATGGAAAAGTATAACTATATGTGTTGTAAGAGAATTTAAAAACCTTAAATACATAATAAATATAATATATATCAAATTTAAATTGAATTTCAATCATAATTCCACCATTAGATGTAGTTATGGATAATTGAACTATCATCGTTTAGTGAGGTGGTAGTCCGCCATACGTGTAAACAAAATGTTCGTAACCCATTTGATAGAAGTGTGAATAAGTATAGATCGAACAAATAGAATAAAAACCCTAGTATATTGGGGATACTAGTTTGGTTATACAATAATTGAATAAATATATTTAAGTTAGTGGAGAATGAAAATAAAAGGACCTTGAGGGAAAGTGATACCGCTTAATCAGGTAACTGCTTTTGGTTTAATTTAAAAGTCTTCCTTGGATTTTTTCCCAAGGGGATTCATAATGGTCTAATGAAGGTATTCGGGGAGCTATTTGGGAAGATTCTGTGCTAACTTATGTGTGTTGAGAGGTGTGAGGAAGTGGGAGGAGAGGATACCTTTTATAATGGAGGAGGGGTGTAACTCTTGAAATATTTTAATGGAATGGTACCCCATCCATGTTTTTTATTGAAAGTTGTTCAATAATTGTTAAACATAGATAAAAGGGAATATAGGTTTTACATATAGTAATAAATGTATTTTGGAAGAGTTTATAGGTCATTTTGGGCCTTAAGGTTGTGGTTTAGTCCCCTATTAAGCTTAATTTAACCATAATCATTGTATTTTATTTTTAAATAATTCACTGATATTTTTTGGTCAAAAAATTAGTTTAAAAAATTATACATTTTAAATTATGTAGATTCTAGCTATTTAAAACCTTTTTCATAATTCTAATCACAAAATTGGAAAAAATTATTTAAAATTAATCAAGTAGTCTTGTCAACAATGAATATTTTTAATGTAAAAAAGATCAAAAGTTTACTATGTTTTTATGTCAAATTTAAAAGTGAAATTAGTTCCAATTTACTAAATTAGATTAATTTATAAAAATTTAGTCAAATTAATCATTTAAATCAATTTAAAATATAATTTATCCTTCTAAATAATTTATACAAATATGTAGTTTTGAATTAAATTCCAATTTTTTAACTATACATATAAAAAATGAAACCATATAGAAAAGTACCAAAAATTTATCATAAAGTAATTTTATTTTTATATTCGAAACATAATACTTATTTTTACATATTAAATCTATGAATGTTTGAAAAGATTGATTTAAAATGGGTTCTCCATTAAATATTGGTCAAAGTACATTAATAAAAATATAATTTGTTTATAAAATTGGATTTATTGTTATGTGATGTATATCCAATCTATTGGATGAATATAAAAAATATACAATTGAATATAATATATATATAAATAATACATTAATATTATTCAGTAATTTTAATTAATTTAATTTAATAAGATTAAAACAACTTTGTGGGCATAATAATAATTTTCTATTAAAATACTCCATTTATATTCACATTGGTTTATATATTCATTTCTAAATAACTTTTATCTAATTAATTCATTTTATTATATATGAAAACCATATATCAACATCATTTAGATAATAATATTCATTAATTGTAATTTAACAAATATGTTATATGTTATGTATATATATTTGTATTTTAATAATATATTATTATTCGGTAACACTAAGTCATGCATCTTACACAAGACATCAAGGAAAGTCATTATTCTGTATAATAGAAGTTATCCTCAGTATTCTATGCAGAGAATGATAAAACATATTTTGGGTGTAGTGAATGATTAACTTGGCATTTCATATAATGAAACCCAGATTAAGTTCTTTAATATATATATATAATAACAATTTACAATATTTCATGAAATAAAATATAACAAAAAGAATAAATTAATTAAAAAAATTATTCACAAAATCTCATGGTGTTATATGAATAATAGAATAACGTGCCTAAATATTGGTAATTTACATAGTACATAGTTTTTGAAAAAATACATCTCTCTCTCTCTATAAAACGCATAACTATTGATTAGGAAAATTTATACCTAAGGGTAATGATCACGAACAAGTAGCACTGATCTGGACTAGATCATCACATGGTGCCTGACAAAGAGAATATTTAGACAACTAGTTTGATACTCCCATGGTATCTTGTTTTGTAAATTCAAAATACCTTTACAAACCAAAATGAAGGGAATGAAATCCTGATAAAATTTTTTGTTAATAAATAGATAAATGATATCACTAATTGAAACTAATGAGTTTATAGATTAATGAATATAGATAAATTATTAGTTATCCCTTCCATGTTATTAGTTTCCCTTTTATGAGTCTAATAGTTTGAAAATTATTATTCCTAATTGAATTTTAAATAAAGCCAATGATTTGATCAGAAATAGAATATTGTAATTCATGATTATCATCCATTCTTGAACTTCTAATTACCTCCATTTTTATGATTCTAAATATTAATTCATATCAAAAAAAATTAGTAGAAAAAATAAAACACCACCTCAAAACATTTAATTTCAGTTATTAGTGAAGTGAGTGAATGTGTAAAATATTGCATCCCAAGAGTATAACTAATCCCCTATCATTATTTTAGGAATGAACATACTAGAAAACCTATTGATTATCCCTCTATTAGAATATAATTATATTCATGGTATGGATTTTTTTCCTCATATAGAGAAATAATAAAATGTTGATAGATTTAAATCAGCCTAAATATCACAAATCACCCTATGATTTGATCGATTTGAAAGGAGGATGATGAAAGTACATGGGTATCATATTGTCAATCATTGATATCATTTCCATTTGAGAAATCATATCTATCACAAATTATTGAGACTAACAAAATATTATTAATAATGACATGCTTATTTTAATGGAATATGATTACATGTTTACTAAATAAATTTTAGGTCTGAATCCAAGGAGTATGGTTGAGTTATAAAATATAATAATACATGTATTATTACATACAATTAAGAGTACATATAAATTGGTTTTTTTTTATATTGAGGAGTTGAAGAAAAAATATAATAGAACATTGATAAAGAGTTTATATGCCTTAGTGCTACACCACTGGGTGCATCGTTCCTCTTTATCTGGAAGGTGGATGGGTTAATATGACTCTAAATTTATTATTCTGAGATCAAAAATATCAAGATTAAGAAAAATATCCTCTAACAAAGATTGATTATTTGTTTTATCTGTAACATAAAAAAATACATTTCTGAGTGGAAATTCGCACAGGATATAATCATGTAAAGGTAATGATAGATAATATCAAGAAGAATGATTTTTTTAATGTGATGGACATTAAGATCTCATACTACATCTATTTTTATTAATTAATTTTCCAAAAACATCATTTACATTATGAATAGAGACTTTATAGATTCCCACTAGAATGTTTAGTTGTATTATTAAATGCTATTCTTTTCATATCTAAAAATTAAGGGGTGGGGAATTGTGGAGTATTTAAAAATTATATTAAAGAACCTGTGGGGGAAAATATATCTATAAAGTATTCTATATGTGTGTTTTTTTAGAGAACGTAACATTCATGGATCTTGATATCCTTGAAAATAGATATCATTGGATCCAAAAAAAATAGAGTCGGTAGAAATATGGACTCAAACAGTATCTAGTATTGAAATCCCCAATTTCTATAGATTACCTAGGTACAATAATTGATTTGTGTCAAACTTGTCATGATTTAAAATCCCTCTATCCAAACCGTACTAGTATTGAAGTTAGTTTTTGTAGAATTATAAATAAAAATAATTATTTAACGATATGTTGAAATAGGATTACCACTACACGTATACTCACATTACCCAATAGTTGGGAGTGATTTGTTATCTATAGTGATCCGTCCAAAATTATATTTTGTTGTGTACTCATGAAACCTGAAAAAGTATTAGCACAAATCTACTACTAATTAATGATACATGAGATGAAATACCAAACACATGTTCAAAAATTAACATCAATTACCTTCATGTTGTAGATATAGAGATGTTATATCTATGGAGAAAGGTGTTAAATATATATAGATAATGAATGAATTAATTATATATTTACAAAAAATATCTTAATATGAACTAATTGATTTGGTTATAGATGATCAATTATTATCATTAATTATACCATTACTATCTTGGGATGTGAATAATGTGGCAGATGCACAATATAGAAAGGATCCCACAACAAAATCTATGATTGGTATTATAAGGGATCCAATAATAGTAGACATGAATCAGAAATAAATTTGAATAATAAAAGGGTCTTAATAATAAAATAATCATATAAATTAATAAATATCTACTCATTATAGGATTATATAGGTGCAGAAATATGATGAGTTACTATAGAACAAGATAGGGGATATTTAAAAGTTCAACTTTTCTAATAGTGTAGTTATATGGTCTGGAACCTCGATATGTTTCCCCTAAAAACCAGAAATGAAGTGGGATCTATTGGGTGATTCTCATTGATGATACTTCTTTATTCATATAGGATATAAAAATATGTATAATTTTTTGGATGAAATATTCTAGTAGGATAACAGAAACAGGAAGAATGCATAATTGTTTTCATGATTCAAGGGATTTAAATAACAAAATGTAGAATGATAGAAGTAAAATGTTATGATTAATCAATTTCACATTATAGTATGAAAATGGGAAAACAAAACCATTTATTTTTTTCATTTCACTCAATGGGAAACCATAATAATATAAGGCCATCTCGGTAGTAGTTGATTGCTTTAAAAATTAGGCACATTTCATTTTTAACTTTGAAAATTAATCTATTGGACATATTTTTAGTATATACCTATGGTATATGGTAATTGGTTATAGTTTCCCGCTGTATATTTTATTTTATTTAGGTTCAAGGTTTACCTTGAGTTTTATGAGAATCCATCAACAAATATTGGACACAAATTTAGGCTTCAACACTACTTGTCACCCTACGATTGATGGTTATTCAAAAAGGGCCATTCATACTCTAGAGGATATATTGTGAGCATGAATAATGAATTTCCAAGGAGTTTGGTACCAGCACCATCCCCTATTGGGGTTCTCTTACAACCAAAGTTTATATTATTTCATTCAAATTGAACCATCTGAGAATATATAAAGATACATGTTTCAGACTCCACCTTGTTGGGATGATTTCTATGAGAAGATTCTTATCATACATGATCTTATCTAAGAGATTATAGAGAAGGTTAAAACCATCATGTTGCATAGGAAATCCACCCAAAATGGAATAAAAATCTAGGTTCATAATCAATAATGAGATATCACGATTAAGGATAGAGATAAATAATTTCATTTATATCGCAATAGAATAATTTCTTTTGGATTGAGAATAAGGTAATTATTAGTCATATATATGTTGACCACTTTTAGATGTTGATTTCATCAGATTCATGTCTAATTAACTAGAACTCCCACATAACCTATCTCATGAATAATATATGTTCCATGTATCCCTCTTGATGTAATTAATATTATAAAACTCACATGTTCTAAATCCATAGGTGGTACTAATATAAAAATGTTCTTTAATGAAAGGAGAAGTAGGTAAATATCTTACATGGTAGAGATAAGGTTTTGATAAATTAGACAACTCACCAAGGCATTGTGCTATAGAGGAACAAAAAAGTTCATTATGTGACATGGGAACTATAAGAGGTGATGAAGAAAAAGTTCCCCCATCTAACTTTTTGTATAAATTTAAAAGATTCAGGGTAAAAAAAAATTCAGAATGATGTAACAACTAGAAACATTGAAATATAGTTTTTTAAAAATAAGTGAATTCCTTATGAAGAAATGAAGTTATAGGAAACACTTTCTCTACTTTTTTTTTGCCATTATATTTTTTTCCAAATTTAGGATATCATTATGAATAATAAAATTTGATAATATAGACACTCTATTTTGACCATTATTATTACAATTTTATGTATTATGATAATGTCTAATTTATATATTTGGAAGGAGCAATGACCTGGTCTTGTGTGATCATACTCTGTGAAACCCATATATCAAAGTGTCTGGGTGGGATAGAATTAAGGGGATTTATACACTAAAAACACCAAAATGGGACTTTGTAAATTAATCACAACCAAAACTATATATGGTAGATTTTCAAGATCTTATATATCATGGCCCAAACCATGTTCACTATACCAGACTAAGAAAATCTCACTCCTGGAGACCATACACATAAAGAATACACTTTTGAAACATGGGGTAATGTATCTAGACCCCAAAAGTATTAATTTTAATATTTATATATTTATTATATAAAATATTTATTATATTTATAAATTTTTATTGCTACTTTATAAATTATTAAATAATGATATTGAATTTTTTTTGATTTTGATGTGATTAAACACAAATTGTATTTCTGAGAAAAATATTTTTTCAAAAAATAATTTTTTTTTTTGATGAATTCAAGAATGGTTGAAATAAATTATATTTTAGTAATATATTATTTTTAAATATTATTTCTAAAATATATAATGTAATATAATTTTACTAAACAAAGAATAATTATAAAAGTATTAGAAAACTCATATTTTCAAAAAAAATTATTTTTTAATGATTATATTTATTTGATTTACAATCATTCATTATTGTAAAAATATAATTATTTTTGATAAAATAAATTTTATTTCTGAAATAAACACATCAAAAATATAAAATATTATTTTTATAATAACTTACTGATAAATTCAAATTATTTGTCCATATTAAATATGATATTAATATAAGATGTATATTATGACATCATAAAATCACCAAATTGATGTAATAAACGCAACATAGAGTATACCTAACCAATATTATATTTTATCATTAAACTAATTTTCATGGTTTTTTGATATATTTTATTAATCATTAATAAATCCTTAAAATGATATTATATTTAAATGTTTTAAGAACAATTATCTATAAACATGACACCCTTCCACGTCTCCAAGGCAATTATTTTAATGATTTATTTTATTAGAATTATTAAATAACAAAAACCACTCTTATTTACTTGTGAGCATTGGAAACAACATAGGATAGTTTGGGGTTTTCCTTTCATTATCATAGAGTCTAAAACCTATGAATGTAAATTAATAAAAATAGTCATCTATTATCCTTTGAAAACTCACCCAACATATCATACCACTTCACTAAATACCATTGGATCATGAAATTACTCTTATGTATCCTATCTCGAGACCTCCCAATGTGATTCTATTCTCACAATAAATTGCCCTCAATCTTTAAGTATCACCCCCTCATAGTAAGGTATCATCTCCTTATCTTATTTATTCTAGCACATCCTTTTTATTATCCCCTTTGGTTTTAAATTTATCATGTTAGTATATTTTTTTTCAAAAACAACACATACATTTCTTATGATATCTATGTGATGACATAACACATTAATTATCATTTTTACCCTTCCATGAACCATGGAGTGCCCCTATTATGCCTGTGAAATTTTCATGCGATATTCCAATCCCAAAATATCTGAAGAAAATAATTGTATCCATTTACACTCAAGTGTATTATCTGAGATATACCTAGCCTTCAACGATTTAGTTCATCCATTTACATAATCATACACTCTATTTTCATGGTACTAAAATATATTAAATATTATTTGAGGATTAATAATCTATATTTCACAAATTTTCATTTACATGATATGAATGTAATAGGTTGGAAAAAAAATATATAGTCATCTAATGAATTTTTTAATGTTATAATATCATTGTATTCAAATTATGGTCAACTTAATGTTATCATAAGAAAATTATTTTATTTTTTCGTAGAGGTCATCCATAATATATGATTATAATTTCATTTTTTAATTATCTATCATATTCATAAGTTGAATTTATGATATCATGTAATATCATGAGTAATTATTTAAAATTATTATTATCATCCATATTCCATTATGTTGATATGAATCTTGGATCACATGTAATAATTTATCTTATTCCATGGTTTATTTTTTTCCATGGAATGATTTATAGCTCATCCCTTTATTTGGCACATCCCTAGGTTATCCCAAGATGTATTATAAGTTTGATGTAATATAAGGCTATCTTTTGGAGTTTTTAGTGACATTGTTGTTTCCATGTAGGTATTTAATGTGCTAGGTACCTAATTTAAAAATTGAAATGGACTTCATAAAATACTAGGATTTTATTATATGATATTCTATTCATTTAATTATGAAGTAATGTTTTTTTTTGAAGATAAGGTTGTCATAATATAATATATCTCATCCCAAAGGATTGAAGAGTTTAGAAATCATTGTAAAATTTCGACATTAATTCTACCCATAACACATCGGAAACAAAACATAAAAATTAGTGATTATAATTATTATGTGTATTTAATTTTATTTAAATATTACTTCTTCATATCATGGGGAATGAAGAAAATAAGGTTTATCTCATATACCCAATAAGGGTTACGTATAACCAAATCTATAATGAGTATACAATGAATGATCAATATGGAATGGTAAGAAGTGTAAAAAAATACATTTATTAGATATCATGAGAAAAATAAAGAATATGTTAGGAATAAATGATGATGAAATATTTCAATATAACTATTCATAAGAGATTGAAATATATACATAAATATCATTTCTATTTAAATATTTACATGGAAATCAATAGTTAATATCTTAATGATGAATTTAATAATGGTGGACATATTAAACAAACAACTAATGCCTTATTCCAAATAATATTACATAAAGGTGTAAGGATTTGACCAAATAACCTAACCACTTTTATTCATGAGACATACAAATGAAATGTGGGGAAATTATGGGACCAACCCATTGCATATGGTTTCAAATTCAATCTTATTTTGAAATTGGTGAAACACAATCACCATAATTATTCTTAGAGAAAAAATATGATAAAAATTATTAATCCTATCCTCAATTAAAAAAAACATATTTCACCCCAAATAATATGATGAATTTTATAAAAATGTTACATCCCCTATACAACTGATCATAAACCATTCAAATAAATAACAAGTAGGTTTCATTAAAACATATCACCAGTGTATACAATTTTATACAATTGATAATATATTTGATTAGATTAAAAAGTATAAAAATTATCACTAAAAACACTTTTCATAAAAATACCCTTTTAAATATGAAAATCCATTTTTTACATAATTTTATATAATATTAGGAAAAATATTCCTTTTGAAAATAATTAGGTGCAATATTAAAGGAATATTGAATGTTTTTTAGCACTCATTATTTTGACAAATCATATTATTGTCATGTGCATTAATATAAAGATTAATTTCAAAATTTTGGTACAACACAATAAGTAATGTTAATAAAATCACCAAAAGATTAATTTCAAAATATTTTAAAAAATTATAATCATGTGTAAAAATTTCAATAAGAAATACTATAGGAATAATAATAACATTCTTTGACACATATTTTGAAATCATACACTTGGATAAAAAATATTTCCGTATAAATTGTAAATAATGTTCTTTATTACTAAAATAAGTGTTTTGATATTTTGTTCAAAAAAAATGAAACATAACATAAAAATAAAATGCTGATAATAAAATATAATGGATTTAATATAGATATGTCATCATTTTTTCCCCAATGAATACATAAACACAAAAAAAATCACGGACAATTATGAGATAGTGGTGTAAACACTTACCACTATTTAAACATTTGAATCATAATCCCCATGGTTTGTTGAACCTTAAATGGTTACGTACATAACATAATTTTAATGAGAATAATAACAAACATACATTAATAGTATGTTTACACACCACACAAAAGAAACTAGTGGTTCATAATGAATGTGTCCCACCTAAATTAATGTGAGATGAAAATCCCTTACATTACGGAATACTTTAATAATACATGTACAAACATTCAATATAATAATTATATATTTATCAAATTTATAGTAAATAAAAAAACTCATATATATAATATAATATAATATTTCAATATAATCTATTATGGCACATTTATTAAAAACACATTGTTAAAAACATTATTCTGAGTAAAAACTACTCCTTTTATCTTATATATTTTTATGTGGTGGTTTCATTTTGTGTAAATTTATCATGGTTCCATAATCTGTATAATTTCTAATAATTATTCACATATCTTATATTTTCATTTTATATTAATTTATTGTGATCCATAAAATTTATAGATAGATAAATTAATTACACCATTCATAGAGACTGTAGATTGTATATACGCATGATCGATTTTTCACTTTTTGATAGATGGATAAAATCAATGTTAAATAATAATTAACCAATCCAAAATCATTATTATATGATATAAATATTTTATATTAATTTAATTTTTATGTTTTACTATCTAGGAAATTTATAAATGAAAAAAATCATGTCGCTTCGTTTTGGTGGTAGTCCATACCAACGGATGATCAATACCATTGTTTTGAAAAAATCATAGATAGTAAGAAGGTAAATGAAGTATTCTAATTATAGAAATTTAATTATTTAATAATTATCTTATATAAATATCAATATCTTTATAATAACCATCCCTAAAATATTTATAGGGGATATTAATTCTATAGTTGTGTGGAGACATTATGGTGTACATTCCCATTAATGATACTTTAACATCCCATTTTATGGGAAATATGTTTTCAAATGGGGATTTAATAATAAAAATAATATTGTATCATATTTATGGTAATGAATTCATTTATTTACTAAATAAACTATATATTTATAAGAGGTAAATAATATATAAAATAATGTCATCAGTGAAGGTGTTTAAAACGTTTTTGAATAATATAATTTCAATATCCTCTTAAGAGTGATTGGGTTTGTATTTTGGGAATCCTGAGACATATATAATATTATTAAGGGTTAGTATAATATATTGAATCTGTTTATGTTTGAGATTAATGGATAGGATGTTTTAAGGAAGTTTGGATAGTATGTTCCTTTTTATAATATATGTGAGGGACACTTTTATAATTTCATACAAGATTAAATTATAATAAACAAATTCTACATGAAGATGGATCAAATGTACATATATTTGAATATAAGGTTGGGAATGGATGTAATATCATCACTATATTTCTTATAGGATTAACTATTGATTTAAACCTTATATTTTTTTTATCCCCTATGTTAGCCAATCTTTTCATTACCCCAACAACAAACTTTTCTCTCCTAAAGGGATATAATTTTACTCATACATTAATTATTGACTCATAAATGAAAAAATGGATGAATTTTAAGACCATAACATATCCTAAATTTATTATTTCATGTTTCTTATAATTATTATAACATTTAATGACATATGAATTTCTTTAAATGTCAATACTGAAAATTTTGACACAATTCGTTTAATTTGAAAAAAAAGTCATAAATATTTTTTTTATTAAAATATAATTTTTTTAAAAATAAAAAAAATTATATTTATTTCAAAACTTCTTTTCACATTATAGCATAATTAAATTTTATTACAATTAATAAATATATAAATATGTATTTTATTTTTCTATTAATAGATTATATACTATATTAGAATTATTTTAATGTAAGGTAATTATTAAATTAAATAAAAATTTAACTAAATTACCATTATAAATATAATTTTATTATTCACAAAATTGAAATTTAATTTTTTTAAAATGTTTCTTTATTCCCATACATACCGATAAGATATTATTAAATCTATGAAAGTAAAATTTTGTAACATTATTTGATTTAAATATAATAGAAGTCATTTTCATTGATAGGATTCCACATAAAATTTTCAATAATAAGGTTATAATGGTAAAATTAAAATCATCTTTTTATAATTAAGATGAATAATTATGACATTTTCACTTATTTTTATCATAGATTCACAAGATTTACCCTATATTAATGTGCGAAATTATACTGTTGTTGTTGTTCGTATTGTTAAATAATAAAATGTTAATATGTAATAAACATGAAAATACAATTTAAAAAACGTGAATATTTTAATCAATATAAATAACTATTAGTGTTAGAGGTTAACTTTAAAAAAAATTTAAAAAAAATTCATGAAATTCACTTATAGGAAAACTATGTTTTAAGCATAAATTTTGATTTATTCTTAGGCCTTGAATTTTAAAAAATATTTTCTGAAATTTTTGTTAAAAAATTATTTAATATATAATAAATAAATTTAATTAACAACATTCATTAAAATTTATCAATATAATAAATTATAGTAAAAATACATTTCGCATGAAGAAAACATTTTTGTTTTTAAAAAATATGCTTTTTAAATATAAAATTGTTTTTATAATAAATTAAAACATAAAATTGATTACAATGAACATAATTGTATTGTTTAAAATAAAATAGAAAAAAAATAATTTTAAACCATTTAAAAAATGGATTTTTGATAAATTTTAGAACAAAATAACATTTTAAAAAATTTATATTTTCACTATTTTCTGAAAAATAAATCATTTGAAAAAAACTAGGAAACTTTAACCAAAATACAAATTTAATACGATTATATTAATTAAAATATTGTTTTTATATTAAAAAATTCATAAAATTTAACTAATTTAATTAAAAATGTTTTATTTAAAATTCTATAAAAATAATTTTTAATTAAAAATAATTTATAACCACAGAATTTCCTTACAAAAAATTGAGAACTTATTTCCTAGGAATTAATCAATGAATTTGTATTAATTAGTAATTATATATTTATATTTCATAATTTTTGTAACACTATTCCTACTTAGAAATTCAAAAGATAAACATTAATTTTTTACAATAAGAAATTGAATTTTTATAATACATTTTATTTCATTTACACTCTGTATTGCACATTAAGTATGCAATCAATGTTAGTGTTATTTTAAAATCCTGATGTCTTAAATTCTACACACATCAATAAACTGAATGTAATGACCATAAATTTTATAGATAAAATTTCCCTTGTAGCATAATTAAATTTACTAGCATGTAATATGGTTATAGAAAATGCATGCACTTTGTTCGCTTTCTCCTAGAGTATTTAAAAATAATAATGTATCATTTCCAATGAAACTTTAGCCTTTGAATAGTTATGTTATAATTAATTTTTGTATGATTTTTTAAAAAATATTATTGAGAGATAAAAATGATGTTATTGAATCAACCAATAGTATTGTACCCTACAACTCCCATTTATTAGTGCTTCTAAACAAGATAACAACTCTAGGCCTTACCTTTGATGAAGAAAAGCTAAGATTCAATAACATAAGCATGAGTGAAACCGTTTATATGGTAATTTCTTGATCATCAAGATCACAACCCAATTCATGTTTTTTGAACCACCCCATGAAAGTCTCACAATCGTGAACCTTACACATACGTATTGTTATGTTGTATTAAAATGATATGTATCAAGACCCTTTAAAATTCAATATGTTCACCTTTTCTATATAATAATTAATATTTGTTTATTAGATAATATATTTTATTATTTCAATAATATAATACATGATTAATGTTTTGAGGTAATATTCAAATTCAATTAATGATTTTTTTGATGAATTGATTTTTAAAAAAAAAATATTTTGATAAAATATTATTATTAAATGATTTTTCTTAAACCTAAATTATCCTAAATTTTTTTTGATTTCAAATGTAATTATTATAATGGTTTAAAAACTATTATTTTTTTTAAAAAACCTTGTATTTCCCAAAAAATAGCATTTTTTATTTTAAAAGTGAAAATACACATATATATAGAAACTTATTTGACTAAAATTAATTTTATTTCTAGAATCAGAACATTGAAATTATCCATTTGTGATTTTTTTTCATAATTTTCTAATACGGTTGATGTTTTGTGTTAAAATCAAACACTAAATAAATGTAAATTGTGTATCAAGACATCATAATGACCGAAACAGTTATGTAATATCCACTATAATCAGTATCTTTAGAAAAATATATATTTCCCCTCTTAAAATAATGTTATTTTAATTTTACTTTAATAATTTTATAATGCCTTTATAAATCACCCAAAAAATATAATATTTTGTTTGATTTTAAAATATTTTCATTAAGAGTGTGACTCACGTCCACCTAAGAAAAAGAATTACTTTAATAATTTAGTCCTTTTGGATCTAAAAATAATTATAATCTTCCGAATATTTTAGAAACCGTATTAAAAAAAGATTGAATGGATTTTTTTTCGGTTATTTTTATTATAGAGTGCAAAAACAATGTTTGTGAAATATTAAAGAATTCATCTCTCCTACTATATAAACCCACCAACGATAACATTTATCCTAACTAAACAAATTTGGATCACATCCTTACTCTACCCTACCCTCTCTATAATTCTATCAATCCACCCAATATCTCAAGAATCCATTTATAATGTTTTTGGAGTCTCGCACTCCTGAATGAGATCTTATCCTTTATCCTCTTTTTTGAAGTAAATTCTTTAAGTTATATATTTTATCTTCATTTCCATATGATGAGATATGTTATTACATATCCTACTTATAACATATTTTAGGTCCAAATAATGGTATACCCCATCCAATATCATTATCCTAATTTATTATTTTTTATGTGATGATGTTATGGTAATAAAATTTTGTAAGGGATCCCCTCTTTATCCCCCCTTTTCAAGAATATTCTTTACTTTATGACCTTTTATTTTCAATTCCCAAAGTGGGGGGGGGGGTGTTTTTCCACATTCCATATACTTTACATTTGATTTATAAAGTATTACATGCCCTTGCACTCTCATTTATCCTTCCATGAACATTTATATTCTCCTGTTATGTTGCCAAAATCTTACTCCAGGAATCGATGCCATAAATAATGTGGTGTGAATACCCTTACCAAATTTTTACAAAGGATGTTCACCTATATGAACTTCAACAGAGTTTTTGGATACTTACATTTATGTATTCCACACTCCTTGATCTTGGAATAGTAGATGATGAATAATGAAAACCAGTTGAATGATCTATTTTGTACAGTTATGTTTCATTAAGAAATATATGTGATGGGCGAACCTGGAATTATATAGTGCTTCAATTCATTGGGTAATATTTATTATCATGATATGAAATGTTAGAATAGGGAATGACCATTATTCCTTTATGGGACTTTGTCCATCATGATGTCATTCCATTTACCAATGACCTATGATTATGATATAGTGTTTTATGTTGTTTCCACATCTAACTTATTATGATAATAATTATATATCATGCCATATTATTCATATTTCATTTAAGCCTCATTGATATTCTTATTTCTTAACAGGTATTATATTACTCATGTTATGTTTTTTATTCCCTTTATAGGTTTTATTGCTCACCCCAGTCTTATGCATGTCCCCATGTTATCCCATGAAATTTTTTGATTGAGGGAATATTATGATCAAGTCAAGGAAGTTCTCCATAATGTTTTTGTATCCCATGTTATATGTTGTTATTTTATGTACCAAATTATAAAAGTTTTAGTACTAAATTATCTTTTAGTTTTTAATATGTGGAATTTTATGCAATGAATCATTAAATAATGTATAATAAAAAGTACGGTTTTCATAGTTTTTATGGAAGTAAAAGTTTAGTTATTAGAAAACTCTAGTGAAAGAAATAGGGATAATTATATGTATAAGAAAAAGTCCCAAAAAAATGTTGAGTATAGAGTAAGTGTTTTATCAATAAAATACATCCATTTTTTGGATTCAACAATTTTACAATGTTCTGGTAATGATGTACATAGTGGTAATAACATCAGCGTGGTGTCGCATACCTGACTTAGGGTGACCAGGTATATGACAACTTCCCTTATTGTGCACCTTGTTTGACACTATCGGGGGTTATTCTTTAGTATATTCATAAGATCATTATGATATGAACTATTATTGAGGGAAGATAAAAATTCCAATAATGTTTTATTTTAGGAAATAGATCATGAATATCATAGGTTTAAGCCTATAAAGTCATAAGTCAAAGAAAAAAATTAAGGATATAAGATACCACATTAATGTCATTAAATTCCCATTTATGTGTTTAAATGTTTGAATATACCCATCCTGATTTTTTTTTTCTATTTTCTATCCAATAGCCAAAAATAGGAGGAATCAGGTAAACAAGCAATGTGAAGGGAAATTTGATGAATACCCCAATAAGATGCACTACCTGACAGGTGCAGGATTTGCAAACATCGTGATGAAACTCCCTTAATTGAATCATGTTCGGAATTGAATCCTAGATCTTTAGTAGCATCCAAACCCTTTTAAGAGAGATTAAATTGTGTTTGATTGCTTTATGCGACAAATGCATCAAAATTTCCAAAGATCACCTGATCCCTTAATCATGGAAAACTGATAAAATCCATTGAGAAGATCATTACGATACTTCAATAAACAAAAAAAATAGATGGTTTTTGTGGTTTCTAATCATATGGAGGATGACAACGATCAGTGTTGGACATTGATAAAAAATATGAGGCCTTAGGAATATATCGATGAGATTGGGTGGAAGGATTTCTAGAAAATATTTTTCTATAAATATTTGCCTCACACTCTCTTTATTAAAATGATAAGGTACATCCTTTCCATCAAGAAAAAAAACAATTAATCTATCATGGTGTACAAGGAAAATTCACCATACATGCAAAATATTCCTCTTTTGTTTTCCGTACCCCTAAATTCAATGTTGACGGCCTATTTTTTGGGAGAAACCTTTCCAATAAAAAGAAATGGTGAATAGACACTTAGATATCTATGTGGAAATTATATGATGTTCCCTCGATGTTGAAATTGTGAACAAAGAATCTCATGGTTATAATGGGGATAAGAATTGAAAATTGGATTTCTGTTATGGCAGTACGATTGAGATATCTAATGGTTCCATAAAATTTAGAAATCCCACATGACAACTGTGTGTAAAAAAGATCCCTTTAAATATCTTAAATGGGTGAGGAAATGATTTAGATGTGAGAATTAAGGAGTCCTAATTAACAATTACTAGAAGGTGAAACCTAATATTGTGACATAGGAAAGGAATGCTCTGGTTAACCCTCAGTGAATTTCTTATTGCTACAATTGCAAGTAATTGGGGATCTTTGTAAATAATGTTATTTAGCTAATGGATTTCAAGGACAACCAATAACCTCCAAACAAGAAAGGGATTTTTTTTCCATCCGAATTGTCGAGGTGTATCCCAACATTGAAGAGGTGATATATATGCTAGTTATTCATTCAAAAATAGATAATATGCTTTTTTATGATTCTAAAAATTCTTTTATTCCAAAAAATATTAGTATAACTATTCAAACACCAACACAAATAATGGGGGCATATATGTTCGTGAAAATTGAAAATGAGGTAATTATTTCAACCCATGTATATTACTCTTCCCTTGCCAAATTTTGATGGATGAATTTCCCAGAAAACCATATAGTACTACCTTTTGTGGAATTTTATGCAATTATGGACATGGATTAGCATTCCCTATATAGTCCAAACATAAATTTCCTTGATAAGTAAATCACACTCTATATTGTGAATCAACCCAAAACTCTATACAAGTGTATTGAGGAGAAGGAATCATCTTTAACACCATCATCCCAAGAATAGATATTATTGCCCCATGAGAAATCATATCTAGCTCACATAATTGATTCGAAGGAAAGAACCATGCTAAAATATATTCCATTTTTTGGTAATATGAGGATCTGTTTCCCAAGAAATTTCTTGTTCTTTCTCCTTTCCTTGAGGTTGATTTTTAAATCGATCTTATACCTGAATCATTTTTGATTTTAAATGACACCACATAGAATGGTTGTTGATTGTCACACCCCAGCTTGTGGACGGGAGACATGGGCACGGGTTATGAAATAGCACAGTAGGGATGCAAATTTTCCCTGCACACAGTCAGTGCCAGGTGGCATGGTCTGAGCGCAGTTCTCTCAACCACGTTCTCAGCAGCACGCCAGCCATGAAATTGACCAACTTTTAAAATTAATGTATATGGTTTTTATTATTCATATTATTATTTTTATTATTCTTTATATCTTATTATTTATATTATTTATCTTGTTATTTATATTATTATTAGTATTAGTATTATTATTATTATTTTCGTATTATTCAAATGAAAAAAAAATCAAACGCTAATCTACCTATCTGCACGGCTGCCCCTACCCCTTCTCTGTCCCCCCTCCCCCCTCACACTAGGCCACCTGGCCTCTCCCCGTGGCACACCCGACATTGCTGGTGCCTCCCATCTACCGTCTTTGGCCGACCACAGCCCCGACCTCCCCTCTGCCCTCTTCGGCCAACCGCATCGTCCTGACATCCCTTTACTCGGTCGCGCTGCCTCGCCTGGTTTTGGCCTCCACCACAACTCTTGGCACCCTGGTCCTACTGCCTCAACTCATATGTGGTTGTTGCGGCCCCTCTTGCTTGTCGCTCCTGGTCCCCACACTCGAAGCCCCAACCGCACTCTCCCTCGGTCTGGCCAGCCTACTCCGACCTCACCCAGGGTATATTTTAGTTCATCGTTGGTGTTTTTATCTATTTTGGATCAACCATAACTCATTGGGGTCGTGTTTGAACGTTTTTCTCATGGTTTAGGTTTCGGATTTTGGTTTGTGGGGTGTCTTTCCTCCTTCCATTGAGGTTCCATCATGGTCGCATGACCTTGAGGAAGGAGGTTTCTGAATTTTTCCTTTCCAGTATAGCTCATGACACATGCGTGTTATAAATAATTTTTTAAGTATCTTTTGCACCATCATAAGTATAGTACTTAGTATTTTGCAATGTTTTTGTGTTATTTAAATTTTTTTAGAATAGATTTGAAATATGTATTAAATTTTGTGTTGGTGATTCTATATTTAAATGTTATTCGATGAACCAAATTTTTTTGTTTAATTAATTTAGAATATTTTTTAATTAATTTGTTTGCTCAGAATTTATTTTATTTAATAAGTTATTTTACCTTAATAATTAATTTGGAGTGTTTTTTGAATAATTAATTTTGTGAGAAATTAGTTTTAAATGGAATTTAGTTTATGTCTAATATGTGTTGCATGTATATAAAAAAGGGGCGTTTTTTATAAAAACCCATCTTGCATTCTTTAATGACTTTTCATTAATTGTGCAATTTGTTTATTCAACTATGAAAGTGGTGCGTGTTGTGTTTCGGTATGGTGTTGGTGTGTGTTTAATTCACAAAGGGGTTTTTTAGTGGGGGTTTAGCATGTAAAGCCTTGTGATGCCCTTTTTGAATTGTTTTATAAAATTTTTACATGGTTTATCAAATTATATCAATGGTGTGAAATATGTTTTTAGTAATGTGGAGACCTGTTTGGTACCACTAACTCAAATGATGATATTTGTATGCAATTTTAAAAAAAATATACTGTGGATTTTAAATTTAGAGTTTGAAATGTTTTACAAAAAATGCATTGGATACTTTGATCTCAAAGGCTCGTTTGGAACTTTAATCTATAATGTAATGTTTGTGTTGACTCTTTGAAATGATGAAATTTTGAGTAATGTATGACCATTAAACCACTTTAGTATTTTTGAGAAAATGTTTCAAATGGTTTTAATGTTTTTCATTGTATGAAGGAATGGTTGGCACTTTGTTAAAGTGAGACGACTGAATGTGTTTATGAGGCGCTCTTGTCTAGTGTAACCCATTATGGGTGAACGTATAGGAAGCATCCGTGTTTGAGGAAGGAAAGTTCTATGAGATGAGTCATGCGTGTAAGGGTCTTCCTACCTAAATAGCATTATTATAACCTATATGGGTTTCTGGGAATCTTTTAGATAATCGAGTGATGATTGTCGATCAACCCTGATTAGACGAGTTGGTACCCCTATATTTGATGTTAGGCCAGGTGGTCTTTTCCACTGGATTGGTGAGTTTATGGTGGCCAGTTGTTTACAAAATTTGGAGCTTCACCATACATCGACAGTTGGTTCCTAAACTGAGTACGTCCAGGGGTCTTCTAGAGATGTTTAGGACCACCCATGGTTACTCGATTATTTACATTTCTTGTTTGATTTCCATTTCACTAGTTTATTAATAGTTTTCACATTTTACTTTTTTTACTCTGGCCCAATATTGGTACATTTGGTTTGGATTTTTTTTAAATGAAAAATTATTTTGGAAATGTTATATAGTGCGTGTTGAATTTTTAATAGAAAAAACATCTTGTTTACTTTAAAATGTGAAAACTCTACTTTTATACTTGTATTTCAAACTTGTGTCATTGGATTGTTTTAGGAAAGGGAATACTTGGATTTCATGGTTATTTTTGGCATCCCTACTAAGCATCTTTGTAACGCCCGAGACTTTTATGAGAAATATTTTGTTTTTATCAAATAAATCTTTCACTACATACAACACTAGCTTGGCTTTCTTTACACTCAATCGCGGCCTTCCTCAATAGCTTGCATCGTACGCAATACCGAGTTTCACTAAACAATGATATGCTATTAAAATATTATTAAGACTAGCCGTTATGAATAGTAATAACCACTTTTTGAAATGTTATAAATTTTATTTTTCAAAATGGACTTCATTTTTGGATTCGGAATATCAAAATTAGCCTAGGGTGAAATTTTGGTATTTTCCTGAAAACATTCAATTTTTGATGAATAGTGAAACCACTAAGTGGTAGTTAAAAAAACTGAATTTTCCATAAAACTTAATTTTACAGCTTCTGTGAGTAGAATTTTGAAAATACGAGAGACAGGGTTAATATCAAGGACTAAAATGTGGTTCAATGAGATGAAAATATTTTTTGGTGAATAGTAACTTTTTACGATTTTTTTACCACGGTTAAAAGTAAATAGGGTAATTAAGGGTAAAAGTGTTATTATTATTACCATAACACATGTCCTAATTCTATTGGATAAGTGTAATTCGACCAAAAACAACCTTAGGAATAAAATATGACCATTTAGGCCCACTTGGATTAGATTAGGACATTTATTATTAATTTATTTAAAGAAGGGTTAAAATAGTTAAAATCAAAGTTTAATAAGTAAATAATTTTTAATATGGGGTTATACATAATATAAATTAGACTATAAATATTCATTAGAAACCTAAAAAAATTTCCTACATAATGGTATTTTATTTGTAATTTTTAGACATTAAATAATTTAATTTATTTATGACACAACGATGATGCAGTAATTATCTTATTAGTGAAATATTGACATAATTGATGTTATAAAAACCAAAATAAATGTAATTTGAGACTTTTTATGTATTAAACTAATTTTCAAGGTTAATATGACATGTTATTACGGATTTAATTAAATTGGTTCGAACTAATCATTCTGTTATGATTTTTACAAAAATCAATTACTAAATAGTGTCAAAATTGACATAAAATAGTTTTTAAAACAAATATTATATTATTAATTGTTATCTTATTCCTAAAAATCTAATGTTCGGACAAATGAATTATATAAGGTTATATATATTAATAATAAACAACTTTGGGTTCATTTGTCTTGATATAGTAAGTTTATTAACCTTATAGTGTAAGAAAACAAGAAGACACGGTAAAAGTTAAATTATCTAACTTAAAGATAAATCTAAATGATAAGGTTAAAATTGATACCTAAACTTGTCTAAATTCTATGGTATGGGAGGAGTTCGACCCATACCCACCTCATCTTTGAAATATATCAATTTGGAGCTATTAAAAATCGAATTTTACTTTATAATAAAATAATATTTTTAGTTATTCCAAAGGTGCCCCTCTCCTCCCTTATAAAAAGGCACCTCCTCCCTCTCTTCCTCACACCACTTTGAGCCTTCAAGTTCGGCCAAACCCAGCCAATTTTTTCTCTCCACTTCCCTAGAGACATCCTATAGGTCCTGGTCTTCTTCAAAGACCAATTTTAGTGCCCTAAAAGGAGGTCTCAAAGAAGCGCTTCAAAGAAGAGGTAATGTCCGTTACCGATTCTTTCATCTTTATTTCTTCTTCCACTTCTTATTATTTATTTGTTTCATTATGAAGTAATAACATCAGTATCACTCATATACTTTAATGTTATTATAAGTATGAAACAACCCTATTTCACCATCTATCCATCCTACGGAAAACAAAATCACCGCGCGTGCGTACGTATGGAATATCGTCTCCACGCCGTGGTGTAATCTATTTTCCACCACCACCTTACTTGGATGGGTATAATGGTGTAAAAAATGACTATATATGATTATTGTAAAGTGATATTGATTCTGAAATACTATATATACACTCCAATACAATTCCACAATCATGGGGACGATATCATCGCTCGTGTGTACGTACGGAATACCATCTCCACGATGTGATGTGACTCGTTCTAAATGATCTTCATTAAATAATGATTATATAAATGAATTGAATGAATTAATATGGTATATATTACACTAATAACATTCTGGAAATGAGGTATCTATAACCTAAAAATAAAAATAAGAATTTATTCGACAAAACACGCATAAGAACAAAAAGTAATAAACACTCAAATAACAAGTAGTAATGAAATATTAATAATAAGAAGCTAAGAATATGAACATATATGATATCATAAAAATAATTATGATTCTTTAATAAGTCAATAACATTATTTAAATCATTATACAGGAGGTTCAGACACTAACGAAGAAAATTGGACCTAAGGTAAGGGAAAATATCACAATCTCATTTTTATCCGAGATTGTTTATACATTGGTATTTACTAGGGTGTATTTTATCATCCATTTCTGTGTTCCCTCAATATGTAATATTGTTTCCATCCATCTACAATTGTTTAAATCCAATTTTACCCTTCGTTGAGTTTTTAGTAAAGGATATGAAAGGAGTCTTTTGTCATTTTTCATACGAGGTACTTTTTGACTTTTCTGAGAAAAGTACGAGAAGAATGTTTTTTTAACTTATACGGCATGAATGGATTTTTAAAAAATTATTTCCAAGAATCTTCCTTTACAAGTTTTCAAGTTTATTTTTAATCAACTCCTTTTAGTTTAGAATTTTATGACATGTTAAGAAAGGAAAAATGTTTTTGAGGTAGAAAGGATATTTTCCTCAAGAATGGAGTTCAAGTGTTTTATCAAAATTATTTTCCATCTAAGATAATAAAGGGTTCTACTTCTATCCCTATTATTACATTGATTTGATTATTTTGTGATGGAATTATTTTTATGAATTCCTTTATCTTATATGAATTGTTTTATAATGTCACGATGTTTAAGATTCCCATTTTTATTACATGGGTTATGCTATGATGTATGGTTTATGATTTTGTGGCACACATAATAATGGTATCATTATGAGATGGGTGGGACCTATATCTCCCTCCAATGCATTGGGTAAAGATTTTATATCTCATGAGATAGACATGGCTGGAACGGCAGGTTAAACCGGTTCAGTGAAATAGGACTAAAACGAGGAGTGAACTCGGTTTAGAAATGGACTTTGTCCACTAAGATAGTCTTGGCCATGAGTCTTGACTAATAAGAAATGATTCTATATTATTATGTGTGTATGACACAAATTTTCATGTTTTAAGTTATGATTATTGGGATTACATTTCACTACTATGATTTATCCCATATTATGAAATTATGATCTCTTTTGCAGGTTAAGATTTCCAAAAGTTATATTCTTATGAATATGATGTGATTGATATTTCTTTTGTTTACCCTTACTGAGCATTTGAGCTCACCCTTTTGAATGTTTTATTTCCCCAGGTCAGGAAGAAGGTTATTAAGTAGGATATTCCAAAAGGGACTCTAGATATGATGAAATAAATGGGTGACAGTGTAGACGCTTTATGAACTAGTTGTTTATGTTTCCCAGATTCTAAAGACACTATACCTATACGGTCCTTTCGTGGTTTTGTTATATGTTGTAATAAGTATGCTTAAATTTTGAAGTATTAACAATGTATGTAAAGTATGGGTTGTTATAGTTGGTATCAGAGGAAAGGTATAGTCAACCTTTGGAAACTAGGATGTGAAAGCCTTAGTAAGAACCCTAAGGATAAGTCTAAGCATTGAACACAATCTTAGTGTTTTAGAAATTTCCATGAATAACCTAGGATAAGACCTTAAGTGTGAAATTTTATTCTTGATTATGTGGTTTTCCTATTATAATTAGTGTTGCTCACACTATTATTCTTGGTTTTAGTCAATGGCTGGAACCCGAAGGAACCGTGTTAATGTGGAATGCAATGGGAATGCAATGATTGTCCCCCTAAGCAACCAAACGTTATGGGAGCTGGAATGAAAAATCTTGTAGTCAGGCTCACACAACTTTCTCAAGCTATGAATCATGCAGGACTTCCAAACGAGCAAAGGAAGGAGCAACATTCTGTTGAATCCTTCATGAGGCAGCGTCCACCTTCATTCAGCGGGTCTACTGATCCATTAATTGCTGAACAATGGATTAGTACTACTGAAAAGATATTTTTAGTTCTTCAATGTTCTGAACATGATAAAGTCATCCTAGTAGTGTATCGTTTGGAAGGAGATGTTGATCAATGGTGGAATATTATCAAGAATACGAGGCAAAGAGATGAAATTGAGTCCATGGAATGGGACGAGTCCAAGAAATTATTTTTCAATAAGTACTTCCCTCTTATTCTCCAAACAAATATGGAGAAAGAGTTTCTTTAACTGAAGCAAAAGGATGATGAATCTGTTGGTACCTATGAAGAAAATTTTAAAAGACTTACAAGGTACGCTTCTGGTATTATTATCTAACCTGAGAGTAAGATCGATCGATTCTTTAGTGGCTTAAAACCAAGTCTTTTAAGGGCCTTAGACATAAGGGACTTCAATAGCTATGGGGAAATCGTTCTATGTGCTCTCAAAGTTGATATGGAGATTGGAGTAACCCATTAGTCATATGGGTTTGATAAGAAGAGGAAAATGGAATTCAAAGGAAAATCTAAAGAGAACACTGAAAAGAAGATGAGCTTTCCCTTATTCTCAAAGTGTGGAAAGAAACATGGAGGGAGTTGTCTTAAAGGGACAAGTAAATGTTTCAAATGTGGAAAGGAAGGTCATCGGGCATTTGAATGCCGCAATGATGGGAAGAAGATGTCTAAGGATGCAAACAAAGGAAGGGATACACAGAATTAACCTACTACACTTCAATGTTTCAAGTGCAAGGAGATGGGGAATTATGACAATCAATGCCCAAATCCAAGGGTTTATGATGATGATCGACATCAACAAACTCTTAAGGCTAAAGACAAAGGAAAGTCACATGCAATTTCTATCAGCGATGTGGAGTACGATAACGATGTGGTGAAAGGTACACTTACTATCCACTCTAAAGTAGAAAATGTTTTATTTGATTCTGGATCCACCCACTCTTTTATTTCTGAAGGTTTTTCTAAGGGTATCACCATATTACATCAACAATTAGATGTTGAGTTAGCTGTGACAACACCTAATGGCACAACAGTCGCATCAAAAGTTTATAATTCTTCTTCGATTGAAGTTTGTGGGAAAGTGCTTCCTACAAATCTTGTTATCCTTCCTATAGTGGAATTTGATGTGATTCTTGGCATGGATTGGATTTCTTTATATGGATCTCATATCAATTTCCATAGAAGGGAAGTCATAGTTCATATTCCAGATCAATCTATGATCGTCTATCGATGCAATGATGAACATAACCTTCCAGTGGAAATTTCTTCCATCTTATGGGTCTTGATTCCACTAAATGAGGGTTATTTATCTCAAATGGTTGGTGAGAAACTCATGATTAAGAATATTCCCATTGTACGGGAGTTTGAAGATGTCTTTCCGGAGGAATTTCCGGGTCTTCCACCAAATTGTGAAGTTGAGTTTTCAATAGAACTCGTACCGGGTATTTTACCTATTTCAAAGACACCTTATAGAATGGCCCCTATTGAGTTGCAGTAATTGAAGAAGCAACTCCAAGAGAATCTTGATAAGGGGTTCATACGCCCTAGTGCCTCACCTTGTAGACCACCTATTCTGTTTGTTAAGAAGAAATATGGATCAATGAGACTCTACATTGATTATCGAGAACTTAAAAAAATCACCATCAAGAACAAATATCCTCTCCCTCGTATTGATGACTTATTTGACCAACTACACAGAGGTCAATACTTTTCCAAGATTGATCTTTGTTTAGGGTACCATCAATTAAGGGTCAAAAGGGAGGATATACCAAAGACGGCTTTCTGTACAAGGTATGGACACTATGAATTTGTAGTGATGCCATTTGGTCTTACTAATTCCCCTACTATCTTCATGGACCTGATGAATAGAGTCTTTAGAGACTATCTTGATCAATTTGTGGTAGTCTTTATAGATGATATTATTGTCTATTCAAAGAGCAAGGAATAACATGAAGATCACTTGAGAATTATATTGAAGACCCTGAGAAAGGAGAAGATTTATGGAAAATTTACCAAGTGTGAATTTTGGCTTCAAAAAGTTTCATTTTTGGGTCACATAATTTCAAAAGAGGGGATATCTGTGGATCCAGCAAAAACAGAGGCTATAAAAAGATGGTTGAGACCAACAATAGTAACTGAGATCTGAAGTTTTCTTGGTTTGGCTAGATATTATCGATGTTTTGTGAAAGATTTTTCACGATTATCTAATCCACTCACCAGGTTGACTCGAAAAGGAGTTAAGATTGTTTGGATGGAGGAATGTGAAGAAACTTTCAAGGAGTTGAAAAGAAGCTTATCCAGTGCACCTGTGCTCACACTGCCTTGTAGTGGAGAAAGGTTTGGGATCTACAGTGATGCATCCAAGAAGGGGATGGGGTGTGTTCTTATGCAAAATGATATGGTGATAGCTTATGCCTCACGACAGTTGAAAATCCATGAGCAAAATTACCCAACACATGATTTGAAGTTAGCTGCGGTAATCTTTGCATTAAAGATTTGGAGGCATTATCTTTATGGAGAAAGGTGTGACATTTATACTGATCATAAAAGTTTAAAGAATATTTTCACACAAAAGGAGATGAATATGCGCCAAAGAAGATGATCAGAGCTGATTAAGGATTACGACTGCTCAATTCATTACCACCCTGGGAAAGCAAACAAGGTGGTAGATGCATTAAGTCGACAAGACCATGCCAGTTTATCCATGATGAGGATCACAAAAGATCCAATATTTATGGATTTACAAAGTATGGATCTTGGAATTATAATGGAAGGGGTAAAATCGTATACATGTGAAGATTAAAGAGGCGCAGAAAGGAGATGTAGAGTTACAAAAGAAGGTGAGAAATATTCCTAAATTCAACCTTGATTGTGATGGGATAATAAAGTTCAGGAATCGGGTTTGTGTTCCTCCCATCCCCGAATTAAAGAAGGAGTTGCTGGATGAGTCTCATAGTTCTTCATTCTCTATTCATCCTAGAAGCACGAAGATGTATAGGAACCTGAAAGAGTAGTTTTGGTGGGATGGCATGAAAAGAGATGTTGCTGAATATGTCTCTTGATGCTTGGTTTGTCAACAAGATAAAGTTGAGAGACAGAAGTCCAAGGGGATGTTACAACCATTACCCATACCCGAATGGAAATGGGAAAACATCACTATGGACTTTGTCACAGGACTTCCTAAAACATCCAAAGGCAATAATGTTATCTGGGTCATAGTTGATCGTCTTACAAAGTCTGCACACTTCATTGTTATTAGAGAGGATTTCTCTCTGGATCAGCTTGCCAGGATATATGTAAAGGAAGTGGTAAGATTTCATGGAGTACCACTTCCTATTATATCTGATCAGGATCCGAGATTTACCTCGAAGTTCTGGTGAATTCTTCAGCATACTCTGGATACAGAGTTGAGTTTCAGCACTGCTTATCATCCTCAGACAGACGGTCAGTCTAAGAGAACAATTCAAACTCTAGAAGATATGTTGAGAGCTTGCTCTATGGATTTCAAAGGTGGTTGGGATCAAAACCTACCTTTAGTGGAATTTTCTTATAATAATAGCTTTCACTCCATTATTCAGATGTCTCCTTATGAAGCTCTCTATAGAAAGAAATTTAGGACTCCAACTTGCTGGGATGAAGTTGGGGAAAGAAATCTATTAGGACCTGATCTTGTTGATGAGATGGAAGAAAAGGTCTGATCTATTCAACAACACATAAGACCAGCTCAGAGTCGACATAAAAGTTATGCCGACAACCGAAGAAAAGACCCAGAGTTTGATGTGGGTGATAAAGTGTTCTTACGAATATCTCCCTGGAAGAGGGTCATGAGATTTGGAAAGAAGGGGAAGTTGAGCCCTAGATATATCGGTCCTTTCGAAATACTAGATCGTGTTGGAAAGGTATCTTACTGATTGGTGCTTCCACCGAATCTCTCTCAAGTTCACGATGTGTTCCATATATCTCTCCTGAGAAAGTACATACCTGATCCTTCACATGTACTCAGCTCAGAAGTTGTACCGCTGGAGCAAGATCTTTCTTACGAAGAACAGCCGATAGAGATTCTGGATCGTAGCGAAAAAGTCCTCCGAAACAAGACCACTCGATTGGTGAAAGTTTTATGGAGGAACTACTAATTAGAAGAAGCTACATGGGAGCTTGAGGATATGATGAGGGAGAGGTATTCTCATCTTTTTGTTACAAAGTGATGAATTTCGAGGGTGAAATTCACTTTAAAGGGGGTAGAATGTAACGCCCGAGACTTTTATGAGAAATATTTTGTTTTTATCAAAGGAATCTTTCACTACACACAACACTAGCTTAGCTTGCTTTACACTCAACGACGGCCTTCCTCAATAGCTTGTGTCATACGCAATACCGAGTTTCACTAAACAACGATATGCTATTAAAATATTATTAAAACTAGCTGTTATGAATAGTAATAACCACTTTTTGAAATTTTATAAATTTTATTTTTCACAATGGACTTCATTTTTGGATTCGGAATATCGAAATTAGCCTAGGGTAAAATTTTGGTATTTTTCTGAAAACTTTTAATTTTTGATGAATAGTGAAACCACTAAGTGGTAGTTAAAAAAACTGAATTTTTCATAAAACTTAATTTTACCGCTTCTGTGAGTGGAATTTCGAAAATCCAAGAGACACGGTTAATATCAAGGACTAAAATGTGGTTCAACGAGATGAAAATAATTTTTGGTGAATAGTAACTTTTTACTTTTTTTACCACGGTTAAAAGTAAATAGGGTAATTAAGGGTATAAGTGTTATTATTATTACCCTAACACATGTACTAATTCTATTGGATAAGTGTAATTCGACCAAAAACAACCTTAGGAATAAAATATGACCATTTAGTCCCACTTGGATTAGATTAGCATATTTATTATTAATTTATTTAAAGAAGGGTTAAAATAGTTAAAATCAAAGTTTAATAAGTAAATCATTTTTAATATGGGGTTATACATAAGATAAATTCGACTATAAATATTTATTAGAAATCTAAAAAAATTTCCTACATAATGGTATTTTATTTTTAATTTTTAGTCATTAAATAATTTAATTTATTTATGACACAACGATGATGCAATAATTATCTTATTAGTGAAATATTGACATAATTGATGTTATAAATACCCAAATAAATGTAATTTTAGACTTTTTAGGAATTACACTAATTTTCAAGGTTAATATGACATGTTATTACTGATTTAATTAACTTGGTTCGAACTAATCATTCTGTTATAATTTTTACAAAAATCGATTACTAAATAGTGTCAAAATTGACATAAAATAGTTTTTTAAAAACAAATATTATATTATTAATTGTTATTTTATTCCTAAAAATCCAAGGTTCGGACAAATGTCTTAGATAAGGTTATATATATTAATAATAAACAACTTGGGGTTCGTTTGGCTTGATATATTAAGTTTATTAACCTTATAGTGTAAGAAAACAAGAAGACACAGTAAAAGTTAAATTATCTAACTTAAAGTTAAATCTAAATGATAATGTTAAAATTGATACCTAAACTTGTCTAAATTTTATTTGATGAGAGTATTTCTACCCATACCCACATTATCTTCTAAATATATCAATTTGGATCTATTAAAAACCGAATTTGACTTTATAATAAAATAATATTTTTTGTTCTTCCAAAGATGCCCCTCTCCTCCCTTATAAAAGGGAACCTCCTCCCTCTCTTTCTCACACCACTTTGAGCCTTCAATCTCGGACAACCCTTGCCAATTTCTTCTCTCAACTTCCCTAGAGACATCCTAGAGGTCCTGGTCTTCTTCAAAGACCAATTTTTGTTCCCTAAAATGAGGTCTCAAATAAGTGCTTCAAAGAAGAGGTAATGTCCGTTACCGATTCTTTCATCTTTATTTCTTCTTCCACTTCTTCTTCTTTAGTTTTTTAATTATGAAGTAATAACATCAGTATCACTCATATACTTATATGTTATTATAATTATGAAACAACACTATTTCACCATCTATCCATCCTACGGAAAACGAAATCACCGCGCGTGCGTACGTACGGAATACCGTCTTCACGCCGTGGTGTAATCTATTTTCCACCACCACCTTACTTGGATGGGTATAATGGTGTAAATAATGAATATATATTATTATTGTAAAGTGATATTTATTCTGAAATAGTATATAGACACTCCAATAAAATTCCACAATCATGGGAACGATATCATCGCTCGTGCGTACGTACGGAATACCGTCTCCACGATGTGATGCGACTCGTTCTACATGATCTCCATTGCATAATGATTATATAAATGAATTTAGTGAATTAATATGATATATATTACACTAATACCATTCTGGAAATGAGGTATCTAGAACCTAAAAATAAAAATTAGAATTTATTCAACAAAACACACATAAGAACAAAAAGTAATAAACACCCGAATAACAAGTAGTAATGAAATATTACTGATAAGAAGATAAGAATATGACCATATATGATATCATAAAAATAAGTATGATTCTGGAATAAGTCAATAACATTATTTAAATCATTATACAGGAGGTTCGGACACTTACGAAGCAAATTGGACCTAAGGTAAGGGAAAATATCACAATCCCATTTTTATCCGAGATTGTTTATACTTTGGTATTTACTAGGGTGTATTTTATCATCCACATCCATGTTCCCTCAATATGTAATATTGTTTCCATCCATCTACAATTTTTTAAATCCAATTTTACCCTTCTGTGAGTTTTTAGTAAAGGATATGAAAGGAATATTTTGTCGTTTTTCGTATGAGGTACTTTTTGACTTTTCCGACAAAAGTATGAGAAGAATTTTTTTTTTAACTTATACGGCATGAATGGATTTTTAAAACATTATTTCCAAGAAGCTTACTTTTCAAGTTTTCAAGTTTATTTTTAATCAACTCCTTTTAGTTTAGAATTTTATGACATGTTAAGAAAGGAAAAATGTTTTTGAGGTAGAAAGGATATTTTCCTCAAGAATGGAGTTCAAGTATTTTATCAAAATTATTTTCCATATAAGATAATAAAGGGTTGTGTTTCTATCCCTATTATTAAATTGATTTGATTATGTTGTGATGGAATTATTTTTATAAATTCCTTTATCTTATATGAATTGTTTTATGATGTCATGATGTTTAAGATTCCCATTTTTATTACATGGGTTATGCTATGATGTATGGTTTATGATTTTGTGGCACACATAAGAATGGTATCACTATGAGATGGGTGGGACCTATATCTCCCTCCAATGCATTGGGTAAAGATTTTATATCTCATGATATAGACATGGCTGGAACGGCAGGTTAAATCGGTTCAGTGAAACAGGACTGAAACGAGGAGTGAACTCGGTTCAGAAATGAACTTTGTCCACTAAGATAGTCTTGGCCATGAGTCTTGACTAATAAGAAATGATTTTATATGATTATGTGTGTATGACACAAAGTTTCATGTTCTAAGTTATGATTATTGGGATTAAATTTCACTACTATGATTTATCCCATGTTATGAAATTATGATCTCTTTTACAGGTTAAGATTTCCAAAAGTTATGTTCTAATGAATATGATGTGATTGATATTTATTTTGTTTACCCTTACTGAGCATTTGAGCTCACCATTTTGTATGTTTTCTTTCCCCCAGGTCAGGAAGAATGTTATAAAGTAGGATATTCCAAAAGGGACTCTAGATATGATGAAATAAATGGGAGATAGTGTAGACGCTTTATGAACTAGTTGTTTATGTTTCCCAGTTTCTAAAGACACTATGCCTATACGGTCCTTTCGTGGTTTTGTTATATGTTGTAATAAGTATGCTTCAATTTTGAAGTATTAACAATGTATGTAAAGTATGGGTTGTTATAATCTTAGTGCTCATGCCTATCATATTCTTTCAGTTGAAGGTTTAGTTCTTGTTCAGGTTCTGGGTTCATCTACTCAGTGTTGGAGTACTCTTAAGTCTTAGTTGGGTGGTGACCTAGAAGGTCATAAGGAAGTATGTCTAGTTTTATTTTACTTTCTGCTACTGGTTTTTATTTTTATCATCAATTTTTTTATCTATTTATCTTTTTTCATGGGATTAATCATTCCCCATGGTTATGTTCTGATGTCGTACACTAGTTTCCAGCCCATGGGGATCGGGAACGCCCTTCGGGCCATGTCGCGGACTAGCTCGGGTGACCGGTTTAGGGTCAACCCGGGTTGGTTCATGAAGAAATGTTATTAGAGGAGGCCCTTGTTATTTGGGGTGTCTGGTAGATGGAGATTAGGATTTTTCGGACTTGAGAGGTTGGTACGGTAAGGACGTCATGAACCCTCACCTGTTTCAAACCTCAAGTCGCCAGGGGTAGTCTGGGAATTGATTCCTTGTTTTGTTATGGTTTGTTTTATATTGATGGATAAAAACAGAGGCAAGCCGATGTTACATCATGATTTCACATGGAGTAGTGACCCATGTTGAGTCTGAGTATGTGGTTTATGTTCCTCCAAGATTTTGATGCTTACTTGGAACATGTCCCACTACCATGTCTCTAGGTTAAGTGTAACTACTAGTCCTTCAGTTTGGTAGTTTTATGCAAGTAGAGCTTCTTCTTGGTTCTAATTGGTGTAAGGGAACTTTTGAAAATGGAAAAAATGGTTTTTTATATGATAATGATTTCTTTTAAATGGATTTAAATTTGTGAAATGGATTTTTTTTAACTGAAAGCACTTGTTCTAAAAATCATGTGTTTGCTTGGAACAGGTAGAGATATGGTTTGGGTGCAGCCTAATGTACTATTTATAAACGTTCTCACATGTGTATTAATGATTGAGAAGTGTGTGTTGGTGCATATGGATGAATATAGAAAAGGACATGTGCAATAGCTCATGAGATTACTGGGGTGTATTTGGAATTAAATGCTTGACCTTAATTTATCTAATGTGATTTTAAAAGGAAAAATAATTTTGGAAATTGAACTTGGTTTAAAAAGTGAGGATAAATTTTGGTAAAGTGTCCTTGGAAGAAGGAAGTTTTAAAATTAAGTGAAAATGGGATTTTGGTAGAATTTTTTTGGGCATGTTTATTATTGTTTTATTGTTTCTTGATGAGGTTTCTAGAAGTCACTTCCTCTTAATATTAGTTTTGGCCTTGTGTTTTATATGTTATTCAGAAGATGCTGCCCATAAAGGTCACTAGTGTTGCTGATGAGTCATTCCTAGTTATTGGTACTTCTTGGACACTGCCTATTCTTTATGGTGGCCATGGTTCGTTAGAGGCAATAGAGTGTCTTGAAGAGGTCGAGCGCATCTTCATGATATTGGGAACTCCAGAAGCTATCGGAATGCATGCAGTTTTGGGTGTGTTCAAAGGTCCAGCTCTGGAAGAATGGGAGTTGTTTTCTCCATTGTCAATGAAAGTTGGGAGGACGTGGGATGTCTTTAGATCTGTCATTATCCAATGGTTCATACGTGAAGAGGTGAAGATTATGAATAGAGAAGAACTTATGCATATTCAACAGGGATAGCGGATGGTGTAGACTTATGTTGACCATTTTAAGGAACTTGTATCCTTTTCTCCATAGATAGAGTCGCATGATTTGATAAAGACTTCTCTCTTCTTTGTAGGTCTTCTTCCAGAGATCAAGGAGTGAGTCCTACCTTCCAAGGACCATCGTTTTGATAAGTTGGTGAATGAGGCTTTTCGGGCTGAACTAGTTCTTGGTGTGCAGTCTGTGTCTGTTGGCTCACGTGAAGGTTCCCCATCCGGCGAGCAGTGCATACCGAAGGAACCTGTTCCTAAAGGGCCCTTTGCATTGGTCATGGCTTCCATTTTGTTATACCATTTAGTGGTGTGCCACTATTGTGGCTGGTTTGGGGATGTGAAGTCATCATGTCACATCTCTCCGAAGATGTTCCATCATTGCGGTTGTTTGGGTCATCTAAGGAATTTTTGAGGGAAGTGTCACCTGAATAAGACACATAGATCAGAGGACTTTCAGTGCCTGACTGTGAGGTAAGAGATGCTTCAGCCATCAGATCCCCAACCACAGGTATTGGGGTGAAGCTCTCACACAGTCAGGGGTTGCCAAGGGTGTGGAGCCGTGATCTGGGTTTTGTGTTCCGTTTTGGTGTTGGAATATTTTATGTCTTTTCGTTATTGTTTTTCTATTGAAAAGTCTTATTGTTGTTGTATGTTTGTTTTTTTTCGGGATGTTCTAACAGACTCGTTCTATTATATGTTAAGAAATTATGTTTGTGTGGGTGTGGTAATCAAGATCATGGGTTTTTCTTAAAATGTGTTTGAATCATGTTATGGGTTGATCTCAGTCTACCTATGTTCGTTTTTAGATGTAAGCGCCGGTGGAAGAATTGATCTTTATGGTTATGCTCATAATTACTATTTGGGTTATGTTTTTCTCAGAGGCTTTTCTCTAGTGTTGGAGGTTTTTAGTCCAGGTTGACAATTCTATGTCTCAGCAGGGGTGTTGTTCACTCATGCGAGAGAAGTTAGTTGAATTAGTTGGGAGTTCCCGCGTCTCCCCCCTCCCAGGGCAGTATTATTTGAATGTTAAATTTCTGTACCAGTTAAGGTATTGTGGTGGGTAGAACCCTTTTGTGTTCTCCTATTCCCTTGTGATGTGGTTTCTTTTTGTTTCTTTCAGTCATGGGTTCTTATTTGGTCTATTGTTCGACTGGGTGACTTTCTGGGGGCAGAAAGGGTCTGTGCTGGGGAGAATTGTCACACCTCGAATTTTGGATGCACAAATTGCACATGTGTTATGAAACTGTGTGATAGTAACGCAACTTCTCCCTACATGCGGTTAGTGCTGGGTGGCACGGTCTGAGCATGGTTCGCTCAACTATGCGCTCAGCGGCACGCGAGCCGTGCAATTGACCGACTATTAAAATGAATGAATTTGGTTTTTATTATTCATATTATTTTTATTATTATTCTTTATATATTATTATTTATATTGTTTTTTATATTACTATTATTATTATTATTAATATTATATTATTATCATTTATATTATTATTAGTAAAATTATCATTATTATTATAATATTATTATTAGGAAAATTAAATATTTTAATGACATTATTATTATTAATGAATTATTTTTTATTATTGTTTTATAATTAGTATTATTATTATATTATTATTAAAATGAAAAAAAATAAAACCCTAATCTACCCTAGAAGGGTAGCTGCCCCCCCCCCCCCCTTTCACACCAGGCCGCCTGGCCTCTCCCCGCAGCGCACCTGACTTTGCTGACGGCTCCCCTCTACCGTCTCCAGTGGACTGCAGCCACTGCCTCCCATCTGCCCTCTTCGACCGACCGCATCATCCCGATATCCCTTTACCCGGTTGGGCTGCCTCGTAGTGCTCCGGCCTCCGTCTCAACACCTGGCACCCCGACCCTACCGCCTCAACTCATCCACGGCAGTCGCGGCCCCTCCGTTTTGTCACTCCCGATCCCCGTACCCGAAACCCCAGCCGCCCTCTCGCCCAGTCCGACCAGCCTACTCCGACCTCACCCGGGGTATATTTTCATTCATCTTTGGTGTTTCTATCTATTTCGGATAAACCCTAAATGTTTGGGGTTGTGTTTGCGCATTTTTCTCATGGTTTAGGTAGTACGTTTGGTTCGCGGGGCGTCGTTCCTCCTTCCATAGAGGTTCAGTCGTGGTCGCATGACTTTGAGGTTAGCAGTTTCTAAATTTTTCCTTTCCTGCATAGCTCATAAAAAATGAGTGTTTTAAATAATTTTTGAAGTATCTTTTTCACCTCCATAAGTATAGTACTTAATTTTTTCAATGTTTTTCTTTTAGTTAAAATTATTTAGAATAGTTTTGAAATAAGTCCTGAATTGTGTGTTGGTGATACTGTATATAAATTTTATACGATGAACCAAATTTTCTTGTTTAATTACTTTAGCATGTGGGTTAATTAATTTGTTTCCTCAGAATTATGTTTATTTAATAAATTATTTTACCTTCGAAATTCATTTGGAGTGGTTTTTGAATAATTAATTTGATGGGAAATTTTTTTTAAAAATAAATTACTTTTCATTTAATATTTGTAGCATGTTCATAAAAAGGGGGTGTTTCTGGTAAAAACTCATCATGCGTTGTTTAATGACTATCCATGAATTGTGTAATTTGTTTATTCAACTATGTAAGTGGTGCGTGTTGTTTTTTGGTAGGGTGTTGGCATGTGTTTAATTCACAAAGGGGTTTTTGAGTGGGAGTTTATCATGTAAAGCCTTGTGAAACCCTTTTTCGAATTGTTTTATAAAATTTTTACATGGTTTATCAAATCATATCATTGGTGCGAAAATATGTTTGGAGACATTTTTTGGTGTGTGATTGGGTTTGGTTTAAAAGAGAATGGTAATTTTGGAAAAATGATTCTAGATTTCTAAATGGATTTGGGTTCATTGTGTGGTTTCTGAAATGGCATGAAATGAAGTCTTCAAGCATTTGACAGTTTGACATTGGAAATGAAAAAGTGGTTTTTCTGTGATATTTTGTGATATTTTTTTGTCTATGTAAAGCCAATGGTCTCTTTGGAAACACTTGTGTTTTTAAAGAATTGATTTAATTTTTTAAGTAACATGGCAACCCGTTTGTACCCTCAACTCAAATGATGATATTTATATGCACTTTAAAAAAATAGATTGCCCGTTTTTCATTTAGAGTTTGAAACGTTTTACTAAAAATGCATTGGAAACTTCTGTCTCAAAGGCTCATTTGGCACTTTCATCTTTAATGTAATGTTTGTGTTGACTCATTGAAATGACAAAATTTTGATTAATGTATGCCCATTAAAGAACTTTAGTATTTTGAGAAAAGGATTCGAATTGTTTTAATGTTTGTCATGGTATGACGGCCCGGTTGGAACTTTGTTAAAGTGAGACAACTGAATGTGTTTATGAGGTGCTCCTGTCCAATGTAACCCATTATGGGTGAATGTATAGGAAGCGTCTGTGTTTGTGGAAGGAAAGTGTGGTGAGATAAGTCACACGTGCGAGGGCCTTCCTAACTAAACAGCATTATTATAACCTCCATGGGTTCCTGGGCGTCTTTTAGATGATTGAGGGATGATTGATGATAAACCCAAATAAAACGGGTTGGTACCCCCTATATTTTTTTAGGATAGGTGGGCATTAACGCTGGATTGGTCAGTTTAGGGCGGCCAGTTGGTTATAGACTTAGGAGCTTCACCATACGTTGGCAGGTGTATCTGAAACCGAGTACATCCAGGGGTCTTCTAGGGATGTTTAGGACCACGCATGGTTGCTGGATTATTTACATTACTTTTTTACATTCCATTTCACAAGTTTATTATTAGTTTTCACATTTTACTTGTTTGACTCTAGCATAGTTTTGGTACATTCTGTTTGGATTTTTTTATAAAATGACAAATGAATTTGGAAATGGTATGTAGTTCATGTAGAATTTTAAATAGGAAAAACATGTTGTTTACTTTGAAACGTTAAAACCCAACTGTTATACTTGTATTTAAAACTTCTGTCATTAGATTGTTTTTGGAAAAAGAATACTTGGATTCCTTGGTTATTTTTGGAATCACTACTAAGAATCTCGGTGCTCACACCTATCATATTCTTTCAGTTTCTGGTTCAGTTTTTGTTCATGTTCCTAGTTAAGCTATTCAGTGTTGGAGTGGGCTTGAGTCTGAGATGGGTGGTGACCTAGAATGTCACTTGGAGGTATGATCAGTTTTATTTTTCTTTCTGTGCATGTTTTTATTTTTATTATCGTTTTTATATGTTTATCTTTTTATAAAGGGATAAATTGTTCCCAAAAGTTATGTTCTAATGCCTAGAACTGGTTTCCAACCCGTGGGGATCAGGAACGCCCTTCGGGCTATATCGTGGACCAGATTGGGTGACCTGTTTAGGGTCGACCCGGGTTGGTTCGTGACGTTGACGATCCTGAGGAGCTGAAGAAAAACTATATGAGAATCCTTATAATTGTTTCCAACACCCAAGTGATTCACCATGGGGTGAACCATACCTCTTGTTCAAAAATAAGGATGGGTCAATATGCCTTTGCGTTTATTATCATGATAACATCAAGATCACAATAAAGAAAAAGTATCCTCTTTTAGGGATTGAGGAATTATTCGATTAGATACATGGACCACAATAGTGGATCTACAGTCAGGATATTAAAAATTTATAGAGATGAAGGAGGATATCCCCAAGACAATACATCATATAATGTATAAGCACTATTAGTTCATAGTATTGCAATTCAGACTAAGTAATTCTCCAAAAATATTTATGGACCTATTTAATAGAGAATTTATAGATTACCTAAACAAATTTTTTGTAGTATTTATATATGATATTCTAATATAATACAAATGAAAGGAGGAGCATGAGGAGAATCTGATTATTGTGGTGAAGACCTTGAGTAAGTAAAATATTTATGAAAATCACAACAAGTGTGAGTTTTGGTGGAATAAAGTATCTTTCATGGGACATATCATTATAAAAAATGAGATATCTATTAAAACTTCCAATGAAAAATCAAATGAAGAATGGTTGAGGCCAACATCAGTGATAGATACCAATATTTTCATTGGGCTAGATGGGTGTTAAAGTTGATTTGTGAGAAATTTCTATTGAGTTTCAAAACCTCTTACCAAGAAAACATGATATGGAATCATTTTTTTAAGGAATGATGGATGTGAAAAATGTTTCAAGGAGTTGAAAAGGAAGATTATCATTGAACATGTGCTCACACTACCATTAAGAGGATAGATTTTCATAGTAATTAATGATTATTCAATGAATGTATTGGGTAGTTTGTTAATGAAAAATTACAATTTCATAGCCAATACTTCAAAGCAATTGAATGTTCATGAATATATATATCCAATGAATGATCTGGATTTGTCTAAAGTGATATTTTATTTTAAAATTTAGAATAATTACCTCTATGTGGGGGGATGTGAAATATTTGTAGATCACAAAAGCCTAAAGTACATATTAACAAATAAAGAGATGAATATGATACAATGAATATGGATATATCTAACTAAAGTCTATGAATAATTAATTGACCACCATCTTAGAAAAGAGAATAAAGTGGTATACACTCTATATAGAAAGAATCCAATAATTATACCATTGATGAGAATTGAGAAGGATCTGATCTTTATAGATTTAAAAAGGATTACACAGGAATCATAAAGGAGGGAACATCATCAATCATTTAAAAAATTATTTCTCAAATGTTTCTTCTAGAGTGATAAAAGGATGATCAATGATATAATTTGGGAATTCAGAAGAAAGTTGAATCTATATGAAAAGTAAAATCCTCTGTGTTCAATGTAAATGAAGAGGGTGCTATTTTTTTGGTCATGACTATGTCTACTAACAAATACTATGATAAACAAGGGGATTTTGGATGATGCACATAGTTTGAAATTCACTATCCATCCGGGAAGAAAAAAGATATATCAAGATATATGAGAACATTATTAGTGGGACAATATGAAGGAACAGATTATAGAATACACATTATGATTTTATTTATGCCAGCAAGTGAAGTTTGAAAGAAAAATGTATAAGGGGGTTATGAAACCATTACCCATACCTAAATGAAAGTTAGAAAACATCACTATGGATATTATCACCAAACTTATTAATACATCCAATGGGAAAATTCTATATGGGTTTAGGTGGATCGTTATACAAAATAAATGTAGACTACATTATAATCTAATAGGATTTCACACTAGATCAAATTGCCCAGATATGCATCAAAGATGTCTTAAGGGAGAATAGAGTACCACTATGGATTGTATGTGATTGAGATCTGATATTCACATCCATGTTCTGGAAAATAATCTAACATGATCTAAATACTTTGATGAAATTTCTTAAGGCCAATCATCCCCATATTTAGGGCCATTCTGACCAGACTATCTAGAAAAAGGGGGAAATGATGAGAGAATGCTCAGTTGACTTTAAAGGTACATGATATCAACATATTCCTCAGGTTGAGTTCTCTTAAAATAATAATTTCCACTCTAGCTTCCAAATGGATCCCTATGAAGCCCTTTATGGGAAGAGATGTAGGACATCTAAATGCTAGGATGAATATGGGGGATGAAAACTTCTAAGTCTCGAAACTATTGTGGAAATAATAGACAAGGTTAAGGCCATAAAAACACATCAATACTTCTAAGACTTAATAAAGAGATATGCTAAAAATATTCAATGAGACCTATATATTTATTTTAGTGACATGGTAATCCTACACATATCTCCATGGAAGAAAGTTAAAATATTTTTCAAGAAGGGAATTCTTATTCCAAGATACAATGGAACCTTTGAGAACATTGATCAAATTAAATGGGTGGACTCACTTTCAATCCCACCAAACCTTTCATAGGTACATGAAGTATTTCATGTATCACTTTTGGGGATGTAAATACTTTACCCCTAACATTTTACCTTTCCAAAGTTAGTACCATTGTAGAATGACATCTATTATGAGGAGCATCTGGTGTTGATATTATATCATAGAGAGAATGTTTTATGGATTAAAACAATGAACCTACTCAATGTACTTTGGGGAAATGATATATTCGAAGAGTAAAATGGAAATTATAGGAGGTGATGAAATAGAGTTAACCTCATATTTTCTAGTGTGGTAAAAGGAAATTTGGCGGGAAAAATTTATTATGGGGGAAGATTGTAACAATATGAACTATTATAAATAAAATTTTGGTTTTATTTAATTAAATGTCCTATGATAAGATATGGTAAAAGGAAACACATAAACATATTTGGTTTTATCTTATAGGTTTTAAAATTTAATTATGTATCATTAATATTAGTTTTATTTATATTTAACAATGATTCTATGATTATTTTAAGTATGGTTTTTTAACAAATCAAATTGAGATTGAAATAGGATGTAATGGACTCAAATAGTAAGATCATGACCAAAAAAATCCATTTATCAAATAATTAGAGTGATATGGAATCAGTAGGATTTATCCATGTCCAATCACAAGATGAGGTCAAATAACTTAAGCATGACCAAAACTTTTTATGGTAGAAGTTCATCTTCGTCATGATCTTACCTGAAACCATGTTTGTCGAACCGCCCCATGATGGTCTCATCATCACACACCTTATTCTTAGGGAATTTTAGGGTTTATTAAATGGATAGGTATGATGACCCTAGATAATAAATTTTTTACATTATTTTTTATATAATAATGTATATATTATAATAACATTGTAATTAATATTTATTTTGATAAAAATAAAACATGAATAGTTTTTTGGGAAATACTCATATACAATTATGGAATTTATTTTGATGAATTAAAAAATTTATGAAATAAAAAATATTTTCATTAAATATTATTATTAAATCATATTTATTAAATATAAATAATCATATATTTTTTATGATGTCTAAGGGAATTTTTTAAGGGTTTAAAAATTATTATTGTCAAAAACCCATCATTTCTCAATAAATGGCAATTGTTATTTTAAAAGTAAAAATATAAATATTTAGAATATTATTTTGATAACATTAATATTATTTTATAATTATTACATTTACATTATATAATGGTGATTTTTATATGTTTCTGAGATAGTTAAATTTTTGGGAAAAAACGATGTATCATACTAATATATGGTGTATTATGACATTATAATGACCAAAAAATGATGTAATAAATATTATAACGGTATCCATAGAAAAATATATGTTTTAAAGAAAACATTGTTTTATATTATTTTTCTTTTATTAATTTTAAAAATCATTTATGAATCCTCCAAAACATATAATATATATTAAGATTATAAAGTAATTTCTTTAAGAGTGTTATTTACCTCCATAAAAGAAAGGGAATTATTTTAAAAAGTTTGGCACTTTGGGTAATAAATTTTTAAAGTATCACCTATTTTGTAGAAACCATTGTAAAACGCAAGGTAAGTTATGTTGTTTTAGTTATTTTATTATATAGATTCCAAAACATAAGTTTCTGGAATATTAAAAAATTACCCTCTCTTTTCCTATATAAACGTACTCAAGATCCCATTTATATTAACTTAGAATCATCAAAGAACCTCCTTAAACTTAAATACCATCTATATAATCCTATAAAGGTTCCCCAAGCTCTCTAGATGCCCCTTTTCAATATTTTGGAGTCACATACTCATTTAAGGGATCTTTTTCTTTATCATCATTATTAAAGTATCTTCATTACCTTATGTGCTTTATATTAATTTATTTATGAGGGGATATTTTATTCTATATCATCCTTAATTTTTGTTTTATTTACAAATTATGAGAGACCCAATTCTATCTCATCAATCTAATTTATGAATTTTGAGGGGACATTGTTATGCTGCAAAAATTCCTTAAGGGATCCACTATTTATCTACATTATTCAGTCATATTGTTCATTTTATGCCATTTTATTTTCAATTAATTATGTTTTTATGTGTTTTTATACTTTCCCCATACGGACCGTAGGATTTATAAATGTTTATATACCAATTTAACTCTTAATTTTTGTCCCATGATCATTTATGTGCTCCCATTATGTTTCCAAAATATTAATATAGGAATCCATTACAAAAAACAATGTTTAGTGAATACTGGAAACCAATTCCCACCAAGGATATTCCCCTTTATAGAAACATACTAATTTTGGGGGTACATAAATTTATATATTACACACTCCTATATTGTGTAATAAAATATGATGAAAAATAAATCCATGTGGTGTAATCTATGTGGCACACTAAAGCATGAGAATAAAAAATATGTGACAGTTGCTGCCTGAATTATATAGCGCTCCAATGAATTGGAAATTTATTTGTATCGTGATATGTCATATTAGGACATGGAGTGACCCTAATTCTTTTATCGTAGTTTTTCCATCATGATGTATTGGTAGTCAGCCATCAACTATGATGATGATGCAATGTTTTAAGATGTTTCCACATTTCACATGTCATGATGATCATTCTATATTGTACCTTATTATTCATGTTTTTTTAAGCCCCATTAATATGAATATTCACTAACATGTATTATATTCTTCATGTTATGTTTTTTTATTTGCTTAATGGTATTAATAGCTCACCCTCTACTATTCATTTTCCCATATAGTCCAATCTAGTTTTAAGCGGGACAGAATATTATGATCATGTCAAGGGTGTTTTAAATAATGTTTTTGTATCCCATGTTATATGATTTTATTTAATTTACCTCATTCCCAATTAAATAATACTTACAAATATTCCAGGATTTAATAAGCTTAATTTTATGTAATTAATAATTAATTAATGTAAAATAAAGTGCATGGTTGTCATATTGCATCCTTTCAATTTCAATAAGTCCATGATAATCAAGGAATTGTAATAATATAATTCTATTTTGGAAAAACTAGATAGAAATAATGGTTAATAAAACATCCTCTTAATAGAGGGAGGGGAAATTTGATTCTTTTCAAAAAACTAGGTTTCCAATTAGTATAGTTTTATTTGTAAGTGAAAATATGTACCTAGAAAAAAATACTAATTCCCATGGAATGAGTGATAAAGAACATGGATAGAAGAATGTTGAAAACCACAAAACCTAAATTCTTTTATAGGTGAAAATACAATAAATTCAATGGAAATGAGTGTAATAAGACATCATTTTTTATTCAATATCTTGTTCTCATATTTTGAGAAATTACATCAACATTTATTGTATAAAATAAGGAAAAGTATATATAAATTAATATTATAAAAACAACATTAATAAAATTCAACCACAAACTCATATTTTTTCCCAAATAATTAGAACTTATGTAGAATATATAATGCTTGGAGAACTAAAATAAACCTATAATATATCACATAATCTATAAAATAATAACATTATATTCATCTTATCATTAGAAAAACCATTATAGTTATAATTGTACTATATAATACTCAAAACTGATTGACTTTCATATGATTTAATAATATTTTAATCTACAAAAATAAAAAGTACATCAAAGGTTTAATATTGAAAATTCCTTTGATAAATAACACTACATCCAAAATAATCTCATTAACCTCTACATGAATGAATTTTTTAACATAAATAGTTATCTCATACCACTAAAATTTTATCAGAAGAAATGGATTATGTTTTTTAAGAAAATATCCCTTTAAATTATACATAATCTTCAAATATAGATAAACCTAAAAAATATCACTCAAATATTCAATAATCATCTCAAAATAAAAAAAATCAGAAATACTTTACCCTAAAATATCACTCAAAAAAATTAATATTTATCAATGAAACCATTTAGTTAAAAATAATGTCATATTAATGAAAAAATCATGTAAGACACTGGTAGTAATATCATACTTATGAACCTTTTAATTTTTTGTTGAAGTCTCATGGATTTTCTAGATGTGATACATTTTCGCATGTCCCACGACTTCACTTTTATAAAAAATATATGGAATTCTTAATAATATTTGATTATCGTCAAAATTAACTTTACTCATTAAATCATTTTTCTCTTTTTAGTAGATATTGTATTCTATACTACATAATCCTAATGTACACTAAATTTTTTGTCTAAATAAACCACAAATACCTCAAACACAAAGATCATATAAATACTAATGATTTCCAACAATATAAAACACAAGTAAAAAAATATAAAATGTTTTATTCTGAAAATATATTTTTTTATAAAATATATACTAAACCAAAATGTTTCATTCCCATATATGTATATCAATATATATATTATCATGTAAAACTCCCACTATATAAATCATAAAATAGGTATCTATGTCTGTAAAATTATGACCAACCATAGAATAAAAACCCCAAGACACTATAGGTTTATACCAACATCAAATATATATTAAGGGTTACCATGACCTAAATCATGAATTTTCTAGAATATAATTTTATCGATAAATCAATTTTCATGTATATCATTATCATTCAATATATGTTTTTAAATATAAAAATAAAAACTACTATTTATGAATCCTTGGATATTTAATTATATATAATATCTATAAAATCATTTATATAAAACTTCTACAACAGAATTATCAAAGTACAATACATAAAAACTTTAACCCTTTAACATCAATGATTTCTATAACATATATCGTTCCTTTATTAAGGAGTAAACACCGAGATTATGACATTATCTGAGAAAATTCCCACATTCCCCAAAAAGAATTTAATAAAAAAATGGTGTTGTAAGATGTAATTTATTCTATTCAACTAGCCTCTTAATTTTAATTGGTAATCTATTCATTGATTTTGTTAGTATCAACATATAAAACATTTTCCAATTTATTCCACAAGTTATACAAGGTGACCCATTCAAAATTGACTTCATTATAGAAATTTTACCTTCTTTCCTATAGGGTATTAGATACTGATTCAATCAGTGAACTCAACCCTTCTATTCACTGTTGAGTTACAATGTTTTTTTTATTAATGTTGTAAAAAATATATCGTGATATAAGATTTGGAATAATAAAATCATTATGCACTCCAATAATCAATCCATATGGTTTTTCTTAACCACCACAGCCTTCATCGCATTTAATTTTCAAATGGTTCCTTCATATACCATGCATTGAAAAAAAGAGTAATATGATAAATAATAATCATATTAGTGAATCATGAAATTCCATTCATATGGTTTCCAATGCATGAAAAAAAATTAATACATAACACTATAGGTTTTATCTAATCCATCATTTTTAATTATCCATTTAAATACTTCTTAATTAGTAATAATGAAAATTTAAATTAATTGAGGAATACCCCTAAAGAGAGTTAAAACAGGTGTGTAGAAAGGTATCACTCACTATGAACTATAATTAATGTCTACATACACTAGAGGAAATTTTCTTGGTTTATTACCCATAAATGAATCTATTCTTAAACAACATCCAATAATAACATCCAGAAAATGATGTATTTATATGGAAACTACATAATATCTACCTAACTCAAAAATTAGGATGTTATCCTATACTTATACATATGATCAATCATTTTCAAGGGGTTATATCAATGAATTATTTTAAATATTACTTCTTCATATCATAGGTAATGGGAAAAAATTATGTTGAGCTCATATGCATAGTAAAGGATAAATACAGTAGATGCTATAATGAGTAAATATGTGTTAATAAATATGGATAGTTAAAAAATTTAAATCACAAACAATTTAATCAATAAATTATTTATAATGAATAATATGGTGTGAGAAAATATATATTAAATAATTCCATAGAAATAATTTCATGATATTGAAACATATATGTGGATATAAAAACTAATCTATAAATTAAATGGACATAAATAAAAATTCTCTTAAAGTTGTAATACTTAATATCAAAAATCGTAAACATACCATCGAGTCAAAATGCCATTATATCATACAAAAATGTGTAAAGACTCAGCCACATATCCAAACATGATTGTCTCATTAGACCTACCAATGCATAGAGGGGATATAAAAGGCCCCACCAAACACTAACTAAGTATAATAAATTCCAATAATTAAATAGGTTAATCCTAATCAATAAAAAAAATTATTGACAAAAATACTAAAATAAATTATATTTATTTTCCAAATCAATATACATAATCACAAACCATCTAGATTATTATGGTGAATTATATCAATATATTATATCACTAATCAAACTGTTTATAAACCATCTATATGAATAATATTATTATATCATTACAACATATCTATAGTCAATAATATATAAAATGATGGTTATTGACTTTGAATATTATTAATACCCTAAGAAGTTTCATGAATAAAATTCATAATGACAATAATCTTTTCACAATTGAAATCTCTATTAAAAAAAAGAAACAATAACCATAATATTAGGGGAAACACATTTTTTAGAAACATTAATTAAAACTACTAATAGAATTTCAAAATATGTAAGGGTTCATGACATCAGTAAAATCCATTCCTTCGGAATATATCCAAACTATGAATTTTTTCACATTTTTTATAAACTACAATGAGTACCATTTTCAAAAATAGAATTTTTTTTATTTTAATAAATTTCATATAAATTAAATCCGAGTAAAAATGTCTCTAGAAAAATATATCAAAATATTAAAAAAAATCTTGACATTTTCTATAAAATAAAGACGGGGAAGAAAATTATTCTCGAATAAAGAAGAAATAAATTACATTTTACATAATTATTTTTGATCATATGAGAATGTAAATGAAAAATCAAAAGAAAAAATAATATATGAGAAGAAAATATATTGAGTTTAATATAGAAATATAAATTAGTTCCCCAAGTGGAGACTTAGATAACAATTATATAGTGAAATAAATGCTTATAACTTTAGTAGATTTTGAATCATAAGACATGTGATAGAAATAACATTAAAAAGATATTTTTATTGCATATTTTTTACGAGAAAAGTATTAAAATTAATTCATTGGTAGTATATAAAATCCAGACAATAATCAATTGATATATATTGCAAGTGTCACATGGAATTAACATTTGGATGAAAATCTCATTTCATAAGTCTAATTTCCTTCGTACGTGTCCAAAAACCCAATATAAAAACTATTGAATAATTATATATCTATTAATAAACCATACAAATATATAAAATACTATATATTATTTACTTATAATCTTTTATCCCAAAATTTTTATCCAAATATCATTAAAAAAATTCTGAGTAATAATTGGATTCTTTGTTAATTTTTTGGTTTTGTAGTTTTTTTCATGGTAATTTGAGTGTGGTTCCTTCATAAACCAAATTTTAATAATTATTTAAGAGTCATATATAATCATTATATATATATAGCATCATTCTTTAATTTTAGATATAAAAATTGAATTACCTCTTTTATAGTGATCGTATGTCGCACATATGAGTGAACATTTCTTTCTATTTTTACAGAAGAAAAAAGAATTGTAAAAAAAATACGATTATATATTTATTATTTTTTTAAATACATCATTAAAATTAGTAAATTTATTCCTTATTAAATTCCATTTAAATTGAAAAGGAAAAACATTTCACATCACTTTTTGTAGGTGGTAGTCTATAGGTACACTCTACCAATGTTACTGTTTTCTATAAAAATTGAATGTATATGTTATGTATATATATTAGTTTTTAATAAAGGTAAAGTATAATGGTTGTATTTTGTATTATAAGTAATATCACTATTTTTTCTGGACTAAGATGTATTTTTATTAGAGATGGAAGAAACTAGTATCTCTCAATTTGATCTGAAGAAAAAGTCTTTCAGATTTATTTGAATAAAATGGATGTGTCTATGTTGGTGTTGGGAGTAGTATAATAACATGTTTAAGAGAGAATAATTTGTATAAATGGTGAATAACCTATTTTGGGATTTTGTATTCGTTTATTAAATTCTTTACATATTTTGTGATTCTCTCTCTCCATTGTCACAGCTACACATGAGGTGATATAGAAAGATAATATTGAGCAGATTAGGAACAAAAAAATATGCCAGATGTTGAATTTAATGAGAATGTAATTCATAATAATATACCACAGATTCACCCATCCCATTTTAGAGGTCAATACATCATCACAACTACACATGAGGTGATATTGAAAGATAATATTGAGTGGATTAGGAAAAAAAATTATTCCAAATGTAGAATTAAATGAGAAATGAATTCATAAAATTAAACAATTGATTCACCCAGCCCCTTTTAGTGGTCAATACATCATGGGGATCTATATTTGTTACTATATAATTGGTTGTCTCTAATGATCAATGTGATTATTTATGAAGTAAATATTTTTTTGAAATGATTTAGCTTACTTATGTGGGATTTTTTTTAGGACTCATAATAATACAAAGAAGACATCAAAAATGAATAAAAATAATATTATCATAGTAAAGGAAAAAATAAAATACCAATTTAATGAATTCAATAAGATAAATTTTGTAATTATTCTTTGGATTATGATTGTTATGATGATGCTTAGTTAGGATGTGATGATGACAAATCAAATAGCATTCTTCATACTATATTTTATGAAAATTTAAATAACATCCCTATAGAATGGGTAATACAATGTTTTAGATCCATCAAAGGTATTTAGGATGCAAATATTTAAATATAAGAGGAGGATATTGTTTTTTAGTAGTCATTTCTTAAATAGTTTGTTATATTTTTCAATATCACAAAAAATATGAAAAATTAAGGAAAGAAACAGGATCACTTTTTAATGACCCTTGTGATAAATCTATTGATGAATCATAAATAAATTATTTAGAGAAATATTTATTTGAGATTTAATTTTTAGTTGACATCCTTGAATTTGAAAATTTTCATAATGTTTCAATGGATGTTATATATAAACAATTAGAGGATAAAGAAAAAATGGTACATGTGATTCCAAATTAATTTTAAGAATCATGGAATATGCATGAAGGAAAAAAATAAATTAAGGATTTAGAAGTTTAAATTTTATATGTTACGAATAATAAGAACTCACTCAGCATGATGTGTTTAGATCTAGAGGTGAAATTGAAGAATTAGCAATCACTACAATATGGAACACCCCAAAGGACAAAAAAAAAGATGCTCACGCTAAATATTTCTATGAGGATCATGATTAAAAAAATATGTATGAGACCATCCTCCAATTAAATAGATTTATTATTCTATAAGAAGGTATTCCAAAACCAAAAAACCATCTTTCTATTAATGTTGTTTCAATTCATAATACATTATTAAATGAAAAATATTTTAATGTATGGATGGTGAAAATTGTGGATAAACCCAATATATTATTTGTGGATGTGAAAAGTAGAATTAAGAGATGTTCCCTATATGTTTCCCAATATGTAGTAGTTCTACTAAAAAATAATCATTCAAAATCAAAGATATTAAAATAGACCACACCATAAAAGAATATAATAAGGATATAAAGTTATTTTTGGTGTGACTTGATTCTTCATAAGAGGAATATGAATTATTTCACAACATGATATTTTTTATGATACTAATAGGCATTAATTTATGGGGACCAAGTATTAATAAATTAAAAAATGAAACAAATATGAAATATGCACAGAAAATGAAATGTTAAAAGCTTGTCATGTAATATGAAAAATTGGTTACTATGAAAAACAATGATGTATCCCCTTATCATTCAGAGGGGGAAAGAATTATTTAAAGAATATCATTTTCAGAGAAAATATAATTTGAGTATGAAGTACAATATCAACAATTAGGTAGATAAAATCCAAATCAAGGCGAATGACCTTTGTTTAGAGGTTTTTTCTTTTATTATGAATGGTATGGGAAAACACCATTTTCAGGCATCAATAACACGCCATTAACAATATATATATAATAATAAAAGTGAATACATAGAGAAGATATGATAATTGGTTCACATGGAAATATTTTTTCTCCATAAATTCATCTATGAAACCAATTCATAAAAATTATGAAATCTTAGAAAGTGTATGTGGTAAATGTAAGATGAAAGTTCACAATGATGATAGTATCATGTTAATAATTCATGTAAATACTCAATATGTCTATAGTGGGAAGAGTATTAAATAAAAATGTAGTGGAATGTCATGTTATGATTCATTGAAGATTAATATTATGAATTAAAAATATCTAGATGTCTAACCAAATAAACTAAAAGTATATATGAAATTACAAGAAATTGAATAACATTCCCTGCCTAAATTAGAACATTTTTATAATTATAATACTTTAGAAAATGTTATTCGACACAATATTTAGGATATGTTGATGGAGGTGGGGGAAATAATTTCCTTGGGTGAGAGATAGTTCTCAGAATAAATGTTACTCCAAAATAATAAGAACAAACCTACTTTTTACAATATATATATATATATATATATATATTACTAGAATTAAGAGACATAAAAGAGAGTGGCGCATCCCATGAGGGGGATAAATTATTTGTTAATGCTGTCAAATCATCACTATACAAAAATATTTATTTTTTTGAATAACTTTAGAGAAGTTAGACATAAGCTATTCCAAACACACATTCTCCCATCATTCTTAATTGAATTTAGAATATCAATTATAGGGGAGTGATTAGTTTATAAAAAATGTAAAAAGTGGGGAGACATACAATTTTCACGAGAACATTTTTATTTTTCTGTTGATGTGTGTGTAGAATTTAAAATTTCATATATAAGTATTATTATATACAAACACATACATGAGAATAGAAACTTTTTTATCATTATTTTACATGAAAGGTTGTTTATATAAAACATGGAAACTCATTTTATTATATTTATTATTTTCCATATAGCTATATCCCATTTAGTCTTAGAGTTTATTAACTAATGGATATTTTCTAATGGAAGCATGTGAGCTAATCCATCTCTTATAAGGGATCCGGAAATTTTCATATATGGAGAAAGATCATGTTCATCGGAATAAATAAGAAATGAGACGACCCCATGTATCCATTTTATCTAATTTCCAATATAAGGTAGAATGTTTGATAAAACATTTCCATATTTAATGATGTAATGAAATATTGAAAAAAATACAAAGGGGGACATTCTTTTTCCTAGTGTTAAATGTTTATTCATTTATTTTATCATATGAGTTTGTTGAGTTGATAATGAGATTTGGTGATTCCTAAATAATTGTTAAAGATAAATTTATGGAATTTTAAGTCACTCATTGATAATTATCCATTAAATATGACAATTTTTTTATAATTATCACTATTTAATGAAATTTTATTTGGATATCACATAGAATAAAACATTCAAAGGAAATTAAAATATTTAATTCCATGAGGAATTTTATATTAAGATATGAATATTTATATGAAAAATGAGATATGATATGATGGATAGTGAATGGAAAACATGAAAAAAAAATATTTATATATTTTTCATTAAGATTCATCTAGTTGTGAGAATGGGTCTTTTAGAATATTGATATTTGGAAAAATATTTTATCCTCAATGTTAATATAATTTTAGGTCAAACAATACCAGTAACCCTAACCTCGCCTCCACCAAGGAATCGTGGGACCCAGAGGTCAATGGTGATTAGGGGAGAAAGAATGGCCCTTCTCACACAACATAATGAGTAATTTGGCAGTGTATAGGCTAAAAGAAATGCATTATTATGAGGAATCATGTGATAAGATTCCAGTGGGGCAATTCATGATGTTGTATCCCATAAGTCATGGTCATGGTGTATGCATGTGATGATCCCCCACTACCAACTCGAAGGTGATGCGTCTCTAATTGTATAATAATGGATCATGATGATGAATGGACAAACCAGTGTGGGATAATAGGGACACCGACACTATTCAACCATTTTAATATCTTATGAATAAAATGAATTCCATACAATGCAATCTTCTTGATATCTCTTTTGAAAAATGATATCATTGTAATCCTCCAAGCCTTATATAATAATTCCAGTAATCAAAAATTTTGGTTGGCCATTTTATAATAAATTCTTTTGTCTCCTTGTCATTTCTGAGATGGATATTATGAGGCGATGCGACTTAAAACATCCACTCCTGCAATCTCTACCTTCCAAGTATGAATAAATTCGAATATTATTGTACTTCCATGGATGTTATAGATTTATAGAATGATATTAATGAATCCATCATCATATATGAGCTTAAAGATTCTATAATTATAAACAGGTAAGTTTTTCACATGTATATGAAGAGATTATCACGAATGAAGATACACTATTACATTTAGTGAAACTAAGAATGAAATACATTGTAAAAATATTATGATAGACAAGATTCTTAGATTAGTGACTATGCACCATTACATTACATAAAAATATAAGGAAAAGGGTACATTAAAATAAATGGACAAGAACCCATGACCATTAAATTTTCATCTATTGGGAGAGATCCAAGTTTTCAAGTGAAAATAGTGCACCACAAAACAACAGATTAATAATATCAAAGATAACCCAAGAAGATAATACTTGAGTGAAGATAAAGGGAATTTGTGAGTATTCAACATGTCTAATTAACTCATTATTTTATTCAAAAAGATCAAATTCTTCAATGAAACATAGATAATATAATAATATTATGTGTATTCTCCCTATATTGGACATATAATACTATAAAAATTCATTAGTTTATTTATGAGTAATGTATTTTCCTGATGAGAAAATGGGATATACATGAAATAAGTCCCTTTCATCAATGATTACTTATGTCCATTAATCGAGTGAACAAATAGTATTTTTTAAAAAATTTCATGATATAGGGCATGCATCATGGGAACATGACAGGATTTATATGAATATATTATTGAATTATTTATAGTCTTTAGATATAGTGAAACACATCAATAATTATGATAAATATAATATTGATCAGAAGAAACTAAAATAATTAAATGAAAATAAATATATGTGCTTGGTTTTATACATTTAGAAGTCCATACATTGGGTCACACATTCATGAGTATTGATAGGTTGTGAATATATTGTTTTTTATTTTATATCAAACATAAAATATTAAATAAGTTTTTTCCCAAAAATTATCAATCAAATTATGTTTCATATTAATTATTAGATGAAATAATAATAGCCTAATAATTTGTTTGAATGGTGCAACAAGCCATTTACTAGTGATCATAATATTTGAATAAGACTGAGATACTCATTAAATATTTAGTGAAGTTACATGATTTTTATATGAGGGGGTTTGATTCAGCATCATCATTAAGGATAATCAAATGATATCCATATAATTTCACAATACTTTATCAAAGTTGATGTCTTTTGGTTAGTGTTTGGATAAAGTGAACTCAACTGGTCGGATCCAAGAGAAAAAGGAGTCTCATAGTTGGAAAATGAGCTTGATGTTTATTAGTTGGAGAAATACAAAAATAATTTATAATTTTGGGATCCAAATTATTTATTTTTATTTAGATCATAAATAAATAGAGATCTCTCATTTTGTTCTGGGTTCAGTTTAATCAGTTTTTTGGTAGTTATTAATTTGTAACCACGAGGGATAGCTAGTTGCAAGAAGGAGTATGTTTTTTCTGAACCGCGTAAATAATTTATTAAAATTTTTCTGTATTAATAAAATTAAAAAAGATTTAACATTAATATATAATTTTTATTGTATAAAGATTCATAAAAATATTGAAAGGTTTTATTAAAAATAAATTGAATTCATAAAATGAAACAATCGATTCACCCCTCTCTTTTTAGTGGTCAATCCAACCTTGGGCTCAATAAATAGTATATTGTTGTTATTTTATAATTGGATTCTCATGTTTTTTATGATATTGAATATATATTTATTGTAATATAATTATATGTTAAACTGTTTTATTTCCTTTATTGCACACTTGACTCATATGAAATGTGAAATGGAAACGGTGAGTCCAGAGAAAAAGAAAAAAATCCTAAAAATGATTCAATTAAGGTATTTAAGATTCACTCTATTATAAAACAAATCTATAATGATGATTATATTGATGTGATGTCTTTTATTTCCTATAACATGATGTGGGGAAAATAAAAAACTAAGGGAATTATTCCACATTATTTTTTATGATTTGGAAAGGATGGTCATCTCACTGTTATGTGCTTGAAATTTTTTTCGAATGATGAAAATGAGGGATCTTTGACTAAATTTTTTAGAGGTGATAAAATTAAACAATAACTATAGTGTAAATTATTTAATAAGTTAAATTTATTATCAATTGAATAAGGAATATTGTATTTGAATAAATTGGATGAAGTGTGTGATGTTAGGTAGAATGGGAAAAATTTATTGGTTGTTATCAATAGAAAAGAAACCAATGATAGTGATACTGACCATGATGATGTTCTAGGGAGATTCGATGTAGAATATGATCTTGATGAATCCCTTGAATAAATTTATTATCTATGGTCTTAAACCAAGAAATAAAATTTAGTTTTTTACAAGTCAAAAAATTATATTCATGTACTATAGTAAGAGAAGTGATAATTGAAAGCCGAGATCGTAAAATTGAAACCTAGAATCTCTGGAAACATATGAATAAAATTATATCTCAAGATAAATGTGGATTAATAGGAATGAATAATTTATTTACTTATAATAGAGATTTAAAGGGTGAGTATAACTGAAAAATTTAATAATAAATCTTTATTTGTAGGGGAATAATGAGGAATTAGAAGGAATCCTTATATACATCATGGTATTACGTTTCCTAATAAAACTAGTCATGTTTGATGGTAAATATGTGCTGTCATTAACCATTTAAGAGTATATTCTCCTTATAAATTTAAAGAACATAAAAATTAATGTTAATGGTTTTATGGATCTTGATCATAATAGTGATAATAGATGCACTTCATTACATGATACATGTTTCAACATGCTAGTGGAAATTTAATTTTTGAGAAGATCAGAAGGAAACATTTTATATAGATTTAAATTGGAGAATTTCACAAAATGTTAATCATTAACCCTTTGGAAAATTAGGACACATGCAATTTTTCTACTAAATTAAAAATATATATTTTAAGGAGGACTAACACGAAAAATTTTAATGTAATTTTATATCTGATTCTTATTCTTATAATGGTAATTTATTTTGTTGTAAATGACATGGACCTAGAGAATCTTAGTGTGAAACAATGATATAATGATATGTGAATCATGTTTCCTTTAAAATTTGATATCATAATATTTGTACATCTTCCAATGTGTTGATGAAATTAAATGTTTTATTTTGTAATACGAATGTCAGAGTGCTGATTTAAATTTATCACTGGAGTATCAATCATCTAAATAAGTTCCTAAAAGGTAATTTATTACTATGAAATTTAATTAGAAGGATAATTATTTCAATTTTTCTTTGATTGAAATGGATGGTTCCAACGTAAGGGTCATTAAAAGACAATTTAACTCATAAATAATCAAAAAAAGACAATGTATATATGTTAAATAAGATAAATTTATAGTTTTTGGTTCTGTCAATAAGGAAGGACTCAAATTCATTGGCTATAGGATTGAGAAATATCACATAAAATATATTTGGATTATGGATGTTCTCTTGGTAGATGGAAATAACAAAAAAAATTGAGTGTGAGAAAGTTGTGTGACTAGGGACATGATGAGGAATTTGGTATGAAGGGGTGAACACTTGTGGGAAATGATATATCACATGTCTTTGAATAGTGTTGAAATAAATATATTCTATATTGGATCAGTGAATAAATCTTTTACATATTATCTAATGTAGATAAAAAATATTTACTTGAAGAATTTGGAAAAAAAATTAATGATCAATAAGAAACCTAGTGTACCCTAATAGGGAACATTATATTCCAATGATATCTTGTGAAATAAAAAATATATATGACAATGTGAAAAATGAGAAAAGAGCTCAAAAGACCTAAAATAAAATGAATGGAAATTCATAAACTGCATCATATATTTTTCATGTGGATGTTTTTAGGAGAATTACTCATGTTAATTCTGATAAAAAAATAAATAGGTTTTATTTATTGATGATTTTATGAATATCGATTTGATGACAATTATTACTAATAATTATGAAGTGTATATGTTCATCACATGATAATAAAGAAAATATGAATGAATTTTTTTTGTTAAAATAAAAAACATTGGAAGTGAAAATTGAATGGAATTTAGTAATACCAAAGTGGTTAGTTATATGGAGAAACAATGGATTCAAAATAATCTTTTATTATTGATAACTCCTCAACAAAATAGTGTTTTTGAAAGAATAAATCATATCATTTACAACATATATCACTCCATGCTCATTGAAACCACCTTATAAGTGAAGGATTTGAAGGGTGCAGTCTTTAAAATGTGGAAATATCGAAGAAATTATTCATTTACCCATAACAATACATTACTCCCTGTGAAATATGGCTTGGAATGGAGCCCCTGAAAATGTACATCTACATTTTCAAAGTTTGTCCTTTATATTGAATAATAAAAACTAATAATGATTAAGACATGGGGTAATGAAGACATATTTCTTGATTATTAACTAAGAATAATGAATATTGATGCATCAAGAAATTACTGGGAAAATATTTAAATGTCCAGATGTGACAATAAAAGAAGAAGAAATATTTTGTATTATCAAGATAATATTTCTTATTTTAATTTTGATAAAATTTATTTAAATAATATAAAACTTATTTTAATATTGATAAGGATTTCTAAGGAACATGGTAAACTCGAATGTCTAATAAAAACTCTAATTAATGCTTCGATGATATAGAAAATTAAGAAGGAACATCTAATACATATAATTATTCCAACAATGATAAAATCATAAATAGAAACATAAAGGGTTACCATATAGATTTGGTTAATAAATTAAGGATAAAGGGATATAAAATAACTTCATTGTTATCTGAGGTAGAACTACTATGTTTTGATGTTTCTTCACAAGAAAAAAATTCTATCAATTCCTTAAATAGAGAACCATATCAATTCGAGAAAAAATTACATGGGAAACTATATCTTGTGTAGAAAATAAAAATATGATAATAAAAATATTAAAAAAATATTCAATTAATATGTAACGATGGAATTTGATAAGGTAGGTATCCTATTAAAACGTTATTCTAAAGTTGATAGGAATAATGTTGATGATACTTTTATATCGGTGGCCCAACCTGAAACCATTCGATTATATCCAATGATGATAATGAAAAATGGTGTTCAATGTAAATAAAATTAAAATAAAATCAACATTTAAGAATATTTTTCATGAATAGGTTTTATACAATAAGAAATTAGATGGGTTTTTAATAATGAAAAAAATAACTGATATGTAAATACATTATAAATTGATTTTATAATTGATTTATAAATAAACCTAAATATTTTTGTAAAGATAAAATATTAATAATTTTTAACAAATATAAAATATTGTAAACAAATTAAATTATCATCATCCTAATCAAAAATAAGAATATTCAAGAAAAATTTTAATTATCCTGGAGATAGTGGAGAAAGTGTATAAAAATTTTAATACATGTTTTAAATGAAAATACATTAACTTAAGTCCTATAATACATCATATGATCTCTATAAACTAAATACTAATATTATACTACTTATATACTTTTTTAAGATCCCTTTTTTGTTCATTACATTAAAATTTTTATCTTTATTTCATTTTCCTGATTTTTATTTATTTACTAAAGTAGTTTCATTCCCATTGTATGTTTTTGTGTAATTTGGTAAATAAAATATAGACAATGCCAGTGTGTTGACCACTGTGAATGTGTATATAGATTCAATATCATTAAAATATTTAATGTTTTATATTTATAACATATATATATATATTATATATCTTTAAAAAACAATGAAATATGTTCAGAAAAAATAAACCACGATGTTTTTGGGCGATAAGAATACATATATAGAAATGAATGATGATTTAATTTTTATAATAGGTGGAAGAAATATAAATTATTTAGTAACATAATATTCTACATTATTAGATATTTTATTAAGGTTATATTAATTTATAATTTCCACCCTTATTACCATCTATGAGATGGTATAATGAAAAATGAATCACAACATTTTGTAAAGGTGGTGTTCAGCACGTAAGTGCATGTGTTGTTATCAACATCCAGAAGATAGATATGGAATGATTGTAAGTAATATATAAAAATAATATTATTATAATTATATATATATATATAATTAATATATTTTTACACATTATCTTAACAAACCATATGTTCTGGTGATGAAAAACAGAACACATCGCATGAGGCTGGAGGATGTTCACATGTTTTCATGAATGATAATTTCATTGATCATATGACATGAAAAGAGAATAATAATGATTTTTAATCATTAATATTAACATTTATGTATATATTGGATCCTAATTTTTTTATACTATCATGGAAATGGATGATTGGTATTTGGTAGATAATGAAATAAAAAAATTATTAAGAGTTATAAATTTTATTCAAAAAACCACATTTGGATGAAATATTAATCATTTTACATTAGAACATTGATGAGAATAGAGACACTTTATCTTGTGGATGAATGAATAAAAAAATTATTGCATAGATTTTTATATAAGTTATTCAAGAGGTGTGAATAATAAAGTATTATCTGTTCCATTTTATAACTTAGGGGACTAAAAACTTTCAATAATCCAATGATTGAACATTATGAATTTTTTCATTCAAGGTAATTATTTTCTAATGAATCATAAAATTATAGATAATAATATATAGGGTTAAATACAATCAACTAATCAATATTTGAAAATTATTAATGAAATTTTAATCATTGTATCATGTTAACAAAATTCAAGAAAAATTTAACCTTAACCATAGTAACATAACTTTATACCATGATAAATTATATATATTTCCCAAAAAAAGAGAGTCATAAAAAAAATATGGGCATGAATATTCCAAATAGAAAATCCATTTTATCATATTCTAATTATATATATGGAAAAAGTATTTTTAAAATAAGAACAGAAAAAGGATGAAAAAACCTTTTTAGAAAAATTACTAATTTAAGATTTAAAATATTTTTACATAGAAATGAAATAAAAATTATTATTACCAACATTATTTTGTTTATTTAATTAAAAGGGATGATTTGTATTCTACTAGATCAATTCAAAATTGAGTGGAACCTTCCATCAGTAGAATTATACAAAAATAACAATTATAGTTTTTAATTTGAAGAAAATATATCTTATGATCACAAAAGTAATGCGTGGATTCTAATATTCAAAATAATGTTTTGAAATAAATTAGTTGACACTATAAACACGTTTTCTTGTCAAAATGTTTTTGGAAAATTTAAATTATTCATACCTCATAATAATTTCATAAAACTGATGGTATTTTTAGAAATTGATCTTTTCACTATTCACAAAAAATTTAACGAGATTATAAAAATGTAAAAAATTAACTATATGAATTATATGGGATTAAAATAAATCATTAAAGAATTATACAAAATTTACAAATATAAAATATGTGTTTCAAATTTGGTAATATCAATAAAATACTAAATTTATTGTATTTTTTATTCTGAATTTAATACTAGGTATATTATATTGTCCACTACATAACATAACCCAAGGAAGAATTTCATAGTAAACCATAATTCCCATGTAAATGACCATGTGACACTCACCTAACTCCCAAAAAATCCTTAACAACCATCAAACAATGGAGGGATTTATTGGGAATATAATATGTAATGCACAGACACTAGTTACCGAGATTCAGTGCATTATTTTAATACATTGGCATGATTTCAAGGAATCAATTCCTGAAGGATTGATCTATTTATCAACCCTGGAAAATATATTACATATATGAAAGTTAGATTACAATTTCTAAAATAAAACACAACATAAATAACCATTTGAGAACACTATTAATCTATTAACTTAACCCTACATATCAATCATAATACACATTTTTCATTCTGGGAAAAATAAAACAGAAGAAAGGGATGAGCTTAGATGCCAAGTAAGGATAACAATATAGCATAAACTATCATAAAAAAGTATACAAATTTAACGCAATGTATAAGACTAAAACAAAATCCTTTTAAACATAATCTTCTACATAATAAGAAAATGATAAATCAAATTATGCCATTTACTTCTTCACATGGAAATTCTTCTAGTCGAATAATCACATGTAATATCAATAGCTAATCTCATAACGATGGAATGCATAATGCCTGACATCATAACCACATAATGAAGGCCTCGTGCCAAGACTAAAAATAGGATTTTGTTAAGGTCTTATTCCAAGACCCTAGTTTTTCTCATGGGACCTACAGATACATTGAGGAGCTATAGCAGGCACCAACTATCACATACTAAGTCTAATTCATTCCTCATATGAAAAGTTTGAAACATAACATAATCATTTATATTAAAACTAGCATAAAAAATGTTAATACTTTATAAATAAACCATGAAGGGTATAAAAATAACAAATCCACAGTCAGACATATCACAAAACCTTTAATACAATTTTTAAATTTGTATTATAATAAATCAAAATCAATTAAGAATAATATTCAGTAAAGGATATTGACATAGTTGAAAATGTTCAGAAAAAATCTTTGAGAGAAATATACCTTTTTCATGAATACTTTAAAAAGTTACCAAATTAATAAATGAATACATTTAAAATAAATTTTTGGAATAAATGTTTCCTATACCACTTTGAATCTTTTGATAGGAATTAACATTTTATAACGATCGTGTCTATATAAATAAATCATTAGAATCATTTTTTAAACATAGACATTAATAAAAAATATTTAGAAAAACAAATCATTAAAAATTTTAAAATGAGGCTCTTGATATAGATTCCCTTCTACCAAACATTAACATATTAATTTTAAAAACATTTTTATGAAACATGGACATGGATGATAAAATTTTCCCAGTAAATACTTACACATTAACGATCTCAGATAATAATGAGATTGAGGAATGAACCCTTACCGTGTACTTTCCTTTGGTTGAGGGTACGTTTATCCTCTTGTATAATTTCCATAGTATGTTATTAAATTATACCATAACCATATTCATATTTTTTATATCTTACTTTATTCATTTATGGATTTATACTACCCATTTAACAATAATTTCCATGTTAAAATAATATTTCCTATAATAATTCCTTTCTCTATCATACATGTTTTAACTTGTTATTCTTGATCGTTTCACTTATATAATGATTTAATTGCATCCAGAATATAAAACCCTATTTATTTTTCATATATATTCTGATTATAAATATGTTTAATAGATATATATATATATATATATATGAAATTTAAAACATTTTTATGAAGCTGGTAGGTCGTACGTACGCATAAATGCTTTTTCTGTTTTCATATCGTATTGAACGGAAGTAAGTGAATGAGATATACGTATGTGTATATATATATATATATATCCAATATCATTATTATGCCATATATTACCTACATATTTATAATATATTTATTTATAATCATTGTTGAATAGTGAATGTGTAAATGAATCTCATCGCGTCGTGGAGACTGTAAGCTGTACGTATGAAAGAGAGATGATATCATTCAATTGATGGTGAAACAATATGTAATTGTATGGTATATTATATATACATAATCATTAAATTGTTATATTTATTATTTACATCAATTATAATCATTATTATTCTCATCCAAATAAGGAAGTGTTGAATAACAAACTACACCACAGCGTGGAGACGATACGTCGTGCGTACACACGTATGGTGACATTGTCATTAATAAGATGGGTAGAATAATGAATATGGTTATACCATATTTATAATAACATCTCAGTATGTAGAAATTATTGGAGTTATTATTTTAGTTTTGAAAAGTATCAAATAATGAGGAAGTGGAAGAAAAAAAAGAACATTGAAAGAGGTGATAAGTAATTACCTCTTCTTCGGGTTATTCCATTTGATTTCATCAAAAGAACTACATAGGTTAGATTCTAATCATTTTAAGTCCTCTTGGTAGAAGTGAGGGTAGTTGGGAGGATATTTTAGTAGGGTTTTTCTGAGCCAAATGGCTTTGGAGGTGTGATTTTGAGAGAAGGGGAAGTACTATTTTATAAGAGAGGTGAGGGTTAGTTTAAGAAAAGATTGAAATATTAATTTATTATACAATCATATTCAATTTATAATGTATAAAAAGAATTTATTTCATTCCTAAGGTGGGTCTGGTCCGAGAACCTTTCAACTAATAGGTTTTAGAAAGTTTTAGGTCACCATATTAACCTTATCTTTTATATTTAACTCTTAGTTAAATAGTTTAACTATTACCATTTATTCTGGTATTATAATAATAAATGGTTAATAAACATACTATAAAAAGATAATAAAACCCCAACTGGTTCATTATTGAGATATCTAACCTTATCAAAAAAATTAGCCTAACCATAGATTTTTTTTGGAATATTATATCTATTAATAATATAGTATTTGTTTTAAAAAGTCATTTATGTCAATTATACAATATTTTGTGTTTGGATTTTTTGAATGTCATAAAACGTTATAACATTGATAAAAATTTATTTAATAAACCCTAACATGTCATATTAACCATGAAAATTATTCAAAAACATCAAATGTCTCAATTTAAAATTATATTAACATTTATAATATCAATTATTTTAATCTTTTAATAATAAGGTAATTAATACATCATCATTGTGTCATAAATAAATATAATGTTTTATTGTCTAAAATTTATAAATAAAATTCCATTATGTGAGAAATATTTTTATCTTTCTAATGAATATTTATAGTTGAATTTATCTTACGTATAACCCTATATTAAAAATGTTTTAGTTAATAAACTTTTAATTTAACATTTTCAACTCTTCTTTAAATAAAATAATAATTAATGTCCTAATCTAATCCATGTGGACCAAAAGGATAATATTTTCTTCCAAGGATGATTTTGGTCGAAATAAACTTATCCAATAGAATTATAATAGGTGTTAGGTTAATTATAATATCATTTTTACCTTTAATTACCCTATTTACTTTTAATCGTGGTAAATAAAATTCAAAAAATACTATTCACCAAAATTTATTTTCATCCTATTGAAAAAAAAATTACTTACTAATGTCAAATGTGTCTCTCGAAATTTAGAAATTAAATTACCAAAAATGTAAAATTACATTTTATGAAAATTTGTAAATGTGCCTAGATGGTGGGTAAAATACATTAAAAAATACAATGAAATTTTATACATCTAATTTTATAATAAAATGAATCCAATGAATTAAATTAGAATAATATAGGTATTATGTATATATTTTGACATTAAAATAAAATTGAATAAAAATAATATTTCTTTAAATAAAATTCGATTTTAAACAATAATGCATGATTTTTCACTATTGATCAAAAATTAAATGTTTTCAGAAAAATGTAAAAAATTTACCCTATTCTAATTTTGATATTATGAATCCAAAAATGATGTCTATTTTACAAAATTCAGCACATATTAGTTTAATTTATTAATTTAAAATTAATTCCAGTTGTCAAAACCCGAAGGCGGGGTTTTAAAAAGTAAAAACTATGAAAAGATTGACATGTGTTTTTATACAATTTCAATGTGAAATTACATCCAATGACCAAAATTATATTTAATGTTAAAAATATAATCTAATTATACATTAAAACCACTAAAATTCATAATTTAACACTGTAAATTATTTCAATTAAAAAAGTTGTTTTCAATTACCATTTAGTATTTTTCACTATTCATCAAAACATAAATGTTATCAAAAAAGTTCCAAAAATTTATCAAAACAAAATTTTTAGATCCCACTTATAAGGAAGAATTTAATTTCATTAAATTTTATATATAAAAGTTTCAAATATTGGATTTAAAAATGGATCTCCATTAAAAGGTGGTAAAATTTCATTTTTTAAAAATACTTCTTTTATCTAAAAAATGAATTTGTTCTTATATTATGTCTAAGAAAAACATTATATGGATTCTAAAATTATATGGAGTATATAAAATCAAAAATGCAGTTAATACTATTCATAACCTTTTTTTAACAGCTAGTTTGGAATGTCATGGTGCGCTCGAACTCGGTGTTCACTGTAGCGTATGATATTGAATTTCATTAAAGAGATAATGTACTATGAAATATTGGGGTGTTACATTCTCCTCTCCTTAAATAAATTTCATCCTCACAATTTGAAATTATTCTTCTAAAATGAATGTTTTAAAATATAAAATACCTTTGTGGAAAACCCACATTTGAAATAGGGTTAATAAAATTTATTCTTAATTAGAGGGAAATAGAAATGAACAAGTCACCTCCCAATTAGGGTTTCAAATATAAGAATATTGGTGGAAATTATAGACACATAATTGGAGGAGAACATATATATTTATAAAGAGTTATTTAGGTCATCAATCATAAACAAGTGAATGGAAAATTGAGGGTCTCAAAGCCACACATCTATGATGATTTAAAATATAGTTATTTCAACAAAAAATAAGGTATTAGGATAAAACTTTTTAGGTTTTAAGATCCTTTACCTAGAGTTTAATAATTATTTTATTCATAGAATAAGAAAAAGAATACTTCACAAGTAGAGTTCCATGCTTTAAATAATTTCTACCACAAACTCGACATTCACTCCAAAATATAAGTATTCAAGATGACTTGGTCACACCTGAAGTACTAGAATCAACATCTAGAGAATCACATAATCCACAAAAGATGAACTATATATTTCCTTTGTCATTATACATTATCCTAAACCAAAACGGCTAGTACTATTTTATATTATCCCCAAAAAAGATAATCTATTATATAATGAAATAATACTTTTAATCTCTAAAATTTAACATACAATACCCAAATTTAAAAAAAGACCATTAAAAAAATTGTCCTTAAAACAATTCAAAATAATCCAATCAATGTTTGAATCCCAAAATTCAGAAGGATTTGATCCCATAGTCTTCCACAACAAATCTTAACATTTATCTCCAAATAACATTGATTAGTCTTAATGAAACATACATAAAAGTATTTAACCTAATCACATATTCTCTATGAAAGGTTAATCTTTTTCCTAAATAACCCAAATATCGATATGTCCACAAAAAACATACATTTTTTTCAAAATAAAAAACCACCATTTCTCCTTAAATTAAATCCCATAGTATTCTATTTTCCTTAGGCATATAGTGTCTCTAAAAGAGAGAATGTCTTCTAAAATAACATTTATCACATAATCACCAAGTCATTTTCCTATACTAATAATAAATAATATATTCCCAAAATCAACATATTATTGATCCATAAAATAAATTCAATAAAAATAATTAGTCATAATAACCAGGGACTTCTCATAGTCCATTGGTAGGAGATAAATCACAGTCACACTTCGACTGTGGGTTTAAGTCTTGCAGCCTTGTCGGACGTGACGGGTTGTCTCCTGACCTCCAGGTTTCTTTTTTTATAAAAATATCAAAATAATCTTTTGAAATGATTTTACCATAACAAAAGTATCCAATGTCAAACATAATATATACCAATCTTTAGACATATCCATAAAACATTTTCCTAAGTCACAGTCCAAAATTTATAAGGAAGGTCACATAATATACATATGAATACCATCATTGTGTATTCTCTTAAAATGTGGTAATAAAATGAATTTCCAAAAAACCATATATGAATAGGTATGTGCTTCTTTATTCCTTCTGTAATCCATAGAATACTGGATATACTCCTTAAATCCAAAAATGTTTTTATCTCCAACAATGATGGAATAAAAAAACCATTAATTAGTTCCAAGGTAGTCAATAATTTTCTATATAATTAATCTAAATCAACTATATCTTATTCCAAAATCGGTACCTCATTATCATAACCTTATTAAGGTTTTCTTTCCTTCCACGATGAATTTTCCAAAAATATTAACTTGCTACCGAGTCACTTTTTATGGTACCACACAATCTCAAATCCATAATGAAATAGTATTGTTGTATAATCATTATATACTCCACAATTCTTAAAACTAGTAGATGATTGATATAACCCTATAATGACACAATTATTTAATAAAAACACAATAACACTAGTCATTCCTCTTCATCTGCGGTAGTATCATAACATGATAATTATCCAACAACATCATTTGCAGTATACTCTGATGATTGGGACATTGATTTTCATAGTGTCCTAACTCATTTCAGATGAAGCATTGTACATTTGAAATCTTTTTCTTACAATTTCAATCATGTAATTGGTGTCCTTTTTATCCACACATATAAAAAACTCTCATTCCCTTAAAGAATTTACCATGGTGATTGTTTCCACAGTTATCACATATGGAAAAATACTTCTTTCCCTTCTTCCCTTTATCCATATTTCTCTCTATCATCCTTTTGTTCTTTGGATTCCCTTCAAAGCTATAGTACTCATAAAATTTTTTACTTATCTTATTAACAAAAGATGTTTTTTCTTCATATGATGAGAATATATAGGAGAATATTTACCTTATAAATTTTGGCTTAAGGCCCTTAAATATATGATCCTTCCTACTATTTGGATCATGTGTATTGAGGGAGTTCGCATTCCTTCTACTGGGAACCATTTCTAAATTATATTATACACTATGTTCGTTTATGAATCTCAATGAATAATTCCAAACTTGTAAAATACCTAACATAAATTGAACATTTTATGAATATAATCTATAATCATAAAAAAATGTTTTCTTTGAGGAGGTATTTAGTCATAAATAATTCATAATGGTCTGTAAGGAAAATGTGAATTATCCTAAGCATATCCATTGGGAGTGTTTTAACCAAGAGTGTAGCAAGGCCCATTGTTGTGTACTAGGATAGACTTGGTCAAACCTGAAACACCTAGTTGTAGTTTTTACTCATAGTTATATATGTTCCACTGCCTCCTCTACCTTGTCGTATCTAGACAGGGATGTATTGCTGGAAAATACACAAAATCTCTATGTTACCAAAATTCATGGAAGTTCTTCAATACTAATCCCCAAAGTCTATCATAGGGTAATGTTTCAAAATCAGAGTTTATCCAAATCTATTTCCAAGGTTGTTGCTAAGAATCCATTGATACAACCTGTAACGCCCTGGCCATAGTTACCCAAAGTCAGTGCATTATATTAATAAATTTTCATGATCACAAGGAATCAGTTGACGAAGGATCGATCAGTTTAGCAGTCTTCAAAAATAGATTACATATATGAATGTTGCATTAAAATTTCATAAATAAAACACAACATATATAATCCATTGAGAACTCTATTATTCCCCTTTATTAACCCTACATATCAATCATAATACAATTCTTCTCATTTGGAAAAAATAAAACATAAGAAAAAGGTGATCTCAGATACTCAGTAAAGATAACAATATAGCAAAAAAAACAATCATAAATATGCATTAACATTTACAGAAATATATAAGAATAAAACAAAATCTGTTTAAACATAAACTTCAACATAAAATGGAAAATATAAATAAAATAATTTCGTTTACTTATTCACATTGATATTCTTCTAGTAAAATAATCACATTGATTGTCAATAGATAATTTCATACTGATGGAATGCATAATGTCGGGCATCATTACCACATAGTGATGGCATCATGCCAAGACTACAAATATTATTTTTTCATGGTATTTTTCTAAGACGCTAGTTTGTCCCATGTGACCTACTGATGCATCAAGGAGCTTTAGTGGGCTCCACCTCTCACTTACTAAGTCCAATGCTTTCCTCTTATGAAATGGTTGAAACATAACATAAACATTTGTATTAAAACTAGAATATTAAATGTTAATAATTTAACCATAATACATGAATTGTATAAAAATAAAACATCTATAGTCAATCATATCACAAAATATTCAATACAATATCGAAGATTGTATTATAATAAATCAACCTCAATTAAGAATAATATCTAGTAAAGGATGTTGACATAGTTGAAAATGACCAGTAAAACTCTTTGAGATAAATATCACTTTTTCATGAAATCATTTAAATGTAACACAATTTACACTGGAGGACATTTAAAATACATTTTTTGAATCAAAGTTTCCCATACAACCTTGAACCTTTTGAATGGAATTATCATTTTAAAAAAAATCATATCCATATAAATAAATCTTTAAAATAATTTTTAAAACATGGCCATTAATTCAAAAGATTTAGTGAAATAAATCATTCAAAAATTTAAATGCTGATATTGATAAAGTGTACCTTCTAGAAAACCATAAAATATTCATTTTAAAAACATTTTTATGAAACATGGACATGGATGATAAAAAAGTCCCTGTAAATACTTACACATAAACAATCTCGGATAATAATGAGATTGATGAATTTACCCTTACCTTTTACATTCCTTTGGTTGACGGTAAGCTTAACCTTCTGTATAATGACCATAGTATGTTATTATATTATAAAAGAACCATATTTATATTTATGATATCATACCTTGTTCATTTATGGCTTTATACTACCCATTTAATAATAATTTCTATGTTAAAATAATATTTCGGGTAATAATCGCTTTCTTTATCGAACATGTTTTAACTTGTTATTCTTGATCGTATCACTTATATCATGATTTAATTTCCACAAGAATATAAAACATTATTTATGTATCATATATATTCTAAATATAAATATGTATAATAAATTGATATATGAAATGGAAAATACCGTTTAAGGAGACGGTAGACCGTACGTATGCATAAACGTTGTTTCCGTTTTCATATTGTATTGAACGGAAGTAAGTAAATGAGATATATATATATGTATATATATATATATATATATATCCAGGTGAATTATTAAAACATATATTACATACTTATTAATAATATATATTTTTATAATCATCGTTGAATAGTGAACGTGGAAACAAATTTTATCACGTCGTGAAGATGGTAAACCGTACATATGAAAGATCAACGATATCATTCTATTGATGGTAAAATCATATGTAATTGGATGGTATATTATATATAAAGAATAATTATAATATTATATTTATTATTTCATCAATTATACTCATTATTATATTCATCCAAATAATGATGTGTTGAATAGAAAACTACACCCCAACTTGGAGACGGTAAGCCCTACATACGCATGTATGATGACTTTGTCATTCATAGGATGGGTAGAATAATGAATATCGTAGTACCATATTTATAATAACATCTGAGTTTTTATAAGGTACATGATTTATTATTTTAGTATGGAAAAGAATCAATGAAATATGAAGTGGAAGAAGAAACGAACTTTGAAAGAGGTGATGATGTAATTACCTCTTCTTGGGGTTCTTCTTTTAATTTGATCAAATGGGATCCTTAGGATGGATTATGATCAATGTAAGTACTCCAAGATAAATTTAAGGTAGTTGGTATGATATTGGATTAGGGGATGGCCGAACCAAATGGCTTTGGAGGTGTGATTTGGAGAGTAGGGGAAGTACCCTTTTATGAGAGAGGTTAGGGTCACTTTAGGAAATGATTGAAATATTAATTTATTATACCATCATATTAGGATTATAATTGATCCAAAAGAATTTATTTTGAGGCTAATGTGGGTATGGGTCTAAAACCACTCAACCAATAGGTTTTAGACTGGTTTAGGTCACCATATTAACCTTATCTTTTAGATTTAACTCTTAGTTAAATAGTTTGACTTTTACCATGTATTCTTGTATTATTACAATAATTGGTTAATAAACATACTATAAAAAGAAAAGAGAATACCAATTAGTTCATTATTTATATATATAACCTTATATAATACATTTTTCCATACCTTATATTTTTAGGAAAATTATATCTATTAATAATATAGTATTTGTCTTAAAAATCCATATATGTCAATTTTGACACTATTTAGTGTTTGGTTTTTGTGAAAGTCATAAAAAATTTATCACTTTGAAAAAAACTTATTTCATAAACCCTAAAATGTCATATTAATCTTGAAAATTAGTGTAATACATCAAAAGTATCAATTTAAAATTATATTAATATTTATAATATCAATTATTTTAATCTCTCAATAATATGGTAATTAATGCATCATCATTGTGTCATAAATAAATTTAAATATTTAAAGAATAAAATTTTAAATAAAGTACTATTATGTATTATATCCTTTTATATTTCTAATGAATATTTATAGTCTAACTTATCTTATGTATAACCCAATATTAAACATTTTTTTGTTATTAATCTTTGAATTTATCACTTTTAACTCTTCTTTAAGTAAAATAATAATTAATGTCCTAATATAATCCTAGTGGACCAAAAGTAGCATATTTTATTACTAAGGTTTATTTTGGTCAAAATACACCTATCCAATAGAATTAAGACATGTGTTAGGGTAATTATAATATCATTTTTACCTTTAATTACCTAATTTACATTTAACCGTGGTAAATAAAATTCAAAAGTTACTATTAAACAAAAATTATTTTCATCCTACTAAAACATATTTTACTTATTGAGCTCAACTGTGTCTCTCGGAGTTTTTAAATTCAATTCACAAGAACGTAGAAATTATGTTTTATGCAAATTTGCAAATGTGCCTAGAAGGTTGGTAAAAGACGTTAATAAATTCAATAATATTTTATACATCCGATATTATTATAAAATGACTCAAATGAATTAAATTAGAATAATATAGGAATTATGTATCTATTTTGACTTTAAAATAAATTTAAATAAAAATAATATTTATTTAAATAAAAGATGGTTTTAAATAATAATGCAGGGTTTTTCACTGTTGGTCAGAAATTAACAGTTTTCAGAATAATAACAAAAAGTCACCCTAAGCTAATTTTGATACTCCAAATACAGAAATTATATATATTTTATCAAATTATAAACAAATATTTATAAATAATTAATTTAAAATTAATTCCCGTTGTCAAAACCATAATGACGGTTTTTAAGAAATAAAAACTATCAAAAGAATGACATGTGTTTATGTAAACTTTAAATGTGAAATTAAATCCAATGACCAAAATTATATTAAATGTTAAAAATATAATCTAATTATACTTTAAATCCACTCAAATTAATAATTTGAAACAATAAATAATTTTGATTAAATAATTTTTTTCAATTAAAATTTAGTATTTTCACTATTTATCAGAATATGAATGTTATCTGAAAAGTACCAAAATTTTATCAAAACTAAATTTTTATGTCCCGCTTCTAAAGAAGAATGTAATTCAATTAAATTGAATATATAAAAGTGTCAAATATTTTATTTAAAATGGGATCTCTTTTAAAATGTGGTAAAATTACTTTTTTTTAAATACTTCTTCTATCTGAAAAAAATGAATTTGTTCTTATATTATGTCTAAGAGACACATAATATGGATTCAAAAATAATATGGAGTTTATAAACTTAAAAACATATTTAATACTATTCATGACCTCTTTTTTAACTGCTAGTTTGGTAAGTCATGCTGCACTCAAACCTGGTGTTGCATGTAGCATAAGCTATTGAATTACATTAAAGAGATAACGTACTTTGAAATCATGAGGTGTTACATAATTTGTTTATAAGATTACCTTTGGTATAAAAATACTATATTTTAGTATATAAATAATATTGATATCTATCATGATATGAAATTAATTTCCCAAAAAATGATATAATTTTTTTTTAATTACATATATAATGCTAAAGTAACATCCCGACTTGAGATCCAGTCAAACAATGCCACAATACATTTGGTCAGATGGTCTCAATAACTCCACCTTGTACGCCATTTTATTCCAACTCGCAATGAGGGTCTGATAATTGTATGATGATGTGAATATATCCTCATGATTAAATTAGAACAGTAGTTTAAGATCCACTAAAAAAGTCCATCAACAATTGAAGCAATGTAAATAAGGGATAGAGTATTGAAAGATACATATATCTGATAATGTCTCCAACACAAAATATACTGCATTGCTAGTCCATATGACTATATAGTATAAGAAAATTCTATAAAGAAGGTAAATAATAAAAATTTTATAAAGAAAATACGAAACCCCCAATGGAAATCATGATGATCATCTGGTTCAACATTTCATTCATATTCTCCCAAGCCCCCATGTACAACAGTCCCAGATCAAGCATAATCAAATGAACATGAACCAACAAACAAGAGGTCTGTTCATGTACCCTAGTGTAATGGCATCCCAAACGGGGTGTGATATATACATATTAGGCCTCCCAAAATTGTGTGTGACTCTCTATCATAAATTAATATAAAATAATGAAGTTTGCATGAATGATAGGTAATGTAGTAAATAAATAAAAGTAAACTAGTCATATCATATTCCTCAGGGACACCTAGCCATCCATTCCTGATTCAACATAACCATGAATATATATGAGAAAAATTATATAAATATATAGATTTATGTATATACATATACGTAATATAATAATAGTAACATATATAAATATATATATAATTTTCCAGGACTAGTTGTGTAGCTATGGTTCCCATGCATAACACCACTCATAATAATAATATGAATTTCATGATAATAAATAAGGGTCATTGTGACTGATTATGAAGTATAACATAAAAAAATATGATACTCCAAATTATGTTAATAAATATAATACATCATTCCATGTATTATAAAAAATAGTGAGGAGGGTCATACCCATCCTCCTAATCATGGGGTGCGGGACTTTAGGCCCAACCACCCATGTTATCCAAATGCCATTCCAAAATCATTGACCAAGGGGTTGTGAAATTCCATGGACAATAAATATACTCAATATCTCTTTTTTCATATTGCACTATCATGTAATACAAATTCCTAGTGATCCCTATTCCTGAAATTCCAAATAGAGGAATCTAACATCGATGAATATGGAGTGGATCCTTTTTAATACCATAAATTTAACATTTATTGATATGTTATGTGTTCATCCATTCCATTAAAACTATTAAATTATAAAAAGTAGGATGGCTAAGGTCTCTAATAATTTATTATCATAATTCAAGTATACATGTAGAGGGACATTCCCAATTACCGTTTCAATTCAATTAGTAATAATATTCATGTACTAAAGCATTCTATATATAATTTTTCAAATTCAATATCTTACTCAAGTAAAAATTCATACATAGAAACATGTCAAATGAAAAGGTCTTACCAATTAAATTACGCTGAATTTAAATTAAACATTTTAAACATAACCTAAATTAAAACCCCATAGGAGGTGGTTTTGAAATAATGGAGTAATAGAATGTAATGGTCTACAGGTTCAATATATTAGGAAATACATTAAAATTATATGTTATCAATTTAGAATAAATCCCCTCTTAATTGGGAATTTTATTAGATAATAGTTTATTAATGAAAAATAATTTCATGAAAACACACTAAGGGTGTGGCCCATGTTGGGGATAGAAACATCCTATTGTGAAACTTAATGAAAATTTTTATTATTTGAAGGAATTATGGTATACATCCCAAATTTCACCTTTTCTGTGGAATCACATGAATATTATAGTGCAAGACAAAAATATGTATATTATAAATGTCGAAACAAAAGGGAAAATAAATAGAACACCTATAATATGATTAGGATTTTACACTCATCCAAAAGAAAGAAATGATTTGGGAAGTTTCAAGTGAAATAAAAAAAAATACAAATTTACTGAATAAAATGTTAATAATATCACATGAATATTATTCTAGTGAAGGATAATGAAATTGATAATGGATAAAGGATGATTTTTAAACTCACATATATGCTTCCATTAGGTCAAAAGACACTCAAAATGGTGGTCAGATGAAGAATATCTCTCTATAGAGGGAGTATAGAAAGAGGATCTCTATGAGGGGGTTGTAGCCCCTGATGATGGGAGGATAATAATGGGAAAACCTCTTTAATGAAGGATTGGGGAATAGGGTAAATTTAACCCTTTAAATAATGTGCACAGTACACTTACAAGGTTGGAAATTTTTGAACTAATTATGCATGAGTCACTTCTTATCTAGGCGCATCACATAGTTCATGCGCATGGTTTGAGACACTGTGTGAATACCAATCCATCCTCATCATTCAAGGATCCTTAATAAGACACATGTTTGTGTGGCCTCATGTGATTCATTATAAAAAACAATGAAACATCCTAACTCTCGACGGATATTTTTCATAATTTCTCATGAAGGGCCGCATGATTTTAGATAAAAAATGAGCCTCTTATAGCCTCTTATGAATTTGAGTTTTCTAGGTCTACTACTCCTGAAATTCAAAGAAACATTAGTGATACCTCTATATCTTTAAAAAAAAGATTCAAAGAGTGTATTTACCAGGTCAAACTCCCAGAATTTCTTTTTGATGCTTCGTTTACAATTCATTTTTTCCACTAAATAAAAAATTTGTGCTATTTTGAAAAAAAATTAATTTTTACAAATCATGATTCATTATTACCTCCCTGCCATAGAACATCTCAACCCAAAAATATTTGTGAAATTTTTAAATCAATTCCTCACCTACATGATTCATAATTGTTGGACTCACCTGTTTTGATAATCAAAAATCTTGTTTCATTTATGAGATTGTTAGACTCACCTATTTTGATAATCCCAAACCATGTTTCATTTATGTGATAATCAGGTTTTTATTATAAGATAATCATGTTTCATTGATATTATTAGTTTCTATCAAGTGGTAACTATGTATCATTAATCTCACTATTCTCTTGTTTAAGGTTACAATGAAAACTTTCTCTAATTATGAAAGGTCACCGATGAAGTTCACCAATGAAAGGTCACTGATGAAGGTCAACGATGAAAGGTCACCGATGAAGGTTTCCGGTGAATGGTCACCAATGAAGGTCACCATTGAAGGTCACCATTGAATGTTACTATTGAATCCTAATGTTGTGAAGGATACCAAAACCAATATATCGATGCTAAAACTTCTACTCCATACTTTGTCAAATTCTTAAGATTATTATAACAGTCATATTGGGTAAATTTAATGCTTCTGACATTAATTAATACTATTAGTTGACATATCAAAAAACCATATCTGGGGAAAGTACAAGGTACGAGGAGGGCTGCAAATGATTTACTTATTCTTATTGTGGGACCTAAAATATAAAAGATAAGGCTGAGGAAGAAAAGAGAAGCACGGAAAGGAAAATACATGAGAAAGAGCTTACTCTATAGATCAAAGATAACAATGAATAACCATCCCACACTTACCCTGAGAACCCAAGAGCATCAAGAAGATCATTATGGGAGAACAAATTCAAGATTGTCTTCTGTGCTTCAATCATCTCTCTGCCAACTCAAGAAGCAGAACACTCAGTTCCTAAAAGCAATACCCTGGAGTTGCAACACTCTGTTTTGAGGACAACTTCCAGAGAAAGACTCGAACTACAATTTCTTCACTCCAAGGAGTCAAGAGATTAATTAAAAACACATAGACCTTTATAAACTCAATATTATAATATTATTCTAATTGGGTTCTTTTATTTTACATTTCTAAGAAGTGTGTGTGTCAATCGGTTACACTCACTGTCTTGTGTGCTTGAACTAGAGGATACTGAAAATACTCACATAAAATATCACTTGCACCTTGTTTCCAATGTATAACTGTGGAAGAGACCATGTGTGGTCTCTATTGTTTTTTTCTCCCACAAAAAACTATGGTAGAGGGTGTGAACCTTGGACAGTTTGTGAAAACTATTGTAAAGCATGATACAAGTTGTGCATCAAGTTTATTATTAATATAAACTGATTGGTGGATGGTCATCACCAAGTATAGTGGATTAAGTCTCGGCTTGGGACTGAACATTTTATTTAACTCTGTCTTTGTATTGTATTTTGATATACTCTTTTTTGTCTATTTTCCGATGTTTATTATTTCTAAAAAAGAAAACGGTTTTTCATTGACTTTGATTGTTAGATCTGGTTAGTGTTTGTATGTGATTAATTCAGTAATCATGTTTCCAAAGTTGAAGAAGTTATTTAAACTAATTCAACAGACTAATCACCCTTAGAGAAACCTGTTGACCATATAAACAATTATATCTCCACTTCCTGAATTAACTAGGCTGTTTTAAAATTGGGTGGTCATTATATTAATGTTTTTAACAAAAAACATAAGTAGGAACTCAATTCAACCTCTCATGAGATTCCACTCCGACCAACAATTGGTATCGAAGGGTTAAACATTTTTATTGGTTTCATCTGAACTGTTGTGAAAGTTCTCAAATTCTTTTCATCAGTGATTTTAGTTGTATCTTAAAGTTCATAAATTTTATATCATATCAAAATTTTCTAATCGTTAAAATTCTAATTAACTATGGACAACAATATTAAGGATGCTGTTACTAACAAGCCACCTTTTTTTAATAGTAAAAACTATGCTCAGAGAAAATTAAAAATGAAATTGTATCTAGAGAGCATGGGTCCTGAAATCTGGGACATAATTGAAGAAAACCTTGCATTACCTCTCACTACTAGGGACACCTGGTCTCAGTTGACTAAAGCCACATATAAAAATAAATTTAATGTAATTAATGTGTTGTACAGTTCTCTGGGTGGTGAAGAATTCAGTAGAATATCTTCCAGTAAACTGATTATGAAATTTGGGATACTTTGGTTGTTTTTCCGAAGGTAACCACCAATGTTAATGAAATTCAATTAAATACGTATACTATCAAATATGATAATTTAAAAATGAATGATGATGAACTTATATCTGAAATGTATCTCAGGATCAATGAAATAGTAAATACCATGAGCCTTCTTGGGAAACCAGCAGACATCAAGGATCAGATTATGAGCTTTCTTTGATTCCTACCTGACAAATGGAGAGGAACTTCTATTTCTATCCGAAAATCCTCTAAAATAGGCAAGATACAACTAAATGAAGTAATTGGAAAACTTATTATGTTTAAATAATATCTCAATGTAAATCAACAAGTAGATAATGAACCTAGAAAGAAATCTGTAGCATTCAAGACTGATACCTCAAAGAGAAAAGATAAAGAAAAAGTTCAAGCCTCTGTAGACACTTCTACTAGTGAAGATTCATCTTCTGACAGTGATGATGAGATGGGTCATCATTACAAGAGATTCAAGAAGTTCTATATTATGAAGATGTTCATTAAAAAACTCCATCTATAAAGGATGGTATGATTGTATCTGATAGTTGAAATAGGACAAAAAAATGGAATGAAAACACAAATGAGATAGTCTGTTATGAGTGTAAACGAAATGGCCATGTAAAGGCTGATTTCCCCAAGCTGAAATTTAAGAAAAAATATGAAGAAAAGGGAAAGGGATATAAAAAGGATATGAATGCTACTTGGAGTGCATGAAAAGATATCTCCAGTGGAACTGGCACTTCTGAATATGAAAACTTGTGTTTCAGGACAAAAATGTCTGATGTAACACCCAATTCTTTTATAAATAATACTAATTATTCTGGGAATGAATGTAAATTAAATAATTATGAGAATATTTATATGTATGAACTATTTGTGTACTATTGAATGCTTGAGGATACCATTAATGAACTCTAGGAAAAATATAAATTATTAAAAAAATAACCTACTTTTAATACTAATTCACTACTACAAATATGACCTTTATCAGCGCTAGAAAAGTGTATTAACAACTCTAAAAAAGCACTGTTAATCATGGAAAACATAGGGGCCTTTTATCAGTGCTTAGAAAAGTTCTGATAAAGGCCCCTTTTATCGGCGTTAAAAAAAATCACTCATAAAATACCCCTTTTATCAGTGCTAAAAAAAGCACTGATAAAAGGGGTCCTTTATCATCTCTTTTTTTAGCGCTAATAAAAGTCAAAAAAATATATATAATGTGGGGGGTGGATTTAAACAACGTTGGACCCCCCCCCCTTTATTAGCACTAGGTGGACCCCCATCCTAACACTCTCCCATGCTACCCTTCCCGCACATCCCCCACATGTGGGCACCTCCTTACTTCCACCCGAACTCGAACCTGCGACCTCCCCCTTGCATGCCTGCACCTTTTCCACTAATCCATTTCATTTTTTTTCTCTACTTAATTATATATATATATATATAGTTATATTTATTCATATATTAATATAGATTCATATTAATATAAATATATTTATTTAAATTAATACTTATATATGTATTCATATATTAATATATATATATATATTTATTTATTTATTTATTTATTCTTATATTAATATATATATATATAGTTATATTTGTTCGTATATTAATATAGATTCATATTAATATAAATATATTTAGTTATATTAATACATATACATTTATTCATATATTAATATATTTATTTATTTATTTATACATATATTAATATATATATATTCATTCATAAATTAATATATATTTATATTTATTTATATATATATATATAGATTTAATTTATTATCTATATATTTATTTGTGTATTAATATATATTTGTAAGATTATTTTAAAAACGTTTATAAAATATGTTTTTTAGGTGTGTTTAAAAATAAATAAATAATTACATACATACATATATACAACACACACACACACACACACATATATATTTATAAATAAATACATATATAAGTGTATTTAAAAAAGCCATAGAATGTTAAAACGACCAAAACAACTAATCCAGAAACCTGTTTCAACTCCACAATAGGTAAAATTGAAGAAAATGAAACCATGTTCGATATGATATGTGGTATAGGCCTAATGGACATCCAGATCAGAAGTTATACATGTTTGAATGTTAACAAATCAGGGTATCCAGAATAAAAACATAGTTTTGGAGGCCTTCTAGGCCTTTTGGGCCTTGAAAATTATGACAAAAGGTTTCCTTTAATCATTATAGTGTAGAGCTCGTCGCTGGCTTCGATCTGATATGCTATAAAGCTCAAACGGACACTTGGATTAAAAGTTATGGTTGTTTGAAGTTTGAGTTACATTTTAAACTTATTTTTCATTTTTTATTATTATTTTTTTATTTTTTGTGTCTTCCAATTGTTATTAAATGGTTATTAATCGATGATAATTAGAAAATTATTAATTAATAATATTTTTTAAAATAATTTAATGCCAATTTCACTAAATGTATTATATATTAAATATAATAGTCTATTTATACTAATCTAAAACATATTTACAAAATATATATTATATTTATATCAATATAAATATACACATATAACTATTTTTTTAATGAACTTTTTTCTGAAATATAAAATTTATCGGCGCTAGGAAAAAATTCTAATAAATTCCCCCTTTATCCGTGCTACAAAAAAAAAAGCACTGATAAAGGGGTCCCCTTTATCAGTGATAAAAAAAGCACTGATAAAGGGGGGTGCATTTATCGGCTCTAGGAAAAGCGCTGATAAACGGTCACTTTTAACAGTGATTTTTTTAGCATTGTTAAAAGTTCCCCTTTATTAGTGCTTTTTCGAGTGCTGATAAAGCCCCCCCCCCCTTATCATTGCATTTTTTAGCAATGATAAAGGGAGGCGTTGCAGAAACCTAGTTTTGTGGTAGTGATTATAAGTCTCATATGGACATTGAGAAAGAAAAATGTGCTCAGCCATTAAAAGAAAATACTAAACTTAAAATGTAAAATGAAATATGAAAAAGGTATATTGAGATGTTTATGGCAGGAAGAGATACATTGACTCAGTTGTTAGGGAAAAAATTACTCCAAAATACATTACTGCTCTATGATATCAACCAGGACATTGAAGGATTATTAAAAATAAATTAGTTCCAAAATCTGGACAATTCACTACTTATTTGTGTTCTATTCTATCTTTTGAAAAATGCTTATCTAAAGGTTATAAAAAAGTATTCATGTCTCAATACAAATTTGTTGATTATAGGAAACCTGTGAGACAAATATGGGTTCACAAAGCTTTACATGCTAACCTCTCTAAACCCAAGAAAATAAGTGTATCAAAGTCAGTATACACTTAATCTATTTTGCAGGAAAATTGTTTAAAAAGATCTTGTAAGACTCTATGGTACTTGGACAGTGGATTTTCAAGACATATGAAAAGATTATATTTATGCTTCAAGATCTTAATTAAAGTTTATGGTGGACATGTCACTTTCGGTGATAATGCCAATGGGAAGATCATCGGCTTAGGCCAAATTGGTCACCCTCATACTATATTAATTTCTAAATTAGTTTTTGATGATGGGTTATAATACAATTTATTTAGTATCTCTCAGTTCTGTGATGATTGTTTCAATGTTAAATTTGGAAATGATGCATGCAATGTTTTTGATTATAAAAAGGATTTAATATTCACAGCTCTTAGAAATGAAAATATATATATTGTTTATTTAAATTCTTTTGCTAAGAATAATGTTTCTTATTTAAATGATTTCCATAAGGAATCTTGGTTATCTAACAAAATATTAGGACACTACAATTTTTACACTCTTAGAAAACTAACTAGATAAGATTTAGTTAGAGACTTAGCTAAATTGGAATTTCTACATGATAATGTTTTAATCATTCTCTAAAAAAACCACCCATTGTTTATTTTAAACCAAAGAAAGAAGTTTCTACTTCTCAAATGCTTGAGTTGGTTCATGAGGATTTGTTTGGACCATATAGAGTTTCATTTTTAAATGGGAAGCACTATGTTTATGTTCCTGTAAATTATTTTTCTAGATATACTTAGGTATACTTTCAATTTCACAAAATTGAAGCATGTTCTTACATCATTAAATATTCTATGTATGTAGAAAATCATAGTGGTCTTAGAATTAAGACCTTTAGAAGTGATCATGTCCATGAGTTTGAAAATATTAAATTTGAGTCTTTTTTCTCACAAAATGGCTATAATCAAGATTTATCTACTTCTAGAACACCTCATCAAAATGGAGTTGTAGAAAGAAGAAATAGGAAACATCAAGATTTTTCATGGACTATACTAAATGAGTGAAATCAACCTATCTATTTTTTGGTCTGAAGCTGTTAACACAACTTGTTACATCATTAATAGAGTCCTAATTAGACCTGTTCATAAGAAAACCCCTTATGATCTATGGAATAATAGGAATCCTGAGGTTAATTAATTCCGATTTTTGGTTGTCTATATTCAAAACACTAAGGATAATCTTGACCCGTTTGCTTCTAAGAGTGATGAAGGAATTTTCCTAGGTTACTCAATCTATAGTAAATCTTATAGAGTATTCAATAAGATAACTAAATGTGTGGATGAATAAGTTCATGTAAAATTTGTTGGGATTGATCCACATGAACCCAAAAACTCCCTTGAACATCTTGAGGAAGACATGTCAATTCGGGACCATAATGATACAGACAATGAACCCTTTGAGAAAACAACCAGTTCTGTAAATTTTCAGATTATGAGAATAGTGGATCTAAACCTATATAACACCATGAGGAGTATAGTTCAACTCTTTCTAAGAGGTATTAGAACTCCAGGAATCATTCATTAGATGTTGTAGTAGGTGATCTAAATAGATGAACTCAAACTATAGCTCCATTAAGAAACCAAGTTGAACATCAATGTTTTTTTTCACAGATAGGACCCAAAATTATTAATGATGCTATCTAGGATGAATTTTGTGTGAAAGATATGCAATAAGAATTAAAATAGTTTGAATGAAACCATGTTTTAGAATTAGTTGAACGACCAAAATACACTTTGACCATATGCACTAAATGGGTATTTAGAAATAAAGTTGATGAATCTAGTAACATAGTTAAAACAAGGCTATACTAGTTGCACAAAGATATTGTCATGAAGAAGGAATCGACTATGAGGAAACCCTTGCACATGTGGCCAGAATAAAAGCCATTACGATATTACCATCTTATGCATCTCATCTGAATTACAAACATTATCAAATGGATATCAAATGTGCCTTTCTAAATGGGAACATAGCTGAGGATGTATTTTTTGAACAACCCCCTATTTTATAAGTCCCCATTTTTAAAATCATGTCTTTAAACATTCTAAAGCTCTATATGGTCTAAAACATGTTCCAAGAGCTTGGTATGGTAGACTTAGTTCTTATCTTATTTTAAAATGTTTTACTAAAGGAATTTCTGATCCTAATCTTTTTATTAAAAGGATTCCCAAAGATGTTTTAATAGTGCAGATTTATGTAGATGACATTTTTTTTAGATCCTCTAAAAATTCATTATGTATTGATTTCACAAAAATGATGCAAGATGAATTTGAAATGAGATTAATGGGGGAACATTAATTTTTCCTTGGATTTCAAAGTTTTCAAAACAAAAAAGGTATTGTTTTAAATCAATGTAAATATACTATGTATATTTTGAAAAGTTTCAGTTTGGATAGAAATAAAGGTAGTGATTCACCAATGAGAACCACTTGTAAGTTGGATGCTAATGAAACTGGTAAAACAGTGGATCAAACCAACTACATCACTATGATTGGGATTCTTCTCTATCTTACTACTAGAAGAACTGATATTTTGTTCAGTGTATGCATGCGTGCTCATTTTCAAGCCAATCCCAAAGAGTGTCATTTAACTTTTAAAAAAATTAAATATCTCAAGCATAGTAAAAACTTAGGACTATTTTATTAAAGAGGAAACTCATTTGATTTAATAAGTTATTCTGATGCTGACTTAGCTAGTTTCAAGTTAGATATAAAGAGAACCTCTGGAAAATTTCACATTTTGGGCAAGTCACTAATGTCTTGGTGTAGTGAGAAATAGAATTCTATTACATTATCTTCTACCGAAGCTGAATATATAGCTGGTGGTAGTTTTTGTGCTCAAATTTTGTGGATAAAACACACTTTACTAGACTATGCATATCAATTCAAACTTGTCTTTATAAAATGCGATAATACAAGTGCTATTAACATCTCTAAAAATTCAGTATCGCATGCTAGGACAAATCACATTTATGTGAGACATCACTTCTTGAGAGATCATTATCAATGAGGTGATATCACTCTCGAATTCATTGGCACTGAACACCAATTGGATTATATATTCACAAATCTTTTGAATTCTGAGAGGATAAATTACATCAAACATGAGTTACGTATGGTAAACTGTTAAGGTTTGACCTCACCGTTAGGAACATCACTATTAGATATCACCATTATGAACCTCACCGCTGGACCTCACTGTTAGACCTCACCATTAAACCTCACCGTTATACCTCACCGCTGGACCTCACTGTTAGACCTCACTATTAGACCTCACCGTTATGCCTCACCGTTATACCTCATCGTTAGACCTCACCGTTAGACCCCACCGTTGGACCTCACCATTATAACTCACCATTGGACCTCACTGTTATACCTCACCATTAGACCTCCCCATTGGACCAAACCATTAGACCTCACCATTAAACCTCACCGTTGGACCTCACCATTGGGACCTCACTGTTGGGACCTCACCGTTGGGACCTCACCTTTGGAACCTTACCGATATTCGAATTTTTCAGGACTCTGTATTTTTCTACCATAATTTGAAACGTTTTTTAGTATTACTTATTTGATTTATTTTTTGATCCCTAAATGATTGAAAAAAGTACACACACCATTTCTATCTACTTCGGTCCTCCCCCGAACCTTTACCCCCTAATCTTAGAACATCACCTTCTTCTGAAACCCTTGAACAACTCTAGATTGAAATGGAATTATTGAAGAGGTTTTTGGTCAGTGATGAAGGATATGTAAAAAACACTAAGAGAACTCAATCAGGTTCTAGTAGTGGAAGAAAGGTAGTGGAAACGCTGATCAATCCGCATTTATCGAAAAGGAAAATTGTGGTTGATAAGGAATTAAGTTTTGAATGCCTTTTGTTGAGTAGGTCGCTAGTGCTGAAGGCACTTGTATCTCAAGACATGTTAGAATGCTTGGAAAATAACAATGTACCTTATTACCCGAAGCTAGTGAATGAAGTATTTGAGTATCTGAAATTTGAACAGTCTGAGAATGAGAACCGAATATATTCAAAGGTAAATGGAGTAAGTGTGAGCTTCTCTTGTGTTGAATTGGTTGATTGTTTGGGAGTCTCACATGAATGGATTATTGATTACTACTCAAGAGTGGTAACTCCCACTAGTGAGTTCTTCTATTATGAAGAATATTTGGCAGAACTTATAGGGAATGAGATCCCTAGGTTAGTGATTTCCACTAAAATGGAAGGAGAAGAAATGTTATAGTTTAAATTTATTCAACATATCTTGAGTCCAAGGATAGAGGAATTTTATAACTTGAACTATCAAGACATATTAATTTTATATCTATTGAAGCATGGACAAAAGAAAAATTTGTGTAGGTTTATGATGATTCAATTAGATGTTATGACAAAGCCCAATTCCAAGTCCAATGCTTTGATTCATGCGAGATTGATATCCTTGATGTTGAAAGTAAAATGAGTTGATGTAACTAAGAAGGAAACAGCTGTCGTAAGGGATAACTTCTGCATTACCAAGATGATTTTCAAGTTGATGAAGATAAACTAAAACCCCTAGCAATGAAAATGGGTGAATAATGAGGCTAAACTGATTATGTAATTCGACCATATAACTCCTAATACTAGGCCAAAGAATAAGAGAAACACTTGTCTAATGCCTGATGAAGTGGAGCTAGTTTACTCAGATAAAGAGAAGAGGCTACTATTATGAAAGAAAGAGAGGATTCCCCTGTAGATGAAAATAGTGATCCTGACCTTCCCTCAAATCCTCAGGCTAACATTGTATCCTTTAGTGATCCCAGTCCACCAAAAAGATTTCCTAGAAGGGAGACTATCCTAAGGGACATTGATTATGAGGAAACCAGTGAAGAAGAAGGAGGTAAAAATATCTTAAGAGACATTAGAGAAACCTCATAGGGGTAAGATGAAATAGAATATAGTCATGATGATTTTGAGACAGATACTGATGAAAGTGAAGAGGAATGTCTAAGTATCAGTCCTTTGATATGATATATAGAAATGGTAGAAAGTGTATATGAAGTGATTGCTGATGAAGTTGAAGCTGAAATTGAAATGGAAGTAGTTAATGATTCTTAAGTAGAAGTGGGTGTGGACTCTCTTGATGATGCAGTTGATCGAATAGGTATAGAAAATATGAATGTAATTGACCTAGTGATTGCTCCAAGTGAGGTGGAGAAACCTATTTCCATAGGTTCGATTGTTTTTTCTCATGGAATAGAATAATATTCAATGGACCCTATATTTGTAGTCTTTAGTTTAGACTATGCAGAATCTAATGATGACAAGACTAACTAAATATACCCATTTACTTCTATTTCATAAACTACTATTATACAACCAGTAGTGCTTTTACCTCGAGACTTTGTGAAGAAGGATGATTTGGAATCATTAGTATCAGATTTTAAGAAACACTTTGATGAGATATCTGTTGAGATAGAGAGAACATTGGACCTCTATAAAGAAGTTATTGCATCTCCATTAGAAATAGTTATTTCCACCTATCACTCAAATATCCTATAAGAAAATTAAGGATTGTCAGAATCAGATCAGAACCTTGACAGAGTCTATAGAATCTGTGAAGCAGTCAATTTCCAGTTTAGACTCCTACATGGATTCAAGGATTCTAGTGGAAAAAGACCTTATGTATGTTAAGAGTGTTGTTCAGCAGCTGGTCACTGTGTTTAAGGACATTTAAAAGTCTATGGAGACACATGTGAGTGGACAAGATGATGATGTGAGGAGGCTGATAAGTGGCCTGAAAATTTATTTTAATGAGACAGTAGCTTTAAATATGGCACCTATGTGTGCATATGCTTCCTCTTCAGCCTCTCCCCTATTGATTTAGAAGGCTCCAGATCAGTTCTTAGAGAATAAGTGGAGAATTTCTCAGGTGTCATTACCTCAGACACTCAGTCTATGACTGAGGTCATTTTCAACTACTAGAGTAATTCATAGGCTTATAGGAGATGATCTTAGGGAGGCTTCTCAATATTAGAAGGACATCAAAGAGAAAGTTTAATTATATTACATAAGGTTGTATCATATGGATGGCCACATTATATTACTCTTGGAAAACATGAGGATCCCACCTGTCACTTAGGAGTTTAAGGATGAAGTTAGCAGGCTTAGAGAGTTGACTCTTTCCTTATAAAATTTTATTGAGAATAAGGATGATTTTATCTCAACCATAGAAAGAGGAAGAAGCATTATTATGGATTTCATAAATCTTATTTTACCCTTTCTCCACATGGACTACACTCCTATCATTGATCCTCCAGCATTACCTTCTTCCTCACCTGCCTCGGGATCTACCAGTGCGGCCCCATTGAAGACTCATGCACATGCCATCAGAAGCATGACCCCTATGATTACTCAGATATCTAGTCACTATCGGTCTACTGATGCTTCTGTAGTACCTCCACATACCCTTCTCACTGTCATACCAAGGCTTATCCCCCCATCTTCTAGACCTAACTCTTCAGCCTCCAAAGACAATGCTCCCTTGGACAAATCTTATGTGGATTGAATATTGGATGTCTTAGTTGATATGGATCGTTGTAATCTTCTTGTATTATGTATTCTTGCTTCATTAATAATAAAATAATCATTTGTATATTTTTTTTCTTATATTATTTTTGTTAATCACAAAGGGGGAGAGGTTTTATGTTACCCAATGGGGGAGATGTTTTAAGTTACCTGAAGGGGTGAGAAGTTTTTATGTTGACCGAATTCTTTGGATATATACAGTATCTATATTTTACACAATCAACATAGTTAAATTTTACTTATACACACCTCTAAAGATATTAGAAATTGTGTTTAACCTTGATTCAATAAAACTTATATCTAAATAATCAATGACATAATTTGTTATTATCAAAAAGGGGGAGATTGATGGACTCACTCGTTTTGATAATCTCAAATCCTGTTTCATTTCTGAGATTGTTGGATTCAAATATTTTGATAATCCCAAATCATGTTTTATTTATGTTATAATAATGTTTTTATTATAAGATAATCACGTGTCATAGATATTATTAGCTTTTATTTCAAGTGATAACTAAGTATCTTTAATCTCAGTGCTCTCTTATTTAACCATATAGTGAAATCATTCTCTATGTATGAATGGTCACCGATAGAAAGGTCACTGACGAAGGTCACCGCTGAAGGTAACCGATAGAAAGGTCACCGATGAAGGTTGCCAATTAAGGACACTGATAGAAAGGTAACTGATGAAGGTCACCAATGAAGGTCACCGATGAAAGGTCATCGATGAAGGTCAAGGATGAAAGGTAATTGATGAAGTTCGTCGATGAAAGGACACCGATGAAGGTCACCATTGAAGGTTACCATTAAATCCTATAGTTCAGAAGGCTACCATTACCAGTCCACCGATGCTCACTCATCTTCTCCATACTTTTTCAAATTCATAAGATTATTCTAATGGTCATATTTGGTAAAATTAATGATTCTTACAATAATTAATGTTGTTTGTAGACATATCAAGAAACTGTATCGATGGAACGTATGAGGTACAAGGAGGACTAAAAGTGATTTACTTATTCCTATTGTCAGAACTCAATTAAAAAAGAGAAGACTGTGGCAGAAAAGAGAGGCATGAAAAATAAAAGACATGAGAAATATCTTACTCGCAAGATCAAAGAGAACAAGGAAGAACTCTCTAGCACTTACACTAAGAACCCAAGAGATTCAAGAAGATCATTTTGGGAGAACATATTAAAGACTGTCTTCTGTGCTTTAATCAACTCTTTGCCAACTCAAGAAGCAGAACACTCATATCCCGAAAGCTAGACACTGGAGCTGTGACAATCTGTTATGAGGATAACATTCAGAGAAAAACTCAAACTACAATTTCTTCACTCCAAGGAGTTAAGTACTGATCTACAAACACATAGATATTTCTAAACTCAATCTTATAATATTATCTCAATTGTGTTATTTTAGTTTACATTTTTGAGAAGTGTGTGTGTCTATCTGTTACACACACTGTCTCATGTGCTTGAACTGGAGGATACTATAAATCCTCACATAAAACATCACTAACACCTTGTTTCCAACGTATAACTATGGAAGAGACTGTGTGTGGTCTATATTGTTTGTTTTCCCCACAAAAAACTATGGTAGAGGGTTTGAACCCTGGAAAGGTCGTGAAAACTATTGAAATTCTTGATATAGGTTGTTCATCGTGTTTATTGTTAATATAAACTTCTTGGTGGCAGGTGATCACCAAGTGGAGAGTATTACTTCCCAGCTTGAGACCGAACCTCTTGTTTAACTCTGTTTGTGTACTATATTTTGTAATACTCTATTTTTTCTATTTTCTGCTATTTATAATTTCTAAAATAGAAAACTATTTTGCATTTACATTGATAGTTTTTTCTGGTTAGTGTGTGTATGTGTTTAATTCAGTAAACTTGTTTCCAAAGATTAAGAAGTAATTTACACTGATTCAACTGAATACTAATCAACCTTTGAGAAACATGTTGACCAACTAAACATTAATATCTCTACTGCCTTAATTAACTAGGCTATTTCAAAATTTGGGGATCTTTATAATAACTTTCTTAACCAAAATTTTACATAGGAACTCAATCACCCCCTATCTGAAGATTCCCCTCTGACCGAAAATAATGATTTATTTTAAATGACATCTTGAATTTAAAATTCCAAATATAGAACTTCCGTCCCATTAAAAATATGATAAAAAAAATATAGAAACTCATGTCAATTCACAAATACAGAAATAAAGCATCGAGACAGCTCTTACCCGAGACCATCAAATTGGATACATGACCATGTTATCGTCTCTTTAATCACATTGCTTATTCCTCCCCCATCATAGGTTCTATCATTTTTTAGTTCCATTCAGAGTTATGGTATCTCTAATATAAAATTTTTTCATTTTAGTGTGCCCCTACCATTATAAATAAACTCATGGATTGATCCCTAGAATATATGAACGGTCAAATTCCAATAAACCTCATACAACATGGGCCAAATAAATTTTCATCAAAATCATCATATTCCATGCACTGCATTCACCTCCTCCCATTGAAATTCCATGAAGTGGTTTCTAATTGAACCCAATAAATGAAAAAATATGATTCATGTCGATCCACTAATGGAAAATTATTCTAAAAAATTATCTGCTTGGATGGATGAAATATCACATTCATAAACACAAAAACTTATCCTAATAGATTTGATATTTACATCGAGATCAACCATAGATTCCTGTAATCAAATCTATATGATTACTCCTTGACGAAACACGCATTTATGATGTCCAACTATAGCAAAAACCTAGGTGTATACCCAATGATGCACACTTGCATCATCACCTTTTAAAAGTATCATCCATGCCCGAATGATGTATGGGATAACCGTGGAATCATTAATTGTAGTCCAAGGAGTACATTCAAGTCATCCCATAAATCAATGATTACATGTGAGATGTTAGTATAAAGATGATTATCTAGGTCCCAGGAACACTGACTGAATCCAAAGTCGTAGTCAGGTCAAAGATACAGATGATTTCCATTAGTTCATCTAAGCGGTGCCTCCATAGAAACACAAGTGTCATTTAGGTAGAAAAATTACTCTAAAAAATACATTTCATAGTCTTAACTCCCATGATGTTTGTTCATATTTCCCAAAAACATTTAATCTCATTAATTTCTTAGTTCAAAGTATAAATGATTCTCCATCGGTGTACCTGGAAGACATAAATATAGATGACATGACCATCATTAAGATTATGGTATAATAACAAGATTATTAATAATTTTCATTAAGACCTTAGACACATCTTGCATATCCAAGATGTATTCCTCATTATGCTTCGCAACCAACCACACCCAACTACTAGAATGAAGAAAATTCAATCCACTACTGTTCGACATATTTTTAAAAGAGATTGGATGCACCTGTCGACACATCATCATTTCTTCCAAGCTATGATTCATTCAATATATAGAAATTCCATGTTTCCCCATGCACAACAACTAAATTCCAACACTCGATTATAGTGATTGCATTGGTCATGTAAACAACCAACCATATTATCATTGTGGTACCTCACGACAACCAACATATACGGAATATATTCATCTTCATGGTCATTCAAAATATGAGCTAACCCTCAAATGACCATCTTTGAATGTTTTCCTTCTACTTATATGGAGGATTTATTTCTATGATTTATGAGATGTTCCCCACCTTAGGAGTATCATTGTAATCATTTATTAACAACAAGAACTCATTCCAAAACACACGCTTAGTCAACCAATAATTTTGGATTCTAGACATGACCAAGATTATTTTTTCATGAACCCAAATGAGTAGAGAAAGAAACTATCCACATAAAAGTGTTCTAGAGAATATTTAATTTAGAAGTATGTGTACCACTCCTCATGAGTTACATCCATGAGTACCATGGAAGTATGAATAAAACCCATAATAATATAAAAGTGTTTCAAAACACCCAATCATATTTTTAATGGAATCCCATGTTTTGGGATATATCATATTTCCCATAACACCCATGTCTATTTTCCTCAAATATGAAATATGATTCTAGCGTAATATATAAATAGTAAAATGATTATGTCTAATCTCATATAGGTTATTATACCCTTTAGCCACTTGATAGGTACCACATTTATCAACACACACAAACCTAACATTTCACTTGAAAAATCATACATCCCTAATACTATCCATTTTATTACCAGCCCTATGAAACCAAGTATCTGATGACCCATTCATGAAATATATGTCCACTAAAACATCTCCCTCTTAATAGGATTGAGTTGAAGAGGAGGTGGTACTTCTCTTTAGGAGACATCCCTAAAACCAGGGGTACTGCATTCTCCCCAACATTATCCTTTACATCATCAGAATGTAGAAAAACGTGACCTTACCAAAATAGATTTTCCCATTTCTTAACCATTTCATTCTCATATTCCCATGTCTTCACATGAATTTTACCATGTTTCCAAAATACCCTCAATAGACTGGCACTCTTCCCATGTAGGACGTTCTCTTTCCAATTAATGATATTCACTTTCTCATGCACTGAAGACGAATCTATCTCTTGAACTATATGATCCTATAAAATAACATGGTAAGGATAAGGATGATTCTTTTTCAACTAAGATGCATGAAATATATTATTCAATGAACTAACACATGGTGGAAAATCAATCTAATATTCCACCTCTTCGACCCACTATAGTATCTCAAAAGGATCTATATGTCTCGGGAAAACATTCTTTTTGTTCCAACTGGATGATTTCTATGCCTAGGATAAATTATCAAGAATACATGATTGCCCATCATGAATGAAAATGGTCATCGATGGTGATTGAAAAATGATTTATGGAGACTCAGAGTAGTATCCATTCTTCTACTAAATAGATTAATATTTTTTGTAGTACCTTGGAGAATGTACAACCCAACAAACTATGTTACACCTATTTACACCAAAAAAATAGGAGAACAACCTCAAAAATCACACAATGATTCAAAAAATTCCATATGTATTGAGGCCTAATATATTTTATTAAACAAGAATTCCACTGATGATAAGTTCTTCTATAATGAAGTACTAAAATTATTTACACCATTCATTAAAATATCTTCTTGTGTTTATATCATTATCTTAAATTAACCATACATCTGAGGATGATACACCATACTCATCATTAACTAACTCCTAAGGGATTTCTATAAAGATTTAATGAAATGATATGTAAACCTTGGATCCCTATCTGATTCAATTGAAATTGGAATTTGATGACTCTTTACCTCCTCTCTGATATAGATTTTGGAATTACCCCTACTCTATGATATTCATGAATACAGATGAAATAGACCAACTTTTTGATCCAATATTCCATCTCCCATATGGAATAATGATTCCAAACAATTATTTGATGATTTATAAAAATATTCATCACTATCTACTCCCATTTCCACACAAGCGTAGGTAATTAAGGCAACATACCTGCTAATCGATGATGCACTATCTTGATTTTTTGACATGTCAAACATATCAATGCAAACTCAGCCACTTTTAATTTCAAACTCATCCTCCAAAACAACACTTTTAGGTCCCTATTCATTTTCTAAATTTCTTGGGGTGACCCATTTAGAATGGTGATATTAACTATGAAGTTGTTCCTCACAATACACTAGTACAACCATCCAATTCCAAAACCACAACACAAAATCCCATTCCAATTTTTATCCCTCAGTGTTATCCCACTATTTTTTTCAACCTCATATACACACACTCTGATTCAGAAATCTATTCCTATTTAACCAAACCGTCCATGTCAGGAACTAATGAAACTAGAAATAAAACTACTGGATCTCTACAATTTTTAACTTTCAAATTCAGGTTATATATAAAAAACATGAAATTCCATTGATCTGAAGCTTCTTTTTCCACCAGAGCATATGAATTCCTAAACAATGCATCTTCCACCAAATATCCTTTACATGGTGTGTACATCAAATCAATGTCAAACATTTTTAGATACTCCATACATCTCCTTTTCCCAATGTTCAAGTTTATTTGTGTGAAAATATTCTTTAAACTCTTATCATTGGTAAACACCACGAATTTATCACCAAAGACATAGTACTCCATGTCTTAAAAGAACGAACCACAAATGATAACACTAAATTATGCATTAGGTAGTTCTTCTCATGAAACCTGAAATACCAACATCCATGCATAACCCCATGATTTTATTACATGATAACACACCCCAGCCTCAATCTTGATGTGTCACAGTGCATTGTGTACCATTTCCCTAGTTCTGGAAAAACCTAGAATGGTGTTTATGTACGACCGCCCTTAAGCTCTTCAAAAGACATATAACATTCCTCATTCCACTAAAATGGATCCTTGTTCCAGGTAAAGGATGTAAAGAGTAAACTATTCACGAGTAGTCATGAAATATGTGACTTTAATAACTAGCTAGACCCTGGAAACATCGTATCTCAAAAAAAATCTCTGGCAGTTGACAATAAATAACAGCCTCTATATTTTTTGAGTACAATGAAAAAACAGTATCATAAAGAAAAAATCCAAGGAGTCATTTATATTGTTTCCAAAAATCACACTTTGATAACTTAGAATACAACCGATAGTGTTTAAAGATTCCCAACAATGTTTCCATGTGATGATCATGACCAGTCTTTGTTCTAGACTCTATTAGTTTATCATCAAAAAATACCATGATGAAATAATATAGATATCTATAAAATATTTGATCCATCAATTCCATGAAGACTAAGGGTGCATTTTTTAGAAAAAATGGCATTACCACATACCCATAATGGCCAAATATACTTTTGAAGGCAGTTCTGAAAATTTCATTCATCCTCACCCGTAGTTGATGATATCCTAATCCCAAATCAATTTTAGGAATCCAATGAACTCCACTCAATTGATAGAAGATATAATAAATGTGTGGGAGTGGATGTCGATTATTTATTATAACATTATTAACATATGATAATCAAAAACATAATCCAAGAGTAACATCACCCTTCTTAACATATAAGATCATTGTTTCCCACAGAGATATGCTATATCGGATAAACCCTTTACATTATAGATCATCCAATTACACCTTCAACTCCCTAAATTATTTTTGTTTCATCTAGTAATATAGATGTGATATTAGAATGGTCCCTAGAAAGAGATCAATCATAATATACACTTCCTTTATGGGTGGAAACCCTGAAAATTATTCATGAAAGACATATAGAAATTGATTAACAACTGTTAAAAAACTTATTCTCTCAATATAATCCATTAATTCGAAAGACATATCCACTAACTGAAAGGAGATAATCCCAAAACATGGTACTAACAAGCTTGTTTCTCTCTCTTTTTCCTTCTTCTCTCATTTAAATAGATTGATCACACAATCACGAGTCATGAAACCAACAGTTATTGCATAACATATGATATGGTCCTTAAACATCAATAAAAAAATAATACCTAGGATTGTATAATAAATATTCATCTCAAGCACTGAGAAGTCCCATATCGACCACATCACATCAACAACTATACGATATTCTCTACATATTATGGCCTTCCATTCCATTCGACCTATAAGAGTATGATGTTTCCAAACCAATGGAATTATCCATATTTAAACCCAACATTTCAATAATATGTGAAGAAATGAATGAATGAGATGAACCTATATCAAACAATGCTTTCATGAATGTAGAATTGAAATGAATCATACCTCTCATGGTGGATGGTCTAGAATGATCATCCATGATAACCTAATCATCTCAAAAAACTGTCATACTAGCCACACTTTTTTCTTTATAACCATTCAGAAACGATCACAACTATGGAGTCTTGGTGTTCCTAAAATTAGTATGGATAAAATTTCTCTTATGAAGATGGGTATGTTTCTTCCCTAGTCCCATGGAAGCATAATATGACTATGATCCCAGAGAAGTGTTACAAACATCTGAACCTGGAGTGTTGTAATAGTAATGCTAATGATTCCCCATCTAATTGTAGTTATTTCTCTCTTGAGTTTCTTCATTATATTATTGATTCAAGTTTCATAGGGAGCCACATTGTAACCATTCCAGATTAATATTAGGATTTTTTGGAAGATTCATGGATCATTTTGATTGATTTTGAGCCATAATCCCATTATGGAATTAAGTGCCCCTCTTCCACTTTCTCCCCACATTCGAGTTCCCACCATTTCCCATGGGTATCAACATGCATCCTCCCATTGTTTCTACTAATATGTCCCTTCTTCTATAGTATCCCTATTTAACAACATGGTCTAATCCATTATATAGAGAATTTAAATCATATATCGGTTTTCCTACATCCAGACCGCTTAAAAAATGTGTGCCTCTAATGGTTCAATAGCCACAAAATCAGGTGAAATCCAAAAATATGTTCAAGAATATAGCAATATATTCTTTCATATAAATGTTTCCATGGTTAAATATTAATAAATCCATGGTTCAATAAATTATTAATGTGTGAGGATAGGATTGTTTGTCGTACTATTCGTAAAAATCCTCACATGCCTTACTTTGTCCATTGTTACATTGGACCACTAACTCCCACCACTAACATGAAAGATCATCCAATATATAAGTTTATAATTTTATTTTCAACTCCTCTAGTTTTCCTTTTTCCCCTTACATTTTTCCCATTTACCTTGATTCAATTTATCCTATTAATCCCCACCATCTCCCTTTCTTGTTCTGAAACACACCTAAAAGTGGGTGGATTCTATTTCAGAAACTAAAAAAAATGATCCACTTGCTTCAGATTTTTTTTTGGTTCCCTTTATATACTATTTGAAAAGATTCCACAATGATCTATAGTAGCTATTGGTTCATTTGGGATTCATGTGTAAACAAATTTTCCACTGCTTCCTCTGGTTTGTCCCTATGAAGCCTACTCAGTTTCATTTTTATCAACACAAGATCCACCTTATGTTTCACTCTCAAATATATGAAGGCTTATAATATCAAATTATATCACTATACAACTATCAAAACCATGCCATAAAATTTTAATATTTCTCATGTTAAATCATCTTTAAAAAATCTACCTTGTTTTCATAAATCATCATGTTTTAAAAATACCACTCTCGTTATATTTCTAAATTGCATATTTTGAAATAACTTCTCAATTTCTAAAAAATAGACACATTCATAACAAAACATAAATCATCGCACCCAATGAGATTTTCCATACTATTGGGATGTCATTTCTATAATGAATTCCATTTTTTTAACATTTTCTAAATCCATGAAAATGATATTCGGATTCCTAGAAGTGTATTCAGAACACCTATATACCCAACTAACTGGTAACATGAAGTTCAACATAAAAAGGACTGCTACCTTTTTTATGTTATAAATTTAATTTTCAGTCAATCATTCTCCCTACTACCATCCCACCTTAATGAACTATGTATGAATGAATGCCTACTCTATGACTGATGACCGATTCCAGAAGGACCGAACAAACTGATACCGTTTGTAACATCATTCCCCTCCTCATTGGCTTGAGTCATGGTGGAAGTGTTAATTTTCCTTAAATGAAACACAAATGAATCCAATGATTTAAAAATGAATAGGGCTTCTTGAATGGTAGGGTATGATTATCTATTCATAAGAGAAAAGAAACAACCAAACATACCATTACCCAATAAGTACATGATGCATGTGAAAAAAAATATCACAATAAATACTCACCAAAAATAACAATAAAAACCCATATTAATACCAAATCAAAGTACTAAGGGGAATAATAAACAATAAAACTCAATACACAAAGACCAGACATTGTACCCCCAATCCATGCTCCAATCTCCAACTCCACAACCTCCCAAACATCAAGATGTAGAACTAGAGTAATGAGATGCTTTTAATATACCAGTGTCTCAGAATAAAACATCTAAACAAGTACCCATGTGCCAAAGCAGGGGTGACTAATATTACACACATGGATTTCACAAAATGAAAACCCTAATCAAGATACTAGGATAGAAATATTTAGAACATATTTTTAATGAAATTTATATAAAATCATTTAAATAGTTTAATAATTTTCAACAATCCAAACAAGCCCTTACAAAAAAAAATATCACCCAAATATACTCAATTAGAAGGAATGAAACCAACCAAGTCATTTACCATTTCATATTGTCCTAAACCATTTATAATAACGAAATAGAATAAATACAACACATCACACACACAACACAACAAAACAATACTAGTGTTAACATTGATGATATAACTTCACATCGAACCCCATTTGCTTTTTATTGTGGTGCTTCAAGACCACATCCCAATTATTTAATGGTGGAACTTTGGGACCAGTAACCATACCATTCTAACTCATTCTTAATAATTAAATCCAAACAATCATGCCATTTAACATATTCTAAAAAACATTTCTGTAAAAAAACCAATTTTATGAAAACCATTTTCACTAACATTAGGAAAATTTCATACCAAGTAGTTGATTTTAAAAATCAATATTTTAAAATCCCACAACCATGCATATTACACAGCTATATCATATTTCTACCAAAAAACATATGTCAACACCACAGTGGTTTCACAAATGTTTTAGAAATAAATTTCACAATCAATTTCAAGAATGAAATTAATTTAAAACAAAATCCATTTTGTTATATCAAAATGGTGTCAACAGTGAATCCACCTACCTTATCATTTTAGAAAAATTGAAAAATGCACAACTGAACCACAAATCCAAGTTATACCTCAACAAAAACACAATAGAACCCTTTTCCTTTCTTTAAAAAACCTCAATACCATAATTTTAGGCAACCAAAACCCAGAACTATATGCTCTAGGTGTATATCCAGAATCCCTAAGAGAATGTAAAAGGAATATCTAGATAAGAACAATGAAACACCAAGGAGAGAGACTTACTAAGGAACAACCACATTCATACCACTAATAAACCTATCAATTTGATTCCAAGAGTTGTGTAAGAGGTTCCCTAGAAACTAAGAAGAAAAAATCATTAGTTGGAAATGAATAGGAGAATATATGGTTGTTTTAGGGTAAATCCATAGTGACCCCATTTTTAACCCCCCTATAAAACTGTTTACGGTTATCTTGCATGGTTAGAAAAACATATCCCTAACCATGTGACTACTACAATAAAAAATGGGTTCCTCAGACATTTAGCACACGTAGTTAGAAAATCGTGCACTGATCATGATAAATCCCACTACATCAAATTGCATGTATTCTTGGAGATTATGCATGTTATTCACTAAACATTATCCAATTTTGTGCAATTAGAATATCCCAATAACCTTTCCAAAATGCTTCCATTCCATCCCAAACATTACACAACCCCTTTATATATAGGCAATGACATTAAAAAGTATTTCATCCCTCAAACTGTGGGTACTACATCCATGATCATATTATCTTATTAAAATAAAAATATGGGTGTAGAATGGATGATTCATCCACCACATAAGATGAATAAGAAGGGTCACAAGATATATTATGTGATTGATCATGACAAAGGAATATCTGACCCATAGAAACTGAGAACATATTGATACTCAAAACTATTACAAGGGTCAATTTTTCAAACATTATCCCATCAATACAAATTTTCATTTAATAAACAAAGAACACTTACAAGGTAAAACCAATACCCAAAAAACCCCACATGCATGAAATGATTCACAAGAATTTAGAAATCATTAATTCTAAAGGTTCTACCATCCTCGTACTACCTCGTTACTAAAACAGAAAGTGTTGACCCTATAGAGGGGTCACACTAAATTTTTCACAAGGACCCGCTACCTATCCTTTATGTTGGAAGAGAACTATGGGAAACTCTCATGTTACCTTTATAAGGAATACATAGAAAAAATTGAACTTCTATTACATGGGGTTGGGGGTTAAGATTACTCACCAAATTGAGGCTTCATTCAAGATAATTCATTTGTTCACATTTGGTATCTAAACATGAAGATGATAAACTTAAAAACAACAAACATGTTATAAGTAAAATTGTATGTAGAACTTTTATTTAGCTAACTCGATAAGGAAAAAATGAATGTTTTATCAATATTCCTTTCAATAATTGATTTATTAAACTCAAACTCAGTCATTATTTATCAGTTGATCTCAAAAATTCTAGTTTTAATGACATTTATTTTTTCCTACAGTTTCACAATATATTTAGTTATTGAAAATTTTAAATCCAATATACAATGGAAAAATCATTAGGTTGGAATTAGAAATTTAATTTACAAAAACCTCATATAAGTAATCTAATAATAATATTAATGGTTGATTTTAATTTAATACAGGGATTGTTCTACCAAGATGCCACCATAATTATCAATGTGAACTCATATAAGAATGTGTAGAAACATTAAATGATCATTCCTATATAACATAAAAATTTCTATATTTGGATAAATACCAAGGAATATAAAAATAAAGGGGACCTACAAGGGTCCCAATCACTTCAGAATAAAGATGACCTACAGGGGACCTATGAACTAATTCCTGGTTCCTAAAAATGAGACAAAAAAATGATAAACAATAATATGTATAACACCATTAGTGGGTCATATCACATAAACCTAACAATTAAAGGATGACTTACTTGCATCACGATAAGGATAATATGCATAATAATTCAATATATGATGATTACAAGTTTATAATATTTTTTATTTATACATTTGTTTCTATGTATTTGGAACTCACAATTGATGGTTTGATTATATGGGTCACCATTTTCCATTTTATAATGCACACATACACATTATAAATTTCTGATTATCTCCCATTTAATAAAAACCAATATGTTTGATCTCATGAAACCAATGATTAATGGTCCATACATGTCATGATTGGTTATTTAGTATTCCACCATCAAATAATATAGTAAAATTCATTTAGTATTATTTTTTCCTTAATAACATACTATATATAAAATTCCTAATTAATAATTCTATCAGATGAAGTAAATATAAGAAACCATATAAAATAATTACCTAATATTGTAACGTATATAATCAAACATAATAATCATGTGGAATGGTGTAATTATCAAAGAAACATACTATACTAAAAAAATTCTAAAAAATAACACTTCATTTTATACAAACAATAATGATAAACAATAAAACATGGAACGATTAACATTGAAACTAATTGGAATGGTATGTGAATGTCTATGTTCCTAGAATCATGAATGTAATTTAAATTAATTTCCATACCGTGTCAATGGTAAAATAAATTAAATCTCATAAATCAGTCATTATAAAATTAAATCATTCTATCTATGTGAAATCACAATAATTTATAACAAATAACAACCTTACCATCCCTTTCCACTTTTTATTTTCCCAAAGTGTGGGTCAATCAATACAGGAAACGACTATATAAAAAGTGGTGACAAACTATTATTCTATTATATATCAATCTAAAACTGTATGATAAAAGAAAAAACACATTTTATACCACCTTATAACATCTTGTAATAGGATAAACTGAAACTTTGTTCTGGTCCGGTTGGTCAGATGGCCTCAACTGTGCCTCCATATATACTAGAGGCTACGGAAAATGAGTTATGCTCTAATTATGGTACAGTGGTGAGATAATACCCTCATTATCAGAGTAGCATAGTGGTATATGAGATAATAAATCAATCAATACAATACAATAATCATTATAAGTAATGGAGAGTATTGTTGGAGATAAATATAAATTTTAATGTGACCAACTAGAAATATACTACAATTCATGTCCATGTGATGACAATGTATAAGATAATAACATAAAATATGTAAATAATAAAAGTATCTTAATGAAAGGTAAAAATTCCCAATTGTATATCCCCATGAGTATACTGAGCTCAGAATTAGTCCTATTCTCCTACATTACCATGTAAAAGAGATGCATCAAAAGAAAAACCCAATAAACCAGAACCTGCCAACACGGTGTCTTTTTGGGTACCCCAGTGCAATGGAAACCTAAATAGGGTGTTTTATATAGTTATTAGTCCACCATATATGGTTTATCATTCTACCTAGTTCATGAATCAAAACAAAATTAGTTTTTAGGAATAAAAAGTAATGTAGTAAATAAATAATATAAATTAGTCAACTCAGGTGCCTGAGGGACTCATGGCTGATCATACCTATATAATATTAAGCTAGAATATCTCTAAGAACAAATATATATATATAGTTATCTATATATATATGAACTATAGTTTTACTTAAATTTAAATTTATATGTATTGAATAGTATTAGTATCTAGAATGTGAGGCATAACAGAGGAATCCATGCATAATAATACTCATAATAATAATATTTATATCAAACCAATAAATAATGGTCTTTATGGATATGGTTTATGTGTAACACAATGAAAACATGTCATGAGAAAATAAAAAAGTCGATTTGTATTCCTTGAAGTGTATCGTGAAAAATAATGAGGGTCATACAAAACCTCCAAATAAAGGGGGCGTGGAATGTCATGGACACAAAACCAAGTGTTTTGAACACCATTCCTATATCCTCAGATAGGGTTTGTGTCACTCTATGAAAAGAGGCTAAAATCATGGTTTCTTATGTCATACAACATAATCAATTAACCCACATTCCCTACGATCCCTTAGATAGATACTCTATAAAGAGGAAACATAAATTACTCAAGTAATAATGGATCCTTTTAAATATAATTCATTTCATATTTATTTAAAGGAAATGTGTTCTTAAATTACATTAGAAACATTTAATTATAATCAATATAAAGGGACAATCCTATAATAATTCCTCATCATAATTCAAGTATACTTATAGAGGGAAAACCACATTTACTATTTTAATTTAATGAAAAATACAGGTCATTTACTAAAGCATTCCATATAGAATTTATCAATTTCATTTCCTAGATCATGTCTTAATTCACAATTATAAATTACTCTCGTGACACTGTCAAAAAAAAATTAAATATAATTGAAATATGACATTTCAAATTTAACCAAAACCAAGACACATTTATAGGTGGTTTGGAAAGATGGGATCAATAGTGTAGAGAAATGTACCTATTATAGATTTCAAGAAAGACATATGAATATTCTATATTCATTTAATAATACAACACATCTAAACATGTGGTTATATTAGATAACTATTTCTTAATTAATATGTAATTTTAATGACCAATCCTAAGTGGGTGGTCTACGATAGGATGAGAAACCTCCAATGGATCAATTTAATGGAATTGATTATTTAGTTCATGGAATCATTTTATACATCTAAAATTTCATATTTTTAGAGGTTTCGCATAGAAATAATAGTGTGGGGAACATCATTGTATGTAAAAAATGATGAAACTTAAGGTAAATGACATATACCACAATCCCCATTCTTAAAATGTTCTCTTACCCAATATCACCATTTGATATAATCTAGTTCAAGAGAAATAAAAGTAATAGAAAAACAACCTTAAAAAGATATAATTTTCTAAAAAATACATAGATATAATAATGTCCAATTAAATAGATAGAGGAGGAAGTTGGAGTCATAGAATCACTAATACTCTTCCATTATGATGAAATACACTAGAAACAATGAGAGGATGGAGGAGATAACTCCTAGGAAGGAGGTGAGGATGATGAGATCAATGATGTGGATATTTCTCAAATGTATGGGAGGAGATTAAAGTGGTATAACCTTAAAATAAATTTAGATAAAATGTAAAAATTTAGCCCTATAAATCAGAATCAGGATTTAGCCACAAGGTTTACAAAACTATGATCCAACTAGGCATGGGCTACTACCTATAAATGGGACTCACACAGTTCCTATGAAAAATTTGTGAAACCATGTGTAAATCATGGAAAATTCCTCAATTAAGGATCTATAACCATCTACAAGGTAATGCGTCTAGATGTTCATGGTTTGAAAAAATCATGAGACACCTTCAAGATCACTAGATACAACACATTTTTTTCTTGGAGGCCCATATGGTTTCTAAAAAACTATATGCATCTTCTAGCCTCTTTCATATTTGAGTTTTATGGGTATTATACTAAAAAAGCAAAGTAAACACAAAATAATCCTCTCATGACTTAATCAAAGTCTAACAACAACACATTTAACTATTCAAAATTGCTAAAAAATTCAGAATCATGGTTCACAAATTATTCTATCCACCAAACTAAAATTTCCTTTTCCTTTGGAAATATTTCATCCAGCAAAAAACATGGGCCATTAAATCTAAAATTTCCCACATGTATAATATTATATAATAAAATTTCCCACATTTTTTATTATTCTTTTGAAAATGGTAAAATTAGTGTTTTTTATTTCTCTAAAAAATATTTTTGATATATAGTAGTACATAAAATATTCAATAAACATGAAATTCATTATTATATAATTGATATATGGGATTTTATTAATACATTTATGATTTAATAAATAAATTTATTAAGTTTAATTATGTTTTAAAAAATTTATTAATCATATTTTTAACATTATAAAACAAAAGTAAAATTTTAATTCTAATAAAAATCTATTTTTTTGGCTTTTAATTTAATTACAAAATAATTTAGTAAAATTCAGATTTGACATCATTTGACTTCAATATTAAATTCAAGTTTTTATAAAATATTTTTTAATTAAAAATAAAAAACAAATAATCTTATCTCATTCTTATGATTTAATTTAAAAATAAACATTTTATATGAAAATATTAAATGTTTTGAGTGTGTGAATTGTAATATTATCTTATCCAGCACTTATAAACTAATTTTATTAAATTTATTAGCATTTAAAAAATCATAAATTTTATATAATTAAAATTATCCATTCTTAATTTTTTAAAAATTATTTTTCTATGGTAGAGAGTGTAGTTACCACATAAAAGGTCACTTAAGATAAAAGTAGGTTAACATATTGAATCTGGATAAAAAAATATGAAAAACCTACATGAAATTTTATGGTGGAAGGAGGATCAGAATTATCAATTTCAACACATAATTATTGGACAATTTTTGAGTCTTTACTACTGAATAATAGTCTGATATTGTTGAAAAATAATGAGTTTTTATTGTACTGTCGTTCTATTCAGTTATAAAAGGAGACCACCTCCTCCTATTTTATAAACCAATTATAAAGCCTTATATAAACTAATATTCTACCATATAATCTCCTAAAAATCCTCCCTATTTTTTATAAGACATCGCCTCAACAAAAGTCCAAACTAAGGAACCTTAATTAGATACCCAAGGGAGAACGTCTATTAGAAATATAATACCCTCATCAAAACGTTTTGAAGTTGTTTTCTACTTCTACAAATCTCACATCACCTATTACCATGTTGGAAAGATAATAATTGTTTTATAATATGATGAAATGTTATTATATTAATGAAATATACTCTTGAAAGTTTCCTACAAGATCAATAAGAAAAATGCAAACAAAAACATGCTTTTGTGATGACTGCAACATCTATGAACAACATGTATTCTTCTATGGACACAAAACAAGATAGACTCTAAAAATTTATTTTCTATCTATAAATTATATACTTTAACAATATTAATATTCTTTAATGATAATATATTATAGTCTCTTGGTAATGAAAATAATAAAATGTTATATTTGAATTTAACCTACTTTAGTAGAATTTTGAATGAACATTTCTTATGTTTGATCAATTTTGTGATAACAATTCAAAATAAATACTTATTTTTATAATGAAATAATTCATGACATAAACCTCCAATTTTTTTATATCATGGTTTTTTTTACAAAAACTTCTACTACTGTTAATAAACATACAGATTTACCAAGATAATAATCGAACAACCTAGGGTAAATGATATTTGTTGGAATTATATTAAAGATTCATTAAAAAATATAATAATAATATATATAAAATTATTAATGCACGAATAAGGTTATTTTTTATATATTTAATACTTAGAAGTTATTTATTTTTTATGTTAAGTGTGTGTGTCGAGTACATCGTTCTTGAGGTAAGGGATCACACAGACCACCCTTGTTTCTTATCAAATACACATTATCTTTTTTTCCCTTTTATACAATCCCATTATAATGAAATTTTATTTTTGTGCATATTTCCCTTAAATATATTCCAAGCTAAATATTATTTTCACTATTGGTGTTATACATGTTTCATTTCCCTTCAAAATTTCAACATTTTCGAAAACCAGATTTAATTGAAATATCCAGTTTTCCTTCAAATATAACATATCACCAAATAAAATGTTTTAAATCCATGAATATATTTTTTTAAAAATATTTTTATTATGAATAATCTAATTTCTTCAAATTTGGTTTTATTGAAAACATTAATCCCTCTCCTTCTTTAAAAATATCTTCTAAAAATTTTATAAATCATTACAGAAGTCATACATTGTAATTAATTCTTCTCCTCAACACTTTTAATAAATTTTAAAAAATAGAATGCTATTTAAAATTCATATAATCATTTTAAAATTATGAATGTTTAAAGTGAATTAATTACATATTCTCTCAGGAGTCATTATGATTTGTCCATTGGTTATGCATTTAATATTAATTTTTTTACCCACTTCTTTCTTATGTGTTTCATCTTGCTTATGATTAAATAATTATTTATTTTCCTAATAAAGCACACATATTTATATTATTTTAAATATGTTATGGGTGGGTCATAAATTATATATCCCACCAATTAAATGGGTAAATTGTCTTTAAATTTTATGAATGGGATGATTGAGTGAACCCAATCCAAGATTTTAATTTTTACCCTATGATTCTGAGAATGGGGAGGTAACCCAATACCATCTAGGAATTTCACAACATAATGATTTTAATCCTGTAAGAGTCCCTGGAAATATTTTTTCAATGTCATTACTTATGTTGGTTCCACATATTCCATTATTCCGAGATCTTATGATTTCATTTCCTTATGAAAAGTTTTCATGATAATGCTCATTCTATTTATGATTTCATATTATTCCTCTTAATTCTCATGTTATTCTTTATTTTGATGTTTATTTCCTTATTGGGTTTTACTGCTCCCCAATTTCCATATGTATTCTTTAAGTTTATCATCTACATTTTTAAAAGACATAAATAAATTGTGATTAATATGTACATTTTTTAATAAAAAATAGAATATGTATCTATCATGTTGTATTTATGTATCTATTTTTCATACAATAGACCTCAAAAAACTCTATAAAATTGAGAATTTATGATTTAATTCATGAAATATAGTTTTTTAAAGGTTTGAGTATCTATAGATGATATTGTAGTTTGTTTTTTCCTATTTTTTATATTAGGTTGGTGAAACAATTATGAAAAAAACCTTGGGAGAAGTCCAAGGGATAAACCTATGTATAGTAAAGAAACATAATATTTTCATAAAGTATAGATTTTGTGTTGGATTCACTGAAATTACATACCTAACTTGATACTATAATGTGGATATAGGTTCTATAATAGTTGAACATACGGGTAATAACACCGAAGATGGATTGTTGGTAAATGATGTATTCAGGACAAGGTTCATGTCAAAAAGGCCTAACTTCACAACTATCAAAACATTACTGGGTGACATACTTGAGTTAATAAAGATTTTCATTAAAAATATTTATAAAATATTTGAATATTTTTTTGAGTTTAATTAAATGTTTTAAAAAAATGAAGTGACTATGGATATTGTATATTGAAACGTACATATTAATAATTGTTGTTCTATATATGATTTATGTGTTACTTCTTCTTTCATTATGGTTTACCATATATATATTCATATTAATAAATGTATTCTCATCCATAATGATACTTTATATTATAAAATAGTTAGACGTATGAGGAATAATTTTTAGACTTGTGATGGGAAATGTGATGAATTCACTAATAATATTCTTAACCAGATAAGAGTAGAAGCTAAGAACCTTAGGGAAGTAATGGAATAACATAAATATATTATAAATAATATATTAAATCACATGGAACACCCTAAAATATTAAATGTTGGAGTTGATATCCTTATGCATTAGTGACATATAAATTTTAGTGTATCATAAAATATAATAATTTCTAAGAAATGGTTATATCAATTTAGATGTTTTTACATATCCTTTAATACACTAAGAAAGATAATGTCCTATTAGTTATTCACTATGTTGACATATAATCTATCCAATGTTGTAAACCTATCAGAAATTGAAGTCTGATTATATATATAAAATAATAGAGGTGGATAACTTTACTTAGGTAATTATCGCTAAAATTTCTTCCAAAATAAATTTCTAAAAATAAATTTGGAGCCCCTTATATAGATGAAAAAGGTTATTAAATCTATATAATCATCTGAGGTGAACATCACATGGATTTCTTGATAAAATGTTAGTTTTTTATTAGAAATGATATTTTTATGTATAACTTCATTAGTGATCTAAATACATGTCTATAATGGGCATTAGAAATTATCAGCATTGAATGCAATGAAGATGTCATTTGATGAGAGATCGCAGTTGAAAAAGAAATGGATATTTCTCAATGTTCACATTGGTCTAGAGATACGAATCATTGAATAGAGCATACACATTTTAGATAACAGGATAAAACTAATATTGATAAAAAATCCAATATCACACATGCTATATGTGTGGAATGATGTAACCTAGAAACTATCTCAAGTGGAAAAGGAAATACATCATGTGGGGAATAGAGGGAAATAAATCAATCACATGAGGAAGTGAGAAAGGGAATCCAACTAATTTTATTGAATACAAGAATTTCAAGATCCATATTTATCAACATTTCCTATATTTCTACTATAAGAAACATGTAAATTATTGAAACCAATTCTCTAAGACAAAGGATGTTGATAATAACCAATGATAACAACCCCCAAGCAGAAGATAGAAAGTGACATCTTATATTATTACTACAACCAAGCTGGATCTAGACCATGATGTGTTGAAAAGTAAATTATTTATTTATCAATAAATGGAAAACATACTCTTTGATTTTGGTACTATTAATTCTTTCATAAAACACAGATTTATAAGAACAATTCAAATTCCACCAAAAATAGATGATGAGTTATCAGTAAGGATAAAAATTATAAAATCATTACATCTCAGGTTTATATATCATTCATTATAAAATTAAATTGAATTTATCTTCTATAAACCCTTATCATACACCCAAAATATTAACTAAATTCCACATTGGTATTTCAATTACAATATTTATAAAAAACATGTCAAATATAGGAGAAGTAAATGACCTTCAAAATAAATAATTACCCTCTGATTCTATACATGTGTTTGGTGGATGGTAAATATAATATGGAATGTTATTTATATGAATGTATATTACTTACTTATGACTGATAATATTTATATCAAATGATTCAAACAAAGTAGAAGACCACTCATTAGGATGTTCCCATTATATGTGATTATACAGATATATTCCCCAAGTAATTTATTGTTCTTCCTCTTGAATGAGAGGTTGATTTATCTATTGAACATATACTAGGTTATATGTTGATATCCAATACTCTATTAAGAATTTCCCCATGTAAATGGAATAACATGGGATAAAATTCTTAGAAAAACTATACATGGGTTTCATACACTCTTATGATTCAACAGGTGGTTCCCCATATATCTCTTCATGAATAAGGACTAGTTGATGCATCTATGTATTGATTACTATGAACATAAAAATATATAATAAAGGACATGTATCCCAAACCATGTATTGGTGAATTTGTTTATTTATTTTGTGGTGATCAAAACATCTCTAAAGTCGACATTCATTTAGAGTATCATGAGTTGAAGTCTAGGTTGAAGGATATTCCAAATACCATCATTCATACATGGTATGAGCACTATGATATCATACTCATTCCGGTTTGACTCATGAATTATCTAGTGATATTCATGGATGTGATGAATAAAATATTTTTAGATAACCTCCATAAAATTATGGTATAATTTATAAATGATTTTATTCTATACTCAAAAATAAAGGAGGAGAATTTGTAGAATTTCAGTTAATTAAAAATGAAATTGAGGGAGGGATATTAATATGAATTTTATAGAAAATGTGATTTTATAGGTATAATTTATCATTAATTAATCATATTATAAGATGTGAAGGGATATATTTGGGACCATCGAAGAATTTCAGTATTGTTGAATGACCTTGAATAAATTTTGAAAACGGTATATGTAGTTTATTTAGATTATATGGGTTCTATAAATAATTTTTTAAGAAAACATTTCATTATTGTAAACCATGTTGACCAAGAAAACATGGAATGTAGTGAATTATGTTTTTAAATATGAATATGATGAAATACTCATGGAGATAATAAAGATACTAACTACGACACATATACTGACACCACTAAAAAGTGGTTAATTATTTGTGATTAGTAATGACACCATATTAAAGAATTTAAGTTGTTTAATCATGAAGATTGATAAAGAGATATCATATTCCATAATAATGATAATTTTTTATGAGATAAATTATATGATTCCTGGTGTAATTCTTCTTGTGAAAATATTTTTATTCCAAATATATAGGGGTTGTCTCTATAGTGAGATGTGTGATTTCTATAGAGACCAGAAGGGCCGCAAATATATATTACCATAGAATAAGGTCAATATTCATGAAATAATATGGTATGATATTATTAAATATGGTGATATCTAAATCCACAACTATCTAGGTAAAGATAAAAAAGTTTTAGATGAACTGTGAGGAATATATCCAATAATATTTTATTTGATGAATATTTTTATGGATACAATATCCTTTGACATGAAATGGATATAAATGGTTTTTCTAATGTAAATATCATCATCATACCTCTCCTAACATATTTTTAATAAAACCCTTATAGATAAAATTAATAATTATTAATTGAGTGATGTGGACATATAGAAGAAGGAAGATTCTTTGAAGAAAGTAAAATCTAATAAGGACATTTTTTATGAAGGATTTGTGAGATTTGGGATACAAAATTGTGTTATATCATAGTTAGATATAAATTAGTAATTAATGAGTGGTTCTTATTTCTCCTCATTATCCATCCATACATGAAACAAAAATATGTATAGAGATCATTGAGTGAACAATAAGTCTGAACATTTGGTGAATAAGATTTTAGAATAAAAAATAATAAAACTGGTGTACCAATAATTGATGGAATGCTGGAAAAAATCCAAAGAGATGATGTACTCTTTTCCAATAGTTAAAAAGAAGTAGGAATACCCACTGTATATTTGTTCATGGGTTTTAAAAATATATCAATACTAAAAAAATTTGTATGGTTTTCCATAGAACATATAATAATGTTTTCCCACATTATATTCATTTAGTTGAATTTTTTGATTGATCACTTAAAAAATATAAATTAGAGATATGTTGATGATGTATGGAACACCAGTATGGATTGTATCTGATCTGGATCTAAGAATTACCAAAATATTTAGGAATAGTCCTTAGTATTCCTTATAATGTTTAAAAAAATTATTTCATATAATCCATATACTAATGGATAATATGAATAAACTTTATAGAAACTTGATAATGTGTTGAGAATGTGATTTATGGACCTATATGGAGGCTAGGACAAACATATTACCATATAAAAGTTCTATTATTACAATACATTCCACTCAAGAATCAGAATGGGCCAATCAAAATTCTTTTATGGGAATAGATATAGGGAACTTTTGTTTTATGATATGGTTGGGTAATTTCATTTCAAAGATGGAGATAGTTTAAGAAATGGTAAAAAAATATTAGACTATTCAATAAAAAAGAATAATAGATCAATTTAAAAAGAAGTGTTATTCTGATAACCATTAACCAGACTTGAATATTATGTTTGGAAAAAAATTGTTCCTCTATATATCTCCATGTGAGAGAGTCCTGTGGTTTGGGATGAGGGAGAATTTATTTTTTTTATACAATGTAACTATTACGATTCGTGAATATATCAATGTTATGGAATATAAACTAAATCTTCCTCCAATGCAATCTAATTTACATGATGTATTCCATGTATCCCTTTTACGGAAGTACCCATTAGATCAATCACATGTATTGAATATAATGATTTCACTAATGGAAGATGATTTCTTATATGAAGACCAGTATATAAAAATTTTGGAAAATATAAAAAAAACATTGGAAATAAGAAAACTCTCCTAATCAAGGTACGTTAGAGAAACCCTAAGTATGAGGAAGTGACCTGGTAACAAAAAATGCAATGAAACTTAATTAAACAAATTCAATTTCACCATAGTGCATGGATTAAAATTTAAAGGGGAAATTTCCTAAGGGGTAAGAATTTAATGAACTGGAAATAATTTATTGAAATTACTCTTCTTAATATATATGTGTTCCACATGATTAAATATAGATAATAAAATCTATCCTTTGTGTATTATTTTTTAAGAACATAATATTTCTATAATATTACATTTCATATTAAAATATAACATGGGGAATAGAAATAATATATATATATTTCTTTAATTAAAATGCATTAATCAATTGTTTTTATTAAATTTTATACACTTATCTATAATACTATATTTATCTCATAAATAAGTTTAATATAATAAAATGAAATTGATTTTTGAATCATCATCTAAAAATAACAGTCAGATACTTTTTAGTAATTTATCAAAAAAAATACTTTAATAATGGTGAAATAAAACATTATTTCCATAATGATAACATTAATCAGTATATAAGTGTGATATAGAATATGATTGATCTAATATAAATTTATGGAATAATTTTATATATCTAACAGTATTTGTTTTAAATATAAAAAATCAATGTTTAACCATTTACAATAATCTTAATATTTAAATCATGATAATTTTTTGGGTCTTTATATTGAAATAAATATTATTGTACTAAAATTATGTTATGAAATGATTTTGAAGTGACATGAAATTTAATTGTTTAATAATAAAACATTATATCAAGAAAATAAAAACATTCAAAAATATAATCCCTTATGAAATTTTTAATCTTTAACAGAAATTTCTCTATGAAATGGTTTTTACATGTTATGTACAGTAATAGTAAAATTACATTCTATAAAACATATATTTGTTTATAAAATTATTCCCATGAAAAATTTCTAAAATTTATAGATAGTAAATAGTGAAAATATTAATTTTTTCCATTAAATTTTTATTCTATGGGTGAATGTTGAGTTATTATGGTAATGTTAAATTAGGGAAAATTTTGTTTAGAATATATAATGTAGTTGAAACATGTGGAAAACATGAGTGTATTGGATATTTGAGGGAGTACCAACCTTCTTTCTTTCCAAACTATAAGATCCCGAATATTTTTAAGGCATGTGTGATTGTTTATGTTCCAGTTTAAGTCCCTTATTTTAGTTTACTAAATGTTTCTCCAAGTTCATGAGAAGTCTCAGGGGTGTTCTTGGGGTTTAAGCCCAAAAGAAGAGGAAATAGGAGTTTTCTTGTCATGTTGCATGGTTTGCGCATGGTTAGTGAAAACCATGTGGATCATCCTTCGTAACCATCCAGTCCTGGATAAAGGCTTCCACATGGTTATCACACGCTTAAGATAAACATGTGTAATTCCCAGAAAACCATGTTAAGGGGTGATTTTGGGACAATATATTGCACATGGTTTCCACATAGATTGGAAACCCATGTGGGTAAACTGTGTTCCATGTAAAGTTGATAACTTTTCAAAATTACCACTACGGTATTTTAAAACCTCACTTAGTATTTTAATGATTTATTCCCATCTCTACAACAGTGCTAAAATGAGACCTCCAAGAGATTCCAAGGATCGATCGCTCACATTTTTAATCCATTTTGGACATTATTGGTTGGGAATCAAAGATCCAGGTATGTCAAATCATCTTCTTGTTTCCCTTTTTTGGATTAGGGTTCTTAGTTTCTCTCATATATTTCCAATTATCTAAAGACCTCTTTTTTGGTGCAACTGATGTTGGAACATCAATAGGGGTTTGGATCAGGATCTAAGTCCACGATTAAGAGTGTGTTCATCATTATATTTTATGTTTGTAGTCTATAAATTATATCCCATAGTTTTATTATATATTTGGTCATGTGTGTAGATATACTACCTTACTCTTTTTGTGTATTTGTTTCCAAGCATATGATTTGGAAAATTGTGTGTCCAAATTATTGTGGGATCCCATAACAGTCCCTGTGGGGTTTGTCGAGGATGAGTAGAACATTTTAGTTTCACCCATGGGGAGTGTCGACCTTATCAAACTTAGAAATTTGTAAAGATAAGTGTGAAATTGACATGTGATAATATATATCCCTTTTTAAAATTGTAATATGTTTAGTTGAATTGTAAATTTAATGTTGATAGTTATTCCAAGGTTGGTAATTAATTAAGGGTTTATTGGGAATGACTTAGTAACAGGTTAATTGGGATAATGGATATTGTGTCAGAAATTTTATAAATAATGTTGGGATACCCAAAAGAATTGGTATATATGAAATTAAAAACATGTAAAATTGGATATGGATTGTTAATTAAATTATTTGTGAATTGGTTTGCATAAAAGAATTGATGAATATGTGGAATGGGTAAATACATGGGAACTATGAGGTACACCTAATAGGTTAAATGGGATAAAGTGGTTGTGCTATGAGATATTATAAATTTACATGAAATGCATAAATTGGAGATTAATGTGATGTGATAAACATGCTAGTTGGGTTAACACATGGTAATTATTGAATGTTGGTTAAGGCGTGGAAAGCAATGAACATACATAATGGGATAATGCACGATAATGGGAATTGGTTCAAATGCCCTTTGAAATGAAAAAGGAAAATATATTAATGGGCTATTTAATAATATTATTTTCCATGTTGATTATTGTGGATTGTTATTACCAGTGATATTGGTAATGATTGTTCCTATTATGGTATGATTGTTATATGTATTGTCTATGTTTTATTTGGATATGGTTTTTGTGTTTAATGGATGATGATGCATGTGCACATAGCTTGGTGGTGGGATAATGAACTGATTATCCTCCCACGGATATGGTCAGACGGATGCTCTAACCATCCTATAAATGCACGGGTTATAGATTTGGACTGATGCTCTAAGCCTCAAATGGTTGTATTCAGTGAAAATACCTAGACTGTGGCTCCAATGAAAGTGTGGTGATTACTTGATAAGCTCACCAAAAGTGAGATAGATACATAAATTGTTCTCTTATACATAATGAAAAATGCCACGAGCCTTGTCTGAATAATGTTAATGACTAAATTATGCACTCCGCAATTGATGTTGGACTATTAATAAAAAAGACATGATGAATTGGAAATTGGTCACTAATATCCAAGTACTGATTTTTAACTAGGGGACCTTGAATAGTATTTCCATTAATTTTTATTTATTTATACATGATTTCACTATCCGTTAGACTTGATATTGGTAGAATCTATTGGTGGTATCCTACTGAGTTGTACTCACACACTGCTTAGGCCACCATTGGGTACTCGAGCAGATTATATGTTTTTAGGTCTGTACAAGGGAAATGGCCCAATACTATGGAGTTGAGTTAGGAATGGTAATTGCATGGATGAGGTTGTAGTCTTGGAGAGAGGAACATTTTTTGATCTCTTCTTTTGGTCTTACTTTGGGTTCTTTTAACCTATAATTTTTTCATGACATGGAATATTTACTATTGGTTGTTGTTTGTACCAAATTAGGAAATGGTTATTTATGCTTGATCACTGAATTTTTCATGTTATCTCTGCTATTTTATATGCTTATGATAGTTTCATACTATGACCTAGAGGGTATAGTCTCCCTAAGAGACAATTCCATAACCTATCTTCTAGTCGACAATCTATCGCATATGGTGAGGTGCACTTTAGGTCATGTGATGACCCAGCTCAGGGCAGTAGTTTAGTGGAACATAGGACAGGGATATTATGAATTTTTATTAGAGTACTTATTTTCTACTTATTACTATTTGGGGATGGTACATGAGATATTAGGATACTTTTGGGCCTTAGTAATGAGCTCATTCATGGGATTATCTAACCCATGTACGAAGGAAATCCCATGTCACCTAGGGTGGAAAGTATAGTTCTTGATGTGTGTTGTCACATTTTAATGATATATCACCATTGCGTGATGCACATATCAGGTGATTTGACTGAATTATTATAATTTTCTCATGGTCTTAATTCCAAGTGGTTGTGTATTTATTCATCATTTTAGGCACTTATGGATATAAGTGGTATACATCATGATAGGCACAAAAGAGATGGGTTGTGGGGCCTAGAGAGTAGAATGCATTCTATTTATTTAAAAAAATTTGAATAAAATAGTGCCAAATAATTTTAATTAATGTGGTAAAGTGTAAATAATTAAATTAAGAGTTAATGATTATTGTATATAAAGATATTTTATGACCAGGTTAAAGTTTTGGGTTATCATAAATTGTAATAAACAAATGTTGTTTAAAAGAGAGGGATTTTTTGGGGTGATGATGAAATAGATAATGAATTTTTCGAAATGAAAAGTGTAAATGAGTTAAAATGATGGTTATAAAATGTTTCAAGATGAGAAATACACTTAATATAAAACACTAGTGTCTAATAGAAGAAATGGTTTAACGGGATTCCTGATGAATGGTTTGTGATTAACTAAATTCATTTTCCCCATGTTAAACCTACCCCATTGTAAGAAGGGTTGCAGGTAGTGGTAGGGTTATGAACACATTAGTGGAATAGTTTAAAAGGAGGGTGTTAAGTATGGGAGGTAATGCTTTATCCTATTGCGGTATATACCGATTGGACTTACCATGAGAATTTTGTTTGATGAAAATTTTTGGGGGATATGAATCTGAGTTAATAAATATTTTGAGAATTTGGGTAAATAGAATGTTCCAAAGCATGAACCTTTCTTATTCCTCTTGTTTATTTAATAGATTGAGAACTTTATTTCTTAAGGTGATGTTTGATAATGTGAAAGTAGTAATCCATGTGAGTTATAAATTTGTGGTTTTTGAGATGGACATAAGAATGAGTGTCTTGGTTTTAGTTTTATTATATATGGGTGTTGTTGGTGGTTTGGTGACCATGTGGGTTTAGGCCCAGTGAGTTATATCTCAGATCATAGAGAGGGGGTTTGGGTAATGGTTCCAATGTATGTGTATGATTACATTTTTTGCAAGACCTAGAGGAAATGGTTACATGGTGCGCTAGGCATAGTGTGTATCAGAATGGGGTGAGAGTGTCATTCATAAACATTTATTCATTATTTAATCTATGTGTGTATTAATCAGTGGCCTTTTCCCTTCATGACTCCATTTTAGGGAACCAATATCACTCGAACTTTATGGTAGCCTATGCAAGGGGTCAAATGGTGTTCTTAGTGCTCTTGGGTGTGTATCGTATGGGTTGATGATATAACTTCATATTGGAATGTGGAAGATGACATCAAGTGTGAGTTATCCGAGAAGGATAAGTGGGAAGGTCGATGTTTTGGTATTGCGACTTGAGTTATGTTGATGCATTGGTTGTTTTAGAGAAATCAAGGGCGAACTCGTGGTAGGCGAGCCTAGTGATGCAGGTACATCAAAATAAGAGGCATGGGTATTTCATCAAAGGATGGAACAATGCATATGACTACCTTTAAGCTTCGCTAAATAAAATAACATGGATGGTCTTGTTCATGTGAATGGAATTGTTATTGTGTGAGATGTTGAGAATGTCTTGGTCCCAAGAGGCTAACTAACCAAGTGGCATCATTGGGTTAGTAAGATGATATTTAGATATTATTTGGTGGTGGTTTTATTATGGGAGATTAAGTTAGTATGCGATTGGTTCAAGGACAATATGAATCCTTGAGGGCTCTAAGGGGTCCAGCTGTGGGCACACACTGTCAATGATCGATTTAAAATTGGATGAGCATATATTGTTCCATATGAAACCAATGTATGAAACATGGTTATGTGAGAAAAAAATGGTTTTATTTTCATGTAAAACCATAGTGTTAGATTTTTAAATATCTTGGATGTACCATGAGAAATTGTGTGTTGTGGTGGAGGTAGTACCAAGGAAATCATTGGTTCATGGAGTCTTGACAGACGGTCAGAGGGTGGTGGTGAGTCTCAGTTTTCAATCACTAATGAGGAGTGGTGGTTAAATGCTAATGAGAGGTGTGCATCAATGTATCCTAAAATCCTAAAAATATCATGATTTTCCATCTGATTGGGATAAATCATACATAAATACATTGGTGGTGGTGTTCCTGGACAACTTCTTAGCATACCTCATCTAGTGATGATCATGACCAACATCTTGACATCATCCCATGTACGTTGGAAGGTCTAGCTTTTCGTCTGAAAACATGAGGGAGTTTTGGTAGGATAAGGTGTATCATGAAGTTTATAGTCATGGGGACAATATAAGTGAAGTGGGATATTGGTATTCACATAATCGATGGTCTTGGGAGAGTTCCTTGGGATATGCTGTTTTTTTTAAATGTCATGGTTATCGCCCATGGAAGTCGTTACTTGGCACTGGTTGATTTTCAATCATTTGTTCTAGGGTAGGAGAGATAGATAGGTCTAAATTTTGGGTTTATACATGTGTTTGGGTGTGATCCATGGTGATTGGAATACCCTGTAGAGAGAAATGGTAACGACCCCGCAATGATGGGGGAGTGATGAGTCGGTCCTAAATGTGGGTAGGAGGATGTTGAGTTGATTTAGCAGAACAATGATGCTAATAAAAAACTTGTGAGGTTCACACATGGTCTATAAGAAAAACCAAGTGTTCCTTAACAATAGTGGTTGATGGATCCAGTAATTTGTTTGGCTCATGGTGGTTCTAAATTATTTTTTAAATTCTTATGTTTAGTCTTCCAAGAGAGAGGTGAGATGTAACATCGATTTGTTGAATGGGAGGTTGGGTTCTATAACTCCAATGGAAATAAAAAGTAGTCTTGAGTAAGTGAAATTAAGTGGTTTTGGAGTGCCTTTTTGTTTGAAGACACCTTGTCCATGTGATGTGGTGTCATTCCAATTGTAACACCCCAATATTTCATAGTACGTTATCCCCTTAAAGTAATTTAATAGCTTGCGCTACATGCAACATTGAGTTCAAATGTATCACGACCTATCAAATTATCCATTTAAAAAAGATTTAATGAATAATATTAACCACATTTTTATTTTATATATATATTACATAATATTAACATTTATCTTTGGTGTTTCATAGACATAATATAAGGAAAAATTCAATTTTTCAGATAAAAGAAGTATATTTCAAAATACAGTTTTTCTACCTTTTAATGGAAAACCCTTTTTAAATACAATATATGACAATTTTATATATTCAATATAATGAAATTAAATTCTAATTTATAAGCAGGGCATAAAAATTTAGTTTGTCTATATTTTTGGTACTTTTCAGATAACATTCATATTTTGAAAAATAATAAAAATACTAAATTTTAATTGAAAAATAATTTTTTAGTAGAAATAATTTATAGTGTTAAATTATGAATTTGAGTGGTTTAATGTAAATTGTATTATATTTTTATAATTTATGATAATTTATGTCATTTTAAGTAATTTTATAGTTTCATTGGACAAAAACACATGTCAATCTTTTGATAGTTTTTACTTTTTAAAAACTGCTTTCTGGTTTTGACAATATGAATTAATTTTAAATTAATTAATTCAACTTATATGTTTTAAATTTAGTAAAATAGACATCATTTTTAAATTTGGAATATCAAAATTAACTTGAAGTGAAATTTTGGTATTTTTCTAAAAACATTATATTTTTTATGAATAGTAAAAAACATTGTGTTATTGTTTAAACCTGACTTTTTTATTTAAATAATTAATATATTTATTTAAATTTATTCTAATTTCAATATAGAAACATAATTCATATATTATTTTAATATAATACATTGAAGTTATTTTATAATAATATTAGATATATAAAATTTTATTGAACTATTTAATGTCTTTTACCCACCTTCTAGGCACATTTGAAAATTTGCATGAAACATAATTTTATAGCTTTTGTGAATTGAATTTTAAAAATCCAAGAGACACGGTTGACATTATTAGGTAAACTTTTGTTCGATAGGATGAAAATAATTTTTGGTGAATAGTAACTTTTGAATTTTATTTACCGCTATTAAAATTATGTAGGGTTATTAAAGGTACAAATAATATTAAAATTACCCTTATACTTGTCCTTATTCTATTGGATATGAGTATTTAGACCAAAATAAACCTTGGGAACAAATGATCCTTTTTGTTCTAATTGGATTAGACTAGAACATTAATTATATTTTATTTAAAGAAGCGTTAAAAGTGATAAATTCTAGTTTTAATAACAAAACCATTTTTAATATAGGGTTATACATGAGATAAATTAGACTATAAATATTCATTATAATGATAAATATATTTCCTACATCATTGTATTATATTTATAATTTTTAGACTTTAAATAATTAAATTTATTTATGACACAATGATGATGTACTAAATTACCTTATAAATGAAAGACTAAAATAATGGAAATTGTACATTTTAAATTGATGTAAATTGAGAGTTTTTATGAATTCCACTAATTTCTTTGGTTAATATGACATGTTAGGGTTGATTAAATTATTTTTTTATATAATTCTGTTGTTAGGACATTTAGAAAAACCAAATACCACATATTTTCAAAATTGACATAAATGATTTTTTAATACAAATACTATATTATTAAATTAAATAATAATCCTAAAAATATATTGTTCATCCAAAGAAATTATATAATAATATATATGTCATTAATGTACCACTTGAGGTTCTCTTGGCGTTTTATAGTATTTTTATTAACCATGTATTATAATACTACTAGAAGACATGGTAAATGTTAAACTATTTAACTAAGGGTTAAATATAAAAGATAAGGTTAATATGGTGACATAAACATGTCTAAAACCTATTGGTTGAGAGTATTTAATCCCATCCCCACCTTATCCTATATATAAATCAATTTGGAGTTATTATAAACCGAAAATGATATTATAATAAAATAATATTTGAAGCTTTTCATAAAGTGCCTCTCACCTATATTATAAAAGGGTACTTCCACTTCTCTTAACTTCACACCTTTAAAGCCATTTGGATCATCCAAACCCTCCTAAAATCTCCTCCCAACTACCCTCACTCCAACCTATTGGTCGTATTTGATCAGAAAGAAAACCTAAGGGGCCCTTTTTTTCAAATCAAAAGGAAACACTCGAAGAATTGGTAATTATATATATATGTATATATATATTAATTTTGAGGTATATGAAGTAATATTTATAATATAATTCTACATATTTATGTATAAAAATATTGGTCGTTTATTTACAACCATACTATACTATAAGAAAATTTAAACAACAATCATATGTACGTACAGACTACTATCTCATTGAACGGTGTTTCGTTTTAACAAATATATTTATAATAACTATTTAAATTCTCAATATATATGATATATAAAACATTTTTTATATTATGGAAGAATGTAAAACATGATCTAAGTGATGATATCAAGAAAAACAAGTTAAAACACATATGATAACGAAAGCGATTATTACCCGAAATATTACTTTAATATGGAAATTATTATTAAATGGGTAGTATAAAGTTATAAATGAATCATATATGATATCATAAAATTTAATTTGGTTCTGGTATAATTTAATAACATACTATGGTCATTATACAGGAGGCTAAAAGTACCATTGACTAATGAAAATTATAAGGTTATTGTTATGTCCTCAATCTCATTATTATCTGAGATTGTTTATCTATAAGTATCAACTGGGACATATTTTTCATTTATGTCCATGTTTCATTAAAATGGTTTAAAAAGGAATCTATTAAGGTTTTTTGGAAGTGACTCTTTAACTAGATCATCATTTTAATTTTTTTATGATTTATTTTTCTAAATATTTTTAATTAATGTCCATGTTTTCAAAATGATTTTATGGATTTATTTACATGGATATGATTTTTAAAAGTTTTAATTCCTTTCAAAAGTTTTAAAGTGGTATGGGACACTTGGATTCAAACATATCTTTTAAATGAAATACTTTATAAATTGTGAAACATTAAAACAATTTCATGAAAAAGGTGTATTTCCCTCAAAGAGTTTTATTGATTATTTTCAACCATGTCAACTTACTTTAATGAATATTATTGTTAATTGAGGTTGATTTACTATAATACAATCTTCCATATTATATTTAATGAGTTATGATATGTTCAACTATGGATGTGCTATTTTTAAACCATTCAGGATTTATCGTTAAAGTATTGACATTTTGTATGCTATTTTTAGTATGAATTTTAATTTTATGTTTCACCCTTTTTCATTGAGGAATGCATTAAACATAATAAGGGACGGGAAGGGCCTGGTATAACCTTTTGATGCATCGGTAGGTCTTATGATAGAAATTAGTGTCTTGGAATATGGAATTGAATAAAATTTATTGCAGTCTGTGCACGAAGCCTTGACAATGTGGTTATGATGTCCGGCATTATTCATTCCCTCGTTATGAAATTAGTTATTACATGTGATTATTTGACTATTAGAATATCCACATGCATTTGTATATTGTAATGTTTGACATATTTTTTCCATATAGTGTTCATGTTTATGTGTAAATGGTTGTTCTTTTTATTACACATATTGCCTTAAATGTTTATAGGTTCCACTAAATTATTTACACTTACAAAGCATCTTCGCACATTTCTTATGTTTTTTCCAGTATTCCAAGATGTGAATTATGATTGATATATAGTGTTAAGCTAGTAGAATAATGGAATTATTAAAGGATTATCTATATTGTATTTTATCTTAGAAATTTTAATGTAGTGTTCAATTATGTAATCTATTTTCCAAGACTGCTAATTGATCGGTCCTTCGGGACATGATCCCCTGTAATCAAGCAAATGTGTTAAAATAATGCACCAGATCTGGGTTTCTAGGGTCGGGGGGTTATAGTTGGTAACATAGGATGTTTAAAAATAACCTTGGAAATTAGATTTAGATAATCTATGGTTAGGAAACATTACTCTAAGATATAATATGTGGATTAGTATAGAATAACATCAAAAAAATTGGTAATATATATATTATTTGGGTTTTACAAGTAAGATAGCCATGTCTGGATACTACAAGTGGACATGGTTCTAGAACAGATGTACCTAAGAGTGAAAAATCTGACAATGAGTTTCGGGCCTGACATTGTGTATCCTAGTACACAACAACGTGCCTTAATGTGTACCTATTTTCACACACCCGGGGGATATGCTTAGGAGAATCCACATTTTCTTTAAAAACCTTAATAAATTATTTATGATTAAATATATCGGGAAAGAAACCTTTTTTTGAGACTATATGTGTGAAAATATTAAATTGATGTTGATTATTTTTCATGTGTTTGGATTATAAAATATGATACTATCTATCATACTATATGTCGTCATTTAGAAATTTCACCCGGTAGAAGGAATGTGTACTCTAGCCATACGCATGGTCCAATGAGTAAGATTGATCATATATTTCATAGTCTTAATCCAACATTTAGAAGGTAAATATTCTCCCACGTATCTATATCATATGAAGAAATAGTATCATGTTTTAATAAGTTAATTAATTAATTCTCTGAGACCTATGTCTTTGAAGGGAAGCAAGAAAAGAAGAGGATGGAAAAAAAGATGTATAAAGGGATGAATGGAAATAAGGATTCTCCCACATATGATAACTTTGGAAAGAATAACCTTGGTAAATTCTTGAAGGTAATGGGAGTATATTATATGTGTGGAGAAAAAGGACACCACATTCATGATTTCAAGGGTAAGAAAAAGGTTTCAAATGTATAATACTTCATCTTCAAGGATTTGGGACACTACATGAACCAATGTCCAAATCATCCGAGTATGTCATAAATGAAGCTATTGGATAATAATCAAGTTATGATACTACCGCAGATGAATAGTATTGACGAGTGTTCTTATGTTATTTCATTTGAGTTTTGTATCAACAATGTTCTTGTTATATGAATTATATAAATAAATATGGATTGTACTATAGTACTATTTCATTGAGGATTTGAGATTATATGGTTCTAAGAAAAGTGACTCAATAGAAAGTTAAACATTTTGTAAGATATATGGTTGGGGGAAATATAACCCTTAATATGTTTCTAAAACTGAGATAATGATTTCGAAATAAGATATAATTGATTTGAACAAATTATATTTGATATTCTTGACTACCTTGAAACTAATTAATTGTTTTTTTATTCCATCATTGTGGGAGTTTTCAACATTTTTTGGATTTAAGGAGAATATATAGTATTCTATGTTTTACATAAGGAATGAGGAAGAACGAACTTATTCAATATGGTTTTCTGGTAATTTAGTTTATTACCATGTTTTATGATAATACACGATGATGGTATTCAAATGTATGTTATGTGACCTTCCTTATAAATTTTGGAATGTGAGTTTGGAATGAAGTATTGTGGATAATTCCAAAGGTTGGAATGAATTATGTTTGAAATTGGATATTATTGTTTAAGTTTAAAGAATTTATTAATATTATTTTTGGATTGTTATAAAAAGGATAACTCAGAGGTCGAGCGAAAACTTGTCGCATCCAGAAAGGTCGTAAGACATGAACCCACAACCGAAGGGCCACAGGGGTGCATCACCTACCACTAGCCTATGTGATGTCTTGGTTTATATAATGTATATTTCTTTAAATTTTATGAAAGATGAATTATAAATTCATTTTTTTTTGAAACCATATACAATTAGGTTAAATAGAATACTTTTGAGTACTATTATCTTTTAGGAGTGAACAGTGAGTTTGTGGTAGAAATTATTTAAAGGATGGGACTATAATTGTCAAGTTTTTTTCTTATTCAATAAATAAATTAATTCTTAAACATTATGGAATGGAACTTAAGACCAAAATTTTTTTATCCTAATACCTTATGTTTTTTTGAACTGATGATAGTTTAAATCATCATAGATTTATGGATTTTAGGCCCTAAATTTTTTATTTATTGTTCACTTGTTTGTGATTGATGGCCTCAATCACACCCTATAAATATTTAATTTTTCCCCCAATTATGTTTGTATAATTTCCACCAATGTTCTCATATTAGAATCCCTAATTTGGTGGGGACTTTTTCATTTTCCTTTTCCTATTATTAAGACTAAATTTTGTTAACCCTATTTCCGATGTGGGTTTTTCACCAAGGTATTTTCTATTTTCAACCTTTTTTTGAAGAAAAATTTAAAATCTCGAGGATGTATTTTATTGAAGTAATATAGAATGTAACACCCCATGATTTCATAATATGTTATCTCTTTTATGTAATTCAATAGTTTGTGCTACACCTAACACTGAGTTAAAGCGCATCACGACCTTCAAACTAGTCGTTTAAAAAGTGGTTTTGAATAGTATTAATTACATTTTGAATTTTATATATATCATATATAATTTTAACATTCATATTTTTTGTTTCTTAGACATAATATAAGGAGAAATTCAATTTTTCAGATAAAAGAAGTGTTTTTCAAAAATGCAGTTTTTCCGCCTTTTAATGGAAAACCCTTTTTAAATCTAATATTAGACACTTTTATATATTCAATATAATAAAATTAAATTCTTTTTTAGAAGTGGGACATAAGGATTTAGTTTGGATAATTTTTTGTACTTTTCTGATAACTATCATATTATAAAGAATAATAAAAAATACTAAATTTTAATTGAAAACAAATTTTTCAGTTGAAATAATTTATAGTGTTAATTTATGAATTTGAGTGGTTTAAAAGTATAATTTGATTATATTTTTATAATTTAATATAATTTCAATCATTATAAGTAATTTCACAAGTAAATTGGACATAAAAACATGTTAGTCTTTTGATAGATTTTACTTTTTGAAAATCCTCTTTCTGGTTTTGACAACGGGATTTAATTAATTCAAATTATATGCTTTAAATATGGTAAAATAGAAATGATTTTTAAATTTATAATATCAATATTATTTTATGGTTAATTTTAGGTATTTTTCAGAAAACTTTCAATTTTTGATGAATAGTGAAAAACACTACGTTATTGTTTACAACAGTCTTTTTATTTAAATAATTAATATATTTATTCAAATTTTATTTTAAACTCAAAATAGATACATAATACCTATATTAGTCCAATTTAATTCATTGGAGTCCTTTTATAATAATATTCAATATATAAAATTTTATTGAACTATTTAATGTCTTTTACCCACCTACAAGGCACATTTTCAAATTTGCATAAAACGTAATTTAACCTCTTTTGTAATTTTAATTTCAAAAATATTAGAGATATTGATGAAATTAGTTAGTATATTTTGGTTCAATAGGATGAAAATAATTTCTCGTGAATAGTAACTTTTGAATTTTATTTACCATAGAGAAAAGTAAATAGGGTAATTAAAGGTAAAAATAATACTAAATTTTCCCTAACACCTGTCCTAATTCTATTGGATATGTGTATTTCAGAAAACATAATAGTTAGGAAAAAAATATGATCCTTTTTATCCTCTTTAATTAAATTAGGAGTGTTATTATATTTTATTTAAAGAAGAGTCAAAAGTGTAAAATTCCAATTTGAATAACTAATCCATTTTAAATAAAAGGTTATAAATAAGATAAATTAGACTATAAAAATTCATTATAAAGATAAAATTAGTTCCTAAATCATGGTATTTTATTTATAATTTTTAGAAATTAAATAATAAAATTTATTTATGACATAATGAGGAAGTATTAATTACCTTATTAATGAAAGACTAAAAATATTTAATGTTATAAATATTAAAATAAATTAAAATCGAGATTTTTGAGGCATTACGAGATTTTCCTAGGTTAATATGACATGTTAGTATTGATTAAATTAATTTGTGTTGAAGTAATTATGTTTTTATGACTTTCAAAAAAATAAAATACTAAATAGTATAAAAACTGACATAAATGAGTTTTTAAAACAAATTCGATTTTATTAAATTATATAATAGTTAAAAAATCAATGGTTCTGCCAAATAACTTATATAATAATATATATATAATTAATGAACCACTTGAGTTTCTCTTGGAATTTTATAGTATGTTTATTAACCATTTATTATAATAATACAAGAAGACATGGTAAAAGTTAAAACGTTTAACAAAGCGTTAATTAAAAAGGATATGGTTAATATGGTGACCTAAACATGTCTAAAACCTATTGGTTGAGAGTATTTCGACCCATTATCAACTTATCCTCAAAATACATCCTTTTTTAGCTATTAGAAACCTAAAATGACTTTATAATAAAATAATATTTCATGATTTTCCGAAAATGCCCCTCACCTATCTTATAAAAGGGTACATCCCCTTCTCTTATATTCACAACCCCAAATCCATTTGACTTGGCCATAACCTGCTCAAATCTCTTCCCAAATACCCTCACATCAACCTAGTGGTATTACTTTGATCAGAAATTCATTCTAAGAAGCACTTTTGCTCAAATCAAAAGGAAACACCCGAAGAAGAGATAATTATATATATATATATATTAATTACGAGTTATATAAAATAATATTACCACATGAATAATATATATTTATATAGATAAATATATGTTGTTTACTTACTTCCATACAATAGGACAAGAAAATGGAAACAATGTTCATGCGTACGTATGGACTACCATCTCCATGAATGGTGTTTCCACTACATAAATCTATATTTAACAAATATTTATATCATAAATAAATGAGAAATATAAATAATTTTTTTTATTTTTTAAGTATATAAATCATGATCTATGTGATACGATCAAGAATAACATGTTAAAACACGTATGATAAAGAAATATATTATTACCCGAAATGTTACATAAATAGAGAAATTATTATTAAATGGGTATTATAATGTCATAAATGAATCATATTTGATATGATAAATATTAATATGGTTCTATAATTATTTAATAACATACTATGGTCATTATATAGAAGGATAAATGTACCCTCTACTAAAGAAAAGTACCAGGTAAGGGTTATTTTCCTCAACCTCATTATTATCTGAGATTTTTTTTCTATAAGTATCTTCTGGGACATATTGGTCATCTCTGTGCATGATTCATTAAAAAAATTTAAAAAGGAATCTTTTACAGTTTTACTGAAGTTTAACTTTAACTAGATCATTAGATTAAATGTTTTAAAGATTTATTTTTCTAAATCTTTTTCATTGATGGTCATGTTTTCAAAATGATTTTAAGGATTTTTTTTAAGTGAACATGATTGTTTTAAATTGTAAATTTGTTTCAAACGTTTCAAAGTGGTTTGGGACACTTTGATTCAAAAATCTCCTTTAAATAACTTCCCTTATAAATTATTCAACTTTTAAATGATTTCATGAAAATGGGTATTTCTCTCAAAGAGTTTTATTGATTATTTTCAACTATGCCAATTTTCATTATTGGATATTAATCTTGATTGAGGTTTATTTACTATATTAAAATTATCCACATTTTATTGAATGAGTTATGAAATGTTTGACTATGGATGTGCAATTTTTATACTATTCATGGTTTGTGGTTAAAGTATTGACATTTCATATGCTAGTTTTAGTACGAATATTTATGTTATGTTTCACACTCTTTCATATAAGGAATGCATCGGAGTTAATAAGTGTTGGGTGGGTCCCACTATATCCCATTAAGGAATTATTAGGTCTCATGAGACAAGTTCGTGTCTTGGAAGAAGGCCTTGACAAAAATTTTATTTGTATTGTTGGCACGAGGCCTTGACTATGTGGTTATGATGTCCGACATTATGCATTCCCTCGTTATGAAATTAATTATTACATTTGAATATTAAACTAGTATAATATCTATGTGCATGTGTATATGGTAATGTTTAATTTATTTTTTCCATATTATGTTCAAGTTAATGTTTAAAAGGTTGTTGTTTTCTATTACACATCTTTCCTTAAAAGTTTATAGCTTTTGCTAAATTATTTACCCTTACATAGTTTCTGAGCTCACCCCTTTTTTATGTTTTGTTTTCCTAGGATTACAAGAAGTTTATTATGATTGATATGTAGGGTTAAGATAGGGGAATAATGATATTATAAAATGATTATCAATGTTGTATTTTAGGTTTGAGATTGTAATTTAATGTTCATGTATGTAATCTATTTTTCAAGACTTTTAAACTGATCGGTCCTTCCGTACTTGATCCCTTGTAATCATGCCAATGTATTAAAATAATTCATCGGCTCAAGGATTCTGGCATAGGGGCATTACACCAATTGTAAAGATAAGAATTCTAGGATTAGTCAACCGGGGAATCTTATCTCCACTCGAAGAAAGGGACGAATGTAGAGAGTGATGCATCACCTTTGGTGGTTTTTTTGGAGGGGGAAGTTTGTCTCAAATTTTAGAGTGGCATTCAGTGGGAAAATATCATTCTTTAGATTGTGTGGGAGTAGTAGGGGAGATAGTGTTTGGGAATTCTGTTGAGATGGTGGAGCCTAAAGATAGTTTGGAGGGTATTGGTACTGTAATGAAGGGATTCCACCCAATGTTAGGGATGAACTCAGTGGGTGTGCTAGGTTTTATGTGAAAGATAAGATGATATTCTAGATGTTTGTCCTCGAGAGTGGAGGTTCCAGGTAACCTATGTGATTGTAGGGAACCATAGAAGATAAATGTTTGGTTAATGATGTGATTAGAGTTTTTGGTTGGAGGGACTCGAGTGGTCACTATTCGGGTGAGTTAGTAGATGTTTAACCAGTCTAGTACCTTAGAGTTATGGTTATGATTCGATGTATAGTTGGGTAATATAATCATTGGTAAATTGTGTTGGAATTATCATTTGTTTTACTATGGTTGATACTGGGTTGTTTCACCATTAGAGTTTGGAGAAGAGAGGAAAGTGATGCAAACTAGTTTGGATCAGTAGTTTCGAAATAGATTGGAATAATATGGTTCTAATAGGTTCCTTCATGATGATGTAATGTTGTGTGTGATGTTTCCTTGTGTTTTGAGATTGGAACTATTGCATACATTTTCCCAATGATGTCTTAATGGTGGGGTGTGGTTGAAGTTGATGCCTCCTTAAAGAGTATCTGGTTCGTGTTGGCGGTTGTGGTGGGGAAGCCATGCGGTTTAAGACCGTACCTTGGATTCCTTTTGTGGTAGCATTTTAATGTTCAATGACAATAATGGGATATGGTAATGGATAGGTGGGCCTAGTGGCATGATCTATTTTTATATAATCTTAGTGTTTCTTGGGAAGTGTGGCCTGAGGATGAGCCGTTATAAGGTGTGGAGGTTGTAAGATGACAAATTTTTTTAAGGTGTGTTTGTTTGTTTATATTTCTATTTATATCTCTTATTTTTGTTTAATAAATGTTTCCCTATGATCATGAGATGGATCGGGGGTCCTTCGGTTGTTCAGGGAACAAAATAGGAGGAAAAGGGGGTTTTATGGTCATGTTGCACAGTTTGCGCATAGTTAGTACAAATCGTGGGGATAATACGAGGTAACCATGCAGCCAAGAATAAAGGATTTAGAATGGTTAAGATAACTGTGTACAATTCCCATGAAACCATGAGAAGTTCTGATTCAGGGATAATAACCCTCACATGGTTTGTGCATGGTTTGGAAAACCATGCTTGTCAACTGTGCAACCCAATTAAGTTGAGAAATTTACAAAATTTCCACTCTGAAATTTTAAAGCCTCACTCAGAATTTTCCTCCACTCTTTCCCTCTCAACCATAGAAACTAACCAAAACCTACAGGAGCTTAAAAAATCAATCTAACTCGTTTCTATGAAATTTTGGATGTTTTGGTAAAGAATCAACGATCCGGGTAAGTCTTATTTTCCTCTTGTTTCCCTTTTCCAAATTAGGGTTCTAAGTTTCTCTCATATCATTCCAAAGCTCTAAAACCTTATTTTCAAGTGGATGCAAGGTTTGAACTTAAAAAAGTATTATATTGTGATCTAATTCCCCAATTAAGAGTGCATTCATCATTAGATTCTAGTTTGGCGGTCTACTAGTTATATCCCATAGTTTTATTAATGATTTGTGCATGTGTGTTGAGATCTTTCCTTCATCATGATTTATATTTGTTACCTTGAGTGTGATTTGGTAAATTGGGTTTATAAATTATTATTTCACCTCTCATGGTCCCCATGGGATGTGTTAAGGATGAGTAGAATGATTTAGGGTCACCCATGGGGTGTGACGACCTTATCAGACCTAGGAATTGATAACGGTTTTTATGAAATTGACACGTGATAACGTCGATCCCATATTTAACATATTAATTTATTTAATTGAATTGGAAATTGATCAATGATACTTATTCCTCAGTGGGTAATGGATTGCGGGGTTGTTTGGAATAACATATTAATGGGTTAAATGGGTTAAAACTGATTATGTCAAAAGGGTTATGAATGATGTTGAGTTCCCCAAAAGAATTGGTATATAGGAAATGATGAACATGATAAATTTCCAATGGATGGTGACTTGATGAACATGGGAATGGGTTTTCATAAGGAAATATATGATTATGCGGATTGTGTAAATACATGGGAACTATGATGTACACTTAATGGGTTGAATGTGATAAAGTGGTTGTGCTTTGTGATGTAATAATAGTACTTGAATTTCACATGAGGGGGATGCTTGTGAAATGATAAACGAGCTAGTTGGTATAATACATGGTTATTATTGAATGATGGTTATGGTGTGAAAATATATGAATATATGTAATTGGTTAAGGCACAAAGGGACTTATCAAGGCATCTTTCGAAAAATACATCTATTTTGGGATCACCATTGAAACTGTATAAGTACTGTTATAATAGAATAATAATGAAAATAATACTTCAAAATTATAGAGATGATGAATTTATTTTTCAAAACCATTAATCATTTCGAAAAATTGAATGTGATAGAATGTTATTACATGAAAACCTTGAGAAACCGATATAAGAAGAAAATATGTTTAAATGAATAAAAAAATTAATAAATGGTATTTTGAAATTAAAATATACATGAATATGGTTTATTGGAATATATTAAATTCAATTAAATAAATTATATGTGATTTTAATTACAAGTGAATGTTCCTTCCAAAAACTATCTAAGAGATATTCGATACAATCATGTTTTCTTTTTAAATGATCATTCATTGTATTTTTAAAACTTTTACACAATTTCATCTCATAAAATTATGATATTACAGTTTTTATTTACCTTAAATATATAACAAGTAAAATGTAATTTTCTTTTTTGGGGTTATATAGGGTTTTAGTTCCCATCAATATTCACACTTTTGAGTAAACTATATTTAATATAATATTATATTTCGTCTCCCTTGTCAACAATCTCCCTAATAATAATTTATCAAACAATAAATAGCATTTAAAAATATTAATTTTCATATAAAAAATCCTCTAGGTTGTCTTATGATTATTTGGATGTAATTATTTTCATTACATTATTAAAAATTAAATTTACATACTTTTCTATGGATAACCCAAGTGGTACATGTTTATTCATTCTTCTCTCAGATCCTTCTCATGAATATTCAATAATAGACATTTTAGTTCAATGCTATAATTCATTTTTCTATTATGAATGATAAAAATTATTTAATTCTTCATTATTATGGGGTTCCATGTGATTTATCAATTAGTTAAACCTAAAATTAGAATTATGAAACCCACTACCTTCTTATTGGTTTGATCAGGATTATGATGTATGTTTGGTTTTTTCTTAATGAGGAACATATATGTATTATTTTAATTATTTAATGGGTGGGAATGGAATTATATATACTTTTAATTCACTAGGTATTGATTAATAACCACATGTATTTTATGTATCAGACTGTATAGTGAACATATTGCACTGTAGGGAAAACACCGTGTGATTTTATGTTTTTTTATTAAATTTAATTTTTTTAGTAGCCTATGTTAAAAGGAAAAATGAGTTTAGACAAACCGTGATATACTAATAATATATTTTTATCACCTATATAATGGATTTTGGGTATGAATATTACTAACTAAATTATGAATATTTATGGTTTATACATGGGTAAAATGATTTAATTAATTACCAAATAATTAGAATGGAATATTTATATCATATAAAAAAGAGATTTTTTCTAGAATTTTTTTTGTGAGAAATTTATTTTTATCCTCATAAATTGAATTAATAAATATTTTTGAATTAATTAAAATAAATTTAAATAATATATGTACAATAAAATGATTTCACATATACTTCTCAAAAATCAATTTTCATTAGGTTTTGTGATAATAATTTACATCTAATTATTTTTAAATTTATAGGTATTGAATTATACCAAATGAATTAAATATTTATTATATAGATATTCTAATTTGTTAAATAGGCCCCCTTTAGTTTTTGAAAATATAAATAAAAACATTGGTAAAATTTATCACCTCGTTAAAGGATAGATATGGTTAATCATAGATTAAAACTAAGTTGTAAGGCCAAAATTTTTCATTATAAATTGTATTGAATGAAGGTAATTATAACCTTATAAACATAGTCTTGAAATTTATTATTTTAATTTAAATGGTCCAAAAAACTCACCTATAATATAATTATACTCAAAGAATGTTACGAAATGACACATTGTTTTCAATAACTCTTTTTTTCACAAAAGGAATAAAATAAATTCATGAATGAATTTAAGTTTATATTTTGATATTGAAAATATTATTTCCTTGATAGATATTTATTGTTAATTTTTTACTAATATAATTACATTTTTTCTTATTGAAAACTGATGTAGTATTTCACTATTTTGAAAAAAAATTAATAAAATAATTTAAAAATTAAAAAAGTGATATGATTTTAATGAGTTATAATTTCATAAAAAATTATAGATATGTAATACAAATTAGGGTGTTTTTAAAGAATTATTATTTAATTTTCTACTTTTATTTTTTATTCAATACAACATTAAATGAATTGTGCTATAAATTTACATTAATGATATTTCATATATAATAATATTTTAAAAATTGATATAAAATTCATGAAAATAATTGATTCATCCAAATGAATGTAAAATGGTTATTGAACTAATACATTCACAACTTATGGGTTTATTTCCATTTTATTGTAACATTATTAACTCATAAATGTTATAAAACACAAATTTTACGATAATTGTAAAAATGGTTAATGTGGGTTTAAAAATATTATATTTTAAATGAGCTATGAATTTATTCAAAATTTATTTGATGAGACAATTTAGAATTGTATTATTCTTATCTTTTAATGTTATCAATTTTGATACATTTTGAGATCAAAATTAATTTATATTAATTTAATATTTTAGGAAATTTCATGAGTGAACATCCCATCAGTTATAAAATGGAATCCTATATTATCTTTGTCACACCAGTTTGAGTCTTGATGCTAAACCAAACAATATTAATTTATCCATTCCACTTTCATATACACATCATGGATGATTTTTTCTTCCCAAATGAAAGACTCCATTTCTCTTTAGAAGAAACAGAAAGGTGTTGTTTTGAATATGAAGTAATTTGCTAAACCGATCAGCTTCTATTAAATTGTTCTCTTACCTAATATAAATATATTATATTGACATATAATAAATTTATTAGTTCCCTAAATATAAAAAAATTATTATGATTATTAAGAAACCATTATACACTTTATATTCCATCGTATTATATGTGAAAGTATCAATCATGCATGCATACAACATACCATCTCCATATAGCGATACAAATCATTTTTCATCTCCATATTTTATGGATGGGTATTATGATTTGTATAATAATTATATATTATATTTATAATTAAATTATTTTTGTGAAATGATAATATTAATATACCTTGTTAACATCCAAAAATTTGGGAAATGATAATGTTGCTTATGTGTATGTGTGGACTACCACCTTCAATAGGTGTCGTGATTCATTTATAATTTATATGTACTAAAATGGTAATGATAATAAAATTAATAAATATATGAAATATATATGATATAATAAATATTTTATAATGTTGAATTAAAATTTATAATTATATCTTTCCATATGTCGAAATATAATAAAGTGTCCCAGCATATGTATGACTTACCATCTCCATGAATGGTTTAATTCATGTTTCTATCCCAAAACATTATGTTCAACAATATATATATATATACATATATATGTAACTCCTCAGGTTTTTATAGACCTTTATTTCATGAATAAAATAAATTTTCATTCATGTATTGTAATGAACTATGTCAAACTTTCCATTCACACAGAACCAACATGTTGTATGTTATACAGAAAAATGATTGGTGTATGTTACAAGCTATACGGACTTGGCATACGTTACACAAAAAACTAATGATTTTATGAAACAACATTTTATTTTCATAATTATTAAAATTAGATAAATATAATCTATCTATTAAAAATAGTTATATGAATATTAATAACTAATTTTCAATTTTTGTTTATAATTTATTTTACTAAGTCTAAAAAATTGATAATGAATGATATAATTTTTAGTAATGCCCTTATTTATTAAAAAATACAATTTTTCAAATGAAATGCATTTAATGTCCTTCTATGAAAAATAATAAAATTAAATTTAGACACAATTATAAATTTAATCTTATAAAATATAATTTATTTTTGAATTTATAATGTATAAATTAGCTTAGTGAAAAGTTTTAGGATTTTTTTTGACTCACGTCATTTTTGGATGTATAATGAATAATACTGGATTTTAATTCAAAACTACATATTCATCTGATTTATTTACAAAGATAAATTATATTTTAATTTGGTTTTAATGTTTAATTAGACAATATTTTTATACTTTATTCAAATTTTGTTTATTTGAATCAATTTTAATTTGAAGTTGGTATAAAAACATAGAAAACATTATGAAATTTTTACTTTAAAAACATGGAGTGTCACCATTTCAAGAGGATTATTTATAAATTAACTTATGCAACTCATTTGAAAGAATTTGAAAAAATAGACTCCATATTGGGAATCAGAAAATTTTATAATGTATAAAAAATTCAAAATTTTATTTTACCATAAATATTATACAATGTGACTAAGATTAATTACACCCATTATGAGTGAAATTAGGTTAATAATGTACTAAAACTTAAATGTATTACAAAAAAACTACCTAGAAACTTTTAAAAAACCATTTTCAGGCCATTATTCAGAAATGAACCATCAAATATTGAGTGTTTTGGGTTTTTTAGGGAATTGTTTTAGGTAAAAACATTTGTGCACCTAACTTGTTTTCAAAAATTCCAACTGTGTCCTTTCCCTTCCCAAAAAAGGGACACCACTTCACCATCTTCTTCACACATCTCAAACCACATAGATTTGGAAAATATCTAACCAATAAAATTCCTAAAATTCCTCCCATACTCTTAAAATATTATATTTGGGAATAATTTAATCCAAGCTTCTTTTTGGAGAAAACCAAAATGAGTTACCTGATTAAGAGGTAACATCTTCTCTCGAACTCTATTATTTTATTTTCTTTCTACAAACTATCAAATTTATTGATCCCATTATTGTATAAAAAACCACTATATCTAATATTCTAGGATGTTTTTATACTAATGAACTTACCTATACTGACAAAAACCTCCATCTAATGACTAATGAACATCTTATTTATCTATAAGATGAACTACTGCCTCACAAAATGATGAATAGTTCATTTTTTCTCATCACCTATCGTGTTGGAAATTATGATGGATACTCTATTTTTATATTTTATATACTATAATTTTTATTTAATTTTTCTTATATAATCCATTTAAAACACATATCATTATACATTCCATTTGGTGTAAATATTATAATTTCATTTGAGGTAGTGTGGGCTACCGCCCCTTAAAGTGATGTCATTCGGTCCCTGAATACATTGAATGTATTATTGATTGGTTTAGTGAAATTATATGATATATACGATATAATAATTATATTTTAACAATGAAATATATATATATATATATATATATTTAAACTTATGTCATTTAACTTGTTTCATTCAATTCGACCATAAAAATTGAAACAATGTTCATACGAATGTAAGGCTTAAAATCTCTATGAACAGTGTCATGCATTCCTTAATTATATACTATATAGATTATTATAAAACAAATATAATGAATAAATATCATATTTATTTCTTGATTTAATTTATGGAAATCATGATATAATTATAAGGACCAAAGATATAACAATTTAACATACATGAGAAGACCAATGGGAATTTTACCCGAAGTTAAACTATAACAAAAGATTATTAACAAGATATTAATATAAGGTAATTATAAAACCATATATGGTATTATATATAGGAAAATGTTTCTATTAATTATTAACAATAAACTTATATTTATTATACAGGTTGTTTTAATGACTACGATGATAGTCATGACACAAGGTAATGTGATTTCATCTCACTTTTTATTCTCCTTCGATAAATTGCTTATTCACCTCCCATTCCACTAGTGTAGTTTGTATATGTCCTATGGATGTAATAAATGATTATTATAAAAAACTTTATTTTTATTTACATATCCATTATATTATATTTATTTCATGGGGTTAAGGTGTCCAAAGATACCAAATCGTAAAATAGTATTTTCTCAAATTTTCATCGTTCAGACTGATATTTTTCATGCAGCTAAATTATTTTTCATAGTGTATATAATTATATATTATGTGTTATATCATGAATATTCTTATCTTAATGATACATTATACATTATGTTACTTTTTTTTCTTAGGTGGAGTGTGTGATCCCAATTTACCATGTTATAAGAGTTTATTGAAAAAATATAATTGCTTTTCAAGATTGATTATGTTTATGATTCAATTGATGAAATATTATGATTAATATCTCTATAACACTCATGATTTTCAATAACATATTTTAATTCATGGTATCTATGTGTATTATTTATATTTTCCCACACATTCATACTTACAATAATTAATAAAACGTTTTTAATAAAAATATGTATGCATATGTCTCCTCAATTAGAAATCTATTTTATTCCAAAACCATGTTTTTAATAATTCTTTAAAAAATGGTTCAAAATAATTCGTGAAGATAAATTTAAAAGAAAAAATGATTTAAATTTTCTAATGGTTATCAAATGTTCCTTTATAAGTTTTAAAGCCTATTTGAGAAATAAACTATTTTCAAAAATATTTCTTATTTTAAAAAGAATTTTTAATAAAGAATGTATCTTTCACTCAAGAAATTTTTTAAAAATATATTTCAAAATTATTTTTCATCTAAGATAACATTTGTTGGGGTCACTCATTCCCTTCATGTGAAATTATTAAATTTTTTCATAAATATTATTTTTTTCAAGTAATTTATTTTTGATGGAATAATGATTTTGAATATTGTTTCTCTTTTACATGTTATATTATTTGGAAACCCGCTTCTTTTAAGGCCTTAAAGTTGTTGGATGGAAATGATTATGAAACATGTACTTATTTCCCATGTTATAATATGATTACATGTTTATAATACCCATTTCATTTCATGGGTAATGATGTGATTATTTATAAACATTTGTAACCTATATATATGATTTAACTATGATATTGGTTGAACTTATACCTCCCTAAAATGAATTGGGTAAGGATTTATATCTCATTAGAATATCTAAGATTGTATTGGGAGCAATACATGATTAATAATATGGTTATGGCAGTGAACCATGACTACCAATATGGTATGAGGAGTTATTTCATGCTACTAAGATTGTCATGTGAGGGAACCATGACTGACCAGATAGTATGGGGAGTGAACCCATACCCCAAGATGGTTTTGTAAGAGATGCCTTTTCTACTATGGAATTAATATTATGTTCTTATATGTCTACCACAATTCCATGTTTTTTTCCAATGTTATAATTTCATGCCTTATGTTATTTGTTTCCAAATGATTCTTTCCTATAAACTACTATTCATTATTTTATGATTCTTGTTTATGATATTTGACATGCATGGTATGATATAATATATTTATGATCATGTTCTTAGACCCCTATGGTCATTATTATGCTTATGTGTCTCCCTTGTTGACTCATATTGATCATATAATCTCACCCCTTATTATGTTTATGTCCCCTATGTTATAAAGATATGTGTTTTATTTGATATGTTTAATAAGGGTTCTAGTCAATAAGAACGTTGTGTGAGATACTTTAGCTCATTTATGTACTAGTGTTTATATTTCTATTTATCCTAACGCACCATACTAGTATGGTCATTGGGAGTCTATTTGTATAATGTTTTAAGAATTCTGTGAATGTTAAGAAATGTTAATGTATGAAATGAGACGGTTTTTATAGTTTCTATCAATGAAATGTTTTATTTAACCATTGGAATCTTGGTGTGAAAACCTTAGTGAGAACCCTAAGGACATTTCTAAGGATATGTTTGAGGATTAAAAAAATATAATAAAATGTCCTAAAATTTTAGTGAAGGATGGAGTGAGTGGTTTCCTACAAATACATCTAAATCTAGATAATATAAGTTTATGTCGATCTAGAATATATTTTCCTAGGGTTAACAACTCCAAAAAGATATTATGTGCCTGACTTGGGGAAATAAGGTACACGACAATGGGCCTTGCTGCACACATAGTTTGACACACCAAATGGATATGCTTTTGGAATTCAAAACCCCATCATGAACTGTCATGAAGCATTGAAATAGACATTTACTATGAATGTCCTTCTATAAACATATATTTAAATAGATTATGGAAGGGGAAAATATAAAAAATATAATAAATCTGAATTTTGGCTGCAAAAGGTTTCATTTTTCAGTCATATAATCTGAAGATATGGTATAATAGTAGGTACATCAGAGACTGATGCTATTAAATGATCTCTTAGAATAACCATGGTGACTGAGATCCATATATTTCATGGTTTATCTTTATATTATAATTTTTTTTGGATAATTCCTCTCAACAATCTAATCCTTTGACCATGATACCATGGAAGTGTTTCAATTTCCTATGGATAAATGAATATAAGGTAAATGTGAAGGAACTTAAGAAACACTGAGTTAGTGAACCTGTTCAAATATTACCTTATAGTTGAGAAGGGTTTGTAATCTATGGAAATTCATCATTAAAAAGAATAGTATTTTTTTATTCAGAATAACAAGGTTACCGCTTATGTATCATGGAAGTAGAGTATTAGTGAGAAAAATACCCCAACTCATTATTTGGTGTTAGTCGTGGTAATTTTTTTCTTAAAGATATGGAGACAATATCTTTGTGTAGAAAATTGAAATAAATATACCAATCATAAAAGTAAGAAATATATAATCATAAAAGAATTTTTACATTCCCCAAAGTGGATGGTTAGAGATGATAACGGATTTTGACCACTTAATACATAACCATCCTGAGAAATTAAAAAAATGTGGCTGATGCTTTGATTCAGAATGATCATGCCATCTTGTATATGATGAGGATAAAAAAATTACAATATTTATAGATTTGAAAAGGATGGATCTATAAATACAAAATGATGGGGTAAAAATATATCATTAATAAATTAATAGTCAATAATCTATCGAGGTGGTGATTAAGGGGGTGTCGAAGGAAGATGTAGAGCTAAAAAAGAAATTTATAAATGTTCTAGCATTTAACCTAGATCAGGATGGAATGATATGGATCATGGACCATGTATGTGTTCCTTCTATAACAGATTTTATGTAGGTTCTGTTAGACCAATATCATAATTATAAATTCTATATTCATCCATGAAGTACAAAGATGTATAGGGCATGAATGAATACTTATGTTGGTATGACATGAAGATATAAATAACAAGGTTTTTATCTCAGTCACTAGTATGAAAAAAATTTATAACAAAAAGAAAACATTTCAAAGGGGATTTTCAATACATTACTCATACCTGAATTTAAATGGGAGAAAATAACCATGGGTTTTCTTGTTGGAATAACCAAAACCTCTAAAGGGTATAATGATATATAGGTGGAATTCGATCTCATTAATAAGTCGGAAAATATCATTTCTATCAATGAAGATTTATCTTTAGATCAACATGCATTGTTTTTTAATAAGGATGTGGTAAGGCTACATGGAGTACCACATTCAATGGTATCTGACCGGGATTTGAGGTTTACCTCCATGTTTTGGTAAGTCTTTAGTAATTACATGATAATGAATTGAGTATCAATACTTTTATCATCTTTAAATGGTTTGTGAATCTAGGAAAACAAATCAATACCTATAAGATCTATTGAGATCTTGTTCTTTGGATTTCAAAGGTGGTGGGGATCAACATCTTCCTTTAGTTCAAATTTCATTCAAAAATAACCTTCACTAAAGAATTCAGATTTTTCCTTATGAATTCAACTATGTGAATAAATGTAGAGATATAACATTGTGGCATTAGGTTGGATAATGAATTATATTTGGACCAGATATCACTGATGAAATGGTCTAGAAGGTTATAACCATTCAGTAGCATATCAAGGAAGTTCAATGCCGAAAGAAAATTTATGTCGATTATCGACAGGGTGATATAGAATATCCATTTTATGAAAATTATTTTGTATGAATATCATCCTAGAAGAATGTTATGAGGTTAATAATGAAATGGAAAATATTACCTATGTATATTGGTCCCTTTGAGATTCTTGGTCATATTGGGGTGGTAGTTATTGCTCGCAAATTCCTCCAAATATCCCTCTAGTACATGAGGTGTTCCATGTACCTCTCTTGAGTAATTAAATACCCAACCCTTAACATGTAATAAACTTAGAAGCCACACCACGGTATAATGATCCTTCTTACAAAGAAAAACTAGTACAAATTCTTGACCGACAGGAGAAAGTTCTACAAAATAGGACCACTCAACTAGTCATAGTTTTATGGGGAAATAACTAGTTATGGGAATATATATTGGAACATTAGGATATGATGAATTAGAAGTATATTCATTTTCTTACCTGAGTGATGAATTTTGAGGGATAAATTTATTTTATGGGGGGTATAATGTAACACCGTAAGTTTTTGGGCCTTTTTCTCTTAAATAAATTAGATGTTCATTTATGTCTATCAATGAACTATGTAATATATTCCATTCATGTAGAATGGACTCGACATATGTTACATGAAACAAAAACATGGAATATGTTACACATAAAACTAACTAGTCATATGCTACACCCAACACCGAAGTTTCTATGAAACATAATTTTTTTGTTATAATTATGTAAATGAGATAATTATATCCAATTGGATAACCATAGTTATACAAATAGTAAAAAAATTATGTATAATTTATATTTTTTTGTTTAAATAAACCTTATTGAAAATTAAAGATATTATTTTTTGTAATTTCCTTCTAGGATTAAAAATACTATTTTCTAAAAAGAGTTACTTTTAATGTCCTACGAAAAAATAATAAAATAAATATTAGACACATTTTGAAATTTAATTTGATAAAATAAAATTCTTTTTCTAATTTATTATTTTGAAATTATGTTAGAGTGAATGTTTTGGATTTTGATGAGAAACATCATTTTTTGATGAATTGTGGAAAATACATGATTTAAATTCAAAACTAAAGTTTCATATAATTTTATTATAAGGATAAATTCTATTTTAATTTGGACTCAAATTTTAAATAGATAAATTTTTTATATATTAATCCAATATATGTCATTTCAATAAATTTACATTTAAATTGGGTATAAAACATAGCATACATTGGGGCATTTTTACTTTAATGACATGTAGGTTCGTCCCGTAAGTGGGATTATTTTTAAATTAATTTCAACCAATTATTTATTTGAATTTTTAAGAATGGACTCCATATTTTGAATTATAATAATTTCTAATTTCTAATATATATATAACTTATTTATTTGTCCAAAAGTTTTTGTGAAAGTGCTTAATATTAATTATAATGATTAAAAGAAAAATTTGGACAACAACATACTAAACCTTAAATTTAATACCCAAAAAAGACTTCAAAACTTGTCCAACACCCATTTTTGGAAATTATTCGTCCATTAATCTTATATTATTTAGTTTTTTTTGGTTTTTTATGATTTTTTTGTATAAACATCGGTACACCTATATTTTTAAAAATGAATAGTGTGTCCTTTTCTTTCCCTATAAAAGGCTACCAACTCTCCTTTTTCTCACCTCTCAAGACACTTATTTTTTGAAAATATCTACCAAATACACTCATCAACATCCCTCCCATCCACTTAGATTTATCCTCTTGGTTATAAATTAATCTATGGAATCCTTTTGGCACAAACCAAAAATAGTTACCTGATTATGTGGTAACATCTTCTCTCATGCTTCATTCTTTTATTTTATTTCTCCACCCCTCCACTCACATTATTACATGATTGTATAAAAAATCCAATATATTAAATATAATATGATTTTTTTAATCTATGTTTTATATCTACACATAAACACACCCCCATCTAATGTGTAAATAACTTACTATTTATGTGTACGATGAACTACCGCCACACAAAACGACGATTGTTCATTTTTCCTTACTGCCTCTCATTGAGATCATTATGATAAAAATTATAATTATAAATGTTTTATATTGTAATATTTATGTATTTATTCTTATATAATCATTTTAAAACACATATATTTATACATTCCATTTGGTATAAATATGATAATTTGGTTTGAGAAAGTCTGGACTACTGCCCCCTCCAAGAGATATGATTCATTCACACACTACATGAAATGTATTAAGGATGGGTTTAGTGAAATTATATGATATATATAATATAATAATGATACTATAATAATGATATATAAAAACATATAAAAACACATATATCATTTACCTTCTTTCATTTAATACCACAACAATAACAGAAAAAACATTCATGTGTATATACGGCTTACCGTCTCCATGAACAATGTATTCTATTTCATACACATATCATCTATAGAATATTATAACACAAATATAATTGATATAAATGACATTTATATCATGATGTAAATTTTTAAATCATTATATAATTATAAGGACCAAATATATAATAAATAAAACACATCTGATGAACCAAGAGAATATGACCCAAAGTTAATCCTCGGTATAGGATTGTTAACAAGTGGTTAATATACATTCGTAATCAAACCATATATGGTATTAGATAAATTAATATGGTTCTATAAAATATTTATAATAAATTAATATTTATTATACATGTTGTTTGAATGAGTACGATGAGAGTCAAGACACAAGGTAAGGGGATTCATATCAATTTTTATTTTTGTGAGATACATGCTTTATTCACCCTCGTTCCTTTTCTGGGGTGTGTATACATCCACTGGATGTATTAAATTATTCATATAAATAAATTTATGGCTATCTAAATATACATTATATGATCTTTATTTAATAGGGTTAATGTTAAAAATGTTAATAAAACATTAAAATAGTTTTTTCTGAATTTTCCATCTTAGATACTCAAGTTTCGTTATGCATGTAATTTTTTTTCAAGGTGTATATACTTACATTTTACATGTTATATAATTAATCTCATTATTTTCATGATATTTTAATCTTCATCTAATTTCCTTTTCATACATGGATATCATGATCCCTAGTTATGATGTTTTGATATTTTGTTGAAACAATCTCATCGATATTCAAGATTGTTAATGTTTAGGTATCCTTTGAAGAAATATTATAATACATCACTCAAGAGCACACATGAGTTTCCTTATCCACTTTTTATTCAAGTAATCTCCATGAAGTATTAAAATCTTCCCCTATTTGGTAATTAAGATAACTAATAAAGTTTTCTTTAAATGAATCTGACCATATTTATCTCTTTGATTGGAGACCTGTTTTATTAAAAAACATTTTTTTCCAAAATATTTTAAAAATATTATGAAATGACCCTTCAAGATCATTTTCACAGAATAATATATTTTAAAAATATCTAATGGTATTCGAAATTTTTATTTTATGTTTTCAAATCTATTTTCACTGGAAAATGATTTCAAATCTGTTTTTTGTATTAAAAATTGTTTTTAAATGAAGAAAATATATTTCCCTAAATCAGAATTTAAAAGATATTTCAAACATATTTCCCTTCTATGATAAAATCAAGTTGGGAAACCCATGCATTTCTGTTGAAATTATTCATTTTTTCGTTCTATATTATTTACCTCAATGGAATTTTTTTAATTGTATGATGTTTATGAATCTCATTTATCATTCATAGGATATATGATTTTCAAACACACTTCTTTTAATTGGTTATGTTTATGATGGAATGAAATTGAAACCTATCTTTTTTACACATGATATGATATGATTACATGTTTATAATACCAATTCCCTTTCATGGGTTTTGATATGAATATTTATGATATTTCTATATATGTATGTATGATTTCACTATGAGATTGGATGGACCTATATATCCCTCCAAGGAATTGGTTGAAAATTTATATCTCATGAGATTGAAGAAGATGGTATTGGGAGTGACCGTTGACTACTAAGATGGACATGAGTGTGAACCAAGACTACCAAGATGGCATGAGGAGTGAACAAATCATACTTAGATAGCCATGGGAGTGAACCATGACTACCAAGATGGTATGGGGTGAACCCATAATACTAATATGGTCTTAGAAGCAATGCCTTGGATACTATCATCATCAATATTATCATTTTTATTCAATATAGAACCACAAAGTACAAAGTACAAGGTACAAAGTACAAAGTACAAAGTGAAAAGTGACAAGACAATAGGTTAGGGAGGCATAAAGTAATGTAGACCAAGGGAATCCCCTAGAATCAAATTCATCCCCTCATGCTTAAAGAGGGAAATATTGGATAAACAAGATACGTTGGAGCCTTGGACAGCTAAAGAGGTGACATAATCTGCTAGTTTGTTCCCCTCATGCTAGGTGTGGGTTACCAATTCATCATTGTTGAGGAGGCCCTTGAAACTCCTGATGATATAGGAGATTAACCATGGAATAAAGCCTCTACCTTGGAGGGAATCATGAATGGTCATTGAGTATGTTTCCACTTGAGAGAGGGGAATGTTTTGCTGAGTGTAGAGGTTGATCCCTATGAGAACAGCTTTTGCCTCTGCCAGCATGGATGTGTCGCTGCCATAGAAAGCAGTCAAGGCTAGCCGAACACTTCCCCTGTGATCGTGGAAAACCCCTCCACCTCTTATGTTCCCTGAGATGAAAGAGCCGTCTGTATTGAGCTTGAGGCCGATTCTTGGGGGATACCATCGCACCCAGTGTCCCTGAATGGGAATGTTGGACGGTGGGAGAGCCTGCAGCATGCAGAGAGAAGGTGCCTCCTTCCAGTTGTTGATCAATGACACCATGTCATCCAATAGACTATTTTTCCTCACAATGATGGCCCACTTTGTTGAAGTACTTCCCTCATATATTTCCCTGTTTCTAGCCTTCCATAGACACCAGCACCCAGCGCTGAGAATCGTAGTTCTTGCTGTTCTTTTTGGGCCTTTGTCATCTGCTCCCCTAAACCACCGGTCCCAGAAAGGAGTATCATATAGCTCCTGAGAAGAATAAGAAGTGAGCCCGCAAAAATCACTCCATACCTCATGATCCCACTCCTCTTCAAAGAAGATATGAGTCATATTTTCCTTTCTTCCCTCCTTACAGCATTGGCATCCGGAAGGCAGGTTGATTCTCATCCTTTTGACATTTTCATCTGAAGGTATCGCATTGTTCCTAATCCTCCAAATATGAAAGTTTTATTTCATGGGAAGATTTGTGCACCAGATTTTTTCATTCCATCTTTCCCATTGATCTTTCATGCTAGACATCCTACGATAATCTTTGGAGTTGAACTTCCCTGATTTAGAGGGTGTGAAAACACATCTATCCTGGTCTGAATTAATGATGATTGAAGAAAAAATCTCATGTTGGTTGTTTTCCAATACCGCCTTGATGAACGAAGGGTAGATAATCGCCTCCTTAAAGGATAGTTTAGGGGCTGGGCACCCTGGACAACCAATCTCTTCGCCTGCCCAATTGTTGTACTGGAACGAAATGTTTCCCTCCCCTACAATCCATTGCAAGTTATGGTGGAGGGTTGGTATTATGTTGTTAATCTTTGACCAGATGTGAGAAGCATGCATAGGGGAAGCAACCGCATTACCACCCCTGTTACCGGACATCAACTCATCATATAGGGTGCATGCTTCCAAAGATTCAAATGAAAGTTTTTCATGTATGTAGTTGATCGTGGTGACTGAGATCTTGACGTTAATCCCCCTCTTAGGGATCAGTTTTTCCATGTTTTCCCATGAAACCCATCGTATTTTTCCTACCGCAGAAGCATCCAGAATAAATCCTACGAGAATTTTATCAATGGACTTGATAACACCCTTCGGAACATTCGTGGAGGCCAGAGCATGGATCAGCATGGCTGACAGGATGCTGTTAACTAAGGAAATCCAGCCCTCGAAGGATAATAAGTGGTTCTTCCAATTGATAATTCGGCTCGTGATCCTACTCACCACATGGTCGAAGTCATGTATGCGCATTCTGCCTGGGGAGATGGGTGTTCCATGATAATCCATTGAGAATGTTCCCCACTGCATGCCCAACCTCTAACACAATTCCATAGCCCTGTTAGGACCAAATATGTTTGATATATAGAAGCTACTTTTCTCCTTGTTGACAACTTTTCCACTCGAGTGGAAGTAATCTTCCAGTACTCTGGTGATGCCCCATGTTGATCTCTTGCTTGGATTTGTGAAAATAAGGGTGTCGTTAGCGAACATTAGATGGGAAATGGAGGTAAGGTTCGAGCTCCTTCGATAGGGGATCATTTCATCATTGGATATTCTGTTGTTGATCATTCAACTAAGAGTATCCTATATGATAATGAAGATGCTCGTGGAGATGGGGTCCCCTTTCCGCAACCCTCTAGTTTCCTTGAAGAAGCCCTGGGTTTTCCCCATAAAGGACACCACCATCCAGGGAGATTTGTAGCATCTGAAGATTATATCATGAACCCAGGAGGAGAAACCCATGCTCACTAGCACCCTGTTAATGAACCCCCATTCAACTCTGTCATATGCCTTATTCATATCTAGTTTTATAGCTATATTGGAACCTCAGACCATGGTATTGAGATCTCTCAGCATTTCCATCGACAGTGTTATCTCCCCTTGAATGGATCGGCCTTTAACAAAGTCGTGTATCTTGAGGGATATCCAGTGGGGTAGGAGTGAAGAAATCCCTGCATTAATGGTACTAGGCCGAATATTATAAGGGGAGTTGCACATACTTACAGGTCTATAGTGAAGGAGGGAGTAGGGGTCTTTGATCTTCGGAATAAGGACTAGAGTCGCCACGCGAGCAGCCCGCGGTAAGCTTCCTCCGTGAAATGAAAGTTAAGATCTTCTTTTTCCATGATCTTGTTCTAATACCCTTAGTCTCAGGATTATTATTATGCATCAACCTGGTTTACCCATAATGATCATTTGAGCTCACCCATTTTTATGTTCCTTTCCCCCATGTTTTGAATATACTTATTATGTTATTTGTTTCTATGAACGTTTCTAGTCATGAAGAACCTAGTGGTATATTATGTTGATCATTTATGTACCAATGTTTATTTTCCACATTTCTAGAGGCACTTGACTAGTAAAATCTTTGGGTGTTTTTTTTATAATTTTTTATATATTCTTCAAATTTCATGTAATGTTAATGTATGGAAATAGATGGTCACTATTGTAACACCCCAAGATTTCATAGTACGTTATCTCATTAAAGTAATTCAATAGCTTGCGCTACCCGCAACACTGAGTTCGAGCGCACCACAACTTACTAAACTAACATTTCAAAAAGTGGTTATGAATAGTATTAATTGCATTTTAAATCTTATATACTCTATATAATTTTAATGTCCATATTATGTGTTTCTTAGACATAACATAAGAACAAATTCATTTTTTCAGATAAAATAAGTATTTTTCAAAAAATACAATTTTACCGCCTTTTAATGGTGAACCCTTTTTAAAACCAATATTTGACACAATTATATATTCAATTTAATGAAATTAAATTCTTCTATAGAAGCTAGACAAAAAAAATTAGTTTGGATAAATTTTTGTTACTTTTCTAATAACTTTCATATTTTAATGAATAGTGAAAAATACTATGTTTTAATTGAAAACAAATTATTTATTCAAAATAATTTATAGTGATAAATTAAGCATTTGAATGACTTGGAAGTATAATTAGATTTTATTTTTATCATTTAATGCAATGTAGGTTAGTATAAGTAATTTCACATTTAAATTTGACATAAACAAATGTCAATCTTTTGATAGTTTTTACTTTTTAAAAACCCGCTTTTTTGGTTTTGACAACGGGAATTAATTTTAAATTAATAAATGAAACTCATATGTTTTGATTTTGGTAAAGTAGACTTCATTATTTAATTCAGAATATCAAAATTATCTTAGGGTTAATTTTGGGTATTTTTCTGAAAACTTTCAATTTTTGATGAATAGTGAAGAACACTACGATATTATTTAAAACCAACTTTTTATATAAATAATTAGTTATTTTATTTTAATTTATTTTAGGTCAAAATAGATACATAATACCTATATATGTTTAACATAATTAATTAGATTCATTTTATAATAAGTTTAAATATATAAAATTCTATGGAACTTTTTACCGACTTTTACCCACCACCTAGGAGCATTTGCAAATTTGTATAAAATTTCATTTTACCACTTATGTGAGTTGAATTTCAAAAATCTGAGAGACATGGTTAATATCAGTAAGTAAAATTTTGTTTTATAAATCATTTTTGAGCCCTTAGAAATCGAAAATGATTTTATTATAAAATAATATTTCAATCTTTTCCTAAAGTGACCCTAATTTCTTTAATAAAAGGGTACTTCTCCTTCTCTTAATTTCACACCTCCAAATCCATTTGGATCGGCCAACCCCTACCCAAATATCTTTCCAAATTACCTCCCATTGTCCTATAGGCCTTAATTTGGTCATAAAGCCAACCTAAGGATCCCTTTTGATCAAATCAAAAGGAAGAACCTAAAGAAGAGGTAAATATTTCATCACATCTTTCAAGTTATTTTCTTATTCCATTTCCTTTTTATTTGTTGTTTTGATTCCTAAATAATAACTCCAGTATAATCTATATACTATGATTTTATTATAAAAATGGTACAACAATATTCATTATTCTATCCATCCGATAAATGACAAAGTCACCATACATTTGTATGTTCGGCTTACCATCTCCACATCATGGTGTAATTTGTTATTCAAACACTTACGTATTTGGATGGATATAATAATGAGTATAAATAATGTAAATAATAAATATAAAATTTTAATGATTCTTTATATATTATATACCATCCAATTACATACTATTTCACCATAAATATAATGATAGTATCGCTCGTGCGTACGTACGGAATACCGTCTCCACGAACGCGATGAGATTCATTCCCCATCGTAATAATTCAAGAATAATTTTCATTTTATGATTAAAAATAATGTTTATGAACATAATATCATTCTAGATATAAATCAGATACATCCTATCCATAACAAACATGACTTACGTAACCAAGCATATAAAGTAAAACGAATCAGTTAACACCTGAAAAGATGATACTACTAAAATATTATTAACAAATAAATATTAGAGGGTCATATATGATATAATATTTATATATACAATTCATTTATAATTTAATAACAATGATTAAATGATTATACATGAGGTTAACATGCCCCCGACCAAGGAAAAGTACAAGGTAAGGGTTAATTCTACAATCTCTTCATTATCCGAGATTGTTTTTAATTAAGTATATACGAGGACATATTTATTATCCATATCCATTTTTCATTAAAGAGTTTTCAGAGGGATTATTTTTAAGGGAATATTTTTACTAAAACAACATTTTAAATGTTTTAATGATTTATTCTTCTAAACATTTCTCATTAATTTCCATGTTTCCAAAATGGTTTTAATGATTTATTTATATGGACATGTTGTTTTAAAATGTTAACTCCTTTGAAATGTATCAATGTGGTATGGGACACTTTGATTAAAAACTATTTTTTAAATAAATTCCTTTATAAATTATATTACATTTAAATGATTTCATGAAAAAGGGAAATTTACCTCAAAGTATTTTATTAATCATTATCAACTATCTCAAAATCCTTTACAGGATATTATTCTTGATCGAGGTAGATTTATTATGATACAAATATTTCATATTGTATTGAAGGTTTTGTGATATATTTGACTGTGGATGTGTTATTTTTATACCATTCATGGTTTATGGATAAAGTTTTGACATTTCATATGTTAGTTTTAGTATGAATGTTTATGTTATGTTCAAAACTTTTCATATGAGGAATGCATTGGACTTAGTAAGTGACGGGTGGAGTCCACTATAGCACCTTGATGCATTGATAGGTCTCACAAGACAAACTAGTGTCTTAACACAAGTCCTTGACAAAATCTTATTTGTAGTCTTGGGACAAGGCCTTGACTATGTGGTTATGAAGTCTAGCATTATGCATTCTATCATTATGAAATTGGATATTGATATTACATGTGATTATTCGACTTGTTGAAATTCCATGTGAATAAGTAAGGGGCATTATTTAATTTATCTTTTCCATATTATGATGATGTTTATGTCTAAAAGTATTGGGATTTATTCTTATACATTGAATTAAATTTTTATGCTTATTTTTGAAAGTTTATGCTATATTATTATCCTTATTGAGTGTTTGAACTCACCCCTTTCATATGTTTTATTTTCCCAGGATTCCAAGAAGTGTATTATGATTGATAATAAGGGTTAAGCTAGGGGATTAATGGAATTCTTGAAGGATGATTTATATTTTGTTTTATTTTCTAATGTGTAATTTATTGTTCATATAGGTAATATATATTCCAAGACAACTAAACTGATCGGTCATTCGGGACTTGATTCATTGTAATCATGCCAATGTATTAAAATAATGCACTGACACGGGGTAACTGGGGTTAGGGAATTACAGTTGGTATCAGAATAAGTTTAGAAATAAACTTGGAAACTTTATTTTAAAAAAACTCTTATTAGAGAACATTACCCTAAGATAGACTTTGAGGATTAGTATAGAAAAACATCCAAGAATTTTGGTAATATAGATATTTTTTGAATCTTCCAAGCTATACATCCCTATCTAAATACGATCAGGTAGAGGTGGCTCTGACACAGACGTACCTAGGATTGAAAACTCTAACAAAAAGTTTCGGGCTTGACCCGATGTATCTTGGTACACGACAATGGGCCTTGTTGCACTCTTCGTTACGATACTCCCAGGGGATATGCTTAGAATAATTCAAATTTTCTTTACAAGCCATTATGATGGATTTAGTAGTAAATACTTCTTTAAAGAAACCATTTTTATGATTATAGATTATATGCATATGATTTTCAATTTAAATTGGGTATTTTACATATTTGGAATTATGCATTGCGATTCAAAAACTAACCTACTTTATACCACTATTTAGAAATGGTGACCAGTAGTTGGAATAAGAACTCCAGCAATACGCTTGATCCAAAGAGTAATAAGGATCATATATTTCATGGTATTAAGTCTACATTTAGAAAGTCAATATTCACCCATTTATTATCATCATCGAAAGAAATTTTATCATGTGTTAATAAGATAAGTAAAAAATTCTCTAGGTCCTATGGTTTTAAAGGGAAGCTAGAGAAGAAAAGGATGGTAGAAATAAAAATAGATAAAGGGAATAAGGGAAAGAAGGATTTTCCCGTATGTGATAACTGTGGAAAGAATCACCTAGGTAAATTCATGATGGTAATGAGATTTTATTATAAGTGTGGAGAAAAAGGACACCAAGTATGTGATTTCAAGGGTAAGAAAAAGGTTTCAAATGTATAATACTTCATCTCGAAGGAGTTGGGACACTACGTGAATCAATGTACAAATCATCAGAGTATACCTCAAATGTTGCTATTGGATAATAATCAAGTTATGATAATACCGAAGATGAAGAGGAATGATTAAGAGTTCTTATGTTGTTATTAATGTATTCTATCATTTTAGTATTGTATTAATGATGTACATGTTATAAGAATTATAGAGTATATAAGGATTGTACTGTAGTATTATTTCATTAAGGACTTGAGATTGTGTGAAACCAAGAAAAGTTACCCAGTGGAAGGTTAAATTTTTTGGAAAATATATGATTGATTGAAAGATAAACCTTAATATGATTCTAATATTGAGGTAGTGATTTTGGAAAAAGATATGATCGATTTGGATAAATTATATTGAATATTCTTGACTAACTTTAAACTAATTAATCATTTGTATATTCCATCATTGTTAGAGTTTACAAAATTTTTGGATATTAGGAGTATATCCAGTATTATATAAGGAATAAGGGAGCATGAATGTAATCAATACATTTATATGATAATTCAGGGTGTTACTGTGTTTTAAAATAATACATGATGATGGTATTCACATGTTATTACGTGAAAAAATGGATCTTCATTGTGTTTACCTTCCTTATAAATTTTGGATTGTGAGTTTGGACAGAAGTATTTTGGATAATTCTAAAGGTTGGAATCGATTAATTTTGACATTGGATACTATTGTTAAGGTTAATTCATTTCTTGATATTATTTTCTGATTGTTATAAAAAGTACAACCCGGAGGTCAAGCGACAACCCGTCGCGTCTGAAAAGGCTGCGAGACTTGAACCCACAACCGAAGGGCGACAAGGGTGCATCACCTACCTCTGGCCTACGTGATGTCCTAGTTTGTATAATGTTGTTTTTTTTAATAGTCTGAAAAATGAATATAATATCATTTTTTTAACCCTATATTTTTAGGATAAATAAAATATTTTTTAATTCTATTATCTTTTGGAGTGAAAGATGTTCTTGTGGTAGGAATTAGTTGAAGGATGAAACTCTACATGTCAAGTATATATATATATATATATTCCTATTATTCTATAAATAAATTAATTCTTAAACTATAGGAAAGGGATATTAAAACTAAAAATGTGTTATCCTAATACCATATGTTTTTTTAACCGATGATTTTTTTCATCATCTTAGATCGATGGCTTTGAGACCCAAAATTTTAAACTTGTTTATGATTGATGAACTCAATCACTCCATATAAATATTTATGTTTTTTATCCAATTATTTGTCTCTAATTTCCACCAATGTTCTCCTAATCGAGATCATAATTTGGTGGTGACTTTTTCATTTCCTTTTCCCTCTTACTAAGACTAAATTTTACTAACCCAATTTTTGATGTGGGTTTTCCCCAAAGGTGTTTTTATATTTTTAACCATTTATTTTTAAAGAACAATTTCAAATTGCGAGGACACTATTTATTGAATGAGGGGGGAATGTAACACCGCTATATTTCATAGTACATTATCTCATTAAAATAATTCAACAGCATGCGCTACATGCAACACCGAGTTCGAGCGCACCAAAACTTACTAAACTAACCGTTCAAAAAGAGGTTAGGAATATTCAATTTAAAGAAATTAAATTCTTATTTAGAATCAGGATATAAAAATTTTGTTTGGATAAATTTTTTTTACTTTTATGATAAATTTAATATTTTGATGAATAGTGAAAAATACTATGTTTTAATTGAAAACAACTTTTTTAATCGAAATAATTTATAGTGATAAACTATGCATTTGAATGGTTTAGAAGTATAATTAGATTATATTTTTATCATTTAATACAATATAGGTCCTTATAAGTAATTTCACATTTAATTTTTACATAAACATATTTCAATCTTTTCAAAAAAAAACACACATTTCAATCTTTTGATAGTTTTTACTTTTTAAAAACCTGCTTTTTGGTTTTGACAACGGGAATTAATTTTAAATTAATAAATAAAACTTCTATGTTTTTAATTTGATAAAATATACTTCATTTTAGAATTCATAATATCAAAATTAGTTTAGGGTAAATTTTTGGTGTTTTTCTGAAAACGTTTATGAATAGTGAAGAACACTGCGTTATTATTTAAAAATGACTTTTTATTTAAATAATTAGTTAATTTATTTTAATTTATTTTATGTCAAAATAGATACATAATACCTATATATTTTCTATTTAATTAATTGGAGTCATTTTATAATAAGTTTAGATATATAAACTTTTATCAAACTTTTTACCGTCTTTTACCAACCTCCTAGGAGAATTTACAAATTTTTATAAAACTTAATTTTAACACTTCTGTGAGTTGAATATCAAAAATCCAAGTGACATGGTTAATATAATTGCATAAAATGTGTTTCAATAAGTTGAAGATAATTTAGGTTGACTAGTAACTTTTGACATTTATTTGCAACAGTTAAAAGTAAATAGGGTAATTAAGGGTAAAAATGATATCATAATTACCTTAAAATATGTTCTAATTATATTGGATAATTATAATTCTACCAACAAAACCAAATAAATAAAATATGATCCTATTTGGTCCACTTGTATTAGATTAGGTCATTTATTATTATTTTATTTAAAGAAAAGTACAAATAGTTAAATTGAAAGTTTAATAACTAAACCATTTTTACTATAAAGTTATACATACGATAAATTCGACTATAAATATTCATTAGAAATCTAACAAAATTTCCTACATAATGGTATTTTATTTATAATTTTTATACATTAAATAATTTAATTAATTTATGACACATTGATGATGCATTAATTACCTTATTAATTAAATATTAAAATAATTGATATTATAAATATCCAAATAAATTTAATTTGAGACTTTGTATTTATTAAAATAATTTTCTAGGTTAATATAAAATTTTAGGGTTGATTAAATAGATTTTTTTTGAATTAATCATGCTATTATGATTTTCAAAAAAACAAATACTAAATAGTGTCAAAATTGAAATAGTTGAGTTTTTATAACAAATACTATATTATTAACTGATATAATATTCCAAAAAAACTAAGGTTTGGCTGATGGACTTAGATAAGGTTATATATATTAATAATGAACCACTTGGGGTTCTCTTGGCTTGTTATAGTATGTTTATAAACTATATAATATAAAAATAAAAAAAGACATGGTAAATGTCAAACTTTTTAACTAAGAGTTAAATCTAAATAATAAGGTTAATATGGGAAACAAAACCAGTATAAAACCTATCGGTTGAGAGTTTTTCAAACCATACCCATATTTTCCTTGAAATAAATCATTTAGGATCCATTAGAAACCAAATATTATTTTATTATAAAATTATATTTCAATCTTTTCTTAAAGTGACCCTTACCTCTCTTATAAAAGAGTACTTCCCCTTCTCTTAATTTCACACCTACAATTCCATTTGTCTCAGCCAAACCCCAACCAAATATCCTCCCAACATTCCTCCCTTCATCCTAGAGTCCTTACTTCTGTATAAAAGCTAACCTATAGAGCTGTTGTGATCAAATCAAAAGGAAGAACCCGAAGAAGAGGTAAATATTTCATGACCTCTTTCAAGTTCTTTTCTTCTTCCACTTTCTCTATATTTATTGTTTCCATTATAAAATAATAACTACAGTATATTATATATACTATGATGTTATAATAAAAATTTTACTACCATATTCATTATTCTATCCATCCAATAAATGACAATGACATCATACGTGTGTACGTTCGGCTTACCGTCTCCACGTCGTGGTGTAGTTTGTTATTCAAAAACGTCATTATTTGGATGGGTATAATTATGCATATAACTAATGTAATTAATAAATATAACATGTTAATAATTCTTTATATATGATATACCATCCAATTATAAACAATTTCACCATCAATATAATGATGTTGTCGCTCGTGCGCACGTACGGATTACCGTCTCCATGAACGCGATGAGATTCATTCCCCATCGCAATCATTCAAGAATAATTTTCATTTTATGATTAAAAATAATGTTTATGAACATAATTAAATTCAAGATATAAATCAAATACATCCTATCCATAACAAACATTGCTTGTGTAACAAATCATATAAAGGAAAATGAAACGGTTAATACCAGAAATGATGATACTACTAAAATATTATTAACAAATCAATATTAAAGGGTCATATATGATATCATATTTATGTATATAGTTATTTTATAATTTAATAACAATGATTCATCTATTATACAAGAGTTTAACATACCCTTTACCACGGAAAAGTATAAGGTAAGGGTTAATTCTAAAATCTCTTCATTATCCGAGGTTGTTTTTACATTTGTATCTACTGGGACATATTTACTATCAATGCCCATGTTTCATTAAAAAGTTTTCAAAGGGATTAATTTTAAGGGAATTTTTTACTAAAACATAATTTTAAATGTTTTAAATATTTATTCTTCTAAACATTTCTCATTAATTCCCTTATTTTCAAAATGGTTTTAAGGATTTACTTATATGTACATGAATGTTTTAAAATGTTAATTCCTTTAAAAAGTATCAAATTGGTATGGGACACTTTGATTCAAAACTAAATTTTAAATTACTTATTTTATAAATTATGTTACTTTTAAATGATTTCATGAAAAAGGTATATTTCTCTAAAATATTTTTACTGATCATTTTCAACTTTTTCAACATCCTTTATGGGATATTATTCTTGATCCAGGATGATTTATTATGATACAAATCTTCCTTATTGTATTGAAGGTTTTGTGATATATTTGACTGTGGATGTGTTATTTTTATACGATTAATGGTTTAGGGATAAATTATTGACATTTTGTATACTAGTTTTAATACGAATGTTTATGTTATGTTTAAACCTTTTCATATGACGAATGCATTGGACTTAGTAAGTGACGAGTGGAGCCCGCTATAGCACTTTGATGCATCGGTAGGTCTCATGATACAAACTAGTGTCTTGGAATAAGGCTTTAACAAAATATTATTTTTTGTATTTGTACAAGTCCTTGACTATGTGGTTATGAAGTCTAGAATTATACATTATATCATTATGAAATTGGCTATTGATATTACATGTGATTATTCAACTAGTAGAATGTCCATGTGAATAATTAAGTGGAAATATTTGATTTATCATTGCCATATTATGGTCAAGTATAAGTTTAAAAGGCTTGTGTTTTAGTCTTATACATTTCCTTAAAATTTTATTGAAATTTTTGAAAGTTTTTAATGTATTGTTATCATTACTGATCATTTGAGCTAACCCATTTCATATGATTTATTTTCCCAGGATTCCAAGAAATGTATTATGATTGATAAGTAGGGTTAAGATTGGGAATTAATGGCATTATCAAAGGATCATTTATGTTGTGTTTTATTTTCTAATATGTAATGTAACGTTCATGTATGCAATCTATTTTCCAATATTGCTAAATTGATCGGTCTCTTGGGACTTGATTTCTTGTAATAATGCCAATGTATTAAAATAATGCACCGACTCTGGGTAAATGGGGTTAGGGTGTTACAACTATAATATATATATATATATATATTATTTATTCATACCATGATGTAAATTCTATATATTATATAAATAAGATCAATTTACAAGGTTTGGAACAACCAAACCAAAACATAAATAAAAAATCAATTATCAACTAGAATGATGAAATTAATAAATAATTGTTAATAAAAATGTGATAAGATAATAAAATTAATTTTTATATGGTTTGATATATATATATATTAGCGGAAAATTAATTTTAATAAAAATATATTTATTATACTTGAGGTTGATAACATATGAAGGATGTCATATAAGAGGTAATGGGTATTACGTAACAATCTCGTTGTTTATCAGGATTGTTTCTGATAAAGTTATGATAATGAAATATGATGATAAACCTCTTAATATACTCATGAATATTATTATTCTCTGATTATTTCATTAAAATACATGTTTTTCATTATTTTTTCTCAACTTATGTACTTATTAGATAGAAAATATATTTTCTATGAAAATCTACATTAGTTCTCTCTTCAGTTGAAACAACTTTTTCAACCATATCCATGTTTTTTTTAAAATATTTTAATAATGGATTATAAAATTATATGTTGACATTTTAAATAAATTTGTAAGTATTTTTAAATTTTTAATAAAATGTTGGATATAATTATTCTTGTAACTTTCCAAATGAATAACATTGTGACTTTACTGAAACAGTTAATAAAGATTTATTTAAAATTAATATTTTAAAGATGTTATTTCAAAATTGATTTGATATTTTCCTCTAGAACGTTTTAATGATATTCTCATTCATCAATCATAATTTCCATCAATTTTCTTATGAATTACTATGAATATGATCTAGGGATGCCATCCTTAGTCTTTCTCTAGATGGTTTATGTTAAGGATTTCATTGTGTTCATCAAATTGATCCATTTCCAGGGGTTATACAATGTTGAAATGTTTATGAAACCCATATATTTTTATTGGTTGTATTATAATGAATGGTTAATGATCTTGTTACACACATATTTAGGATTCTCATCATGTGATGGGTAGGACCTATATCTCCCTATAATGCAATGGATAAATATTGATTTTTAATGAGATAAAATGGAATGAAATGGTGAGTGAAACCTATTCTATAATGGAATTTTTCTACTATGATTTTAATGGGAGTAAACCTTGAAAAATATGATGGTTTTGGGATTAAAAAAATTCCACTCTAAAAAACCTATAAATGGTCACAAAATACAATAGAAATGTTTTTTATGAATAAGTGTATCCAAAAAAAATCCTTGTATTGCAGCTAAATTATTTACTGAAGGATAATGTTCTCTAATTCCATTATGATTAATTTATTATAAACTTCTAGGATTTATTCCATGATAATAAATTATAATATATTATATGCATGGTATAGTTTTTTAGATATAATATTATGTTCCCATAAATTATTTCTCATGTTAGTAATAAATTATCATTGTAATATCCCATGTTTAACCATACTGAACATTAGATATCACCTATTATTGTGTTTCCTTTCATATTATATGGATAGTTGTTTTATGTATGATACTCCAAAATAAATTTCTTTTATTATGAAACACTTTTATGGAAAAAAAAGTGAGAAACTGCATGTTCAACAAGGATCAATACTATAGCAGATAATTTCATTATTGAAAACCAGCTTAAAACCACTAGATGCTACCTCCCGAAATAATTTCCAAGACAAGGTTGATACCTTTATATCTGGTTCGGTTTTGAAAGCCCCTTCGAATTGAGAATCCATATTGTCTCACACTTTCAAGAACTCTGCCACTGAAATATTCTCCTCGTTGAATCCTCTGGTCATAATTAGATGTTGTTTATCGATCCAATCTCCCAGCTCCCTTCCTACGTTAACTTGGATTGGTCTCCCATTTATTCTTTTTGCATCCTCTTTGGATGCATGAATGTTCAAAACCTTCTCCAGCATCTCTTCCTCAGAATGCATGAGAAGGTTCCATGATTTCTCCATGGTCGCAGCATCAGATACTTGATGAGAGTCCACCGAGATCGTCAAAGGAAATTCAACCATTCCAGCCTCCTGACCCGATAGCCCCTATTTTCCCTCTATGGGGAAAAGATCTAGCTGCAAGGGAACTTCCTCCCCCATGCCTGAATGCCCTCCCTCCTTGTCAGAGGTTGATTCTAAACGAGGACACTCCTTGTCCCCAACACCAATCTCAGAAGGTATGCAATCCTTATAAGTAGGCATCATGCTCGTCAAGGAAGACACCATTACCCCACCGAGATGTGCAGATGATTCCCCGTCTCTAACATCTAAACCATTTCACCTTGTCTTACCTGACGATCTGGTTACTATTGTCTTTGGAGTATTCGAATAATCTTTATGAGGTCTTGGTTTTTCCCATCCTTGGGAACCAGAAGGTTTCCAGTCAAGAGAATCCCTTGTTTCCCTTTCCTTGATCCAGGTCAGACCATGGCCTCATGTTCATAGTCCGAACTAAACTGGGAACCCCCATCAAAATCACTTACCTCCTCCTGATCCAAAATCCTTTTAGCCTGCTTGCGCTTCCATCTTGGAATGGCGGTTTTCCATCCCTCCATATCCACATTCTCCTTTCCATCCTCAGACAAAGTCGAGAAACGGTTGTGCTTCAAAATAGGCTTTGCAACCATTCATGAGACAGGGAGGCATCGACTCATGGAGACAGTCTCACTTACCAATGAGAACTGTGACTCTTTGAGCACCCTACCTTCTTCCTGAGAAACAACATCACCAAGAACTGGGCATTGATCGTTCACCTAGGCATGAACACTGCCTCGATGCTTAACTATTTCAGAAAAAGAGGGAGAACTCCCCACTACCGGCTCTGTCAACTTGGGGACACCAATATCGTGCAACATCCTTGCATACACATCTTTAACTCTCGGGTTATTAGGACTCTTCTCAACATTTGACTTTGAAAGGTAAAGGTCAATAACCTCCTTCTCTTGCCTACCCCTACCTTTCTGATGACCATGAATCAAAAACCACCCTCTGATTATATCTGAACTCTTCACCAACTGAGATCCAGAACCAATCAACTGGAGGTCTAGAAACATCGATCTCTACACATAGATGCGGTGAAACTGGGTGACTCACCGAGTTAGTTCTCTTATCTGTGCATAAAAAAAGGACCAATCAAGTTCCCTAACATTCGTAAAATAGGTGGATTCTGGAAAGGAAGGGGGAGTTCAGGGAGACTAACCCAAATCGCCATCTACGGACAATCGCGCTTCATATGAAGATCATATGTCCAAAAAAAATGAAGAAGTGAGAACATTTGCAGATGCGAGGAGCAGAAGACATGGCCGAAATCAAATCTTCTTTCAAGGAGAAACGGATCATAATGTGACGTCGATCAATAAGGATGACAACCACTGAGTTGCTCAAACCCCAATCGCTGGAGATGAAGTGGTCAAAGATGTCCACCGAGGGGCGATGGCGAGAGAAACGTGCAACCAAGGTCAGATTAAACAAGGTCGAGGCCTCTGTGAACTCTGACGACGAAAGAGAAATTTGAGGGTAACCGAAGAAGATGTCAGCCACCTTAGGGCAAAGATCAATCGAAGGGAAGGGCGGGAGAAGATGTAATACTTATGTATGAATTTTTTTGTTTCTATAGTTTGTAAAAATGTAATATTTAGTTAACCATTGGAATCTAGGATGATAAAATTTTAGTGATAACCTTGGGGATAAGTCTTTGTATAGCATAAAATATTAGAGTTTTGGTAATGATCTGGAGTGACCTATAAAAAGTATATGTTATCATAGAATAAGGTGTAAAGATTTAGACATCATGTAAATTATTTTTCCTGAATATTTGGTTTCTTAATATTTTTATTATTTATCACATAATGATTTCATTCATTATAAATGGGTAGAATAAAAAATAATATTCATAATAGTGAATGTAATTTATAATTTAATTATTTTCCTCTTGAAAAACTGAATGTTATGCGAGCTGTAATGTAAAATATTTTTGTTATTCTCAAAAAACATTCTCAATATAAAATTCAAATGTATCATCCAAATGGGAAATAAAGATAAAAATTATATGATGAGTCTATTATAAAAATTTATGTCTACTTTTATTGGGTCCACTAATCTACTGGCCATTGAGAAATGGATTAGTATCACTATAAATGTATTTTCCATTATATACTATTCAGAATATGAGAATGTTATTCAATTTTTTAACTATATTAAAGGAAACTAAGATAAATGATGAAATAATTTAAGTAACCATAATAAAAAATAAACAAATTCACTCTATGTAGTGGGATGAGTTTATGATATTTTTTCTAAATAAATATTTTCCCCATATTATTAATAGAGAAAAGGATAATCAATTAATTAAGTTAAAACATAAGGATGAAGAATTTGTTGGAACTAGGATTTATATTTTACATGAATTGTGAGGTACACTTATTATATTATCATCCAGTCTGAGTATAAGGCTCATTGGTTCTGTAGTGGCTTAAAACCAATTCTCCAAGGGGAATTATCCCTGACGAACCTCAGTAGCTGTGATGAAATCCTTTGACTTTTTATTATGATGGAGATGTATATTGGAGTTATTAATAAATCTCGTTGTTTTAGAAATAAAATAAAAGTTTAATTGAAATAAAATTCGTTAATACATAGAGAGAAGAATATGAGATTTCCATTATGATCAAATTATTGAATGAAAAAATGGATGAAATTTTATAAATGAAATTATTAAATATTTTAAGTGCGGAAAGGATTATCATTTGATATTGAATAATAATGTTATGGTAATATGCTATCTAATAATAAAAATAATGATATAAAACTGTAGAATGAACCACTCACAGTATAGCCATTTAGATGTAAGTTGTATGATAAATATTCTATGTAATACCAAAATCTAAAGGATAATGAAGAGATCAACACCAACAACTACATATGTCCATATAAAAGATTTTGTCATGATATCACTATTTATGATGAGATGTAAGATGAAGACTTTGAGAATAGTACACTTTCCTTCCATTATAGAGATTCTAATTTGTAATTATATTCTGCTTCTACCCACTCTTTTATTTGTAATGTCTTTTCAAAGTGAATCATAACAACACCAAAAAAAATTAGATGTTCAGTTACTAGTTAAAACACATAGTATCATGATGATTGTATCCTATGTAATTGATTCATATATAGTTAATGATTTTTGGAATGGGTTTCTGAAAATCTTATCATTCCTCCACTAGTAAAATTTTATTTTATTTGGGAATGGATTGAGTTTATTTACATAAAATACACATCCATCACTAAGGAAGGAAATTTTTTTTTATTCAAAGAAAAAAACAAATGATTATCTATCAATGTGATGGAAAAGATAACTTCCTATAAAAATGAAATGCATCCTATATGGATTGATTAATATTTAAAAATTGTGTTTATCATGGATATTTTGGACGAAATTAATCATCCACGATATTCATATTATGTGGGATTTTTTGATATGTCTCCAGAATAATATCATGTACTTTCTCTAGATTGTGATGATGAATTTTTAGTAGAACACATGATAATGATAAATCTTTTTAAAATAAACCATATATAATGTTTTTAATTGAGTTTTTGAAATTGTAGAATAAACACTAAGAGAATACTGATAGTGGACTCATTTAGACAAAATTTTCACCATGGGGTGAAGTTGTGTTGTTTATTAAGAATAAATATTGGTCAACGTGACTCAGTATTGATTATTGATAACTTAACAAGATCACTGTAAATAATAACTATCCTCTAACACATATTTATTATTTATTTGATCTACCCTTTGGAGATAAATAAATTTCCTAGATTTATATTTATTCTAGATATCATGAATTTAGTGTTAATAAAGAGTATATTCCTAAGGCCATAGTCTAAATAAGTTATGATCACTATAAATTTTTATTGATTCCATTTTTTCATATAAATTCCCCAACTCACACTGTTGTTTCAATAATTAGTATTTTTAGAGAATACGTTGATCAATTTTTAGTAGTCATTATAGATGACAGTATAATATATTAAAATATAAAATATGTTCATGAATATCTGTTAGGGATTTTGTTGAAGAAAATAGGGAAGGAAAATTGTTATGAAAAATTTACCATGTGCGAATTTTCACTTTGAAAAGCCTCATTATTTGGTCATTTAATCTCACGTGAGGCTATTTTAGTGGAACCTTAATAGATGGACTTCATTGATCATTTTCCCTGAATAACTACTATGAATGAGAATCTTGGTTTTCTTGGATGGCTGGACATTATTTTTTCTTTCTGGAGAAGATTACATTACTATCAAATCCACTCATCGTGTTATCATTGAAGGAATCTGTGTTTCTTTAGGGAGATTAATGTGAGGATTATTATAAGGATGTGAAGAGAAGGTTATTTATTGCACATATGCTAACAGGACCATAAAAAAGAGAAGATTTTTTCATCTATAGTGATTCCTTAAAGAAGGGACTATAATGAATTGTCATGTAGGAGGATATGGTTATAGATTTTTCCTCACAAAAAATTAATGTTAATGTGAAAAAATATCCAATAGATTATTTGGATTAAGATCTTATAGTTTCCTTAAATTTGATATGGATGTATTATCTCCATGGAGAATGTTTATATATATACCTATAAAAAAATAATGTATATTTTCACCAAAAAATAAATAAATGATTTACAATGAATATAGTTAGATTTTATTAAATGTTTTTTCTTATAAATACCATAACAACCAGTTATGTTAAATAATGTGAATGATTTGAAGAGTCGAAATGATCATTTTATCCTATATAAGATTAGTATAATATTTTTCGATTTCTCTAAACATTCGAATGATTGATCATGAAATGTTTAAGGAAGGGGAGAAATATTTTAATTGTCAAATGTTTGTTCAACAATCCATCAAATAGATGATTATAAATTTGTATATGGAATATGTAGAGCTAAAAACTCTATCGGGAAAAGTAATTTATTTTAACCATTATTATGATGGAATAATATGGTTTAGGAACCATGAATGTGTCGATTAGGTACCATATTTAAATAATGAGATATTGGATGAAGCTTATAGTTCATAAATCTATATTTATCCTCAATGAATGAGGAAATATAGATATTTGAAATTTTATTTTGTGTGGTATGGAATGAAGAGAGATATTTTAGATTTTGGTTCTTAGTTCTTGGTATATAAGAATTTTAATGGTATGAAACATAATTATATGGTAATTTAACATCCTTGATCCTTACTAGAATGGAAATGGGAAAACAAACCCATTGAATTTGTTGTCAGACTCCCCAAAACATCCAATGTGCATAATTCTTCATGGTTTGTTATTGATCAGACTACTAATTCAACACACTTTATTACAATTATAGAATATTTAATTCCTAATTAACCAACTTATTTATAAATTATGGATGTTTCTATATTTCATGGTGTTCTACTATCAATTTTATAGGATCCTGATTCATGGTTTACATCAATTTTTTGGATAATTCATTAGTAGGATATGGATATGGAGTTTTGTTTCAGCACTGTATAACATCCACATGCAGATGGTCAATCTAAGTGGACCATTAAAATTCTAAAAGTCTTGTTGAGAAATTTATATAGGGACCAATATCTTTAATTGGTAAAATATTCTTACAATAATATATTTCACTCTAAAATTCATATGGCTCCTAATAATGACCTATGTGGAAGGATTTATAGATTTCCAATGTAATGGAATAATGTTGGATACATAAATCAAGTGGGAGTTGATATAGATGTGGAAATTTAAGAGGAGGTTATTTATATTCGATATTACGTAATAGCATATGAGAGTTGAAAAAAAAATGTTGACAAACATAAAAAATTTATAGATTTTAAAGTTTGTGTTATGTTATTCCGATGACTATCTCCTTGGAAGATGGGGATCATATTTCTAAAGATGGAAAATATAATACTATGGGTAACAATACTAAATAAATTCATAATCATATCAGAATGATAGCTTATCCATTGTCACTACCAATGAATCTCTCTCATGTCCATGTTCTCTTCAATGTACCTCTCCTCAAGTAGCACATACCTTCTCCTTTACATGAATTGAAATCAGAGGTTGTATGACTACAATGTGATCATTGTAATGAGGAATATCTATTGGATATTCTAGATTATTGTAAGAACCCAGTTCTTATCTTTGAAGTACGGGTTTCTTTTTTTCTCTTTTCCTTAAGTATTTTTGAGAAAATAAGGAAAATGGGAGAAAATCCCAAATTTTGGAAGTACACGCCGTGTACTTTTGGCCATGTGGGATGAGTACATAGGGCATGTAGCCATGACAGCGACGAAGGGTGTAAAGACTGACTACATGCCGTGTAGTGGTCTTTTACACACCGTGTATTTTTTTGGCAGGCGAATAGTAAGGCGGCGGCCAGCTGTGCGGCAGCACACACCATGTAATCATGCAGACACATCATGTAGTCATGTTGGTAGGTGAACAGTGCCATGCTGGTGGGAAGCCGCCATAGGAATAGTTAAAAAATGGGAAGTACACGTCGTGTACTTGGAAATACACGCCGTGTACTTTGTTTTTTCACTTAAAATGGGCAGTAGCCTCCCCTATTCATAGGGAAGGCGTAGAATGGGAAGAAGGAACAGGAGAGGGAGGCCGGAGCTTTGGAGATCCATCGAGCGCATGTCGGGAATCCATTTTCTGCACCGTCGATCTCCCTAGAACCACATGGGTAGGCTATCCCTTCTCCTGGAGTAGTTCTTACCAATTATTCCTCTAAGGGAAGTTATTTACATTTGAATGGGTTTTCTTCTAACCCAGATCTATGTCTTCTTTGGGCATTTCTGGAATTGATGTTCGTGTATATCATTCGTTGGTGTTAAAGGTAGGTGTCTTGGTGTTTAAATTTCCAACTGTCGTGCATTTTTGTTTGCTTTTGAGCTACGAACCCATATTTGGGGTGTCATGTGGCTGAGGTCGTGGCTATTTTAACTACCTAGAATTGTATAGGTAATTAATAAAATGGTAAAACTATTGTATGGGATCAGTTCTTGGATCCAGGACCACCCCGGGGGTGCGTTCCTCTATGTATCCGTTTGGTCAGGATACCTGAGGGTATGCCTTTAAAGTAATGATAGTAAAATTTCTTTGAGAGGAATTTCTTGTGAATGTTTATTTACATGTTGGGCATGGCCCGGTTACTTGCACCTGGGGGCAGTGTTTTACTTAGCCCATGGTCATTTTTTTGCTTAGCCCGAGGGCAGTTGTTATCTTAGCTGGAGGGAAACTTCTTCTGTGCATGTGGGCAATAGACTATGTGCCTGAGGGCGACACTACCTATGCTTGAGGGAAAAAATTTGTTCTGCCTGTGGGCAAGTACTTGCGGGTTACGTTCCTGATTACCTGAGCGTAAGGGTTGAGTTTCTGTGGACACTGACTATTACTTAGAAGTTCACTATGGTGTTTTCTTATATGAAATGTATTAAATGAATAATAAAATGGAAATATAATTTCCAACTTAGTTACTTTTGAGTACTGCTTGGTTTATTGCATTTTACTACTCCACATGGTTGTTGCATATTTTCACACAGTTGGGCATTGGCCTTTGGTGGGTGCCTACTAAGATTTATTTCTCACACCCTGTTTGGGTCATGCTTTTCGGCCCAAAGAGATTACGTTTCTACAGGTGTAGATAAGGGAAAGGGTCCCTATACAGGTACTTGATTGTTGCTAGGGTGTATGAGAGCATGGTACCGAGATTTGGCTCACGATGTCGTGGGCTGTTCTATTTTGATTTTCGGTACTTGTACTTCAGTTGAATTATATTGATTGGGTAACATGTTTTGGCTGTTTTAGTAGAATTGTGACATGTTGCATCTTCATATATATATGACTCCTAGTTTCCATTTTTGTTATCAGTTATCCATTTCAGTTATATATACCGTTGTTGCTTCTGCTGTTGTTTTATGTCTATATTATATTTCGCTATGCTACACTTTGAAAATGAGGGCATAGTTTCTCCACTATCAGACTTGGGCCCTCGCTGCTAGTCGGCAGCCTCTGGCATTTGGGGAAATGTGCTTGAGGTCATGTGGCGAACCGGGTTCGGGGCACCCGTTGAGTGGCACCCGGAACCGGGATGTTACAAAGTGGTATCAGAGGAGTTCTTTTCTTTGACTTATTATTTGGAGCATTAGTTAGGGATAGGATGGGAATGGTAGTTGGTAATTAGCTGTGCTCGGGCGTAGCTAACCCATGTACAGGGAAAATCCATTCTACCTCGTATTTTTGCAATTATTTTTATTTTGAAAATTTTATAGTTGACTTGATTTCACCATTGGGTGACTTACTTGGGATTGTGTTGTTTATATTTTATCCATGGGTTCTGTTTAGTTGCAACCTGATGATACGAGGGTATGCCATCTCATGCATCATTTAGTCACATGCTAGAAATCACCTCCCATGCATAGTTTCTATGCCATGTAGGTGCATTAGAATTTGCAGGATGTTCTGATAGTTGTTGTGCTAGAAAAGCTTGCTGTTGTGATAGCTACTTGATACATACATGCTATGTGATAGGTTATTGTTGTATAAGCATGTTGAAATAATAGACACCAAACTTTGGTTTTTGGGGAGTATGGGCCCCCATTGACTGGAATTTGGTGGATCATTAGCTGTTTATTTTGTTATAACACAGATAAGATTCCAAACTTTGATTCGTGGGGAGTATGGGCCCTCACGGATCGGAATTTGACACTTAGGTGTTTTTTTGCAGTGTTTTCTGGGTTCCGAGGAAGTTTCGAAGGCATAATATCCAGAAACCCAGTATACACGCCGTGTAGTACCTTCAACACACCGTGTACGGTCTTCTGTTTGGGAAGAAAAATAAACTTATAGAGTACACGCTGTGTAGGCTCTTCCCGTGTCACAAACCGTGTGGGCGGTGACACGGGGGTAGGGAATGTTTGGGGGAAACACGTCGTGTACCGGATGTACACGCCATGTAGTGTTGACCTAGAGTCCGCATGTGTAACGAACAACACGGACGGAGGATACCTTAATACATACATGCCATGTCGATTATGGAACACGCTATGTAGTCTGACCTGGGGACCCGGCCATGTAACTAACAACACGGGTCGGTGTAATCCCTTCGTGTACACTCCGTGTGTATATAGAACACGCCGCGTAGTGAGAGCTGTGTTTTCAGCCATGTAAATAACAACATGGGTCGGCGAAGCTCGTCTAGTACATGTCGTGTACCTGTGGGATACACCGTGTAGTCTTGACCGGTAACAGACCGTGTGGGGTTAGCCATGTGGCTATGGAAACAGGGTGGTGTACACGCCGTGTGCGGGTGTAACACGTCGTGTAGTGTCAAGACGAGTAGTCATCCGTGTCACAAATGGCACGGGCAGTCGTAAATTACACCATACACGCCGTATAGTCAGTATACACGTCGTGTAGTTTTGTTCGAATGGGAGCCATGTGGCTTAGCCGTGTAGAAGGACCCGGGTAGGGGAAGGGAAGTCAGGTACATGCCGTGTAGTCTTGTTTTACAATTTTGAATGCCTTCTTCCTCCTGTCCCCTTTTGGGTTTCTTTATTTTTGGTCATTGTTAATCTTTAATCTAAGGCGGGTTTTGACCTTGTATTGTCATGCCGTCGAGACGACCACGCGTTGTTCGCCAGGAGAGTGGCGACGATTATACTCCAGAGATGGTGGGCCATTGGCTACTAGTGGACCCTCCATCAGAGCCAAATGCGGCGCCAAATTCTATACCAGACACAGGCACAGATGCACAGTTCCGTGAAGGCTTTATGCGGTTCATGCAGACCTTTCAGGGAGAATCGCAAGTTGCCACATATATGGCTGAGCTGACACGTATCTTCCAGTAGTAGCATCCGCCTACATTTTCAGGGGATGGCATACCACAGGCTACGGAGTCTTGTCTAGGATCGATGCAGACTATTTTCGAGCATCTTGAGATGCATCCAGGGTGGAGGTTCAAGCTCGCGACTTATATGATGCGTGATTCCGCCAAGAGGTGGTGGGATATTACCACCCAGTCAGAGCATCACAGAGACATGGTATGGGAAGATTTTCAGGCAGTCTTCTATGACTTATTTTTCCCAGATATACTGAGGGCAGATAGATCTTGAGAGTTCATGAATCTGTAGTAGGGAGCTATGTCAGTGATGGACTATTCTGCTCACTTTACCAAGCTTCAGCGTTTTTCACCCATTCTGGTGGGTGATGAGACGTTGAGAGCTAGACGTTTTGAGGATGGTCTTCGTTATGACATCTGAGTGCTTGTAAATGTTTTCAGGTTGCCTTCAGTACACGCTATTGTGAACCAGGCATTGATTACAGAGAGAAACCTGCGGGAATCTAGTTGTGTGGGCCAGGGCGGTTTAGCACCAGTTACTGGTGCTATTTCTGCTGGAAAGAGGAAGAGACAGATGGACTTCTCTCAGGGCGTCAGTACCAGTCAGAAAAATGCTTCAGGTGGTCAGTTTGTGTGCTACCAGTGTGGTAAAGAGGGGCACAAGAGACCTCAGTGTCCACGAGACCCAGTGGAGTACCGAGCTTGCAGCAAGATGGGTATCTAAAGCACTTTTGTAGGGTGTTTCCACCAGTGGCTAGTGAGAGGGTTTTTGTACAGACTCCGCGTGTGGGAGCAGGACTAGTGTCTTCTTACCAGTCAGGGAACTGAAATACGTCAGGGCATGCAGGCAGAGATGGTGGTCGTGGCCATGGTATCCAGACACCAGGATCTCAGAGGCAGCAGGGTGGGACAGCTCAGGGTAGCCAGGCTGTGTCACAGGGTCACGGAACTGGGCAGGCGTATGTAGTGCAATAGACCTAGAAAAAGCAGGATCCCGGACCTTCTACAGTTAGAGGTACTCTTCTAGTAGCTTCTGTCTTATCTTTAGTACTTTTCGATACAGGTGCTACACATAGTTTCATATCTATTCCTATTGTGGAGATCCTTGGGCTCTGTGTTTCTTCTTATTCTGATATCATGATGCTAGACACTCTGTTGGGGACTAGAACTACTAGTGTGCATCAGTGCAAGGAGTTCTCCCTTGAGGTTGATGGGTGTCACTTTTTATGGGACCTCTATGTCTTAGAGATAACGATCTATGATGTCATTCTCAGGATGGACTGGTTGGTTCCCTTTCGAGCCTTTTTAGACTGCTATCGTCGTAGGGTGAGTTTCACATCACCATAGGGCGGAGATTTTCTTTACAAGGTCGAATGGGATGTTCAGGAGAGTCGATATGGACCAGAGCATCATGGGCGGGGTGGAGTCACAACCCAGATTGCGAGCTTATATCTAGATGATCAGGGGATTGTCAGACAGATTTCCCTCCAGTGGTTGATCGTTTCAGGGATATCTTCCCGGACGACTTTTCAGGTCTACCTCCAGAGCGAGAGGTGGATTTCTCTATCGAGCTTGTTCCAGGGGCAGCACCGGTGTCCATTCCTCCTTATAGGATGGCTACACCTGAGTTGCAGGAGCTCAAGAGGCAGTTGGAGGAGTTACAGGAAAAGGGTTTTATCCGACCCAGTACTTCTCCATGGGGTTCTCCGGTCCTTTTTGCGAAGAAGGCGGACGGTACCCTCAGACTCTGTGTGGATTATCGGAAGCTGAACCAGTTGACGGTTCAGAACCGATATCCCTTGCTGAGGATAGACGATCTTTTTGATCAACTTCATGGAGCATGAGTGTTCTCGAGGATTGACTTGATATCAGGATATCACCAGCTGCATGTGAGACTATCGGATATACCCCTTATAGCTTTTCGAAGAAGATATGGTTTGTATGAGTACTTGGTTATTCCGTTCGGACTCACGAACGCGCCAGCAGTTTTCATGGCTCTGATGAATCGTGTGTTCCATCCATATCTTGATTCTTTTGTGGTAGTATTTGTGGATGACATATTGATGTACTCTCACACTCTACACGACCATGCCACCCATATTGAGATCGTATTGAGTACACTGAGAGAGCATCGGCTATATGTTAAGCTCTCAAAGTGCCACTTTTGGATGGACCAGATTCACTTCTTGGTTCATATCATCTCAGAGGCAAGAGTTGTCGTAGACTCAGAGAAGGTGAGAGCAGTAGTTTTCGGGGAGTAGCCTAAGAACATGTTTGAGATATAGAGTTTCTTAGGGGCGGTTGGTTACAACAAATGATTCATACAGGACTTCTCCCGCTTAGTAGTGTCGTTTTTGGGTTTGACTAAGAAGGGTGTGAAGTTCGTTTGGTCGAAAGCTTGCGAGACCGCCTTTCAGGACCTGAAAGGAAGGTTGACATCAGCACCGATCCTGATACTCCCAGAGCTAGGTAATATCTATACAGTTTACTATGACGCATCAGGTATTGGGTTGGGAGCAGTATTGATGCAGGGAAATCAAGTTGTTGTGTACGGGTCTCGACAGTTGAGGCCACATGAGAGGAATTACCCAACGCATGACCTCGAGTTGGCTGCAGTTGTGCATGTGTTGCGCTGTTGGAGACATTATCTTTTGGGAGAGTACTTTTTGGTTTTCACCGACCACAAAAGCCTCAAGTATATCTTTACTCAGCATGACTTGAATCTGAGGCAGCAAAGGTGGGTCGAATACCTTCAGTATTTTGATTTTGAGCTTGCCTATACACCTGGTAAAGGTAATGCAGTAGCTGATGAACTCAGCAGGAAGACTCAGATATAGGCAGTGCGGGAGGCCAGTGGTGAGTGGCAGCTTATGGACTTGTTCTTTGAGATGCATTTGGAGGTGCATGACAGTCAGGGGCAGACCTATCTTTCATCTTTAGCTGTGACTTCTACCCTCCTGGATAGAGTGAGGATGAGATAGCTATCTGATTCAGAAGGCATAGTTCTACGGGAGTCGGTGGCAAGTACGGACCCTCCTCTTGGTTGGACGATAGGTGATGATTAAATTCTGTCTTCCCATGGACGAGTGTGGGTTCCAGGGGATATACACGAGCAGCTGATGTGGGAGTTTCATGCATTATCTTGGGCAGTTCATCCGGGGTTACCAAGATGTACCGTGACTTGAGACGTTAGTACTGGTGGCTAGGTATGAAGAGAGAGATAGCTGGTTTTGTTATAAGGTGTTCCACCTGTCAGCAGGTGAAGGCGGAGCACCAGAGGCCAGCCGGACTGTTACAGTAATTACCTATCCCGGAGTGGAAATGGGTTGATGTCGCGATGGACTTCGTGACTGGATTGCCGAGGTCACCTTGAGGTAATGATGTCGTGTGGGTTGTTATGGACAGACTCACGAAGGTAGCTCACTTTTTGCCGATCAAAGAGACCTTCGGTGTTGAAAAACTCACAAGGTTGTATATCTGAGAGATCGTACGTCTTCATGGGGTCCCTCGTTCTATCGTTTCAGATAGGGATGCCCACTTTACGTCTCGTTTCTGGCAGAGTTTTCAGAGGGAACCAGGTACACAGGTGCTTCTGAGCACAGTTTACCACCCTTAGACCGATGGCCAGTCAGAGCATACGATACAGGTTCTTGAGGACATGTTGCGTGCATGCGTCCTAGACTTTGGGGGATCTTGGGAGATGCATATACCCCTAGTTGAGTTTTCCTACAACAATAGTTTTTAGGAAACCATCGAGATGGCACCTTACGAGGATTTATATGGTAGGCCATGCCGATCACCCTTGTGCTGGCTAGAGGCAGGTGAGGTAGCTTTACTAGGACCACATCTCGTGCAGGAGACTTCTGAGCAGGTCCAGTTGATTCAGAAGCGGATGGCTACCGCGTAGTATCGTCAAAAATTTATGCTGATCGCCGCAGATGGCCCTTGGAGTTTGTGCTCGGGGATCAGGTCTTCTTGCATGTTTCTCCGAGGCTGGGACACAGGCGGATCAGGAGACAGGGTAAAATTTCACTGAGATATGTGGGGCCATTTGAGATTCTAGAGAGAGTCGGGTCGGTTTCCTATCGGCTGCAGTTACCACAGAGGTACCAAGCCATGCATGACGTCTTCCATTTATCTCAGTTGCGCCGCTATCATTCAGACCCATCTCACATCTTTCAGCCAGAGGAGGTTGAGCTTGAGGAAGATGTGTCTTTTGAGGAGCATCTGATTCGTATCATTGATAAGAGCACGAAGGTTCTCTGAGTCCGGTCAGTTCCTCTTGTACATGTGCTATGGAAGCATGGCCGAGTGCAGGACGAAACTTAGGAGCGGGAGACTGACGTACGTGCTCAGTGGATAGATCTATTCTGATCTTTATCTTTTCCACCTTTGGAAGGTCAATTCGGGGACGAATTAATTTGAGAGGGGAAGTTTGTAAGAACCTGGTTCTTATCTTTGAGGTACGGGTTTCTTCTTTTCTCTTTTCCTTAAGTGTTTTTGAGAAAATAAGGAAAATGGGGGAAAATACCAAATTTTGGAAGTACACGCCGTGTAATTTTCCACACGCCATGTAATTTTGGTCGTTTGGGATGAGTACACAGGGCGTGTAGCCATGATAGCGACGAAGGGTGTAAAGACCAACTACACGTTGTGTAGTCAGTCAGCAGGCGAATAGTAAGGCAGCAGCCAGCTGTGCAGTAGCACACACCGTGTACCCATGCAGACATGTCGTGTAGTCATGTCGGCAGGTGAACAGTGCCACACTGGCGGGAAGCCGCCAGAGGAATAGTTAAAAATGGGAAGTGCACGCCGTGTACTGGGAAATACACACCGTGTACATTGTTTTTTCGCTTAAAATGGGTAGTAGCCTCCCCTGTTCACAGGGAAGGCTTAGAACAGGAAGAAGGAACAGGAGAGGGAGGCTGGAGCTTTGGAGATCCGCCGAGCACACGTCGGGAATCCGTTTTCTGCACCGTCGATCTCCCTGGAACCGTGCGGGTAAGATCTCCCTTCTCCTGGATTAGTTCTTACCAATTCTTCCTCTAATGGAATTTATTTACATTTGAATGGTTTTTCTTCTAACACATATCTACATCATCTTTGGGAGTTTCTGGAATCGACGTTCGTGTATATCGTTCGTTGGTGTTAAAGGTATGTGTCTTGGTGTTTAACTTTCCAACTATCATTCGCTTTTGTGTGTTTTTTGAGCTAAGAACCCATATTTGGGGTGTCGTGTGGCTAAGCCCGCAGCTATTTTAACTACCTAGAATTGTATAGGTAATTAATAAAATGGTAAAATTGTTTTTTGGGATCAGTGCTTGGATCCAAGACCACCCCGGGGGTGCATTCCTCAGTTTAGCTATTTGGCCAGGATACCCGAGGATGTGCCTTTAAAGTAATTATTGTAGAATTTCCTTGAGAATAATTGCTTGTGAATTTTTATTTACATGTTGTGCATGGCCCGATTACTTGCACCTGAGGGCAGTGTTTTACTTAGCCCGTGGGCGTTGTTTTTCTTAGCCCGAGGGCAGTTGTTATCTTAGCCTAAGGGAAACTTCTTCTATGCCTGTGGGAAATAGACTCTATGCCTTAGGGAGACACTACCTATGCCTGAGGGCAAAAATCTGTTCTGCCTATGGGCAAGTTCCTGTGGGTTACGTTCCTGATTACCTGAGGGTAAGGGTTGAGTGTCTGTAGACACTAACTGTTACTTAGAAATTCACTGTGGTGTTTTCTTATATGAAGTGGATTAAATGAATAATAAAAATGGAAATATAATTGGAAACTTAGTTACTTTTGAGTACTGCTTAGTTTATTGAATTTTACTACTGTACATGGTTGTTGCATATTTTCACACAGTTTGGCACGGGCCTTTGGTGGGTGCCTACTGGGATTTATTTCTCACACCCTGTTTGGGTCATTATTTTCGGCCCAAATAAATTATGTTTCTACAGGTGTAGATAAGGTCAAGGGTCCCTATACAGGTACTTGATTGCTGTTGGGGTGTAGAAGAGCATGGGACCGAGCTTGGGCTCACAATGCTGCGGGTTGTTCTATTTTTCTTTTCTGTACTTGTACTTCAGTTGTATTGTATTTATTGGGTAACATGTTCTAGCTATTTTAGTAGAATAGTGACTTGTTGCATCTTCATATATATATGACTGTTGGTTTCCCTTTTTGTTATCAGTTATCCATTTCAGTTATATATACTGTTTCTTCTTCCACTTTTGTTATATTTTTATATTATATTCTGCTGCGCTACACTTTGACAAATGAGGGCATAGTTTCCCCACTATCAGACCTAGGCCATCGCTGCTAGTCAGAAGCCTCTGGCATTTGGGGAAATGAGCTTGAGGTCATGTGGTGAATCGGGTTCGGGGCACCCGTTGAGTGGCACCCGGAATTGGGACGTTACAATTATATAGAGAATATTGTATGAAACATGACCACTATGATGGTAAACGTATTTTAGGGAAACTACCAATTTAAGGAAGCTTTGTTTGAACATAAGGATATAATGTGGAACTTAGTTCTGTAGTTTTTGTATCAATATAAAATAATTTAAAGGGAGAAATTATTTTAGGGTTTTATTATTTAATATCCAATGATATTATGATTTTTTTCAAATGAATTTAATTTAATTTTTTATTTATGATGATGCCTTGGTCAAATGACCAAAACACTAAAATATATAAAGATATGGAAGAAAATTAAAAATTTCTGAATGAAGGGAATTAATTACAATCTTTTTCATGTTATAGGATGAGATCGGTTGGGAGGTTATTGATACATTTGTTTTTGTTGTAAAATTATTTATTTGGAATCCCATTGGCCACCTTGTTATCCTCTCGATAAGCATGTGGTATTATATGATTATGTTCTTATAATTATTTAAGGCATATGATCTATCTAACAGTGAGGGTCAATGCAAGATGAACCACTCCATGTCAGAGGACCAAAAAATGGTTGTTGAATCTCATTAGATCCAAACATTATTCCACAACATTTTTTGATGAGACCAATGGAAATAGTGATGATGTATATATCTATTTGAAGGGATGAGGAAAAATCACATGAAACATAACATCATCAATGAATATTACCATTGTTATTTCTGTACACAATACCATAACTCCCTGGTCCTAGGTTTTTCATTGAGGCCCCATCCATGTTTATTTTGATCTAATAAGGTATGATATTTCTAGAATACCTCCGGAAAACCTTTTTGATAGCTACATATTTATTTTATTTTGATCTGATTAAGGATGATATGAACCTTGACAAGCTTGTGGAAGGTACCTGTTTGCATAATCCCAGCTTTATTGATCATGATCTAGTTCATTATTTGAGTTGAACAAGGATTGAAACTGTTATTTTTATGAATTATATCATTTCATTCATACCAAATAACAAGAATTAGTTCATCCCCAATGAAAAATAATAGATGTTCAACAAGATGACGGGAATACATAGCATAGAATCTTTATAGATGATGATGAATGATTTCTAAACCTATACATCTTAGATAAAAAATTTCATAATTATTATTCCATAAAGAAGAAGTGGTAGCACAAGTAATGAATATATTCTAAGAATAATCATGGTTTTGATTACACATACAAAATCATGATCAAAGTTGAATACCAAATGACTGTAGAATGAAATTTATGGGAACCCTATTTTGAGTAATTCTCCTAATCAATGTGATTTTGGAGAGTCTAAACTATTATTTATTGATGTTATTTAACCATGTTAACTCATTCATGTTTTTAATGAAATTATTTTAATAAGAATTTTTAGTGTTCGACATACCATTAAAATCATGTTCCAAGACTAAGAAATCATCAGTGTTGACAAAGGGGTGGTTGTTTCTAACTGTATTGACATCCTCAGGTAAATCTAAATCTGTAGAACTCATGTAGTCAATTATGGAGTCATTAATATCCATGGTTAAATTCATAGGGTCAATTATATATCAAATAGGGTAACCATTCTAGTTATCCAACATAAATTTTAGGGAAGGTTCTTTGTCAACTATCCTTATGGATAGAGACAAAAAATTTAGAAAAAGTGTGTTTGATGGAAGGCAAGATTGAAGAGTCCATGTGAATAAACTTTCCTTTTCTGATGTTTTTATAAAATCTACCTATAAGGAAATAAAAGGTAGATGATTTAATGTGTATGATATTCAATGTAATCTTAGATTAGAGAGCTTCATTAAAGATTCAATGATTCTTAATAACAAGACAACCATTTTCTAGTGGTGTGAAACAATTAAACCAGGGTACCGTGAAAAGTTTCCAATCGAGAGTGCTTTTAGTAATGGAAAAAAATATTTTTTGTTGAGTTTTTTCATTTAATAAATATTCCATTTTTAAAACATCATTGAGTAATCCAACTTAGAAACAATAGTTAATTTGACACGATATATCCGTCCGGCTATAGAAAAAAATATCCATTTCTATAAGAGAGTTTCTAAATAATCTACTCAACAATATTGAAAAAATTAGTGATTTCTATATTCCTCCCAAATATGGGAACACAATGGTATGTGAAGGGTAAATATCCTAATATTATTATAAGGGAATTCATAATTCATGCATTTATAGATGTAGGGAATCATTTTCCAAAGAAAATGGATGATTTTTTCTAGTTAACAGATTGTCCAGAAACATCATCATAGTGAGAGATGTTTGCTTTAGGATTTTTTATGTTTCATTTCCCTCCCTATATGAAAAGAATAATATCATCTACATACAAAAGATGTGAGGTGGAAGTTAGGGTTATAGAGGAAATAATAGGCTTAATTGTACCCTGATCAATAGAAATGGTGATAAGATTGGTGAGATAGTATCCAAAAATAATAAAAAGGATAGAAGAAAAGGGTTCACCTTGCCTTACACATTTGGAGAAGGTGAAATATCCATTTGGTGAACCATTGATCAAAATAGAAATGTGAGTAGATCTAATGTGGGTTTTTACTTCTGGTCACAAAGGTTTCGTTAAACCCATTATTATTAAGCACTTTGAAAATGATACTCCATTCAATAGTGTCAAAATATTTTTTTGATATCCAGCTTTATGGAAACAATTCCCCATCTTTGATCCTTTTTCAATAGATTTTTACTTTCATATGTGAGTCATATTCAATATTCGATATTTCAACCTTTGAGGAATAGAAATTGGTTCCAAGAGACAATTTTATTAGAAATAGGTGCCAATATAACATCCATCACTGTAGAAATAATTTTATAAATGACATTAATAAGAGAAATATTCCTGAAAATGTGGATTTCATAGGCATTATCCACTCTGGGAATTTGTGAGATAAATTGAGAATTAGTACCATAAGAAAGGTAACCATTAAAAAAATAATTTTACCAGGTGATAAACATCAGTGTGGACTATATATAAATAGTATTGAAAAAATGAATTAGTGAAGCCATCGAGACTGGGGGAACTATTAGCTTTCAAGTATAAGATAACTTCTTTAATCTCCCGATCAATAAGAACACTAGTTAAAAAGATGTTATCACTATCTCCAACCATTAGGGAAATGATATAAGACTTTATGTACTTATTCTATTTGAGTCCATTTAATATTTTGTTAAAATATGAGACAAAATTATTGACCAATCCTTCCTCATTATCAACGAGGTTATCCTCATCATTAAGGATAGAAAGAGGTGTGATAGATTTCCTAGTCCTTTATAGAGCATTGTAATATTTTGAGTTTATATCTCTATTCTTACCCTAATTAATTTTGATGTCTTTCATTGAAATGTTACTAGTTAATTTAATCAGGTAATTTAGATTAGTTCTAAGATCAATTTATTGATTTGGATCAATGTCAATGTATGATACTGTTATATCCACATGAATTTGGTTGATGTCATGTTCTAGGGAGTCAATTTATTAATCAGTTTGATTAATTCTTCTCTTAAACAATGGTTTTGTATATCTATTTAAAATTTTATGTTTCATAATACATGAAAAAGAGTCATTGATAATGTTTATCAAATTATAGGTATCTTTGAAAATCTTATCAAATTCATCAACTGATGTCCAATAACTATGAAATCTAAATTAATGATGGGTTTGGACTATCTATCGGGGAGGCTCAGAGGAATAGGATGATGATTCGAATTTAGTCTAGGCAAGGTAATGATGGATATTGTATTCCAGATATAAATAGGTTGGATGTTTCGGAAATATCTATCCATTTTACTATATATGGTTTTATTATGATTCCATTTATACCACATGTTTTTAGCACCAACTAGATTTATCTCAACTAGGTTGTTTTCTTCCACACAATGTTTAAACTCCCTAAAATAGATGCTCGAGTGTGAGTGGGATATCATTTCACTAGGTTTATTTATATCTTTCAATTCACCCATAATGACCTAAGGGATTGAATAGTTTTGTTTAGAGAAGATAAGTTATTGCAAAGTGATATCCTATCTTGGAATAGGTTATTTTTATAAACAAAAGTACAGAAGAGGTGAGAGTTATGCAGAGTCAGATCACATGTAAAGGCTTGATTATCGATATTATATATACTACCATTACTTAAAGATGCATGAGAAAAGTCAAAAAGTTGGTCAAAAGAAATATTGTTACATGAAGCACCAAGATAGTTATAACAATATTTTTCTAAACTATTAAATCTAGGAGAATAATTAATATTCAGCTTAGAGATAGGAAAAATTGTTGGTCTATGAGCAAATAAAAATCTATTTAAGGTTATAATAGAGTAAGGGTTAGAAATAACCCAAGAAATTCTATATAAAATATTAATTTGTACCTATGTATGGGGATTTTCCCCCCTTTTTTTACCACCAGAGATCATTCCCCATGTGGATTTCCTAATAGGTTTCATAGATTTCTCTTTGACCATTTGGATCTCTTTTCATGAACCATTCTGAATGGGTTAGGGGAAGTAACATTATTTTGTTTACAAGTCAATTCATATGTCTAATTTTTATATATTTATCAACTAATTTTCTGATTTTCCAATTTCTTGTCATCAACCCACATATGGTTAGTGTTTTCATTAATTTATTTTGTCATAGGAATACTACTAACAGGTTCACGCACTGGGTTCTTCCTCCTCCCCCATTCTATTATATTGTGAAGTATATCCCCATCTAGGTCATTCAAATTAATCATAGATGGAGGATCCTCAGTGAGCTAACCAGAAGTGGGGTAGTCATGAACAGAGGGAGGATCCAAAGGCCTGAGGTTTTTAGAAACCCGTTGAGAATTAATTCCTTCTATTGAAGAAGAAACAGTAGCATCCATAGAGGTATTAGCATGGCATGTCATAGATGTTGATGTGAGAGGTGATTTTGGTCTGCCTCTAGGGGTTATAACAGTCTGAGGGTACAAAATTTGACCCTGATCATTCATGATTTCACCTGAAGTTGGCTCCTTACCTGGTAGGGAAACCTCATGGTCTTCTTTCTCAATCTGTTGGATATTTTCCAACACCATAGAAGTTATTTCCTTCACAAAATCATGTTATTAAATATTAATATCTTTATTTTATTCCATGACCTCCCATGATTTCTTAGGGGTCCTTTGAGGAAGATTGATCATTAGATTTCTTTATCCATTTTTCTTAATTTTCATGTATTGTTTGGATTTCTCAAGGGTAGGATTTTTTCCCTATTTTTTATCTTAAATTAAATCCATTCCTTCTCAGTATGAGGTTGTACATGATATTTTACAACACTAACATTCATAATAAACGTCCAATGATCTTGCAGTAATCACAAAAATGGGGGTGGATGCACATACTCAATCATTACCTTTGTCCTACAATCTTTTTCATTGAAAGTAATAACATGAGGAAATTTTTATTCAAGATTCACTTAAACCATGACTATTACATATAGACCCAAGTCACCATTCAAGGTTCTTTTATCAATATTTAAAGGGAATCATATGAATGTGGTTAGATCATTCTGTGTTTTTGGGTGCCAAAAAAACTATCTAGGACCATGCTGACTAACCCAAATTTGCACCATAGAGTTTCTATGTGTGAATGGATTTAAATCAATGTCCCTGGTAAAGAAACAAAGAACACTAGGTTTCAACAATAATCCATCATATTTCTAGAGATTTTCTAATTCCTCTTGAGATTGAAGAATTCTTTGAAAGTACCATTTTCTAATAGGAACTATTTTCCAGTTGGTTGATCCTTATAAATGGGTGATACTAGTTTTAAGCTCATCTATTGGATACAATTTTTCACTATTAAGATAAGAGATTCAAAAAAGGATAGGGTGCTTACACATTTTCTCCCCCTGCTGAAGCACTTCATGATTTTAACTGACTGCAAAGCCTCCCTCATATAGTTTTTTAAACATTATGGTCGTCATTGAGGTAGGTCCTTGAGTATATGATCCCTTTAGAGCTTCCAAAAAAGATATCCTTTTGATTTATTGGTGCGATTCTTGAATGTCCTCTTCAAGGAGTGATTTATTTTCCAAAAAAATAGGTATAGGTCACTCGAAGGATTTCTCTTATGTAGGATAAAAAGATGCGTTATGGAACCAAATCTATCACTACGGAGTACAGACATTACATATCTTAAGCATGGTAGGGTTTTCGATTAAATAGTTCACGAGCCTTTCTCAGATCCATCACATATGGCCATGAATTTAATTTCATTGATTTATTGTGTTACATGGAAAAATTTCTATAAACATACCATGATATACATGTAAAATATTATAATCCCCTAAGAGTTGGATTGTAGGGTATTAATTGGACTAATTGAATTATTAAAATTTATGTTTTACAAAATAATAATATGAATTATTTAATTCTCAAATAATGTTTAAATAAAAGAAGTTACTTATGCCACATATTAGTAACTATTGAGCTTAAATCATCTTATAATCTATATATACGATATCTCATATGGAAAATATTCAATCCATACATATATATGATTTTATAATACATAGATATACATGGATACAATTATGAAAAATTTACATATATCATAATGAAAACGGGCATGTTTTGGAAAATTATGAGCCATCCAAGCCATGGAATTCAAGACGGGTGAAAAATATTGGTGACCCATCCACCTCCAAAGATGTCTCTAGAAACTATTGGGTGGATTTGGATGAATATGAGGATATTTAATCTTAATTCCAATGTATTTTGATGAAATTTTTACCTTTGTCATGGATAATATAAAAACCCTCAATAATAAATAGGAGTTGAAGACTCCATGCCCTACAAAGAGGTTAAAACAAATTGAATGAATGATTCCTCAAATCATGTTGCAGGGAAAATGGTCTCTTTGACTGGTGATAATACATTAAAATCCATCATTAATTATATCATTGAAATCTAAAATAACTCATCAATGAATACTTTTAGTGATTTTTCCTCAAGGGTTTCTGATGGATTGACTGTTATCCATATTTCTGATAGGGATCATCTGAAGTCAACATCTGAAGTTTTTCCTAACACTGAACTGTTTACAGGAGCAGAAAAATAAAGAATACATGTTGATCATACCCCTTTAGTTGAGATCGAGGAGCAGAACATGCATACTTGCAGAAAAAGAACCATGCTTTGACATGTTGTAGTTAGATAGAACAAAAAAGATGAATCTATTAATAGTGATAGGAACACCCTACTAGAATACCAATGAATACCTCTATGGGAAAAAGTAACATGGTTGGGGAACCATAAATGGGTATTACCATCACCCAAGAGATTACTAAATCACTACAACCTAAGGCCATTTCTCAATATGGAAATGACCAGAATAGGGAGACATACTCTCATATTTTTCTATAATGCACAACTGAACAGAAAATAGTAGAATGAAAAGGATCTCTTGAAGATAACATGAGGCCTCCCTCATATGAGTAGGGAGAAACTTAGGTTGGCAGAAAAATACTAAATGGGGAAAAGGATAAAAAAAACCTACTTAAAAGGAAGATAGTGATAAAAAGTTAATTATTATAGATGTATCAAATAAATAAATCACTGATATTGAACCATAGATACAGACAAAGGACAATACAGGTTACATGATAATATTATTTCCACTAACGACTCCATGATCAAGAAGAATTGGGACTCTCCCATGATCTAGGAGAAATATATCAAGCACTTTAGGAAATCCATAATGTGTAAAGTCTCTCAAGGTACAAATAAAGGGGTTTTATCCCCAAATACAGGTTCATTTTAATATACTATATAGTAATTGTTACGATATTGCTATCATTGACACCGTCATAACATTGAATAGATATTTATTCATGCATAAACCAAAAAACATTAATACCTATGAAGGTAAAATATATTTTTATTCATGTTTTATTGTTTTATATTATTTCAGTTACAATTTTATTTATGCTACATCAAATAATCATTCAGTGGATTCTCTATGGAATTTTTCTCACACTTCCTTAAGCAATTTTACTATTTATAACATTGGAAATAATTCTCTAACATGTGATCTATATTTTAAGAACATACATATTTTTCGTACATTAGTTTATTCCAACAATAGGAACCAATATATGAGAACACTGTGGAAAAACTATTCATCTTTAAATAACACTATCCAAACCCCTTGGATTATATCTACATACTTCAATGAAATTCATGGACCTGGTGAAAATATGGGTCCTTATCATTCTAGAATTTTATATAAGTAATTTTGAACATGCGTTGAAGAAAACAATATCATTGATATTATTATAAAATAAGATAAATATATTTTTTATATAAGAAATCACAAGATGGTTATGGCTAGTAAATATGATAGAGCATTCCAAAAATACCAAGATTGAGATTAATGGGATACTATTTCCTAGATTATCTTTCCTAGACTAAATTTGGATCATCGCCCTATTTTAGTTTGTATCAATACTAAAGTTTCCAAGACTATCCATCCCTTTAGATTTAATAATGGATGGAAATTTATTATTGATTTTGATAAGATTTCCAAACCACTTGGGACTCCATGAATTTTGAAAACGAGTCTTTTGCCGGTATTTTGAAATTAAAACTTCTATATAAATATTTAATGACATGGTACAAATAAATAACCAATAAATATTATAATGAAATTATTTCCTTGGAAAACATTATCAACCAAATTCAGGGTGAATATATGAACACTTGTTTTTATAATTGTGCTAAATAAGATATTGAAAAATGAACTGAGCTAAAATCTCTTTTCACATTAAAAGATAATATTAGAATATAGACCCTCAAAATGAACTATCTTAATGTTAACAACATAAACAATGAATTCAAAAATGAAATATAAATATCTAGGAAAGGATACATACCACTTACTTTCTTTAAGGATGGGTATAACATCATTAATAATGATGAATGATTGGTCAATCATGTATTATCCTACTCTAGTAATATTATTAATGGACCTGATCTTAATTAGGAGTTAAAGACATATATCATTACTAGTATATTGAGTGATATTGAAAACACTCTCCTAGATAGTGTCCATATTGAGAATGTGAGTAAAGATATTATCTTTAGCTTGAATATTGATAGTTCCCATGATCTCAATCATTTCAAAACTGATTTTTTCATCACTATCGTGATAATGTCTAATATGATGTTTGTAAGATGGGTAAATACTTTTTAATAATGGACACCTCCCTCATAGAATTAATTCTCAATTAATCTTCCTTATTCCCAAAGTGGTTAATGATTAAATAATTCATATCTTCATACACATTTCTCTTATTTACAATACTAATATTATAATCTTTGAATTATTAGTTGATATGCTTGCTCCCATTTCAATAAAAATTGTCTCCTGGAACAAATTTGGTTTCCAAAAAGGATGAAACATTCCAGACTACATTTTCCTTTAATCTAAAAGTAGTAATATGTTAAATTAGGATAATAGGGGGAAGTATTACCATTAATCGTGAAATTATAAATGCCTTTGACCCCAAGTAATGGATCTTTATTTTCAATGTCCTCGACTATTTTTGTTTTACTGATACTTTTTTTAACCCAAGTATAACTAATTTTAGTTCTGATCACATTTCTATTTGGATTAATGGTTCTCCAATGGGAAATTTAAATTACAATAAATGTTTTAGATAGGGATACCCTCTCGCTTCCATCCTTTTTGTTATTGATGATAACAAAATTAGAAGTCGTATCACCAATTTGACTAACCATGGAAAAATTAAACCCATTATTGCCTCTAAAAAACTGAATTTCCCCTCTCATATTTTGTATGCAGATGATATTATTTTATTCCTTCAAGGAGAAAAAAGGAATATCAAAAATATTTAAGGTTACCTTTCTCATAATGACTACATTCATGGTTAATCCATAAAATGGAACAAATCATCTATTTTATTTGGAAAAATATTTCATATTTCCCAAAACGATTATATTATAAATGGCCTTTCTACAAAAATGGGATATTCCCCCTCCATGTACCATGAAGTTCATATCTTCTAGGGAAAGACTAAAAGAATATATATTTTCAATACAGTTGACCAAATTAATAATCAACTCTCCACTTATAATGGAAAATCATTATCAATAGTAGGAATAATTATTTTATTCAAATACACCATTAATTATAAAATATTTTTCTCAATGATGGTTTATAAATGGCCTATTGATTTGATTAAAAAGAAGAACAATAGTATTAAAAACCTTGTATGGTGTGGAAGCACTCTCAAAAGAAAACATTTCACTATATATTTGAATAATTGTCTTAAACCCCTTGACAATGGTGTCCATAATATTAAAAATATTTGCCTCTTTAAAGAATCCCTTTATGAAAAACTCACATGGAGGTTAATAAATAATAATTAATCTATCTATGATTTCCTTAGAGGTAGATATTATAACAATATATAAAAATGAAAATTTTTAACCATGTACTCTTCTATTTTTACATACATCAAGAATTTGTTATTTAAATTTGTGTCCTATTATATATGGATTTTTAATAAAAAAATCTTATTTTAAATTTTGGTTAGATAACTGGAATGGTTAACCTATTATCTCTATGACTGACTTTATGCGTTTACCAACAAATATTATTATCTTTTAAATTAATCCACGAACTCTCTAGATTTCAATTTACCTAATGAGATAAATACCATAATTACCACATATCCTTTTGTCTGAACTGATGCTTTTCTAGTTTCAGAACCATATAATAATGGAGTTATAAACTCTAACCTTTAAAACAATCATAATTCAATAATTAAACCCATGATTTTATTTGTTAAATTTATTTACAATTCAATTATTTAGATCCCCCAAATTCTCCATGGTCTCGATCATATCCCATAATTTAATTCCCACTAATTGATATTTCAAATTATATGGTATTTTACTTTATTCAAAATGTCATATGTGTAAAAAAAGCAGAGAGTATGTTGACCACTTATTCTTATTTTATTTTACTAGTTTTTGAATTATAGAAGTATGTATTTAAATTTTTATATATGATACGGAAATATTTTAACTCCATTTTTCAACATCTTTAATGATTTAATTATAAGGATGCCTCTCCTCAGATTGAAAATATTTTCATAGCTGATATTGAAAAAAAGTTTCACATCATCCATTATGAAAGAAATTAGATCATTCAAAATAATAATACATTAAATATTTGTGTGGATCATGTGAACACATTTATTTATATCAAGGAATTTGGAATTATTCACACCAGTATGTACAAAAATTCCATCAATGATTTTATTATTTGTTATCAGATCAGAATCAGAGGAAGACTCAGCAAGATGAATGGTATGTTGGAAGTCTATTGGAAAAATCCTCTCCTAGAATAGATCAAAATAAATTTGGTTTCACCCCCACGAATCCTAATTAGGCCCTCTTTGTTATGGAATAGTGTGTGGATCTCACAATGGACAATTCTCAGATGTTTCTACACTACATGTGGATTTACCTCCCCTTAGATAAAATGAGGTACAATATAATCATTTCCATCGGTATCATCAATCAAAAAGTATCAAAAAATAATTGGATTTAATGTGACTCCACTACCATCATGAAATCCCTTCAACATGGAGTGACTATCTTGGAATGGCCCCTTAAATTTATATAGATGTATTTCTTCCAACACTTGACAGAGCTCATCTATTTAGTCACCCTTGCTTATATCAAGGTGAATATTGTGGCAGATGGTCTTTCCAATAAATTAGTTGACAAATAAATTATGTGGATGGAGAATCACCAAATATATCTCATTCCATTACATGAAAAATATTGTAACAAATTTCCCTCTTTTACACTTTTGTAACCATGTTATTTATCATTATATGTTATATTTAATTGGTATTTTGACAAAGGAATCATAATTTTATGAAAATTATGGCCATTAACGCATTCAATAATATCCAATACACAAAATTATTATTGAGGGATATAGAAAAAAAAATTGGAATTATTTTTACAAAATTAACCAAATAATAAAAATATATTTAAAATATAATTTTCATAAAATTAAAATTAAAATCAACATTAAATATTTTTAAATGTATAAAAATTTTATCCAATGTGAATGAAAAACCATGCACTAGAAATAGAAAATCCAAAATTAGATGATAGATAAATATCCACCATGGATAGTCAAACCCCTCAAACAAAAATTGATCAAACCCAAATAAACCACTCAATAGATGTTATCTTATAATCTATCATTGATGAATATATTAAATTACTAATTTCCCATATCATAATAAATTTATTCAATGAATACGATTATATGTTCGTGTGGAGGTCTATGACCCACTAATGATTTGGTTTTTCATAGAAAATGCACACAGACACAGAAACAGACACACACACATATATATATATCCAAGTATGATATTTCCCTAAAAATGGGAAATTTTGAATTTGTAATATATAGAAACACATAATAAATAAATAGTGTATTGAAGATACAAATCATATAAAAGTAACCCTAAACATTTTATCTAAAAAAGATAGTATATTTAGTAGAAAAAGGGATGGAGGTATGTTGGATATTACAAATGTGTTAGAATTAGAACATTGAATCATTAATGTGTTAATTGTTATAGGGAAGGTCACCATTAAGAATGTCATGGATTATTAAATAATTATTATTATTATTACCATCTAAAATATTTTTGTCAATAATCCAACCATATGTAGGTATAAATGATTTATATAAGGTAACATATGTATGATAGATTAGAATCATATGTTTATATGGTTGATTAACTTAATAAGTTCAATAAAAACAGAACAAGGATATTTCTTTTTTATATTGAATCCAGTGATGGAATTTTAAATTGGACCATCCAACAAGATAGATATATTATATATATAATAACAAAAAATATTAATGGTTATGTATATTATATTTAGATTTTATTTATATAATTTTTTAGAAATACCTTTTAAATAATGTTTTATAACAAAAATGTTTTCTCCAAATAATAAATATGTTCATTTAATCATAGATTAGGTTATTAATAAATTTAAATGGATGATAATTAGATATCTAAATTGTAAACTCGGATCTATTTGCCTATTTTTTCATACATTCTGAGGCCACGAAACTAGATAGAATCCTCTCACTATCGAATAATTTATCTTTTACATAGTTAGGATACATGAATTTTATTTTAATACATATAGACATATATCATCCACACCCTAAAAATTATCCATTGGTCAATAAATAATCAATAAAACATCCTATAAAACATCTACTTTTATCATTTTAAAAAAAGAGATATTTTTACAGTAATTCGATGTTTTCCCATGAGATGGGTATTGGAATGACATATGGTGATGTTGTGAAAATGCGATTTGATCGATGTAATTTTAGTTGTTATAGTTATGTTAGTGTGGGTCTCATTTACAATGTTTTTTTGGAATAAATACATGTATTATGTTTTTTTTCGTATCCTCATATAATTTATTTTTTGATTCAATTGAGTTCACTCATGGATTTCATGAATCCTAAATCTACATTTATCCCAAAAAATTAACTTAACCCATGTCAACAGGGGGAAAATATAATTTCATCACAATTACCCCTAACCATTCTCATAATTTTTTCACATTACATGGGATGGCCATACATTTCTATATATTATCATATTTTTATATGACTCCAGGATGGATGATATTCTTCATCTGGAATAATTTCAATTATTTTTATGTTTGATGGAAGGTAATTTATTTTCGGATAAAAACCATTTTACATTATTACTTTTTATGTATTGTATAAAAAAATTAACTAGCATATTTGTATATATTTATACAGTCATTGATATAGATTTACCAGAAATTGGTTGAATTTTTATATAGATGTTTATTTTTTCAGTAATATATTTCATCCCATAAGAATTTTCAATGATAAAATATTTAATTTATCACATAGAATAAGTATAAAAATATATTTATGTTCTTAGTTAGAATAATTTTTAATATGAATTTTGTATAAAGAAACTCATTCAACATGGATAAATGATTATATAAGGTTCATTAGGAATTCTAGGTAAATCTTGTAATGGTCTGAGTTGATCTATAACATGAAGATACATTCTTATAAAATTTTAATTTATTTCATCGCAACTTTATAATAGCATCTGGAATATAATGAGTCACTATTGAGATTATGTGATGACTAATAATTTTGTTTAAATGATTAATTCACATCAATTAATTATATATGTGACATAATAGTATGTTATAGTTAATTAAGTAAGTTGGAATTATAAAAATGATTTCCAACATATAATGATAGTTATATGGGTTCTATTATAATAAAAACGTGAAAAAATATAAGACATTGAGTGATTATTTTTTAGAATAGTGTGTATAAGGTTAATGGAGTTTTGGTTCAATAAATTCTTCTGTGGGATGGGAATGTAATTGGGAATTGTTATAATGCTTTGTGGGTATGTGTTTTGTTCCACAGTGTACTTCATTTTTCTTGGAACATATATTTTTTCACAAGTATTTAAATACTAATATTTATTATATGATATTTATTTTATTTTGTATCGTTATTTATGGGTCTCTAATAAAATATATAATGATTTTCAAATAAATTATATATTTCTTATTAGTTTAATAATAATCAAAGGGGTTTTTAGACTTTTTAATTTAAATGTTGTCCCCCTCATAGAAAATTAAAAAATTAATACTTTTTAAGCATCACCACTATTTAAATACTATTATTTAATTTATATGTTCACTATGAGAAAATTTAATTTTTTTGGGTTTTCTGAAATGAAAAAAAAAAGACTGAAAAAATTGATTTAAATTTAATTTTTGATTCAGTTTTCTTTATTTAAACTGATTTTATTGAATTTTTGAATCATTAAATTTATGTTAAATTATAAATTTTAATATTTTATGAAACCTTTTTTTAATATGTCATTTCAAAATTATATGGTTAAACTAATATTTAAAAGACATCTATAATTGAGGAAAAAAGATTATGTTTAATGATTGATTACTTAATTTTCATGATGTGCAATTGATTTTTTGTAAAAAATGAATAATTAATTTGTTTTTTGATTTAAATATTTATTTACACTATTTGATTTATTGTGGTTTAATTTTTTTCATTTGGTTTTAAAGGAATAGGTCAACAGTAACAAAAAAAGTTTGGGTGGTTTTATTTTTTTAAGGCTTCGAGATCCACGTTTAATATTTTTCTATGGTGTTTCATTGATTATTTTCATTTGATTATGTTCTTTATTTATGAGGCTTTATAGTGGAAATTACTATATGTGTGATTTTTTTTGTTATCATTATATTGATATGTGATTGTGTGGATAGAAAATTTATATTTTATAATTTTATGTTGGAGAGTATTATACTCATATGTAACTAAAATAGTTAGATGATAAGTTACATGTTAGGGCTTAAATGATGACTAATATTGGTTTGTGGTTTTTACCTAGTGTCTATATTAAGATTAATATGGAAAATATTAATTTATTTTTAGAATATTTTATAACAATATATCATTAATCCTTTCTTAATTTCATATGTTTTTTATTTAAAAAAATGAAAAATATTGTAAATTAAAAATTTATAACGTTTATAAATAATTAAATTTTTTATATAAATGTATTTTTTTTAATTTTATTTAAATGATATTTTAATATTGAGAAAAATGTGAATCAAATTTTTTAAATGTTTTTTTATGAGTGTGTGTTAAAATATAATTTCAAATATTGTTGTGATTCTGTTTTATATTTTTATGATAAGAGTTCATTATTTACTTTTTTTAATGTTGTTGTTATTATAATTATTATTATTATTTTATAAATTATTATCAAAATTAAAGTTGATACAAATCCAAAATTATTTACTTTTTTATATGTGTGGAAAGGATTACCATTAAATTTTCAAATTTTTTTCTCACACAAACTAGAGTGGAACATTGTTAAGGATATTCAATACAACAATGGTGTGACTTCCTTTAATATACTTTTTAATGAATTTTAGTTTACTTATTAGAGGAATTTGGCTTTATTGGTATTTTAAACATTATTCATATCATTTTATATGAATTCTTGGTTCCCCAGATCAATGATATTAGGGGATATTTTATTGGTTATTAGTATTTTATAACAATTTTCCATTCTATGATATATTAATTTTATAATGTTTTCCATTCCAAGATTTAGATGTTTGGGATACTACACATCGACAAGGTTAATTTTTCAACATGTTATAACCCCAAATAAAAAGAAATTTTATGAAGTAATGTAGTATGATGAATATATCACTATAAGAGTTGATCATTATAGCATGTATTGTAGCTGTGATGTGTATTTTAGTAGGGTGATGCTAGAACTTATTGGAAAATGGTTTTTAAATTGATTTTCAGGGTTATTACCTTCTATATTATAAATAATTTTTTATTATTACTATTATTATTATTATTTTGGTGGTGGTTGTTTTTGTGGTTGTTGTTATTGTCCCTAGATCATTTTGATTGTTACTATTATTAATATTATTAGTAGAACCGACTGTAATAAACGCTTTTTTTGTTATAAAATTTTTAATATGGTTTAGTCTAGAATTTATACTTCATTATAATTGGTACCATGTTTATAGTATATGATTTATTAGTGAGGTGAATTATTTTTATGATGGTAAATAAACATAAGGGGAGACCATTCACTTTTGAGGTATACATTTTCAGAGGAATGAGATGTTGTTATAGAAGTTAATCCACAACAATATCGATGGTGGATAAGTTTCCAAATCTATAATGTGTGATAATTTTATGTGAAAGAACTATTTTTGGTATCAATAAATGTAGATGCATGAAGTGGTGCTTATAGATGGTGAAATCTAACATCAGTTGTAAGATTTTTAAAATATGGGTATGGAGGAAAAAATACTCATCTTTAATATGAAGTTTAAAATACTATTTAAACCTGGTAAATTATAAGACATTAAATCCCATATAATATAACTTGTAATTAGATATGAGTCAATCCTTGGGGGTAGTGGTCTCATCTTGTAGGCCCAATTTCTGGTGTGAGGGTATTTTTGTTGAATTGTACCACTAATTAATTTCCTTGATGAAGAAGATGATGATGATAATGATGATGATAATATTTATGATGGTGTTTTTTATGATGATGATGATGATGATGATGATTATGAGGATGAAAATGAAAATTATTATTATTATTATTTCTATTTGTTTCATTATAACACAGCTTAATGTGAGTTGTTGACCAATTCTCCTCAACTCAATTTTGCTTTCCGATTCATTCTTTTTAGGGAAGACCATATCCTAGTGAATATATATTTTGTTTCCAGATTTGCAACCTGTGCTCAAATATTATACCTGAATAAATTCATGAATCATTATATAATAACTATATATAATTTTTATTGTTCACCATGTGTAAAAAATAATTAGAACCTTAGTTTTTTAAAGTCTGTTATTTAACAACCGACCTAAAATATACTGTTAGGATATTTTTAATGTAGTTTTTTTAATAATGAATTTTAAAATTGATAATATATTTTTTTTTATTTTGAATAATATTTAATATTCATTCCTAAACTTTCATCCAACTGAACATGCAAATTTAAATTTTTCATAAAAATATAATGCATTTATTATAAATATACAAATACATCACACCAAATAGATTTTAATAAAACTTTTTATCATAATAATTCATTTCTCCCTCAATATTCTAGAACTTAAAACTTATAAAATTATATCAAAAAATATTATATATCCCTCTATTTTTAATTTTTATATTCTTTTTCATGACCGAATTTCCATTCACAAGATAGAGATGGTGTTATTGGAGATAATATGTGTTGAAACTATTTTGAAAATAAAAAAAAATTAATTGGTTTATTTAACATCGTTTCATAGAGGTAACATCCATTGAATAATTTATTATATTCTTATATGATTTTTCCATAACATTATTGTAAATATTTGTTTAATACTATTATTATATAATTTAATGGTCATTAATTATTTTAGATTTTTAAATTTTAAACTAAATATTAATCGTACATAACTTCTTATCCCAATGTTAGAAGAGTTAATTATGTGATGAAGAATCCATATACACTTTTATCATCCTACATTTTATTATCATCATATTTCTGGATACAAATATATATCTTCAACAGCTTAAATTAGTATTAGCTTCACTGACATTCTCAAGGTATTCCATATGATTTTTTCTATTTCTGATTCCATCATATTCAAATCACATCCCTTATTTTAAATATTCTTATTATCTATAACTATGATGGATACACCTTCAAAACAAGGAATTAGTCAGTCAACTATAATATCCAGGAAAACATAACTCATATAAAATTGATAAAGAAGCATCATTTTCTTCCATATAAGAGAACCCATAAAATAAATGATATAAATTCAAATATAATTTAATTAATTGATATTATCCATGGGTATCAAGATAAATCACTAACTAGAAGATAAAATTTAGTGAATATCCAATTCTAGAGACTCTAAATAGTAAAAAATGGAACCATATTTATGACCACACATGAAAAATCCTATAAGACCAATGTAAAACACATCAATTTATCCTATTGAAATAATATTCACTCATTATTTAATTATTAGGGTTTTTTAGATATCAGAAGACAACACACATTTGGAAATATAGATTTACATGATCCACGTTTTATAACTAAAGGCTAATCCTTGGCTTAATATGGATTTCACCAACACCATAGGTCCCACTAGTTTAATTATAGAGGTGTAGTGAGAAATTAACATACATCTATCATGTTATTATTAGTCACATGACTATGTATGAGTGATTAACACATAGTTACAATGATAAATTTGTTTTCAAAATAGTTAGAATCTCATGAACTAAATAGGAATTCCATTCAAGTGATTACGAGGTTGATTCTTTCTATTATTCTCAAACATTTACTCTTACGATTTTCATCTCTCTATTTCTTATTTTTTACATCTAAAACATCTACTTGTCTCACAAGAATATTATACTAAATGATTCATTTTTGCTCCCAAAATATAAATAACATACACTAATAATTATTATTCATAATTATTTTAGAATATAATATTAATTTTTTTAATTATATAGTTAATAACATAGCAGACCCGACAATAAAAATGTAATTTTTATTTTAAATTGAAATTAATTCTTTTTTACTCCTTTCAATTATTAAAAACCACATCTAATATTTCACCCAAGTTTATATTATTTTTTAGAATTTTCTATAAGTCATTGTAGTATATAATGACACAAAGTAGCATTACCAAGTAGTAATGGAGTTATTAATCTTCTTTAATTATTTATAGAAAACATTATCTTTATTGTGAATCAATTTTATTCCTTTTCATGGATAAAAAATATAAAATATAGATGTTTGAAACCTGATAGAGTATCATGATCAAAAAATAAAGAAATTTTTTTCATCATAAAATAATCTATATGTTATTGATTTTTCATCTAAAATGTATGGATATGATAATCAAAATTAAGTAATGACACTTATATTAAACTCCATATATCAGTGACCTAGTTTGGAATCCACATACATAAACCTCAATCATTAACAGGATTATTATATGTCATTTATAAATCATACATCAATATAAATACATATGTTATACCACATTACATATTAAACCATCCTTTTATGTATTTTCATAGGTTATTTGGACCCCATTACATCATGATACATCATTGTATCAACCATCATATATGATTCAATACCCTTAAATCGTCACCCTTATGTGAATTTGGACATATAATGTTTTCCATATTTCCATTAAATCATTTCAAACCAAATTTGGAATGACCCTCAAAATCGTCCAACACTTCAAATAACTGAAAAAATAAAATATGAATTAACCTCCTATATTTTAATTTAAATTACATATTTTTATGCGTGATATATTTGTATGAAATAGAACAGAACATAAACATCCACTTCATACATCACAAAAAAATAGTATATTGGTAAATTATATATTCTAGAGGGGACTTTATGTCTCAGAAAACTATTAATGTATTAAGAAACATCCAATAATCTATTGGGATAAAAAATATAAATATTTTTAATTCATTGGAAACCAAGGAATAAAAATAAATATAAATGTCAATACTCATATAAATTAATCATCACTCAATAACTCTAGGACAACATGTGGAAAATCAGTTTTGGAATTAATAATATTAAATAATAGTTCCATGTTTTCCATAGAATAATAATTGTTATTTGACCCTATATAACCTTTGATTTCAATTGAAAATAAGAAAATATTCAAAAAAATTGATTCCCTATTGAAAAATTCTATTTGAAACCTCTTTAAAAATAAGTTATTGAATCTATGTTCAATTAATAAATAGTTATAATAGTTCATAAAGACCCACATGTAATTCCTCATAAAGATAATATTTAATAATTATCCATAAACACATGGACCACCTAAATAATATATCACTTATACCATTTGGGAATCATATATCAGCATATTCATTTCTAAAATAGTGCATTCCTCCTTTAGTAAATATAATATGTAAAAACATAATGAAAAAAATAGATTTATATTGTCTATAGTTTTTATCACACATTTTTAAAAAATAACCCATTTAATAAGATGAGTGAGAATACTAATCACCAAACAAAATCTACAATATTGGTGTGTTTATGTATCCAACCTTAACCTTAGAATATAAAATTTTCATTTTAGAAATTCCATTGTAATTTCATCATCTATTTTTACTTTTTTGGTTCAAATCACAAAACTAATTCATATATTTCTAAATGTTTGGGATAGTTTATATTAGTGTTCTCAAATCTATAATGATAAACCATATTACTGGAAATATTGATATCTATTTTTTATCACACAAAAAAAAGTAGCAGTAACAGCACTTCATTATTGAGATATTAAAAAAATTTCTTAATCATAATAAATTAGGTTGTTTATTATCCTGTAACCACACATTCCATATTATAAGTTCATAGGGTAATAGAATGTATCTTTTTATGTTCCAACAAACACAATACTCTCTCTGGATGATAACTTCACTTGATATAGATCATATATCATCAACACACCATTCTGAATTAGTATCTGTATAAAAAAATAGATTGATCTATCCATTGTATCCATATTGTTGTCTATTATAAATTGTGACATTAATATTAAATATAATCTTCATATTATCTATAAATTTATACTCTTTTGGGGAACAGTAATACCTAGAATAATAGGTGACATAGTAGACTATATTCACTACAGAAGATGACAAGTATAACAGACATACAATTAAAATATATAATTATCATATATTTATATCATTCGCATTTTAATATTTATATTTACTGATTCCCAAAAAACATAGGTGAAAATTAGAATATATTCCACCATTCCAAAAATAATATATGCTACCTCTCATATTTCTCTTGATAAAAAAAATGTGATATCTATTTTGAGAAATGTGTCATACAAAAAGTACATCATCTCAGTAAATGTTTACCTATTAAATGAGTATTATTCTCCTATTAAATACATTCACAAACATCATCATTTTTTCTTTAATAAATTATGTCATCTTTATTTATAATAAATATGAGATATACAACATTTTTCATTATTAATGTATAAATATTTTGGTACTCATCCATTTAGGAATTTTATCAAATCCCAGAATGTTTCTATAATATAGTATAAATAATTAAGGGCTTATTTTATAACTAGGAAACACTTATTTAACCAATAATAATATTTCACATATTCTCCAAAAACAAACATGTATTTTCAATGTATAAAATCACTTATAACACACTATCAAGGAAGGGAAACAATATATTCATCTAAATAGTTCAACATGACTATTGACATACATGATCATGAAATATTATTTGAGTCTCAAGTCCTAAAATAGTTGTAAATGTGTAATACATTTAATCTCCTTCCTCATGTTATTATCCCTCACACACATGTTATTCTCATTTTCTCTCAACTTCTCCCATTTCAATCAACATTATCTTTAATACGAATTTAGTTCCAATAAAAAAAATTAGTTATAATGGTACCAATTTAATAATTTAATTATTCCTAATATGTTCTAATTATTAACTAATATAATAAACTAGTATTTATACTCTGAGGAATTATATATATCTTTTACCTCATCTTGTGAAAACATTAATGTTTTCGATTCTATCCTCAAAGTCCCTCTTGTTTTAAACAACATTCCTTATTACCAAAAAAATTTGTTGACCTCCACCAATATTTTCATAATTATATGAGATTAATTAATTTCTCCCTCATATCATGGAATGTTTTAATATATTTCATTATACTATTAGCCTCCCATACTATAAAATATTTCTAAAACTTCTTCATGCTATTTGAAAAAATCCTTTTCTTTATTAATTATGGAACTGGATTATAAATTTATAATTTCATTCTTTGTGGGTTACATCAACTTAACCTAAAATGTACATAAAATATTCCATATTAAATTATTTTAATAGTGGTATATTGTTCTATTTATAGGATTACATAGGATGGTACCATCAATACATCTTTGCTCACACATAACCATATTTCCCCTTTAACATTGATAATTTTAGGGATTTGAAAATCTCTATGGTACCCAAAATAAGGAGATTTTATTTCATACATCTCATTAAGAGACATATATAAATATATACACCATATGAATTGATTTTTAATTGGAAAAAATCCTTCAATTTAAATTATGATAAATTCTAAGAATGATCATGTTATAACAATATAGTCTGACCCATCTTAAATAAAATTATGTTCATCCATTTAGTAACACCATGTTTGGTTATTATATGGTATTTTCAGTTCATGATTAATAAAATGATTCTCAAAATAAAAAAAATCATTAAACATGTATCGTTAGTATAATTATCATTCTATGTCTTCTTTAAGAAGAAACTGCACTCCTTTACATTAATTATTTTGGAATTCACAAAAATTATTATAGCCACAAATTTTTATATCATATATTCAATATAATTAATAAGATAAAAGTAATTGATAGTATATATATATAAAAATAATATCTAATTATTAATTTATTCTCTATTGGATAACAAATAACTAAATGTATAAAATATTATTGATGGTTTGATGGAATTTATACATTCTACTGTAGATAATTTACAACATTCCATTTTTAACAAATCAAGCCCATCCAATTCCACTCAAATTTTTTCATATGAAAATCATGAACCATGAAGAATTAGTTAATATTTACCATGTTAAATTTTCCTTGACCACCAGGTCATCAATACCAAAATTTATTTTCTTATATCATGTTTAATGAACATGAATTTCTATCACCAAAACTTGAAATAGATAACTCAATACCCATATATTCATTAAAAATATGTTCTTCTTAAACCCACTTCAACAAAAATAATTCCTTATGAATGATCACTTAATTTAATTTTTAATATAACTATTAAAAACTATGTTTTTTTCATTCCTACATTATATAAAATATTCATGAATTTTAGATTATATTTACCATTCATGGATTACCTAAAACCGTTTATTTTATATGATCCATCATTTAAAAATCTCATAAAAATATTTTATTAATATTTCATCAAATTTTATATAGTTCAAATCAATGTTCATGTAAGAGTGACATGCACTATAAAAAATCTATTGATCATAAGTTTTTGATTCTTTATGTTATAGTTTCACAAACATGGATTCATCTTAATCTGTACACATAATCCTATGGGAAATTTTTTATTTTTGTTAACATTTTTCTATATTGTAGGGGGATTATGAATTATTCTTCATGGTGATCAATCTAGTAAACTATAAAACTTTTGTCCAAATGTTTTTATTATTTATAAATGAGCATGTTTTCAAAAACTTGACACCACATAAAACCTTTCTCATGAGTCTCATAGGCACATACTATTGTAGAAAATTGAACAATAAAATTACATCAAAATTCATGAAGACTATAATGTGCCAATAAAACCCATTGAAATCCTTCTTTCCTCTATAGAAAAAACGTTTCCAATCTGTTTACTTGTTTTTCCCTTAATTCATTGTGTTATAATTATTGTATTCTACTATACAAAAAATATATTTTGACTAATGAATTATTCTTCAATGTATGATTATTTTTATACCTTATGGATTCACCATGTATTATTTTTTTTCTTGAAGTGAAAGTTCTCTTATTATCTATGACTTAAAATTAATATAAATTTTCTACAAACAAAATCATCTTCAATTTTTTTATTATTAGGATCTCCATAAGAATTTTTATTATAATTTATGACATTTATATGATACCTTCACTAAACAAATTTTTTTCATAAGTCGTCGAATTATTTAAACTAGATTTTCCTAAAGAATTAAAAAACATTATGTATAGAGTTTTTGATACCAAATATGAAGTTATTCACATACGCATCATCTTCAATCAAATATATTTATTGAATTCAATATCTTACTCAATATATTTAAATAATCCATCATTATTGACTCTAAAATTCATATATTTTAAAATAGTTTCATTAAATCATTATTATCATTCTACTACCATAGTTATTAATTACATAGAAGTATTTCGTACAACAAGAATATTAGACTCAATTATTATAAATATATATCTACTTCTCTAAATTTTATATCAGTAAATATTTTTTAAAATTATCATTTCAACATAAACTCCATATGATTTTTTTTCACTTACAAAATTTCAACATTCCACACTAGTGAATTTTTCATCATTTACTTCCAAAATGTGAACATTTTCCTCATTTTCATTAGAAGTTTAAATTTCCTATTTTTCATCAAATCCTTTATATTCTTCATACATTGATAAGAAGTTTCAATTCACATATTCCAAGAAATAATTTTACTTCCCATTAAAATATAACATTAACTTGTTAGTTATTATTATAATATTCATGATTATTCATTTTTCCATTATTTTTCTTTTTCAGTTACTTATTCTCCTACAAAACATCATAAATTTATAGATTAATTTCGAATTGATCCATCTTAAAACATTTTATTGGAATATTTTTTATGAAAATCAACGTAAAACTTCTCATATTCTTTGAGATAAGAGAAATAATATTATCAATCCACATATCCATATCTGATTATAAATTTGAATATATGTCTTATTATATAATATAATTTTTCATATACTTATTTGGTGTTGAGGATTTAATGGAAACTTCTTTTTCATAATTAAACTTCATCTTGAGAGAATTATTTTTTCTCAACTCATAGTTAATTTTAATTTTGAGTAAGTTATCAAGAGGGAGTGTTCTCAGAAATATATATTCTTAATATTAAACAATAATAACTAACTTATCGTTTAGGGTTCATAAATTATTATATTCCACTATAGAGTCATATAAATTATCTGAAAATCCATTGATTATTCTAATAATCAAATTTTTTCTTTGGGGAGAAACTATTTACACTTTTAATAACATAGTTTTTTTAATTTTAATACTCCAGTATCCAAATATATTTCTTTTATAGCATAATTTTCATATTACCTTTCTATATGTTCTTAGGCTTGTACCATTTTCAATTTTCTATTTTTAATCCTATGAAATTTTGAAATTCACTCTTACAATGAGAGACAATAATGAATTTTGATAATATAAAAAAGTTTATTTATTATATGGTCTAACTAATTCATTGAAATACCATTTCAATAATTAATAAATCAATCAGTTTCAACTTCCATGAAATCATAACTGATAGGAAATAAGTAAGAAAATAAAAGTTCCATTAATATAGGATAACTATTCCAATAAAACATGGAAATCCCTGTGTTGTTTTGTGAATTAAATTTATCCATTTTTTTATAAAAGAGATCAAGGACATGAAAAATAATAAGAATAAAACTCCAGTTATTCCAACTTTAAATACTTTATCATTAAAGAAGGTAACTTTAGCTTTGATACCACATGAAATAACCTGTAAGACATGTGACAAACAAACATATGGGGTTAATCTATGTATCAATTCCTATATATGATTATCCTTGTAAAAAACATTTTATATATATTATAGTATTAATTTTTTTATGTTAGATATATCTATTATCTCACATACAGGGCACCATAAATTTAAAATATTCTCATTTAAAAATGAATTGATAATCCTTTTCATGTTCTAGATTTCATGAAGACCGTAAGACACACTTGATTAAAAAATCATGTAAAAAGATAAATAAATGTCATAAAATACATATTACAATATGTATCTCAACTTTATTTTAGTACTTTATATTGTATTATAATGATATATGGTTTTCTTTGAAAAAATATACTCTCAATCATTACTGGATTTTCATTCTTTTTATTGTAGTGAATCTTCTTCCTCTTCTCCTTAAACCTAAATTATTATTTGTTTATTATACTATATATGTGATATTCACAAAAATAATCATCTTTTTTCCTCTATTTAATATTGACGTTGATAATTCTATCATTATTACAAAATAATGTTTACATACATAGATCCTTCTTCTTTTTTTAGCATGAATAATATAAAATTAATTATATTGATTTCATAAAGTTTTTAATCACACAACTAAAAAAATATAACTTCTAATGTTCAATTTAAAATTAAAATTCAAAATTTAATTTCCTAATAACTATTCACTAACACGTCCTTCTCTTGATAGTTTTCATCTTTCTAATTTTTTCTCCATACCCATGATGTATAGTACTAGAAAATATAATGAGATAAAGTAGTTACTAAGTAACTACACTTATTTTATTATTCTATATAAACATATTATTATTTTACTATCATTTTTATTCCATTTCATAACCAATAAATAACATATTTAAAATTTTCAACTCGTATTGAATAGTTTTATAATCATTCGAAATAATTATTATCTTAAAAAATAATCAAGAAATTTATAATTATTTAGATCAAATATAAGGATAATATTATCCAAAAGATGAGAGGATTCTTAAATCTATATCCATTCATAAGTGACCCAATTTTGAATCCATTTACATCAATCTCAATCCATATGTGGATCCTTATAAGATGAAAAACACTCTTAAATAGATCCAAAATGATCTCCACTCTTAAATGAATCCTCATTAGTGATTTGGATCTCACAATATTGAGCACCATCTATATCTTGATCACCATATGACATGTTAGACTCTTATTTGGTCACCCATACATAAATATAGGCATTGTTATATTTTTAGATTTTAAAAATAATAATTTTAGAATCATTCATGATTAACTAACAACATCTTCAAACACATGTAATCATAGGCATACACCCCTAAAACATTTAACTTACATATATTAAATTATATTATACAAGTTCTAAAAAGATTTATCTATTGAAGAAAATTAAAACAAAACCATCATATCCCATTAAAACACCTCCAAAACGTCACCTCTATATATTTTCCATGCCCTAAGAGGGACTTCATGACTCAAAAATCTCTCCAAGTACTCTAGAAAATAAAAAAAACACTTCAACTCAATAATTTACCCATTTTATTCCTAGTGAAAAATATTAAATCAAGTATATATTAATGGATACTTGATTGTGACCACATCTACCACCACCATGTGTACATCTACTTAAATTTTAAACCAAAATAGGGAATTCTCGCCTATAACTACCTAGAATAAACCCTATTTTCTACACAAAGAGGAAAATATGACCTGAAATGTAATTAGATATGATTCTATATTAACTATACACCTTGAAATGTGTAATACTATATTTTAATTTCATGGTTTATATGGGTTATGGGCATAAAATATAAATATTTCCATTGGAATGGATTTTAAAAATGAATTCTCAAATATATATTGAATATTATCTTACATATCACACTTTAATCATATTGATATAATGAATTTGGGAATGTATCAGTTTCATAAATAACTAGATACTCAAATGAAATGTTTTATGGGAAAAATATTTATCTAATTGGATCAAAATGACAATCGAGTAGGGGGGAATTTGGAAGAGTCATTCCACTTTTGGGGAAGTCATATTCCACTTATTCACATATGTTTGATTCAATGAAAATAGAAACAATTCATATCATTTTCCACTTAAAATTAATATTCTCATGAATTTTAATATCTATAAAAACGTATTGGTAATATTTCAAAAAATTAAATATTTTAAGATCAAATGTCTATTTTTTTGTTTAAAAATTGATAAAAAAAACTAAAATTTCGTAAATAAAATTTCAGATCATTTCCTCCACTAACACACATATAATAATTCCCCAATTAATATTTAGTATAACACTAAAAGTATTAGGATATTATTAAATGTTCTTAAATTAGGAATTGTACCTGGTGTTATTGATTACTTTTAACAACCAATTACTCTCATAACTATTTTACACTAGTTTCTTTAATCCTATAAGTTAAAATTGAAGATGGACATTAAAATTATTCAATAAAAAATGAGCATGATGAAGTGAGAATGAAGGAAACTCTTGGATGCTTCTGTAATTGGGTTATATGTTTGAAATTACCAATGATATAGAATATTCATTGGTCAAACCCTAATATAATGGAGGGTAATGTTTATGTTGTATAAACACCACATGATAATTTTTATAATTTTTATATGTAGAAAATGGGGTTGGATTACTTCATAAATTCATTGTATTATCCATGACCACAAATTAAATTAAATTTAATGAATTTTTTGGAATCGAAAATAAATTAGATCCTTGAAAATATTATAATCAAATTTAAGGTGTTCTTGATGTTGTTGAGATTTTAATTAAATTACAATAGTATTATTGATTTCATTTTATGGTTGTTTTACAGTCACATTAGGGGTTTGGAATATTATTTGTTACGTATAATTGAATCATATCCAAATAAGAATTAAAATCAATGGTGAAATTAGTAAACATTTTTATTTTATAAATATTGAAATAGTATGAATTTAAATGCACATTTTCACCCTCATTTAGATTTTCATTTTTCCCAATATTATCATATATATTTCCTAAAAACACATATTTATAAAATTATATCACCATACTCACTATGATTGTATGACATTCCTCATCCTCTTTATGACATAACACTTTAATTGGCCCAACTAGATATGAAATTATAAAAAACTAATTTAGATTACCCATCACACGGTAATAAAATAAAGGAGAATGTGATGAATGTTTAAATCTGTTAAGTGGGATGACTTTGATATGTTTCTATTCTTTCTGTCCCTCTAGTTGGTTTTGGAAATTTTTAGGGAGATTGTTTTTCATATTCAATATCCACAAACATTATATCTTTATAGGAAAAGAATATAGACACATATTCATTTGGTTGTTCTTATTATACTTAATCTAGATTGAATTTATATAGAGTGTTTCATATCATAGAAATTGTGTCCTTTAGTACTCCCATATTTACATTCTATTTATTTTATTTTATTATCCTATGGAAAGGAGATATTCACTAAAAATTTCACTTCCCATTGAATTGTTTCTAATATAGTGTAGCAGTATTGGTAAATTTGAAGTTGATATTTAATAGGATCATTATTTATAAACATTTATTCCTGTAGTTAATTCATTTAAAAAATGGTTACTCATGTTGTGAACTATAATGTTTTATCCTACGATCATGTTGGAATTTAGGGTGGATAGTGGGAAATAATTATGTCAAGATATAATTGCAGACCTCTATACAGATTTAATCTACATAAATGGATTGAGAAATTATTTTATGATATATAAGTTATGAGTGGTTAGATTATAATGTTTATCCCGTGTATAGATAAAAGAAATCAAATAAAAAATACAAAAATGTAAAAAATAATAAATTATAAACAACTGGGTGAAGAAATAGTGAATAAAAGCCTTGGTTACCTTGTAATGGTGCCAGATAAGTTTGATTTAAATCCTTTTCAAAAGATTTTTATGACCATATTGAATTCAGTGACCCTCCATCAATTATTCTAGGGATATGAGAATAGGTTTGACTTGTGATGAGTCCACCTAAACCAAACTATTTTTAAGGTTGTTTCTACTTATTTTTGTTTTTTGGGTTTTTAAAAAAATAAACCTATTAAAAAAATATAGAACTAAAATTAATTATGAAATAAAAGTGAAAATAAAAAAAAAATAATTAATTAATAACAAATAGGTTGACAATAAATAATTATTCCTATAGGTAAAACCCAATCAGAGCCTCTATACCAAATGTCGATTAACATACTCTTGCCAAATATTTTCTTCTCAACAGAGAAGTACACATCTGATTAACACTGTTGTGTGAATGTGTAATTCATAAGAAACAACATTGTATACCCGACACCCACATCTTCTACAGGTATAAAATTGAAGGAATATTCTAAATAGAGCAGCCCCCACTCACTCCTGAGTCTACACCTGATCCAAATAAAGATCATCATGAAAACCATAACATATGAAATATTACATGCATGAATGACATGTGATTAAATGGGTTAAGGAATATAATAAAAAAGGGAAAATGCTACAACACTAACCAAACCCCCACTCCAAAACATACATATATCTATATAGTTAATTTATGATAAATAGATATTAATCATAAGCTTGAAACTCAATATATTCTTCATTATGTGACACATAGTTCGCCATTAATTAAGGAATGGAGGGATGATTTCATTATTATGAGGGATAAAATTTATATCATTAAAAATAAATACATAGAAAAAGATTAAAATCAAGTAAAAGTAAATAAAAAAATAAAAAAAATATAATCTATTCTAAGGAATAGTTATGAGGCCAAGAAAAAATCCACAATAAGAAATTATAAATATTTTTATAGGTATCAGTTTTCATTCATTATCTATGTGAAACATATTTCCTCTATCTTTATGATTGGGACCGCTTAATCTTGGAATTGAAAAGGGACACAATATCTCAATATCATCATATCTTTAAAATGATGGTAGCATAGAAATTATTCAGATGATAACCATATACCATCATTTTCAGATGGATTCTGCATTGAGACCTTATAGAGATTTCATTATTTGGAATTGAAAGGGAAATAATAAATTTTATTTCTAGTTGATCACCATTAATATTTTGGAAAATGGATTCAATATAAGGAATCATCAATGACATTAGATTAATCTATTGTGTGGCGGTTGATAACGTCACAGAGGAAAATATGACATCATGATTTTTTGAGCTTATCTCACAAGATCATGTAGTGTGGTGGGATTATTCATATGTGAACAGAAAAGAATACTGGTCAATCCTAAATTATCTACTTCCTCTTTTATATTTCAACATCTAATGCTATTGAGTCTTCTTGAGTTTATCATCTTATAGAACATTCACTACATGGAAATTTGAATTTAGCAGCGGATTAAAATGTCGCTAAATCATTCTTCGACAGTTTTGGAAAATAGTTACTAAATCATGTGTTTGGAAATAAGTAGGAATGATTTTTTAAAACCACTTTGGAATGATTTCGCGGTTGTTTTTTAGCGGCGGTTCAAACCGTCGCTAAATTGTTTTTAATTTTTTTTAATTGTTTTTAATTTTTTAAATTTGTTATTTTTTTATTAGTAAATTATTTATTATTATTTTTAATATTTTATTTATTTATTTATTTAGTAATTAATTCATTAATTTGTTTATTAAATCATTTGTTTATTCATTTATTTATTTATTTATTTATTTTTACCATGTTAATGCCCATCTCAATGAAAAAGTCCATGTCTAAGCACTAGTCAATGTCCATGCACATGCCCATGCTATATATAGAAATTCTGCGTTGGGTGAGATTTGAACCCCTTACTTATTGCTTATTATCCAAAGACATTACCACCCTAGCAGGCTTTTCATGGGGATAATAAATCGAATTTAATATACTTGTATAGATATATATTAATTGGAAAAAGAAGTAATACATAACAAATAAATACCCACTAAATAATTATTAATAAATAATTAATAATTAATAATTAATAATAATTAATTAATAATATTTAATATATAATATATAATATATAATATATAACATATAACATATAATATATAAGACATAATAGATAACACATAATATATAATACATAATACATAATATGTAATATATAATTTATAATATATATTACATATTATATATTATGTATTATGTATTATGTATTATATATTATATATTATGTATTATGTATTATGTATTATATATTATATATTATGCACCATACATTACATAAAATATTATATATAATATATAATATATACATATATACATATATAATATATACATATAATATATACAAAATGTTTAAAAATTAAATAATTTAAAAAATATTTTAATATAAGATAAATAAAAAAATTAATAAAAAATAAAAAATATTGTATAAGTAAATAAATAATAATTAGTAAATAGTAACTAATAAATAATAAATAATAAATAATAAATAAATAATAGTAAATAATAAATAATAAGTAATTAATAATTAATAACTAATATTTAATATTTAATATTTAATATTAAAAAAAATATAAATTATTAATAATTAATTAATTAATAATTAATAAATAATTAATATTTAATAAGTAAAAAAAATAATAAGTTAATAAATAATAATAGAATTATAAACTAATAATAAACTCATATTTAGTAAATTAAAAGTAAAATTAATAGGTAATAAATAATAAATAATAAATAATAAATAAATAAATAAATACATACATACATACATATATAAATAAATAGATAACTAAATATACAAATAACAATTAATTAATAATTAATAATTAATAATAACTAATAGTTAGTAATTGGTAATTATAAAATTAATAATTCTTAATTAATATTTTTTATTTTTTATTTAATAATCAATATTGAATATTCAATATTCAATATTTAATAAATAACTACTATTTAATTAATAAATAATAAATAAATAAATAATACATGAATAATAAACTAACAATAAATTAATATTTAATAAATTAAAAATAAATTAATAAATAATAAAAAATAAAGAATAAATAATGATTAATAAATACATAAATACATAAATAAATAAATATATTATTATTTAATAATTAATAATAACTAATAACTAATAATCAATAATTGATAATTAATAATTCTTAATTCTTAATTAATAATTAATAATTAATATCTAATATTTAACATTCAATAATTAATATTAAATAAAAAATTAATAAATATATAAAAAATTAATTAATTATTTAATAATAATTATTTAATTATGTAATAATTATTAATTAATTAATTAATAATGAATTACTAATAAATAAATAAATATTAAATAAATAAATAATAAATGACTGATAAACTAATAATTAATAATTAACAATTAATTAATTAATATGTTAGCAATAAATTAATAATTAATGTGTACATAATAACTAAATAAAAAATAAATAAATATTAATTTTTAAACTAATTAATTAATAATTAATTAATAAAGAATAATTATTAATTAATAGATATCTAAATAAATAATTAATAATTAATTAATAAATAAATAAATAAATATTAAATAAATAAATCATAAAACGTTAAGAACCACTAAAAACCCTAAAAACATTGAAATGACCATATAATATGATATGAGACTCCTTTTTCAGTGCCACAACCTGTCAAATCGAAGATAATAAAATGATATTCGATATGATATGTGTTACCGACTGAACAGACACCTGGATCGAATGTTATAACCATTGGAATTTTAAGAAATTAGGGTCTGCATCTAAAACCTCTGTTTTGATGGATTTTGGGCATTTCTGGTGGAATAAAAAGAGGAATAATCCTCAAAGAGTTGGTACCAGACTGAAGAGGCATAGTGCTCATCGAATGCTTCGATTTGATATGTGGTAGAGCCCAAATGGACACCCGGATTAAATGTTATGACCGTTTGAAGTTCGAGTACGATTTTCTACATTTGAATTCTGAATATATATTTTTCCTTTGATTATCGCATGATTTAAATATCACCTGGTTTTTTCTCATTTGATAAACATTGATTAGACTCATCGTGGAGCAGAAACGTACTCTCAGATTAGATGTTAGGGTCATTTGATGTCGACGTCTGTTCTTATACTTATTAAAGATTAGTTTTAAATTTAAAAATATTAATTACTAAAAATTATAAATATTAAATAATTGACACATTATAAGTATTTTAAATTATAAATTATAAACTATATTTGATTTTAAATAATGTATAAAAAATAATAATAAATAAATAAATATTTTTTAAAGTTCTTAAATTTTGCGGCGGTTTTGAAAAAAACCACCGCAAAAAAACTACGAACATTTTTTTGAAGATATTTTAAAAAATTTATAAAATAATTTTTTTAAAAAAAAATTAGAGGTGGTATTTCGGGGTAGTTATAAAAATCGTCGCTAAAATTTAGATCAAAACAATTTTAGCAACACTTTTTAAAACTGCCGTGAAAAGCCACCGCTAAAACACTATTTTCTTATAGTGATTAGATTATACATCATTTTGTTTCTACCTCAGATTCTCCTTCTATCTGAAGCCATCTCTTATATCATCTAGATTCAATGATTCAGTAATATTTTCTTAATATGAATCCAGAACATTCTTACAAACTAACATTTTATCTTCTTAATAAAATCTTGGTGTATAATATCTTTAAATATTATATATCTCTCTACATTTGGATCTTAACATGGTAGCATACTCTCATTTGAGTGTTGGGTCATGGTTTTATATTATGATGGGAGTGAGTACTTAATAAGATTTGTGCAATGAGTTGAATATTTCACATATGTATTAGTTCTTATAGGTGGGAGTTTATTTTGATGCATTTTTTATTTAATTTGACATTTCGGGTGTTTTATTCACACAACCCATAGTTTTTGTGGGATGAATCATACATGATGATATTTAAATTTGATCTAATAATACACACCACATGTCATAAAGAGTTAATATTTTTTTTGCTTGGATTGACATTTTAATACCACATGGAAGCTATTTCACTTAATGAACATAACAACCAAAAGAATCAGTGTAGGATTCTTTCAATATAATACCAAAAGGAGATGAACCCATTAAAATTAATAGATATAATCCATTCTAAAATTAATTCAGACTAATCCAAAACTAATTTTTGTTGTATACCCATTAAAAACTTGGAAACAAAAGAATATTTAGAAATTATAATCAAATAAATTTTTAAATTTTATCATTTTATCACATGGAATAACCACTATATTTTCTAATTAGTTAAACTATTCTTATCAAGATTCCATATATGGTGGTAGGCACCACACAAAAAATCCATTCTCCTCAACTATTACTTGGTAGTCATGAATAGTTGTAGTTTCATGTGTTTTCATGGGTGATATTATAGTTTATTTAATCTTCAAATCGAGAAATTCACTCAGAATGAATTCATCATAATGTAGTGTCTTCTAGTGTTATTTTTGAAATTTTCATAAAAAACATACAAATAACTCCCAAATTATAATTAACCACCATCTTAATATGTATAATTTTAATATATATTATTTCCCATGAAATTTAATTGTAAATTAATAAATAAATTAAAATATATGGAAAATTTGATTCATCAAATCCATGTATACCTCATCCTTTACTTTTCCCCAAGAAAAATTTAAACTTCAATTCTTGTTAAGTCCATTAAAAATGAATCAATTAAAATAAAAAAAACTCTTATTAAAAAAGTAATAACATAGAATTTAAAAGAAAAAACATTTTATAACACCATGAATTAAAGCACTAAGTCAGTGATAGAGAGTCACATAACCTCATGCATGTCTGCCCATAAAAAATAGGCTACAATGTTGTAGTGAGGGTTCAAACAGTGATAGTCAGGAGAATAAACCCTTAGTACAATTTTACTACATGGATAATAATAATAAAACACAATGTAATCATGGTGAAAAAATATAATATTATATCGCACACATTTCATTCAATGAATAAATAAATTCCCATATAATGGGGAAATCTTAACAATAGTATTAATGTAGTTGATAAATAGCTTAAACTTTTGTATCATTCACAGCTTTTCTAGGTTTCACCGCCAACTATATGGTCAATTCCTTATAATATCTATATTGGATCCCTTGACCATGGTTATATGTCTATATTTTTTGTCTTTAGACACATAGATATTTGAATGTGGGGTGTGGGAAATAATACCCAATAGGAAACCAACAATGTATTTTTTTAAAATTGGATCATCTATCAAAGTTATATTTCATGATAATAATAAATGTGAAAGTAAGCATAATAATCACATACTGGGGACCAATGTGATAAAAAAATCCACCATGATACCCAACCATACCAGATTTGGCTCCATATTGTATTGATGATCAAAATATCATAAAAGAATAATGAAAAAATAAACCACAAATATTATGACATGTCACTCTTTATCCTTAAGGAATCTAGTGTACATTATACTCAATATCCATATGAAATCTAGTTATAGCATGTTTCTCAGTATCCTCAATCCATAGAGCACTATCTTAGATATATGGCTATCATTCTCACACCCCTTTAATTGTTGTACAATCATTATTTATGAATTTCGTGTTCCCTCCCCCTCTATGGAATAAACATACCATGATAATATACATGTAATTAATACCAATAAAAAACCTCTAATGGAACAGTCACACACATAATATGTAGAACAAAATAGGTTAGTAATAACACATAGTAATGAGAATATAGTAAAAAACAAAGAACATCATGTTATTACATCAATCATGATATCAATAAATTCAAAAAATACCCATGGAAACATGATGATATATGGGTATCACACCTACACACACAAACATAATAAATCATCATCAATAAAGAACAAAAATCCATTAAATGACATAATGATCCATGTCAAAAGAGTATACATGATCTCCAATTGAGAAGTAACATCATACCATGAGATATTTAATGAATAATTCCTATTTTTGTCAAGTAATGCTAACAAAACTGTATCAGTAACCCATGAATAATGAGATTTATTTCCAATGGTTCCTAACATGTGTTCTTATTCATCGATAATGCATTTTATAATAAAGAATCTATGAGATTTTTAGTCAAGAATATTATGAATTACATTTGTTAAGTAGTCTGTCAACATAACCAATTTTGAAGAATATAAAAGTATGGGTAACTAATTCACTTTATTTTTTTCGATTAATGAAAAAAATAATTAATTCCTCTCCAACTCTTTAAGAACTATGGTTCTTGATAATGTTCATAGGCCTTTCATCAATCAATGAATCTAAAATAGATTCAATATGAGATTTAATAATAATAATAAGGTCTCATTCTGATCTTTTTAAAACACATTACTATTGGCATCTACCATTCTAGATGAATCTATCGACATTGTAGGGGTTTTCCTCGACATGTGAAATCTTACACAAATCCTCCATGTAATAATAAATGGATTGAGGTTTCATTATCATAATGTCATAAAAAATATTTATATGAGTATAATTCCTAACACATACCTTTATAATGTACATTTTTAACATTACATATTGATTCGACCAAGAAACATTATCTCTATTATATACTATCCACTAATCTATGTTAAAAGGGAGAATTCATAAATGTATGATCATGGAAATCATAGATCTAATATGGTTCCTTGATCATCTATCAAGGAGAAAGAATGATTTGTCATATATCAAGATAATATATCAATATTTATGTGGCACTATATTTTTCCATCAAATGATAACCTATAGGAGATGAATGAGAGGGCCAATAACCAATAGATATGGTTTAATATATAGAATCATCTTTTATGTGTTTTTATTTGGTAATAAGGAGGGTAAAAACTATATGGTGATAAAACTAAAGGGGTGAATTTAATTCCCACATGGATGAAAACCCCAACAAGGTAGTGTTCCTATAATAATGATGTGAATTCTTCCTCATACACTAGTTGGCTAATGGGTTTTTTAGTTTTGTGCAACCATTACCAACACTACTAGAGAGCCTGTGGATATCCACAATCTAGCATGTATCCTTATTTTTTCCACTATATAACTATTATGATCCATCGTTTTTAACATTCTTATCAATACCCATAAAAAATAAATAAAAACTTCCAAGACTATAATTATTGAGATAGAACATTTTAAGAAATATATTTTTTATTATCAATAACATATCATACATCAAAAAAGTGAGGTTGTTACAATTCTACAACTCTATTAACTTATCATCCTAATGAATTAAATTAAATAGTTTCTCTAAAAATACATGGTATGATAATATATAGCATTATCCTCTAGCTCTAAGATCTTCACCTTGATCCATCCACGATTCCATATAATTCAGACTAGTGGTACCATATTTCCTTAATGTACTTTCTTACTCTAGCCTAAAATATAAATTATGAATTCAAAATAGGATTTGTAGAAATCTTAGTTTTTATGAATATTTTAAAAAAATAATATCATTTATTTATTAGATTACATTCAATAATGAGTAAAACATGCATTACATGAAACACCGAGTATTCAGTATCCCTGAAAAATATTATACTCTTATTTAAATAATACCATTATAACCAAGACAATAAACTACGAAAAATGAAGATTATAAAAAATATTTTATATATTATGTATAATGGTATTATATAATGAAATCATATAGGTAAACAAATATATAATTTTTTATAATGTCATTATATGTTTCTAAAATATAATTTTGTCAAAAAAAAATTAATTTCATTTTTAGAAGAAAAAAATTAAAATTTTGAAAATATTATAAAATTTATTTGATAAATGAAGTTTTTTTTGAAACCATCTTGTCAAAATTATCTTATATTGATTCTACTAAATATTTTGAAAAAAATATTTTTTAAGTGAATATTGAAAAATACTTGTAATTATTAAAAAAATCAATTAAAAATATTATAATAATACATTCATTTATAAAAAAGGATTAAATGTAAAATTACTACAATTCTATGTTAGTTAATCCAACTATTTTCCTTGAAATATTTTTACTATTTAATTTTAATAAAATGTTTTTTTATCATTTTATAATTTGTTCTTCGAAAATCTGTTTTTTCGACGTGTGTGTGGGATAATTTTTAATTAATATTTTTGCAAAAATGTGAATTTAATTCTCAAAAATGGATTCCATATTTTTATTAATCAAAATTTATATTGTCTCATTAGTTCAACATAATTGTTTACCAAAATTATTTGTAAAAATATTGAAACTTGATTACCATGTTTAATGTAAAAAACAATTTATCGTGTGTTAATATAAAAAGATTAGGTTTAAAAACGTCTGAAAACATTTTCAACTCCCATTTTACATCCACAGATTGACTGTATCTATTCTATTCTTGAGAAATATTCATTTTATGTCCATTTAGCATAATAAAAATGTGTTTTTACCCTTTTCTTTTTAAAACATTTCAAGTGTTTGACCCACCTCACTTATAACACTCCACCAATCTACTCACCTATTAAACAATCCAATAAAAAATTTTGGGCCCATAAATACAAAATTAAACTAATTAAATTCATCATTTCATCATATAATCCTTATTTTGGTCATAAATCCAACCTAATATTCCTTTTGTTGAAAACCAAAATATGTTGTCTGGAGAATATGTAACACCCATAATCAAACATTTTATGATTTCTATTACACCACCTCAATAAATTATTATTAAACCATGTTGATGTAATAAAATAATAATTTTAGATATACAGATATATTTTTATTTAAATTATGTTACCTACAACCATATGCTCTTTCATCAAATGGGTTATGAAATTGTCATTCCTATGTATGAAGGACTACCAAATCATGGAATGTTTTAATTCATTTTCCATAACCACCCCTAATGGATGGAAATAATGATAAATTAAATTATTCGATATTAAATTTATGATACTGTTAAACTTCTTGAAATATTATATCATATATACCTTCATACATTCCATTCTGTAGGAATTTGAAAACTTCACTCAATTGTAAGGCAGAATACTACCTCGTGAAGATATGTAATTCATTCTTGGTTTACATGGAATGTAATATGGATAAAATTCATTAAAAAAAGTCTTTGTAATGACATAAAAATTATTCTATATTTTTAATATCTTATTTACCATTCTTTATTTTAATACCATAAGGAAATGTAAAAATTTTCATGAGTACATAAAACTAATCATCTCCATGAATGATTTATTTAATTTTATATATCCAAGTATTATGTATTACTATAAAGAAAATATATATTTATTAAATATTATATTTATATCATGGTTTTAATTTTGTATATGATTGAACCATGATAAAAATATGATGGAAATAAATAAAAAATCAAAATATAAAAGAAAATCCAAGTAATTATTGCACAGAATGTAACTTTGACATGGAATCATTACTAAACATGTATTAAATGTTATAATTTAAATAATATATGGTATGATATATATATATTTATTTATTTATTTATGGATCTCTATATATTTAAAATAAATTTCTATTTATCATACAGGATCATTAATCATGTAAAATAGAAGTCAAGACTTAACATAAGCGATTTTTTTCTCTATTTTCATTCTTTCAGATATATGTTGTGTTATGCAGCAATGTATGTTTAGGTGGTGTAAATACACCCTCAATGAAATTTAATATCATGAATTTATTTATTTTCATGATATTATATATTCCATTGAACAATATATTTTCCTGGGACTAATGATTCAAAGTTACCAATGTGGTAAGGGTTTTATGAAATAATCTCATTGTTTATTGGGATTATTCATCATTATTCTTCCCAAGATGAAATATTATAATATATATTTCAAAAAAGTCATTTATTTTCTAATACCATGGTTGTTTTAGGTTAATACTTGTTTTGGATTTATTTCCCTCACTTTATGTAATGAAGAGTTCAAAATAATGTTATTATGGAAAATCATTATTACTTCTCTCTTTAGTCAAATACTTATTTTTCATCAAAAACCATATTATCAAAAAATAAAAATAACTAAAATTATAAAAAATTTAAAATTGATTTATTATAAATATTTTTACCCAGTTTTTACATTTCTATGAAATTTCATGAATTTATTCTTCATTCCATTTTCCAGAAAATGGTAGATTTTATTTTAATGAAAATATAAAAGGAATTTTCATTTAAATTTTTACAGAAACAATGGAATTATCACCCATCCTAATAGATAATTTCACTAATGTTTCCAATATAATTATCTCATATTATTTACAATGAAAAGGATTTTGTAATTATGTTCTATTTTAAAAATTGTTTTTTAAATGTTGAATCGTTATTTTCCAAAAGAAATTATTTAAATGATATTAAAATATCATTTACCATTTAAGAATAAATCTATTTATATTACCTATTAATTAATTGGGATATGATATAAGGATACTATTCTTATTATTTCTCTAAATGGTTTATTTTTAAAATTACAAGTTGTTTGTGAAACTAGTTTTCCTTCCATGGGTAACAGTATGGAGAAATTCTTATAAAACCTTTTTTATTCAAAATTTATGATATGATGAAATAAATAAATGCTTATGAATCATATCTCTTTTACAAATATTATAAGATGAAAAAATTAATGAAACCCATTTTATTTCATGGGTAATAATATGGGGAAAATATTCAGATATTATGGCACACATATATATGATTTTCATTATGTGGAAGGTGGGACAAATATCTCCCTCCAATGTATTAAGTAATGATTTATATCTCATGAGATTGGTAGGATTGGAATGGGGTGTGAAATTGATTTAGTTAGGGATATTTTTACTTTATGATGGTATAGGAATAGAACCGTTACTTCTATAATTTTTATAGGAGTTAACCCATTCCATTATGATAGTATTGATAGTGAGATTTTTCAACTATGGAAATGATTTTTTATGATTATGTGTAAGCCAAAAATCAATGAATTATGCCTATATTATGGTATCAATGCTCATTTTCTTTGATTTGAAAATTATTTTTGTCTTGTGATGATCCAATACTTATTCTGAGAATCAAGATAATGATATTTGATATGTAGGGTGCCTTTTTCAAATGTTATGTTCATGTTCACATAACATTATATTGGTGTTATGCTTATACATCCCCCCTATTTACATTTATTGATCATCTAATCTCACCCTTTCAAATGTTTCCTTTCCCTGGGTTATAATGAATTGTATTATGTTAAATCCTTATAAGAAGGGTGATATTTAGGATGTACATAGTGGGAGATAGAATAGTTCACCTACGAAATAATTTTTTATATTTCCAGGATTCTAAGGGAATTATACCCTTACGACCCTTGGAGGTGTGTTGGTATAATGAAATTTTTTTCATTTAAAAAGGTGTAATATATATATATATATGAGAAAGAATTTTCTCTATAGATGGTATTAGTGGATATTTTTACTTACAATATGGAAATCAGGATGATAAAACATTTATGAGATCCCTAACAACATGTATGAGGATAATTCTTAAGATGATATAATATAAATATAAATATCCTTGAATTTTGGATAAGGACAGAGAGAGTGGTTTCCATGAAATTAAATATTTTTCTCAATATGAAAAGTGGATGTGGATCTGGAGTAGATGTACCATGGTGTAATAACTCTAACAAGGTTGCATTGATCCGGATTTGATTGTCACCAAGTGCATGAAATCAGGTCATGATCCACACCTAGAATGACACTCTCTGGGGGTTGAATTTTGTAATTCACAAACAGTGTATAACCCATCATGATGGATTTTGAAATATTATCACAATGAATGACCTATGATAAATTTTGGATGTCCTTTATTAAGAAGTTTGTGTCATTATTTGGAAATAATATATATGATATTTTATGATAAAATGGTTCCCTATAAGGATTATTATTTCTTACAGATTGATTTTTTATTCAATGGTTATAAATCTGGGGATCTATGTTAATCTTGAGTGTGATATAAAATAAATTGATTAACTTCTTGAGTAGGAAAATATTTTCATATTTGAAATGAAAAATTTCATGTCAATGCTCATGGAACATTCTTGAGATATGAATCATGATGATATTTAAAATGAGAAAAGGAGGGAACAACATTCTATGGAGTCCTCTATGAGGGAATGTATAACTTTCATCACTAGATCCACTAATCTTCTAGTTATTGATAAACAAATTATTACTCATGATAATATTTTTTAATTTATCTACTATTTAGAACATAAAAAAATTATTTTTTCCATATATCATTTGGGATGAGAAGTGGGTGAATGCTTGAATCTCATTAAGATTACATGGGACCATGATGAAATTGAATCCATGGATTGGGGTGGGATTATGAACATATTTTTGAATAATTAAATTCCTCGTATTCATCAAATAATGATGGATAATGAGATTATTGATCTTGATAAAGAAGATTATGAATTTGTTTGAATGTATGAGGAAAAATTAACAAGGCGTGTGAGGAATGATTCTGGTATTATCAACTATCCGGAATGTAAGTTTGATCGGTTTTTAGTGGAATAATAAAATACTTCAATGGGTGTTATAAATAAGATAATTTTTCAGTTATAAAGTGATTTATTGATATTCTATGAAGGTAGAAATGGGGGATGGAGTTATGCATCAATCTCAATGTTTTGATAAGAATATAAAAATGGAAATTAGATGAAAATATAAAAATCATGGAGAGAAGAATATTAGAATTCAGTTATGATCAATGTGTCAGATGAATAATGGTTGAAAATATCTTAAAAAGGTAGTAAATGTATTAATTATGGAATAAATTTTCATTGGGATATTGAATTCCGAAGTAATGGGAATACGTTATCTATTGTTGAAAATGGATATAAATCTTTATATAATGAACCACCAATAATAGAATATTTGAAATGAAAATATTGTGTTCATTTTGGTAACTTGTACCAAATTTTGAAGTTTAATAATGATGATAGAAATCATAAACCTATAATGAAGAGAATAAAATGGAAATATCTTTTGATCACTACTTTTTATGATAGGTGAAATAATGATGTGGTGAAAGGTACATTTACCATCCACTCTAGAACTAATAATGTATTTTTTATCTATCGATACATCCATTACATAATATTTGATGACTTTTATAATGTTATCAAGATGTTAAAAATATTATTATATGTATAGTTAGTCATGATAACCCCAAATGGTAGGATAATCACATCTGAAGTCTATAATTCTTCTCGATGTTTATTATGTAAGAATGTTCTTCTAAAAAACATTCTCATTATTCCTATTATTGAATTAAATTTTATATTTTAATTGGATTAACTATATCTACATAAATCCCACATCAATTTCTATGTAAGGGAACTCATATTATAATTACAAACCAACCTATGATCATCTATCAGTGAGATGAAACATATGAACTTATAAGGGAAATCACATACATTGTATGGGGTTTCAATCCAATTAAAGATGAGATCTTATCATAGATGGTTGTGGAGGAACTCAAATTTGATGATACACTTATTTTGTAGATGTTTGTGATATCCTTCCAGAAGATTTTCTTATACTTCTAGAAAAAAATAAATTTAAAATCTAAGTAGAACTCATACAAGGTTCCACACCAATTTCAATGTATCCTTAAATAATTTACTATATTGAGTTGTATGATTTTAAAATGGAACCTTTTGAGAACCATGATAAGGGATTCATTCTACCAAGTATTCCACCATACAGTGAATTTATGTTTTTGTTAAAATTAAATATCGATTGATGTGACTCTATATTTATTATCTAGAGTTGAATAATATCATGATAAAGAACAAGTATCCTCTTCCATGTATTAATGAAATATTTTATTATCATTGTACTACTATATAATTTTCAAAGATTGATATTTTTTTATAGCATCAATCGAAGGTCAATAATATAGATATACCAAAGAAAACATGCCATAAAAGTTAAGGAAACTATGAATATATAGTGAATCCATTCGGTCTATCTAATTCCACTAAAATATTGATGGATTTAATGTATAGAGTCTTTAGATATTATCTTGATATGTTTATGGTATTCATTATAGACATCATTCTTATCTATTAAATAATGATATAAGATCATTAAGTTAATGTGAGAATTTAACAAAATAACCTAAGTAAGGATAATGTATATGAGAAATTTTCATTGTGGGAATTTATGCAACAAATTTATCCATATTTACATCCCATAATCTCCAGAATGGGGATATTAGTATACCAATAAATGATATAGACTATTAATTATTTTCCTAAAAAAAACATTATTATTGTGATCCATTATTTTCTTATAATTGATCATAATATTGAATGCTTGTGGGGATGTTCTCGTGACTATCAAATCCACTCATCATGATAACACAAAAGGGGTCTATGTTCCTCAATGATTGAATAAAATAGAATATTAGATAGAGCACCTATGAATAAATTTCCCTATATAGGATAACGGGTTTTAATCTATAGTGATGTATCCATGATGGGATTTGGATGTGTTATTATAATGAGTGACATGGTAATAGCTTATTCCTCATGAGAATTTATGGTTAATAATAAATATTACCTAACTCCTGATTTGTATTCATATGTGGTAATTTTTCTAATATAGATATTGAGGAATTAAATTTATATTGAATATATATATATATATAGTGATAACTTAATTATATAGACTATATGACACAGAAGGAGTTGAATATGTGCCAAATAAGATTTTTAAGACTGATTAAAGAATGTGATTACTCGATACATTTCCCTTATGGTAATGAGGTCAAGGATTCCAATACATTGAGTAAAAGGGATCCTATTTCTTTATCCATGATGAGGGAAAAAATAACCAATTTTTTACATGCAATGGATTGATCTGGAAATCATCATTGATGTAGAGATAATTGATCATTAATAATTTAATTTTGAACCATATATCCATTTAAATATTAATGATGTTAAAAATGAAGATCTACATATGGAAAATAAAGAGAGAAATATTGCTATGTTTAACCATGATCATGGTGGAACGATAAGGCTCTAGATGCGTGTATGGGTTCCATCAATACTATATTTGAGGAAGGAGTTTTTAGGGGAAGATCATAGTTCTACATTCTCTACTCAACCCGGAAGTATGAAGATGTATAAATATTTTGAAGAGTATTTCTGGTTGGATGGCATGATGATAGGTATTATAGAGTTTTTATCTCAGGTATTGGTAAGTCATAAAGTTAATGAAGATAGATAAATGTATATGGGGTTGTTATATAAATTACATATACTAGAAAATAAATGAGAATCCTCAGCATGGAATTTCTTTTTGGACTCTCCGAAAACACTAATGGGAATGATGTTATATGGGTACTAGTTTATTTCTTTAAAATATAGAACATGTCATTACTATTATATAATTTTTAACTATATATCAACATTATAGGATATAAATTGTTGAATTAGTAAGATGTAATGGGGTAATACATTCTAATATGTCTGATTAGGATCTAAGGTTTACCTTAATGTTCTGGAGAAGTCTTCTGTAGGCACTTGATACAGCGTTGAGTCGCACAGTTGTGTATCATCCTTAGATAGATGGTCAGTATATGATAATAATTTAAACCCAATATTATATTCTATGATATTGTTCATTGTAATTCAATGTAGTTGGGATCAACATTGTCCTATGGTTGATTTTACATTTAACAATTACTTTTTCCAAATCATTTAGATGGAGACTTATGATTACCTCTATGGAATGAAGTGCAGAGCTTAAAAAATCAATAATGAGGATGGAGAAATAAAACTATTGAGGATATATATATATATGATTAAATGGCATAGAAATTTAAATTCATTCTATAACATATTAATGAAAATCATATTAAGATAAAAATTGATTCTTATAATTTGTTGAATGATTTTGAAATTGATCTTTGTGAAAAAAAATTAAGCATTTATACATGGGATATGGTAATTAAATTTAGAAAGAATGAAAAAATAATCCCTAAGTGTATTTGTACCATTGAAATTATTGTTTATTTAGGGATTATACCCTTTTCATATATTCTTTCACCAATCCTCTCTCAATTTTATCATGTGTTCCATTAAACTCTTACAAGGAAAGTACATACTTGATCCTTCACATGTACTAAACTCATAGGTCGTATTGATGGAGCATGATATTTCATGTGAGGAACAACTAGTGGAGTGTTTGGATCATATAAAAAATGTTTTATGAAACAAGACAAACCACCTCATCTAATATTTTTTGTGAAGCCACTAGTTTGAAAACGTAGTGTGGGAACATCATGAAATGATGAGGCAACAATATCCTCATTTTTTTAAAATAGTTGTGAATTAAATGGTAAAAAATTATTTTATGTGTCATAAAATAGAAAAAATAAAAGTGTTAATGAATTTATTATTTTCAATTAAATTTAATTTCATTTATTTCTTATGTTACACAGAACTCCATGTTTAATTTGTGTTACCTGAAACACCTAGTTTTAACAAACAATAATAAAATATAAGTATATCAATTTAAATAATACCATTATAGCATTACTATAAAACAAGGTGATATGAATATTCATAAATACGTTTATAATATTAATAATAATGGATTTATGTAAAGATTTTATATTAATAGAAAATTAATATTTTTTATGAAGTCTTTATATGTTTCAAATGTACAATTTTCTAAAAAAGGTTTATTCTATTTATGAACAATAGTAAATTTATTTTTTGGAAGATTAAGAAAATTTATTTAATAATACAAAGATTAATTATTAAATAATCATTTCAAAATTATCCACACGTGAATTTTTATATTTTTGAAAAGGATTAAATTTTTAGTGAATAGAATAAAATACATGTTTTCATTGAAAACTACCTTTTATTTTAAGGAATGTATAAGGATAATTTTTTTAAATAAAATGACTTTCTAATTAAAATTTCCAAAATAATATATAAATTATTCTAATTATGGTCATTTTAATACTTTTAATATTGAATTTTGATATATTACTTTTTCAATATTTGAATATTGCCTCTTTGAAAACTCACTTTCTCATCACGTCTACAAGATTAGTAAAATATTAAATTTTATCCACTGAAATTAATTGAATTTGGAAAAATGGATTCCATATTTTTTATTATCATTATTTATATATATAATATGGTTAATTTTATTTTTGAACTAAATTAATTGTAAATACAGTAAAACATTATTTATTGTGGTAAATGGTAATATTTTTTTATCGGGGGTTAAACTAAAATGATTAGAGTTAAAACTAATCCAAAACAGGTAAGAACCCATTTTTTGGACTTATATAGACTTTATATGTTATAGTATCAGTAATGGTCTACTTTAGAACATTTTTTCTTGAAAACAAAAATGGTACACCTTTTTTATTTTCAAAACATTACAAGTTTTTTTCTAACTATAGTTATTAAAGAACACTTTGTCTCCTCTCCTCTTCACACATCCATAATAATTTTTATCATCCAATGCTAGAAAAAATCACATACATAATTACATTCTTACTTTCTATAATCCTTAGATTGGTCAAAAATCTATCCTAACAGTCTTGTTGTTGCAAACTAATAGATGTTCTCTCTAAATATGGTAACACCACTAACCGAGCATTTTATTTTGTTTCTTCCAAAAAAATATTAAATTAATATTAAAATATTATGATATAATTAAATATCTTTATTTCATATAATTATATGTAATTATTATAATTGAAGGACCTAAATCCCAACTAATCTTCTATGAAATCAGATTTGAAATCATCATTCGTGTTTATGGTGGACTACTACCTCACAAACTGATGTTATTCATTTTCCATCACCACCTCTCAGAGATGGTTATAACTATGGATTAAATTTTCATATATGATGTTTTTATATTATTATACATATTTAATTATTATATCATATATAACATTATTAATTCATATTTGTTGGTATATGATAATTTCGCTCATCCATTCGGCGAAATACCACCACACGAAGAGATATGGTTCATTAAATATTTTAAATGGAAGTTAATAAGGAAGAATTTAATGGAAACACATTATATATATGACATAATAATTATTCTTTGATGTTAATAAATTATTTCCCTTAATTTCATTCAATCCATCATGAAAATAGAGATATTGTTCACGCACATGTACGGTCTACCATCCCCACAAACGATGTATTTAATTTTATGTCTCTATCTATCATAGATTGATCTAAATACCAATATAATAAATATATATGATATATATATATATATCATGGTTAATATATTGGATATGAGGAAACCATAAAAAAATTAATAGTATAAAAAATCAAAAATCAAAACATACATTAAAAACAATGTATTTATCACCCGAACTGATACTTTAACATGGAATGTTTAATAAAAGTGTAATAAAGGGTCACATGTAAATAATATATTGTATGAATTATGCATTTATTTTTCTATAATATATTCTTAATAATTTTTAGTTTATTATATTGGAATTTTTTACATTATGATGGAAGTCGAGACTTAAGAAGTAATTTTTTCTCAATATTCCTTCTGTGAGACATATCATATGTTATACACCTATATTCTTTTACATAGTGTATATACAACCACTATGTATTATGATATTATGAAATTATTTATTCTCATGATATTTTTTGTTTCATTTATCATTATTCTTATATGGTACTTACATTTTAGGGCTACTAAAGTGGTGAGGGTTTTCAGATACAATTTCATCATTTATTGGGATATTTCCTTATTATTAATTAAATAATGAAAAAATTATGATAAATATCAAAAGAAAAACATTTAATTTTATCTTTTTTGGTAATTTAAGGGGAATACATGAATTCCCTTCCTTTACTACTCTTTATACATGCAATAGTTTAAATTAATGTTTTTATGAATAATATTTTTTATTTATCTCTTCACTTGAAAACATATTTTCTGTCAAAAACAATATTTTTTACATGTTTTTTCAAAAAAAATTAATATCATCCAATTGAATTGTTAAAAACATTTCCCCCATGATTTAATTTTTTAGAAAATCATTCTAAATAAATATTTACAGAATTTTTGAAAAGAACTATATGGATTTGAACAATAGCATTAATGGAATCTTCATTTTTATATGTGTGACCTGAATGCAATTATCCACTTTCATGACCAATTATTTCTTTCAAGATTCCTTTATAATCCTGAATGGTTATTTTAAATGAAAATTATTTTGAAAATTTTTTATTTTTTATAATGTATTTATGAATGTGGAAATGATATTTTCTTTATGAAATATTTTAAATTATATTTCAAAAACATTTTCCAAATAAGATGACATCCATAGATGTTACCTATTCTTTTTTTGGGATAATCTACATAGATACCATTCTTATTTTTTCTATTAATGGATTTTGTTATGATGAAATGATTTTTAAAAAATCTTTTTCTCCTCCACCAGTTATACAATGAGGAAATGAATATGAAAACTTATTTTTTTAATTGGTAATGTATGATTAAATAAAAAAATAATTAAGAAAACAATCACATTTAAGTATGTTATGATGTGATGAATTATTTATAAACCACATGTATTTTTATAGATTATGATATGTTGAATGTTTTATGACCTTATGGGATCCATATGTATGATTTTAATTGTGTGATTTTTGTCAACAATATATCCCTCCATTTAATTAGTTAATGTTTTATTTGTATTGAAATAGATAGGACTAGAATGGGGAGTGAACCTTATTCATTAATATAATTTTTTTGCAATGATGGTCTTGGGAGTGATCCATGACTACTATGATTGTTTGGGGAGTGAACTCTTCCACTATGATAGACATATAACTGATCCTTGACTCTGAAAAAAATGAATTTCTATTTTGTATGTGTATGACATAATTCATTGTCTTATGCCAATTTCATCTAACCATGGATAATGTTCATTGAGTACCATATGATTCATGTCTTATGAACATCAAATAATTATTCTGTGAATCATGATTATAATATTTTATATGAATGGTATAGTTTAAAAATAAAATGATCATCCACTCATAATATTATATCCATGTTATGCATATATATCTTTCTAGTTTAATCTTACTGATCATTTGTGACCACCTTTTATTATGTTTCTATTCCCCTTGTTATGAAGAAATGTATTATGTATGATATGTCCAAATAGAGTGATAATTATTATTAATAGAGTGGGAGATGATGTAGTTGAACTGTGAACCAAATCTTTATATTTCCTTATCTCCAAAGGAATTGTACCTATATGTTACTCAGTCATGTGTTTATATAATTTAATTCATGTTTATATAATAAGATTTCATGTCTATGTAATAGAATATTGGGTCTCAATAAAATGAATCAGGCTCTTAATAAAAATCCCCACAATTGATGGCATGTATAGTATTAGGAATGTACTACGGGAGCTGCGACACATTAAACACATTTACATACCATGGAATCATGAATGGAGATCCACAATGTATGATACAATGAAAATAATTAAGGGATATAAAAAATCCCAAAATAGTACAACACTAACTTCTCATGCTTTCTCAATTTCCATTAGCATATCCAAGTAGTTACTCATTGAAAAAATTAGTTTCCTATAGAGAACTCCAATGGTAACCTCCATTGGTTTGAATATGACTTCCACTTAATCTAAGAAATGATCAGTCTATTTCGAATTTTCTTCACTCTCTTTGATATATCCTATTTCAAACTATCCCACACAACTATTTCCTCACTAGCCTCATGGAAAAAATTTGGTTAATGACATTAACTACCATAAAAACCTCAAAATGTTCCATCTCAATCGAATCTTTTTTATCTATTTTTATATGAAAACTAGAACAAGTCAAGGGTATCATCCTAATGTATACTGATTTCTAGGAATAATGACCAATGAATATCCTACCATATATGGATCATATGCTCTTACATTCAATCAATCTATTTTGATTCATTATCATCAAACTATCCACATACAGAATTCTATAGGCACACCATGCCAAAACCAGGATGTGAAATCGGAATATTATACGTAAATGATGCTCTTGGAAAAACAATGTAAGATTATGATCTAACGAACATGTAGGCTTCATAAAATATCTACTAAGTGATTTATACAGATCAGTAGGAAATGAGAAACTTTATTTATCCTCTAGAAAATCCCCTAGATAGTTTCACATATCATCGTTATCCTTGGAAACCCCATCACAAAGTCTATCGTGACATCATCCCACTTCCTTATGGGAACTAAAATTGGCTGGAGTATTCCAATAGGATATTATTTTTTGGCCTTTAACTTAATAAAGATAAAACATTGAGAAATAGATAAATCAATTTCCTTCTTCGTCCTAGGGAACCTGAACTATTGTATTAGGGCATCATGTATCTTTATAACTCTAGGATATAGAACTCAATTAGAGCTAGGATTGTATTTCATCATCTCTTCTCTGATGGTTGTAGGAACTAAAACTATCCATTGCACTAGGATGGCATCTTAATCATCCAAATACCACTTAGGAATCAGTTCATCTCTTTCAAGTTATTCTTGTTCCATAGTACACTTTAGGTCAATCTCATTCTCAGCATTTTACTGATATTCTGAATAATATATCACCACTAATTCAGAACTTATCATCGATCCTCGATCCTCAAAATCATCCATCATATAATCATCCAACTATATCCTCAGGATTCATTATACAAAAAAAATTCTATTCGCCATTATTGAAAAGAAACTTCATCTACTGTCGAATGAAACCTTCAATAAAATTAACTATATTATACATACGTTTATATCAAATTCAAATTTATAAAGATACTCTACCTAGTGAATTTTCATCAAATTATTTTGATGTTGTGTGAATATTTATTCAGGGATGTTTTGGACCATGTAGACAATAAAACATTCCCAGAAGAAATAGTGTCTCCAAAACATCAAAATATGGACCACATCTTATATATCCCAATCATGGGGAGGATTGTTCCACTAATTGGATAAAATTTTACATGACCCGTAAGATAATAACTAGTACCTCTATATTAGTACATATTTAAAAAAACCAATGAATGCATTGTAGTATTCTACATAATAAATCTTTAGAATATGAAGTATCCAAATTGAGTTGATGTTAACCTCTTATTCATCTCAAAAAAATATTACCTACATTTTCCTAAACATTAAATTGTCACCCCTTCATAATCAACAAATTCATGTGTACTGATAAATATGATAATTCATATATAAAAAGTAATAATATCCAAATAAATGTTTCATTCTTCTTCAATTGAACACATTCAAGTGAAGTGTATCGTACATATATGCAACAACATTTATTGAGTATTTAGATAGACATGATTTGTGAAACACATAAAATATGAATTTCACTACCTATATCAATATGATACACTTTTCCTACCTAGAATAAAGATTTTGTGATCATAGTATACTAAGAAATATTTCAAAATGTCTAGAATGTTGTTCTATAATTTTAAATTAGTTTAGAATGATGTCAATGAACACCATGATGAATGAGTCCGGATATGGGTTAATGATATAGTTCATGTGGACCATAAAAGTTTTCAGTGAATTCATTAATCAAAAATACATCACCAAGTTCCTGTATTGAATATAATTACACAATAATTCTATATTTACGATGTCCTCATCTCTCACTTGAAATTGTTGATTGCCTAATGGATTACCAATCATATAAGAATTAGTTGTCTACGATAAAATATAAAAAAATATATTTATTCACTAGAAAGGGATATCTATTATTCATCAATACTAAATTAATCTTCCAAAAAGTTATGTCGAGTCAAATACTACCATTTACATTCTCGAGGAACTAGATAGTTTCACTATGTGGTGAAGTAATCGGTCTGATAAAGCCCTTAATCTCTAGGTATATGCTTTATACATTAATCTCCTTAAAATTGGTCTACCACATATGATATTGCGGTATTGAAATGATATGAACCACTAACCTAAAATCTACCTCATTGTTAGGCCCATTTTTAGAAGGAATTCATGTAATTATATCTATAATGACATCCTGATATAGATCCAAAACCGTAGGAAAAGATGTGGGGGGTTACCCTGATACTACATAAAGTGACGACACAGAAATATGTGTTTTTATCATCCAATGATGACTAATCCTTAGATTAACACTACTGGATTCCATTTCCTACTCTCTAGTTGAAACATACCTCACTACCAAGAATTAGTGAAATGATGCACATCTCTTATAGATATAAATGTATTTTTAGAATCTTGTCGACCAGTCCATGCAGAGAATAAAATAAAATCTCATCATATCTAGAATAATGATGTCCCATAAATAATCACAACTATAAATGACTATACATAATGAAATATAAATTCCATTCCCAATTATGTGTTGTTGACATGTATCTTAGAATAATATTTGATTTGGTAATTTAAGTACAATAATAACATGCTCCCAAATAAATTAATTAGAATTTTCACTAAAAAAATATTTTAAAAAACATAGATTTGATCAAAATGATAACCCAAATAGAAGACAGTCCCACATAATGATATACGGATAGTTGATACCTAGAACAAAAAAAATCCCACCTCATTTCTATGACAATTTCCCTAAAATGAAAAAGCTTTCCAAGTGGTCTTCATTTGAGTCTTTTACTAAAGACCTCATCCAGATCCCATGGTTGTAGATCATGCTTTTACTACACACCTATGGAACCTCATCCATGAATATATAGTTCTGAATAGGTGGATATACCTCATCATTCCACATAGTAGACACATTATCTTATGTTCTATACACAACATGATACAACTTCCAACCGTTACAAAATTTAAACACTGTTTCAATTCTCATAAGGGGTTAATTATCCATACTCTAGTCCACTTGTATACTAAAAACCTAGTGTATAACCCTAGATATCCACTTAATTATTCTAGATTTGACAGTCACTACATCCATTGGAGGTCTATATACCTGAGTACAAAAGAACGAAAGAAGGAAAACTTATTAATCATTTTAAGTAACTTCATTATAGTCAATGACTTTTGAAGAACCATTAGGAATGTCGTTCATTAAAAGAACCTAACATGATATCGTATTTCAAGATAAAAAATTCCTTCCTAGACTTATCAAAAATCTTCCATGCCAATATATTGGAAAAACGTGTCACATCGATGGAATGAATTGGTTATATGGATACCATCCTATAAATATTCTACAGCTCTATTAATTGATGTTATTTTTATATATTTAGTGTATTGGGAACCAAAATCCTCAAAGAAAGGGTCATTGAATTCCTCACATGGGAGGCACTCATGTCTTCCATCTTATCACACATTTTCTAATAACTCTAATTGAGTCCATGTTTCATGATTTCTGATAGATTTTCCCTCTAATAAATTTGTGTCTTAACGATGGAACAGAAGTCCTTGATGATTTCTATATAATTCTATATATTATATGATATTCTAGATCTCTATAATGATGGTGGATATGGGATCTGTGTGTCTATATTATACTCAACCATGAACATTAGTGCCCATACACCCAAGGTTAGAAAAAAGTTCAAGGACTATCAAATGAGTTGTTCATAATTTGTTTACCATAAGTGCAGGTGTGTGATTTTCCTCTACTACACCACTAAACATATCTATATAATAAGTATTTGAATAGGGGAATCCTCCTAGAGAGGAGCATCCTATCCCACATTAGGTAGTGGTCCATTAAATCTCTTTTATGGAGAAATATTCTAAAAAATATTGAACTCTTAGAAAAAAAATTCATTAGGACACATCCTAACCATTTAATGGAATAACACAACTATTCTACAAATAATCTATCCATAACCTATTGTATTTATCTCATAGAAATAATTCATGTCTTCATGAAATCATGTTATTCATAGTCATATATATATATGACATGGTATTTTTCACATGGTAAAATATTTAATTTATAACATATATATCATAATAGTATCGAAATATTTATGACATAAAATAATAAATGAAATCATATCTCGAACATAAAGAACAATAGAGGAATTGGATTAAATTAATAGTATGTTGAAGAAAATCGTTATATATATGGAATGTGGTCCTATGTGCATAATAATAATGACTGAACAAAACCTAATCCACATAAAAAAGTAAAATTTAGAATTTTTATGGTAACTTGAAGGTTATTTATGCATGTTTTGGAATGGAATATTGAAACTATCCTAGGTAAGTACCACAAAAACTATCTCCAGTCTACCATGAGCCACAATTTTTCAATATAGATTGATAAAAATTGTGATCTGTTACTATTTTGTAACACCACAATCCAGATTACTAGGTCTTAGCTAGAATTATCTATAACCTTAGGTGTACCTACATACATGTTCGAGGTTACCAACTAGTATGGAGTTTCCAAATGAGAATAGTGGGGACACTACCCCTTATATATAATTTCATTATAAAATCAATCATAATAAATAAATGTAAACAACATGGTGTAAACATGGAAGAATACTATAATAAATAATGGAAAACATTTCAAATAATGTTTCTATAAAAGTTGGTTTCTAACCATTTTATATCTACATAAAATATTTATATAAATATATTTTATTATATAGTGTCAAACTTGAACATGAAACCAGGTCTATACTCTACAGATCAACTATCAAAAAGGGGCCCCATTCCCCTACTCAGATCCCCATACATGATGTTTGAAGATGCATGAAGATTCATGTATAGGGTGTGAGTAATAAAACCCAGTACATAACCACCAATATATCTTTAAAATGTAGACATATATAATAGGTGTATGTAGTCATAATAATAAATTCACAAGAACGAATAATAACCACTTACCAAGAAACCCTATGGTAACCAAGACACCATAAAATCTCATCATAACTGCTTCATACCAATTCTAGATTGATAATAAATATTTCATAAATGATTAACGGCATGAACTATCCACATGACATGAGAAATATCACTCATAATCCTCATATAATCAAGTAGACATGAAACATGGTATCCAAATGACAATGAGTTCTGAAATGATCCATTATGTACTCAATGCCTCGATTTTCATCCTAGTCACAAGTTCATCATGCTTCTCCCCCCATGAATAATCCCTCCATTGTCATTTCCACACATCATGTGTGCTTCCCCTCTAAGGGATTAAAATAAACCCAATTGTCCACCAACCATGAATACCAAGAAAAAACCTTTAAGGCTTAGTCACATACATAACAGGTATAACATAACAAAATAATAATAACACTTATCATGAGAATATAGTATTAATTATAGAAAAATAAGATATTGATATCTATAATGATATCAAGAAATTATAACAACACTCATGGAGGAGAATCATAAATTGGTATCATGGGTACAGACACACCACTATGAAATCTTATTCAATATTCAAAAAAATCCATTTTAATACGTGATTATATAGGGAAACATTTCTATACAAGATCCCAAAATTGTATAGACCATCCTACAATAAGTTTTTTGATAACGAAATTCATGCCTCTCTAAGGAATGGATATAGAATAACATTACACACCCACAAAAAAGAACTCATACATCAAGGAATCCTAAATGTGATTCTAGTTCATCAAGAAATATTTTTATTATGGAGTTTCAAATGTAATTTAAGTCGTGTAGGTTAAACTTGATTTACATACCTCTCGAATTCATTCAATGGATCCAATTATGGTGTATTTAAAAGGATAGGACACTAATTCACGTAATTCATTACAGATTCAAGAATGGATGATAAATTATTTTAAAATTATACAAAGTATCCTCAAGTATAGTTAATTATCATAAATCCATAATTGATCCATAAATTTAAAATGCATTCATGATGATATTAAATAAGAATATGCTCTCATTATGATCGTTTTGGGAAACATAATATTGAATTTTCACTATTATCTAAAATCATATCTTTATTCAAGGTGGGGTTTTCATTTTCTTGTGGAATCTTCCACCAATATATCAATTAATCATCAATTTATTGATGTTCTTTAATCAATACATCACGAATAATAGTTATAGTATAATGATTCGTAACACATTTACATTGAACATTAATTATTAATGGTAGATATCTATTCTATCAAGAAATGTTTTAATCATTCTAGAAAAAAAATAATCATATGTATAAAAGTATAATTACTCATTTAATCTCAATAGAATTAATTGATAAAATAAAGATCTATTCTTATCTATCAGAGAGGAAGAATTAGTTTTCATGGATCTAGAGGGAATTTCAATGGATGGGTTCCACTATATTGTTCCAATGATGGCGATCCAAGGGGAGTTGAATGTCAATAAAACAACCATGATAGATATTTTAAAATTCTAAATAGTCCCTTGGGGAATATAATATGTTAATAAAGAGTGTAAAAAATATTTTAGAGTTAAAACCCACCTGGTCTGTTTAATGCTCCAATATAGATGTTGCTTAAGTGATCCAGTGGGCCTCATTGGGGACTAATGGAACCAATTGTAGGCTGGTGGCCCCACTATCAAAACGGTGACTGGACACCGACTAGGAAATTTGTTTTATAGAATGACAAGATTTTTACCTTTTCCAATGGCTAGTAGGTGGCTTCCCAATTATTCGATGGTGGGTTCTTCACTTCTACAGACCCACCACATGCACTACCGTCAAGCTACTAGGATTGATATAGTCACTATAATACCCTTAGCTCCACCCCTTTTACAGTCACACTAACAACCCTATAAATTAATGAAAAGATTCCAAAACTCTAATTAATTAGAAAATACTTTGAATAAATGTATAATTTTATATAAATTATCGACACAAAAATAGAAATTAATTATGAATGTTAAAAAATTCATCCAATCAAAACTTTTCTAGTCATTCCATATTTTTAAATAAATATTCATTACTCATATCCTCTTCCACTCAAAATATTATAATGTTCATTAATATCAATTCCACTTAAAAACTTTCTTACCAATAAAATCACTCACCAATCAATATAATTTAGCAATAATTATTCTCAATATAATATATATAATCTCTATATATAGGCTTGATATTTATCTAAATGTATACATAATATTCCAACAAAAAAAGTATCAATATAATTCATTAAGGTTGAAAATTCTTTTTGGGTAAATTTTTTAAGGGTATTATTATAATAAATAAATTCATTGATAAATTTGTTTTATAAATTCTTATTATAAAATACAGGATATTCAAATAATCCTTGGGAAAAATCATCTCCTTTATTAATATCTATAGAAACTAATCCTAACTTACCTTCTCTTTATTTATAATTACATCACATATGAAATCAAAAACATGTGATCAATTTCCCCTTCAATTTTTTTAAAATCATTCTAAATTTGTTATTTTTTCAATGTAATTGTTTATGATTAATGTATAACAACTGTAGATGTCAAAACATTATAGAAAAATGATAATTTACATCAATATTCTATGAAAACGTATAATAATACATTGAAAAATATTGGGGATATAATCTAGACAAAGTTCAATCAATGTTACCCCTTAGAAATGAAGAAAAAAATGAACAGGAAAATGTAACATTATAATACTCAATATACACTAATTATTCTTATTCTTTTTTCAAAATTTTTGATTTTTCTCTTTAATTAAATATCATTACATTATTATAATCTCAAATTTATTTTGTTTCTTCCTTCACAACAACCTCTTCTTTGTTTACAATATGTATATGATCCTTTTCTATTTTAGAATCTATTTCAATTTTAATTTATAGTTTTCTAAAATACCAAGGTTCTGTAATTAAATTGATATGACCATCCAATAACTATTCTTATTCAACATTATATTCTACCACATATTTGGGGAGTTAATTTGATTTAATTTACTCCATTTAATTTTTGTTTTTGTAGTTTTAAAAATTCATAGAATTATTTAGTCATGAATTTGGAAGATTCTTCATCAAAATTTAGATTATTTTGAAAACATTGCTCTTGTGATGATTTTAACCCCAATCATTGATGATAAATTATCCCTTGGATTATAAATGTTTTTAATCCTAGGAGATCCATGTTTACTGATATGTAAATGTTGGCCTTAATCTCTAAATCATTTAACCACATAAAAATACACTAGCAAGTATGTTGAAATAAAAATATCTATGATAAATGAATAATGAAAAAATAAATAAGAAAATACTTTGATGTAGTCAACTGAATGGTGATAATTACTAGTTTGGTTGGTTCTTCAACAATTCATCCAAAAACACAATCAACTACAAGAATAATTACATATATATATATAATAAAAGATTATAAATTATTATTTATCAAAATAAAACAATCCTATATAGCATATTATATTTTTAATATGATGTTGATATGAAAGAGAAATGAAATCCTAGTTGTGGCTTTTTAAATGTTTTTTTTTGTTCTTCCACAATCATATCAGGAGTATAAAATTTGAATCTAAATTAAAATGAGGTAAAATAAATGGGTCACATAACCTGTTAGTTAAAAATGATGATAAAAAAGTGGTGGGGATCAAATTTGAAGGTGTTTTTTTCATAATTGGAAATTAAAAAAAATGAACTCAAGTAATCAATAAAATTAATTTATTTAAGTCTCCTTAAGGTTAATTAGTACCATATATCCAATCAATACTAAATCTACCTTGATTTACATAATTTTTATATTTAAAAAATCTAATTGGACTATTGTAAATTATAACCTATCTCAAAAGAAATATAAATATAGTGAAATATCTCAAATTCTAATTAATCCCTACCATATTAAATTTTTTCACTCATTTTCATTTATCTCAATGAATAAATAAATAATGAGAAATGTGGGATCGATTATTGTGATATAAATTCATTATATAATTTCATGAATAATGCTAAATTTAAAATATAATAGACACCAAATTTTCCATCTCTTTCACCCTCCTTTTTGATGTTATCCACTCATATTTATATTTTCAGTAGTCCTGAAAATATTTATCATCTAAAACACAATAAAAATATCAATTTAAAAATATCAAAAAATATTTATCATGTAAAACACAATAAAAATATCAAAAATTATCTAATTTAAATTTTAATAAATATATTATATAATTAGAAATTATGAAATGAAGACATTTTTTAAAAGGTGTGGAATTAATTAAGGAACCACAAACTGTGGTGTGGGGAACATAATTGTGTCAAAGTATTCTAGTCAACCATAGATCCAAAAAATCAAGAAAAAATATCATTTTTTTAATCCTTGAACATCATGGTGTTATCCTTTAAATATCCATGAAGATCAAATTCATTACAATATGTCCCATAGATTTATGACAGAAAAAAATATACCTAAACCATGTCATCATATTTTAAAGATCATGGTACATACATTGATTTTTAGCAGATTTTTTATTTTATTGTGAGGATTAAATGGTTGAACGTGATTATCACTTGATATAATTCCTAGATCCTTCTGTTTCCTAGATAATCATGATGTGTCAATAATTCCATGACATTATATCTTCATAGCACCTCTAATAATTTTTTTATGTAACAAAATAGTTGAAATTTTTATATGGTAATAATATATTGTCTTATTCTCTATATAGTTGATATATATATATATATATATTCATGGATTAGTGTCCCCCTATAATAAAAAATTTTGTAAAATTTTTATTTATTCATACTCTCCTTATAACTAGAACATGAATTGGTATATGGATTCATGGAACGAACATCTAAAAAAACATTATATACAATTTCTATACATGTGTAGTGCAGTTTTATTCGATGGTTTTCTATAGTTGTTTATAATCCATCTCATCCATAACTCACCTTAGGGTCACTAATCAATTTATCACGGGATTATGCTATGATTTATGAAGATTTTGATCACAATATTCAAAAAATACCTCAAAATCGATCATCATCCATCACACTTCCATTAATTATTGAAAATAATTTTATATAGGTAGTATTAAATCATGTTAACTATTGAAAATAGGATGAAAATAAATTTAATATGTATTTTTATCATGTAACTAATAAAAAATTTATGGAAAACCAAAAAATAAATACACATGGCATAAAAATGATGTTTTAAATAGGTCTATTAGGTTGAAAACCACAGTGATTCTTCTAGCATGTGAGTTATCCACAGTGGGTGATGTGACTAGGCTCATTTTGAGAATATATTTTTTTTATTCCCCTATATCCTATACTTGATGATTATTATTATTATTATTACTATAAATAAAATTTCTACTTACCCAAGGGGTGTTTCTACATTTCTAGTAAATAAAATTCAAGTGATTGAATCCTATAAAAATTGAATTTTTGGATCACTAAATAAACATTGGATTGTGTACTATAGGAGGCTCTATAATGGGCACTACAATAACCAATAATGAAGAATGTTAATAAATATTTAAAATGGAATATATATATATTATAATAATTGACACATTTAAGTTGTCTCAGTTGTTATAAGGGAAATTGGGGGCATAGTTCTACTTGGCTCCTTTTGTGAAAAAAATCCAAATACTAGGGGTCCCTTGACCCATTTTAGTTCAATAATTTATGTTTTCTAATCTTCTATCACTCTTTTACAACCAAATGTGGATTTAGTTTCTAGTAAAAAAATCCACAATCACACACACACACATAAATATATAATTGTTAAGGAAGAAACACATTGGGGATTTGGTAAATGATATCAAATAATAAATAACATACAATGATCATTTTAAAGCATTATTTGGTAGATCTCATCAGCACATATAGCCATATCATACAAATCATATTTTTTCTGTAATGGGAACACAATTTATATTCTATCCATCTCTACATGTAAATTTATATTAAAATAATATCTTTATTTTTTTATATTTTTATCTAATTTTTAACTTTTTAGTGGAATTTGGACTATCTTTGTGAGTATAAGGTAAGAAGATAATTTATATTTTATTTTAGTAGTGTTTGGATAACAATTTTTTAAAATATATTTTTTATAAAAAAATATTTTGTAAATATTTATTTATATAATTCTATGTGAAAATAATATAATATCATCTATTAGTGGTTTTGAAAAATCATGACTTAACTAATCATTAGTGAAGAATTATTTTGATGATTATGAAATGAATGGTTTGGAATGCTGGTGAAATAATTATATTTGAATATAGTTTTTAAAATATTAGTGTTTTATGATTATAAAAATATAATTTATTAGTTTTATCATGGCTATTAATTTTAATAGTTTTTTTATTAAAAAAATTAATTTCATAGCCCAATATTGTTTATGTATTTAGTTTTTTCGTTTTTAAACATTAAATTATAGGTGATTATTTTTTAAATATAAATTTATTTTTATTTTGAATAAAATAACCCCAAAAATTTTGATGAAGATCATATTTTATTGGTTATGTATACTATAATATAGAAACTAATTTAAAAATATCACTTTAAGGGAAAACTATAACGAACTAATTGTTAGATCAAAATAAATATAAATCAATGTGGTTCATTTATAACATTAGAAAGAGGGTTGATATATTAAAAAAATAATAAAATATATGATGTAAAAATGATTCATGAAAACGTATAAAACCCCAATCATTAATATTTATGGGTTGTAATATAATATATGGATTTTGGTAAAAAAAAATATATGTAAGAGAGATAAAATAAGTATGCTTCATTTATTAATAAAATATAGAAAATATTTTAGTATAAAACTATATAATAACATGAAAAATATTTATTGGGATTTGATAATGTAGTGTAGCTTTGAATTGTGGTTTGGTGACTTATATTGTATATATAACCATCATTTTTTGTTGACAATATAGGGAAAAAATACTTTCTTAAGTATATGAAGGACATGGAGATTTTTTTTTTTAAATGTGATAATGATTTAGTTTTTGTGGATTGATGTGAGGATTAATTTAAGAAATTTTGGAATTTTCAATGGAGGTTATATGATCATGTTATTGGTGAAGGAGTGGTGCTATTTTTTAGTTTAATGGGTTCTACCGGGTATCTAGTAGTGGCTCACCATCTACATGGGTTTGGTTGGTGGTAACTATATAACACTAGATATACCAATTAATATCATTTGGTCTCATTTCATATTCATTATATATTTTTAGATGGATGGTGTTCCTTTATATAATGAAAAAATACATGTCTATCATCCACTTGGTACATAGGAACCTTTAAATGATTTTATTAATAAATTTAACTAATTTTACATTTATTTAAATGGGGTCAGGCCCCAACTCTATTTTTAGCTATATACATTGTATTTTCTAATACCATCTATACACTCATTCATTTTAGTCTTGGTATGCCATTTCATTCCCAATCAATGAATTGTATTACGTACCATCCTTTTATATAGAATTCTAACTTAATAGGGATTATTATTTATCTCTTCACTCGTTGTTAGAACTACCTCGCCATTATTCATCATGTTTTGTTGTTTTTGGTTGCTTTCATTAATTTATTTTTAATAAGTAATAATTTAGATATGATATTTATTGTGACTTTGGATTTCTATATATATATATGAACTATTTTTAGATGAATATTCGACATAGTACACATACACATGCCTAAGAACCATATTTTTTTGTTGTCTTTGGAGGATAAATAATATTCATTTTTAATTCTGTGAAATATCATCAAAATATCCCACCATGATATCGCCCTTTAGTACAATTCACAAAAATAACTTATATAAAACTATTCTTCATACCACAAGGAATGAAAGCATAAGAAAGGGAGGAAGCATATACTTTTTAAGGGTAAATAATTAAAATACATAAATTTAACGTGATTATAATGGTATGAGTACATGAGGATAACATTTGAAAAGCATGACCTATATATTATTGAACAAAATATGGTTTCATGGGATAAATATTGGTAGTTCATAAGACATGAATTTTTAGGACATAAATGAACTTTATCCAAGAGGGAAAAACATTTTCATAAGATATAAATTTTTTGTATACATATAAGCATTGAAAATATTATGTTCAGGATACCCACAAATAAATTCATAACATGTTAGACTTGGGATAACAACCTATGTACCAACGTTGGTCCTGGGATGACCTCTAGTGTACCCTATTACAGTCATGGGATACCCTCTCATGTACCCACTTTTAGAGGTGGGAAAACCTCCCATTCTCCCCTTGATATAATATAATAATAATCATTACACAATTCATTTTAGGGGAGTATATGTCCAACATAACACATAATATACACATTTATTTTCCAAAAGATCGATGAATATTAAACATATCAGAACCCAAGGAGAGAAGATGGATTGAAAAAAATACTTCCTCATATAATAATCCAAGGATAATAGATTGGTTTCAAAATCTTCTTTTTATCTTAAACAATTGAGTCAAATAATATGAATTTTCTCCTAGGTTCACATCCCTAATAAATCATAAGTTACATAACATGATTTTATTTTACAATGAAAATTATTTTGAAAGGTAAATCACTTGGAATATTTCTTCTCAAATATAAATTTTCATTTAAAAAACTTTTAAAATCCAAAATATTTTGTAATATTTTTCACTGAAAATAATAATTAAAACATATACTGGTTTCTTTAAAACACATTTTAAAGCATTTCATGAGTAATGTATCATTTCCGCATTGAAAACCCCATCTAAAGCTTAAAAAATCAACAAATAGTTTTATATAAATAATTCCTTAAAAACATATAAAGAATTATTTAATGAAAATAATTGGCACGATGGTGGTAAATTCTATTCATTCTATAAACAGTAAAAAAAATTCACATTTTCAATAAAATCCTATCAGGAAAAGATTGAAATATTACAAAAATATTCCTTTTAAAAAATAAAATTATATCTTGGGTAAATATGTATTTTATAAATAATTTTAATACTTATGAAATAATTGAAGGTATTTTTATAAAATATGTTCTTGTACAAAAATGGGATTTTGACGGAAAAGTTGATTTTTCTTCAAAACATTCCTTTAACCTCAATAGTTAATTATGAGAGGAAAATATCTGGAGAACCAATATAAAAATCAAATATTTAGAGGAAATTAATGGTCATGAGTTTCATTATATATAGAACATAATATTTTATCATTGGAAACATAATCGTAATCAATGCTGATAAATGATGAGATTGTAACATATAAATCATTACCACTTTGGTAACATTGAAATGTAATCCCCAATGTAGAATAAAATTTAACGAAATACAAAATATCATGTGGATTAATATATTCATGATATTACCTATCAAATAGTCTATATATACACCTTATATAAGAATTAATGTTCCTAACACAGTCATATGTCTCGAAAAATTAAAATCAACAAAAAATACCTTACCGCTTTGGTAACGTATGAACCGAAATCCCCATGAACGATTTATCCTAAAATAGATATGTAAATCCAAATAAATTAAAGGATAATAATCACAAAATAAATTCATGCAATTTATGTACACCACACAAGATAAATAAGTGGTGAGTAGGGTATCTGTTTAATAGAAGGAAAAGTGAGAGGAAAATCCCTTACCACAACTATCCACATTCATAATACAATATTAATCATCCAAAAAAATTATTATATATATATTTCATAATGTGACATAACCATATCACATCATATATTATTTCATTATTCTCTAACACCCCAACCCTGGTTACCTAGAGTCCGTGCATTTTTTTATTACAATGGCATGATCATAAGAAATCCAATCCTGAAGGACCAATTAATTTAGTATCATTTTAAAAACATGATACAAACATAAGTAAAATATTACATCCTGAAATGAAAACAAAATTGTACTTCCATTAAAAACACTCATATCTCATAGATTATACCTATGGTCAATTGTAATAAAAATTTTCTCTTCTGGGGAAAAATGAAACATAAGAAATGGGTGAGCTCAAATTCTTAGTAAGGATAAACAATATAGAGGATGCTATCATAAATAAGAAAAATATATTAAGGACATGTATAAAGGTGAAAAAAAATAATTTTAAACAAAATATATAGCCTAATATAGAAATAATAAATCATATAATGTCTTGAAAATATTCACATGGATATTATACTTATCGAATAATCACATGTAATATCAATATCACATAATGTGTAAATACATAATGCATGACATCATAACTATATTATCAATGCCTCATACCAATATGATAAATAACCATACCATCAAGGCCTTGTAATAAGACACTAGTTTGTCTCATGGGACCTTCCAACGCATCTAGTAGATATAGCTGGCTCAGCTTTCACTTAATATATACAATAAACTCCTCATATGAAAATGGTGACACATAACATAAACAGTCGTATTAAAACTATTATATGAAATGTTAATACTTTAACCATAATAAAATAATGGTATAAAAATAGCACACTCGCAATCAAAAATATCTTAATACATTCAATAAAATATAGATGATTTTATCATCATAAATCAACCTAAATAAATATTAAACTCTAATGAAGGATGTTGACATAGAATAAAATAATCTAATAAATTCATTAAAAAACTTTTAGAGAAATATCTCTTTTTACATTGAAATTATTTAAAATACTCAAAATAATAAAAGAAAACCTTACTTATGAAAATAACATTTTAATATTCTAAAGTAATCATCAAAATATTAAGGCATCATAATGGCAGAAAATAGTCGCTCGATCTATATATGTTTAAAAATATGTTTTCCTTAATATGTTGCATGGGTCATAAAGTACATCATTAGGAAAACGACGGAAATATTCATTTCATAATGTTTTATAACAATTCAAACATGGGTAAAATTAAATTAAACATTTTTCAATAATATTCTGAAATAAATTTTTTGAAATGTGGACATGGATGATAAAGATTCCCTAGTAGATACTTACATATAAACAATCTAAGATAATAAAGGTATTGTTATAATAACCTTTAACTTGTAATTTCCATTAGTTGAGTGTGTTTTAAACTCATATATAATGGTTATATTATGTTATTAAATTACACTAGAATCATATCCATATTTATGATATTAGATATGATCTTCCTATATAATATTGTTAATAACATTTTAGTATTACCCTTTTTTTAGGTGTTAACTTCTTCATCTTCCTATTTATGTTTTTTTGTGTCAGTCAAATTTGGTATTCATATGATATATTTTATTCACATAATTAATTATATAATGTACATAATATTAATTTTTACTCATCATTTACATTGTAGAATCATTCTTGAATGTTTAATGTGGGGAATGAATCTCACCGCGTCATGGAGATGTTAGGTCATATGTATGTACAAGCGATGATATCCTTCTCGTGATGGTCAAATGGTATGGAATTAGATGGTATATCAATTATTCAGAATCATTATCATTTTATATTCATTATTTATATACATTATACTCATCATTTTAACCATCCAAATATAGTGGTGTAGAATAACTAATTACACCACAGTGTAGAGATGGTAAGTCATACGTACACAAACACAGGGATATTATTATTTGTAAAACAGATAAATGGAGGAATATGGTTTTACCATAATAATAATAACATATAATCATGTATTTGATACTATATTTATAACTTTATTAGGGAAATAATATATGTGGAGGAAATAGAAAAAAATAAAATTGAATGGAATTGGTAAAACAATTACCTATTCTTTGAAAGCTTCCATTTGATTTGTGAAAAAGGAACCCATAAAGATTTGTTGGCAGGGGTTGGAAAATCCAAATGGATTTAGATGTGTGACTAATAGATATGTATATGCTTCCTTTTATAATAGAGGGGAGGGGAACTTTTGGAAACTCAAAAACTATTAAATTATTATAAATTGATATTCATTTTAATGTATCCTCAATGTTAGTAATTAATAGTCTAAGATGAGTTTAGGTTTAAATCCACTAATTCAATGATTTTTATACATGTTGAGGTCATAATTTTAACCTTATCTTTTGGATTTAACCAGTAGTTAAAGAGTTTAACTCTTACCGTGTTTACATTTCCTTTTATAATGTTGGGTAAATATAGTTTCTATAAAATCCAAACGAACACCAATTAGATAATTTATGAGATATTTGACATTATCAATGTTATTTGACCAAACAGTAGATTTTTATGACTTTTATATCATTTAATAAAATAGTATTTTTTATAAAATATCATTTATATCCATTTTAATACTATTCAGTATTATAATTTTTAAAAATATAATACCAACATCATAACCACAAACCAATACTTTAAATATGTCTATAATATCTCTAATGTATATATAAAATTAGTGTATGTACTTAATTATGTTATATTATATTTATTTCAATATTTTTTATATCATTTATTTCATATTTTATTAATAAAATAATGTATACATTAATATTGTGTCATGATTAATGGTTAATATTAAATCTCTTTGGATTATAATTAAATTAATATGATATAAGTAATTATTTTATATTTCTATAGACTATTTATAATTTATGTTATCTACTGGAGATCTATATATTAAAATTAATATTATTATAATAAATGAGAGTGTGGAATTTTGTCACATTCATTTATTTTAATAATATTCATCCCATATTCATGGAAAAGGGTACTATAAATGATTTAATTTTAAAACATATCTGATAAGAGTCAAATTTAGTCATCCAATAGAATTTTTATAGGTGTTAGGGTAATTTTATAATATTATTTTTACCTTTAATTATCTGATTTACCCATAAACATGGTAATAAAAAATGACTATAGTTAAAATTCATAATATCCAAAATAAATAAATGTAAACTATTAACAGAATTTGGACTCAATGATTATAAAGGTGGAATCCATTTTTAGAAATATAAATCTATGATGTACCGACTCGGGTTGCCCACAAACTTAGAACCCAACCTGATCTATCACATACCCGAAGGGCATTCCCAATTCCCACGGTCTGACGAAAAGCACACGAGAATCGAACAACAGAATAGAGGAAACAATTCAACCCAACCAGAAAAATAACATAGAATACATATATATGAATTAAGAAAGAAAAACTGAATAATTGAAAATATATATTCCATAACTGTATGGAAACAGTGGAAATAGACAATAGATAAATATTGAAAACCACCCAGCTACTCCAAATGATGTTATAGATGAACTCCCACCATCTCACCACCCGCTACCCAACCAGCTGACATGAACCTTGCTACCTCACTGTAGCACCTTAAAATTCCTTAAAATGGAAGATAAAAAATGGTCTATAAACTGCTGAAGAGGTATAAATGGTGTGAGCTAACATGCTCAGTAGGATTCCACACATGTGTTCCATATGTAGTGTCAATATAAAAATTCATGTGTGATCTTTTTTGTAGAAATATGTTATGATATGGAGTAAAGTAGTTTTATAGAAAAAATGTTAACTATTTACATTTTTCCATAGTTCTAGAAAAAAGAAGGTATTTAAATTTCCAAGAACATTTTTTATATCATTTTTAATAATAATAAACGTAAATATCAAGGATAACTCTGAAATCCAAGCAATTTAAAATTAAAGCACAGAAACAAAAACACCAATGAATACTATAGATCTGGGTCGCAGACTACTCGTACCACAATAATCAGGTCCACAAATCTGATCCTAGAATAAGAATCATATGAAGCAGAGGATTACCCTATGAGTAAACCCCGCAAAATTTTAATATCGGACCCCTAGAATAGCAGTCCTAGGAAACATAGGGAATCTCCAAGAAAACCCTCATTGATAATCACAAAATAATAGACTATTGACCTAATCTAAATCATCCACCTATGTACCTAGGTAACCTATGTTCACTTTTTCACAAATCATCTCAATTCTTTGATAACCATTTTACAATTTCTATTTCAATGCTTGAAAAAACCCATTTTTTATCCATTTATCAATAAAAATTGGAAAACCATTTAAACAAAAAACCCATTTCCACACATAGAAAAAAATCCCATTTCGATATACAAAATAGTTTATGAATAAAATCAATCATTTTCATTAACTTAGGCTTGATACGAAACCACCTACCTCAATGCTCAGGTCGCACATGCCCGTAAGGGAGTCCACCAACAACAAAACCCAACACTGTCATGAAAGGCCCAAGAATAAAATACACACCATGGTTGATTCAATGTAGAATACAAGGGTTCATCGGAAGTGATAAAACCCACATACCTAAAAGTTGAACACCCACCGCACTATGACCAATGGATGAAAATGAATTTGGAATGAGTTAAAACAACAGATCTTGAGGAGGACCAGATGGAACATCCATCATAGATCAATGAATCATGTATTATAAAGATAGATAATTACCGTAATCACTTACAATTTAGAAGTAGAAAGATCATGAACACAGAGAGATGCACCACAACAGCAAAAATTATTGGACACCAAGAGGATCGATATAGGAGGAAAGGAACCTCAAAAAATATTCTAGGAACAGTATTGGGTCGGGAGCAATGAATAATTGGTGAATGGACTGAAAATACACCTGATTTTATGTTTTAGAAATTGGAATGTGTTGAGTCGTGATGTGTATGCCCCGATCAAGTCATGTAGTCCATGATGGGGTAGTATTCCAAAAAAACCTATCTCCTCAGCATAAAAACTATCATTTTATAAAGTCACATCATATAAGCCTCAATCACAGCATGTAACCCTTTAGTACATGATCTTCCCTTTCACTATGTGATTCCAACTCCCACAACAAGGAGTTTAACATAGTTAAATTACATGTAACTATTCAATATCCAATAGAAAAACTAGAAAACCACCTTTAAAGACTTTGAACCAAAATGGATCTTAAGGGGGGGTAACGTACCTGGGTGTGGTAAGGAGATGTTACAAACTCCACACCATAAAAACATTCCTTCCCTATGAAGTCATATAGATGATGTAATCCATGGAAAAAGATGAGTCCACTTCCCTGTCATTAAAAATTATCATTCCCAAGTATTAAGAGAATCTAATACATTTATACATATAAATCTTGCAAGTTGATTCAAATTTCCATGAAATAAATTCATTTGAGAGTCAATGATATCAACAGGTTCTTCCAAAAACTAAGCATCTGGATCCAACTCAAATTCTTCCCGACAAAGAACGTGAGCAGGATCGGGGTGGTCCATCCAGAGATGAGATATATGGAAAAAATCATGAATTTTTGTCAACTGATCATCAATGATAACATATAATAAACCTGTCCAAGCCATACAATGATCTCAAATAGTCTAACATAACTTGGAACCAACATTCCCGATTTTCCAAGTTGACAAGGACCAAAATGAGGATAAATTTTTAGGAAGACACATTCACCTACAGAAAACTCTAAAGGAAGATGCCTCAAATTTTCATATGATTCTTATCAACTCTAGGCTTTAACCATATGTCGATGTGCATCCTGAATAATCGTGAATTTTCCTGAACCAAATTTAGTCCAACTAAAGATATTTCACCCAACTATTCCCAAAAGGTAGTGATCCTTAAGGGAGACCATACAACACCTTGAAAGGATCCATTATTATCGAAGAATTATAACTATTTTTGTAAAAAAATAAACCATTTATAGATATCTATCCCATGATCCATTGAAATCTCAATTCAGGTGCAAAGTATATCCTCCTGTATCTGAATTACATACTCTGTGTGATTGTCTTTCTATGGAAAGTAAGTTATTCTCAACTTTTTCTTACTTTTCATTACCTCTGGAAGACTCCTCCAGGAACATGAGGTAATCCTAGGATCCCAATCCAATACAATGGAATATGTACTCCCATGTAACCTCATAATATTCTGCAAATACTGCTTACCCAAATCTTGATCCTTAGTGGTGTCTCTGATCTAAATGAAAAGAGAAGACATTGTCAATAAATCCACATCCACCTAGAAAGAATTATTACCTCAATGTGTCCATGTAAATACAACCAAAAAATCCATGGATACCTAATCCCATTTCCAAACCATCGGTAGAAGAAGCTGAAGCAAACCAAAGGGTTTCAAGTTCCCTTCCTTTATACATTGGTAGGTGTAACAAAGGGACACAAACTCCACATTGTAATGCATCATACATGGCCTCTATAATCTCCCCCTCAT